>CM031240.1:790170773-790918106 GCA_018340775.1 Taxus wallichiana var. yunnanensis | reverse complement strand
CACGACACTGGATAAATTTGGACCATGTCATTCCTAAAAGATGGGATTCACGACAAGGTTGCTAAACATAACGACTATGACGGTAAACTAGCATCTCATTCATATGAATCAAATTGAACCTATGATTAAATACACATTTCCTAGATGTCCCTAAAAACTAGCATCTCATTCATATTAGAAAATTTTGAATATAAATTTTCTATAACATGAGACTACATTATACATATATTCATTTTACAATGAACTATATAAATTACAATGATAATTAATGAATTACACATCGTCTTTTCACCATCATTTTTGCATCCTACAAAACCATGTGAGGATGAAATCAAGGATAATTCACTGTTGGCATGGCGTCCACCTAATCTAACATAATTATCATTGTTCAGTTTTCCCAATTACATGTAATAATAATTACAATTTTCATTCGAAAGAAAAGGTTTAGAGACATGTATTCATTTAATTTCATTTCACTTCAATTTATAACCAAGGAGAGAGAAAGAGAAAGGAAGAGAGAGAAACACCATTTTTTCAAAAGTTCTATTTCACACAAGTAACACTAGAGTTTTTAAATAGTTATTTACATGTGTCAAAAGTTTCCACGGTGGTTTGGCTACTCGACGAAGGTCCCACAATTTTCTATTTTTACATTTTCTTGCTAGCTAACAAAACGTTCAAATCGGGCTCGGAGGCTAAGAAACCACTTTCAAACATTGTCTTTCGTTGATAAAACACACCACGATTAAATTTCTATGTGTCCACTTATATACCAAGAGTTCATAAAAACTGACGGAATTTGGAACTGGCGAACGGTTTACGTTTGGCGGCTAGTTTTCTGGGGCCATTGGTCGTAATTGACCTAGTTGCAAATGAATAAAAGTTAGCTCGAGGGCTCAAAATACACATCCAAAAATGACGTTCGATGGATGAATGTGCAACGAGAAACTTCCTACAAGTTCCCCTATATAAGGAGAATTCAACAGATTCGACAGAACTCAAAACTAGAAAATAGTTTTCAAACGGTGACAAGTTTTCTAAAGCCACCGATCCTAATTGGTCCAGTTTGACCTAGTCAAACTACGACTAGAGGCCTACAAAATGCCATTTCCAAACTATTCGAAAAAAAAAATTTCCCTAAACTGAACGTTCCCTATAATTTTCTAGTAAAAACACTAGAGGTTTTATGAAAACAGATAATAATTTCTCTATCCAGTTTCAAATGGCGGTTCAAAATAAAAGCCAACTTTCTAGATTTAACAACTTCCTACCACTATAAAATAGTGTAACAAGGCTCCTATAAGGGCATCAAAAAGATCACAAATGTTCATTCGGGGTCAAACCAAAGGTTAAGGTGACTCCTCACATAACAAGGTACACGAATGAAGCTTAACATCCCATTTTTGGAGTTACGAGGGGTACTTAATGAGTCTCTGAAAAATACAAAATTATCTATTTAAACAGGGAGATGGTTAACATTTTTCTTACTGGGAAGTCAATTTCGTCTTGTTGATAAAACAATATTGTAGCAATCTAGTTGGTTAGGAAGTTTTCTAAATCACCTCTAAAGGAGGGTTGAAGTTCATGGTTTAATACAAAAGGGTTACTTTGATTTCATGAGTTACGATACGACATTTTATTATTTTGCAACAAGTTAATATAAATCAATTAAATGTATTGTAATCCTAATATTTTAAAATTATATTAGGTTGCAAATGAAAAACTAAAGTACGAGAGTTATGAAAGATAACGAGAGATGAACCATTCCTAGTGGGACGAAGTCCGTCAAACCCGTAGGATTCGGTTCGGTATCTCGATTGGGCATTTCATCAAACAGGTTGCATGCATTTAGAAAATCCTCCACTTGAATTTTGTACACATTTATCCCTTTTACAAACATTTCTACCAAGGTATAGATGACTACTACAACTGAGAAACCCACTTCCTATTATGCTTTGATGGGTACATACCCATTTCAAAGTTGTCCTCTTGGCAAAAACTAGGAAATGCTGCTACAGATTTAGGATCTTTGTTTTACACTTGCCACTGCCATTTGCTTCAAGTTCTCAAATCATTTAACACATCCACACTCTTATTAGTATACCATGCACTATTTCTTCACTCAATCCCATATTTACCACTTTTGTTACTTAGTCAGTCAGAGAGATACCCGTGTGTGCATATAGAATTGGCGTGTCTCCCTGAGGCATCCTCCTTGGCTTTGTTTTTGATGTTTCAGCATACAATTTGACCATTTGCAACTACTGAAAAGGTTCCTCTAATTTTTTTATACTTTGAAGGATGTCCATACTCTTTTCCACAACTTCTACACTGAGCACAAGAAGGGAGATGCTAGCAAAGTTATGGAATCTAGATTTAAACATGTCGATTACATTTTCTCAAAAGTTTCTATAGCCTTTACAACAAACCCATTTTGTGCCAATCATTCTATCATTTTATTCTATGATGTCACATTTATTTCAGGCATTCATTCAAACATTTCACATTCCAAATGTAAGTTTCCACAATTGCATACATATTTGCTATAGCACTTGCACAAAAACATCTGAAAACCCATTATTCTTTGAAAGGATATCACTATGTTTCTCAAGAGTTCCCATTGCAGTGCACGATGGGAGGATGTTGGCGAAGGAGAAGGAATCCATATTTGCACCTTCCAATCGCATTTGCTTGAAAGTTATTAAAGCCTTTTGAAAAGACAAAAACAGCTTTCTAAATTTCCTATATTTGGTGGAGTCCACGACGTCACATTGTTTTTAGGCATTTTGGCGCACAGTTCACATGCCTTACGCATGCATCTCGTTTCTGCAAGAATGTCAGCTAGAGCACCTGCAACCACAACACCAACAAATTCCTCTTCTTTGTGCTTGGTTGGACGTCTATACCATGTTCCCGATCTCAAGTTTTTGGCGTAGTCTGGGAGTAAATCGCAGGAGAGATCTCTAGCCAGAGGAATGCAGTTGCTAGAAGTTTCAACGCCTTACCTCCCAATCCTCCAGTCTGCATTTTTCTCCACCAAGGAATCCAATGCTTGAAGGAATAAGGCATGTGCGCCTAGCAGAGAATAAGGGTAAGTGTCGGTGGGGGTGAATAGTTCAAAAATTAAATTTAGAAGTCCCCATAAGGACCGGCGCCACTCAAAGACTCATCTCCTTCCTCTTAGCCTACCCCATGCATTACCATTTTTAATTATTTTGGTCCTACTTTTGGTCAGCACTACATTTCCCTCCCCTTAAAGAGCATCATCCTTGATGCGACACAACACCGAAACTCAAAGGATACATCGGAATGAAGGTTAAAAATGACTAACATATCAACTTATCGATGCAAACACGACCACAAGGAAGAAGACTAAACTTTAAAATACCTTAAATTTAATGTTTTGTGAAGATTGGTACTTCCAGTTTACCTTATTACTTAGTCTTCTTTTACAAGATTTCTTATCTCAAGATTATAACACTCATTGTTCATAATTTTTCAATTGTTTTATGTTCGTGGGTGCCCAATGAATTAACATCAAGATGTCACACAAAACTTAACACAACACAAACAACCCACGAGACACCTTGCTACATACTTTCATGATTGAAACACATCACAAGACCTTTAATTCCTCCATGGAATGACAAAAAGTAGTCCACATAGCAACAAATTTCCAACAATTATGTCATAGACATAGATCCAATACACACATGTGACTGACAAACAAAAACATCATGTTGATAATGCATATACAAAGGGTATCACATGGCCCAAAAATCCCTGACTGTACCAACATAGTTCCAAATCAATATCCAACAGTCCATACTAATTGGAAAGTCAATCCTCAAACATAACAATGTCTAACCAGACTCACAAGAGTACACATAACTCACTATACCAACTCCACACATCACAAGGCATCACGAAACAATCTCCAGATATCTCCAAAAGCACAAAATACAACTCCATATACCTCTCCAAAGCATCACCAAATAATCTCCATATACCTCCCAAGAGAAATAATTATAGTGATAAAACCAAGTCGAGTCACTCAACCATAGAGGCCCATCAAGAATATCGGGTCACTCAATAAACCATATAGCCCATCAAGAATGTTAGGCACATCAACCATAGAGCCCATAAAGTCACCCCCACCCAAGTGGTGTAGTGGCCTGTAGTTCAAAAACTACACAATGTTATGACCTCCTTGGGGTGTACCCCCATACAATGAAGTGGGCCCATAGGTTCCACCACCCCATGGTGAATCCCATGACCCTATTCCAAAACATTACGACATTAGAACTAGCATAACAATCCATTCAAATGCCAAGTGGCAAAAATTATAAGCCTTGGGCTAGGCTACAAAACTTTTAAATATGAAAAGAAAGTTTAAAACTAAGAAAAACAAATGGCTAATTAGCCATGGTTAGTGTAAAATCCAAATGTTAATGCAACAATCAAATAAATGCCCAAAATATAAGAACATGTCAATCAAGAAAATGGTTGGTTCTAGCAGAAAAAGAGATAATGATCAATTTACGAATAAAATACGTATTGAGAAATAGCACATTAAAATCACTATGTGGCCTCATACCGCCACCAAAGGGGTACTCATCGAGTTGTTGGCACTCGTACATTGAGCCTCAGCTCGTAAAAATATACATGTAACCAAAAATGAGTATATCAAATAATGTAACTATCATCATCTCTACTGAATCATCCCTCCAAACTCCCACAAGGATCAACATAGTCAAAATTACATAGGATTGTTCAATGAACAATCCAATAGGAAAGAGCAGGGAACTCTAGTTGCATAAGTTGAGCCTAAGGTGGTGCGCACCCATAATATACTGAGAAATATTGAAGTATACTAAATAGATAGAAGTGGTTTTTCAGTCTATATAAGACTCCACTTCCTCACTCATACTCAGCTCAAGATTATGAAAACTTGGTCCACGCCTCCTCTCTCCACACATACACTCTTGAAAATTTCTCCCCTTAGGTTTGTCTAGTGTAAGGTTCACAACATACACATAACTACATCACTAACACAATGGTGATTCACACAAATTAACCATAGCGTCTTACGCATGGTATTTATACAGGGTATAACACAATCATTACTTTCATGGGTTACAATACATCACATTACCACATTTTGCACCCAAAGTGCAATCACTATATAATAGGGATCATACATTCACCATATGCCCCTAAATCATGACATAAACCATCACATATTACACAAATCATATGTATGACGAACACAATGTCTAATATTACAACATATAGTCAATTGCAATACAACACAATGATACACATGATTCATAACAACATGGTGATGACATCACAATATGATCCAATTCACTTTACACCAATCTTGTCATACAACATATTAGCACACCTACATATCACAAAATGCCATAATGCCCCAACACTCTGTAATCAACAATAACATTTTTTTGTCACACACAATAAGGTGGTTTATCACCCATGAATTCCTCATTGAATCAATGAAAAGAGAGTGAATACTCTCATCACAAGTACATCAACATGATAAAAAATACGCACTAAGTAGCATACATAACATGTGCGTTTAAAATATCACAATTACAACATTGTTCACATCACGCTTATATCACATTACTCTTCCAATATCCACCACCATCATGCAACACCATCACAACTTCAATCCATCCCAGAGGTTCGAGAGCATGAACCTCGCTTTGATACCAAATGTAACACCCCATTTTACACACACAAAAACAACAGTGAAAATACCAAGATAATTTTTTTTTACTTACATTGCTCACCACACAATGCCACAAGGCTCCAAGTAAGGAAAACTCAAAGACGCATACGACACTTACAAGTCATCGACTCACATAGACACAAGACAACACCATAGACATGTCGATGCCACACCTTTCCAAATGAACGAATACTAGCAATGACCCAACAACAAGAAAAGGGACCCAAGGATTGACAGGCCCACACACATCATTACCATGATTACATCTTAATTACGATTAGCATTTCGAAACATTTTTACACAAGGCTGATTTTGTCCTTTTTCCACATACACATTTTTTTAAAGTTCATTACACATTTAAATTACAGTTCGACCCTTTTTTTTAGTTGGATTTTTATCCTTTAAGAAAATTTCCATAACTTACATACTTATTTGGCATAATTCAAATTGCATATAAAGTGATTGTTCTTATATTAAGAATATTCTTCTCAAACATTTATTCAATGTCTACCTTTTTACCCTTACAACTCAAGTGAATCTGACTTGATGTCCAGAAAGTAATATTAGGATTTAAGGGGGTGATGTAGATTCAAGATACCTTTTCCCTATAAACATTATTCGATCACGGTATCTTTATTTCCCGATTCAACATTCCCAAAACAAGAAATTGTATTTAGATTATAAATATATATCTTTTGTTCTACTCAAAGTTTGATCTCACCAAGGGGAAACTCATATTCTTTGTAACACATGAAAATGTTTAATTGGGTTATAAGGGCTCCAAGAGTGGCATTATTCCTGACCTCAAATCTTGTGTTTACTCTTATATGCTTTACTATTACATCACATTCTGGTCTCATTATTACCCTCGCTTTATAACAAAAGAGTTACGAAAGTACTTGCCTGCCATCTTGAAGAAGTACATGGTTGGAAGCCTTATAAACTACACATGAACCACAAGTTAACCTCCTAATCAACTGAGGTTTGGTTTAATTCCAATTTACACCTAATGATCTACACCTCAACTATATATGAGTTTAAGGCAAGAGGACATATTTATCCTAAACCACCTTCAAGAAAAGACCAAGGTGTTATGTTGATAGAAACCATGGTAGCACATTTAACTGAGAGGAACTAAGGAGTTCATTGATAAGAGTTTAAGACCTAGAACAACTATTTCAAGACTTATATATATGTCGTTGCGGATCCAAGAAGGATTTTATCCACTGATGAAGTTAATTTCTAGATCTTATCTCGTAAGACCTGACAATCCAAAAGGATACTAAGGGAGTATTAGCTCTACTTACTCCACAGATGGTAAGGTTACACTGCATAGTCGTTGCTTCGAACAAGGACTCATAAGGTGACTTCCAAGGTGGTCTTCACCACTCAACCACGGTGTCGGAACTGAAGAGAGGACATTCTCCTTGTGGTTACCAAAACTAGAAGGAAACCACATTCTAGGATAAAGTTGGACCATGTCATTCCTAAAAGATGGGATTCACGACAAGGTCACTAAACATAATGACTATGACGGTAAACTCCAACTAGGGGTTTTATTTACCTAAACTAGGAGGTTCCATTGAGTGCAGAGTTTAAGTTCATTCTACGGTTTTAAATCTCTTCTATGGTAAAAGTATCACACATGAAGACATGTTATGCATGATATTATACAAGGGTTGAGTGTTTCGATTAAATCTCTTTATTACATTTACAAGGTAAGAATACAACAAGCTAATTAATTAATCATTTATTGAACACTAAAAATGCACTACAAGATATTACTTCAAATTCATTTACCATATATATATCAAACATTTTTACCATACGTACTATGAATCAAATTGAACCTATGATTAAATACACATTTCCTAGATGTCCCTAAAAACTAGCATCTCATACATATTAGCAAATTTTGAATATAAATTTTCTGTAACATGAGACTACATTATACATATATTCATTTTACAATGAACTATATAAATTACAATGATAATTAATGAATTACACATCGCCTTTTCGCCATCATTCTTGCATCCTGCAAAACCATGTGAGGATGAAATCAACGATAAATCGCTGGCATGGCATCCACCCTAATCTAACATAATTAACATTGTTCAGTTTTCCCATTTACATATAATAATAATTATAATTTGTATTTGAAAGAAAAGGTTTAGAGACATTTAATCATTTCATTTCACTTCACTTCATTTTGTAACCAAGGAGAGAGAGAGAAAGGAAGAGAGAGAAACACCATTTTGTCAAAAGTTCTATTTCACACAAGTAACAATATAGAGTTTTCAAACAGTTATTTACATGTGTCAAAATTTTCCACGGTGGTTTGGCCACTCGACGAGGGTCCCACAATTTTCTATTTTTACATTTTCTTGCAAGCTACAAAAACGTTCAAATCGGGCTCGAGGCTAAGAAACCACTTTCAAACATTGTCTTCCGATGAGAAAACACACCATGGTTAAATTTATGTGTCCACTTATATACCAAGAGTTCATAACAATTGACAAAATTTGGAACTGGCGAACGGTTTACGTTTGGCGGCTAGTTTTCTTGGGCCATCGATAGTAATTGACCTAGTTACAAATGAATAAAAGTTAGCTCGAGGGCTCAAAAACCACGTCCAAAACATGATGTTTGATGGATGAATGCGCAACAAGAAACTTCCTACAAGTTCCCCTATATAAGGAGAATTCAACAAAGTTGACGGAACTCAGAACTAGAAAATAGTTTTCAAACAATGACAAGTTTTCTAAAGCCACCGGTCCTAATTGGTCTAGTTTGACCTAGTCAAACTGCAATCCTCTATCCAAGAGAGGCCTACAAAATGCCATTCGGGTGTCAAACCAAATGTTAAGGTGAATCCTCACATAACAAGGTACACGAATGAAGCTTAACATCCCATTTTCGAGAGTTACGAGGGGTTCTTAACGAGTCTCAGAAAAACACAAAAATTATCTATTTAAGCAAGAAGATGGTTAACATTTTTTTATCGAGAATTCAATTTTATCTTGTCGATAAAACAATATTGTAGCGATCTATCTAGTTGGTCAAGAATTTTTATAAATCACCTCGAATGAGGGTTAAAGTTCATGATTTAATACAAAAGGGTTATTTTGCTTTCGTGAGTTACGATACAACATTTTATTGTTTTGCAACAAGTTAATATGAAACAATTAAATGTATTTTAATCCTAATATTTTAAAATTATATTAAGTTGCAAATGAAAAACTAAAGTACGAGAGTTATGAAAGATAAGGAGAGATGAACCATGCCTGGAGGGATGAATTATGTCAAACCCGCAGGATTCGGTTCAGTATCTCGCTTGGGCATTTTTTCAAACAGGTTGCATGCAGTCAGAAAATCCTCCATTTAAATTTTTTATGCATTTATCCCTTTTATAAAAATTTCTACCAAGGTATAGACGACTACTACAACTGAGAAACCCACTTCATGTTATGGTTTGATGGGTACATACCCATTTTAAAGTTGTCCTCTTGGCAAAAACAAACTAGGAAATGTTTCTACAGATTTAGGATCTTTGTTTTACACT
Organism: Taxus wallichiana var. yunnanensis; assembly: GCA_018340775.1. NCBI lineage: Eukaryota > Viridiplantae > Streptophyta > Pinopsida > Cupressales > Taxaceae > Taxus > Taxus wallichiana. Next base: position 790,908,786 of record CM031240.1, on the reverse strand, counting down.
TTCCACTTCCATTTGATTCAATTTCTCGAATCATTTAACACATCCATACACTCTTATCAGTATACCATGCACTATTTCTTCACTCAGTCCCATATTTACCACTTTGGTTACTTAGTCAGTCAAAGAGATACTCGTGTGTGCATATAGAATTGGCATGTCTCCCTGAGGCATCCTCCTTGGCTTTGTTTCTGTTGTTTCAGGAATACGATTTGACCATTTTCAACTACGACAAGGTTCCTCTAATTTTTTTAATACTTTGAAGGATGTCCATACTCTTTTCCATGGCTACTTTTCGCACTGTGCACAAGATGGGAGACGTTAGCGAGAAGTTATGGAATCTAGCTTTAAACATGTCAATTACATTTGCTCAAAAGTTTCAATAGCCTTTACAACAAACCCATTTTGTGTAAATCATTCTATCATTTTAATCTATGATGCCACATTTATTTCAAGCATTCATTCAAACATTTCACATTCTAAATGCAATTTTCCACAATTACATACATATCTCATATAGCACTTACTGACAAAAAACATCCGAAAAACCCATTATTCTTTGAAGGATATCACTACACTGCTCAAGAGTTCCCATTGCGGTGCACGATGGGAGAATGTTTGGTGAAGGAGAAGGAATCCGTATTTGCACCTGCAAAACGCATTTGCTTGAAAGTTACTAAAGCCTTTTGAAAATACAGAAACGTAATTTCTAAATTTCCTACAATTGGTGCAGTCCACGACGCCACATTGTTTTCAAGAATTTTGGTGCATAGTTCACATGCCTTACGCATGCATCTCGTTTCAGCAAGAATGTCAACCAAAGAACTTGTAACCACAACACCAAAAAATTCCTCTGTCTTTGTGCTTGGCTAGATGACTATACCATGTTCCTGATCTCAAGTTTTTACCGCAGTCTGGGAGTAAATTGCAGGAGAGATGTCTAGCCATAGGAATGAAATTGCTTGAAGTTTCAATGCCTTACCTCCCAATCCTCCAGTCTACATTTTTCTCCACCAAGGAATCCAATGCTTGGAGGAATAAGGCATGTGCGCCTAGCAGAGAATAAGGGTAAGTGTCGGTAGTTGGGTGTGAATAGTTCAAAAATTAAATTTAGAAGTCCCCACAAGGACCGTCGCCACTCAAAGACTCATTTCCTTCCTCCCATCCTGCCCTACACATTACCATTTTTTTAATTATTTTGTTCCTACTTTTGGTCGACTACAAGACCGGTCATCATGCTAGAGGCATTACATACCTCCCTCCTAAAAAGCATCATCGTCCCGATGATTAACTTAGTCTAATAACTTTAAATAAGAAGTATAATCCAAATTATAGTTCTTTCATCCATAAGTTCACAACAGAACCAGATTTAGGAAATTCAAAATTTCATAATTATTCAAAAATTAAAATAGTTGTTTCAATACTAATGAATTTAGTATCTACCCAAAACTAGCAGATTTATTGATATAATAAGAATAAAATCTTCAAGTTTTATCAATCAATAAATTAACTCTATTCAAATAAATGTGGAAAATCAGTTTTTATATCTTCGAGGTTTTCCCATATTGCACTTTCTTCATTAAATTGGTCCCATTAGACCTTGCATTGGCTTATTTAATGATTTCTTAAGTGCATTGGTGAGTTTCCAACACTCAAATGGGTTTAACCACGATTATTCCTGGGTCTTGGACCTGCAAGGAATTCCAATTTAACACATGTGATAAATCTAAAACGTATTTCTTAAGTAGAGAAATATGGAAAACATCATGCATTCGTGATAAAGCATGTGGTAAAGCTAAACGATAAGCTACATGGTTGATTATTTCAACAATTTCAAAGGGTCCCACATAACGAGGTGATAACTTGCAGCCTTTCCAAAGGTTATAGAACTCTTTTTCAGCTTAACCCGTAAAAAGACATTCTCACCAAGTTCAAATTTCTTGTCAACCCTTTTTAAGTCTACATAAATTTTTTTCTATCTGTTGCTTCCTTTAAACATTCACAAATCATTTTAACTTGTTGTTCCATTTCAGTAAGGATCTCAGTCCAATTACCTCTCTGTCTTCTATGTTATCCCAACTAACTGGAGTTTTACATTTCCTTCCGTATAATTCTTCGAAAGGTGTCATTTTCAGAGAGGCATGATATGTATTATTATAAGAAAATTCAACTAATGGAAGGTACTCTTCCCATTTTACTATTGTTGATCCATGTAGTACATTCGTAACATATCTTCCAAAAATTGATTAACTCTTTCAGTTTTCCCATCCATTTAAATGGTATGCTTTGAACTAAAATTTAGTTTAGTTCCTAAGGCTACATTAAGCGTTTTCCAAAATCTAGATGTCATTCTAGGGTCTCGATCTGATATGATCAATTCAGGTACTCCATGCAATCTAAAAATTTCATGCACAAATATTTTTGCTAAAATAGGTGAATCATCCTTAAGATTACCAACAATGAAATGTGCTACCTTTGTTAATTTATCAACCACAACTAAAATAACATCATGCTTATTTCTTGACATCGGCAACCCTTGAACAAAATCCATGCTAATTACTTGCCATTTATACTATGGTATGTTATGAGGGTATAATAAACTAGTTGGATGCATATGTTCAGCCTTAACACGCTGACATTCTAAGCAATATGTCACAAAATCAATTACGTATTTTTTCATCCCTTTCCAAAAATATTGTTTTTTCAAATCAGCAAGCATTTTCGTGATACCAGGATGTCCTAAATAGGGTGAATTATGAAATTCAATTAACAATTTCCTTCTTAATTCATTTCTAAAGGTATATACACTCGATTATCATATCTCAAGATTCCTTCATCATCGAAGTGAAAACCTTTAAATCTCATATCGTTGGGATCTACAGCAAGTGTTGTTTTCACTTGTTAAAAATAAGAATCAGATTCCATGATACTTTTTACTTCATCCTTAAACTGAGTTCTCAAAGTTATAAGTGTAGAAATATGTTTCCTATGACTTAGTGCATTTGTCACTCTGCTTTTTTTTCTTTTATATAACTTATGTCAAAATCATACTGAGATAGAAACTCTAACCACCTTCATTGCCTTGCATTCAGATTTGGCTGAGTGAAAATATACTTCATTCCAAGATGATCAATATTTAATTCAAAAGGTATTCCCAAGAGATAATGGCTCCATACTTGGAGTGCATGTACTATGTAGCAAGCTCTAGGTCATAGGGATCATAATTCAACTTGTGTAACTTGAGTTTTTGTTCTCATATGTTATAACATGTTCATTTTGTAACAAAATACCTCTTATTCCTTCCCCAAAGCATTTGTTACTATAGTAAAGTTTCCATTTGGATCTGGTACATCAAAAATAGGTGTAGATGTTAGCGATCCTTAAGAGTCTTAAATGCAAATTCACATTTTTCACTCCACATAAATTTCTTATATTTATTTTACAACGAAGTTATTGGTGTAGTGACCTTTAAAAAGTCCTTTACAAACTTTCTATAATAACCAACGAGACCCATGAAGCTTCTGACTTCATGTACATTCTTAGGTGCAGGCCACTTAGTTATTGCAACAATTTTTTATGGATCTACTACTATTCCATCCTTACTTATGACATGCCCTAGATAGTGCACTTCTATCTCATAGAAAGAACATTTGGACAACTTACCATACAATCTTCTTTTTCTTAAGATTTCAAAACTATCTTCAAATGATCATGATGTTCATCAATGCTTTTAGAATATATGAGAATATCGTCCAAGAATACAAGCACAAATTTGTCCAAGTATTCTTGAAATATATTGTTCATTAAATTCATAAAAGTTGTAGGTGCATTTTTCAAACCAAAAGGTAAAATTGTGAATTCATAATGCCCATACCTTGTCCTAAAGGTTTTTTATGAATATCTTCATCTTTGATTCTTAGTTGATGATATCCAGATCAAAGATCTATCTTTGAATATACTGATGCACCATGCATCTGATCAAATAGATCATCAATTATAGGAAGTGGATATCTATTTTTTATTGTTTCTTTGTTTAACATCCTATAATCAATGCACAATCTAAGTGTTCCATCTTTCTTTTTCACAAAAATTACCGGTGCTCCCCAAGGTGAGACACTTGGTCTTATCAAACCTTTAGACAACAGTTCTTGTAATTATGCCTTAAGCTCTACCAATTCAATGGTAGTCATTCGATACGGTGCCTTGGAAATAGGTTCGGTTCTGGATTGATCTCAATCATGAAATCAAACTCCCATTTGGGTGGAAGACCGTAGTTCTTCCGAAAACACATCGCTGAAATTTCATAACAAATGGATATCTTTCCAAGAAATCACTATCCCCTTCAGTTGTTTCAAAAATTTTTACTACATATAAGGTGCAACCTTTGTTTTTGGCCTTTTTAAGTTGCATAGCTGATAATTTTCTAACTAAAATCTCACGTTTTACCCCTGGATGTCTGTTGTTTTCGCATCATCAAGACAACTAATATGTTTTTCAAAACAATCAACCTTTGCTTTATGCTCAACAAGCTAGTTAACACCTATAATTACATCATAAGACCCAAAAGGAGCAACATAGAGATCAACTTCAATGGAAAAACTAGGCAAGTCTAGGACTGCTCCAAAAAGACACATACTAATTATGTGAACAACATTATTTCCATAATGTACAACCCATGATTTATCCATTTTTCCATCTTTTCTTTTTAGTTTTGAAGCTAATTTAGTAGAAATAAAGCATTCAGTAGCTCCAGTATCAAAAAAAAGTATAGTAACATGTATACCAAATAACTTACCTAGAACTTCTATAGGCGTAACTTTCTTTTCAGCTTGTTTGTTAGCTACTACAACATGTATCTTATGTTGCTTGATTGTGGTCATCCTTCCTTAGAGGACACTGATTTACATAATGATCCTTGCCACAATTGTAGCAGCCTCCTACATGTCCTTTCTTAGGCTCAAATTTATTTCCAGCCTTAAAATTGTCATTTTGTCCTCCATAGGACTTTTGTCCATTATTATTGTTCTTAACAAAAAAATTTTGAACATTAGCAACAGTTTATTTGCTGTAATTTTCTTGTTATTATCAACAAAAAAATTAATTTTTAGCACCAAAATTTTTCCATGGTCCCTTTTTGGGTGCAAGGGATGAAGAAGAATTAGGAATTTTCTTTCTGATTTCCTCCTTATGGGTAGAGATTGCTTTTAATTTCTACTCCTGCCTTATGGATTTTTCAACAACCCCTTCCATGGTGGTTGGGCTGTGAACATCTACTTCACCACCTATGATAGGATTTAATCCCATAATGAATTTTTGTATCCTGAACTTCTCGTCAGTTTGATACTGAGGTACATACTTGAGAAGCTTAGTAAACTTCTCCCAATACTCCTGTTACAGTTAACTTTCCTTGAGTTAAGTTCTGAAATTCAGTCATTTTCTGATCATAGTAAAGTTGTGGCAGCCATCATTGCCTAAAATAATTTTTAAATTGATCCCAAGTGACGTTTGTTTCATTAATGTTTAATTCATCCTTATGATTGTCCCACCAAGAAGATGCCTCATGGGAAAGCTGATAAGCTCCCCATATTGCTTTAGTTTCCTCTGAGAAGTTCCTTATCGCAAAGTACTTCTCCATTTTGTTGAGCCAGTTCTCAGCTCCATCTCCCAGTGTAGTGCCATCAAACTTGGGTGGACTTATCCTTTTTATATCATTTGTGAGTTCAGCCACCAATCTCACCTTTTTATTCTCGGATGATTGGGTACATTTGCATTAGCATTGGCAACATTATTGTTATCAACACCTAAATTTCCAATATTGGCATTGTCCATAGGAGGTGGTTGATTGTTATTACCAAAGATCTTCTTCATCCTCCTCATTTCCCATTACTTGTTGTTCAAGTACAACCAGATGATCTCTTGTGTCCAACAGGGCAGCAAGGATCTCATCAATTTTTTGGTGGTAGTGCTTCTCCACCTAGTGGTGGGTTGTTTGCAACATTTCCTCTTGTTCTAACCATTTTTGTTAACAAGAAAATTTAATTTTTATTAGATTATGGACACAATAGGTCCAAGAGTTGTAACCTTCAGCTCTGATACCAAGATGTAACATTCCCATTTTAAGACTTTAGAAACAAGGGAATATTTTTTTTTTTTGCATAATGTTCTCTGTTCTAAATTAACATAATTTAGAACACACATTCCAAAGCCAATCTATCTCATAACAAAAAACCATATGCAACTATAAATGACTCAGTGAAACACCGATCTCTCATTTCATGACTCAAACTGATCTCTCATGTTAACTTTATAATGTGTATACTATGTATACTTGTTCTTTTACCATTTTAGGGGTATCAAGTGTTCTATTTAAGAGGCCTATCTGAATATTTGTTACCGATATTCATCTGAAATCCACTTCTTAAACTAGGTGACATAGGACAACGTAACCAACAACTTGCGATACTTTGGCCAAAGATTTTAAACATATTGTTCATGTTTATATTCCTAGATGGCATACTCATCAAATGGAATAAGTCCTTCACCATACTTGATCTGTTATCTAGAATGGTCTTCACTGACTTCTATTAGTCCACTCATTCAAAGTTTAACCCTAGCCAAGGTTAGCAACATGGCCTAGTGTGGAGGACTACTTATGGTGACTAAGGGTACATAGACATACTCAATCAAATTATGTCGATTGGGTGTGTCTATTTATCCTAAGTCAACGTGAGTTGACCCCGACACTAGATCATGCCCCTATCTCTACCTAGGGAAGAACTATGTGATCAAGTCAGAATTTATGTTAGTCTAGTTGAAAAACTCGAAGGTGTTGAGACATGTCAACTGCAACATAGTATCCTCATAAAGACCCTTGTCATCATGAAGGTACTATACGCTGTAGTTGGCGTGTGTCAACATCCAACTGATTTTTCCTCATCTGGATGAACATACCTTAGATAGAAGGTTATATCTTATTAATTTCCTCTCTACATATTAATTACAAAAACCCTACTTGAACAACTAGGTTCCTTAACCATTAGGGTTCCAAGTTAAAATTTTCATAGAGATAGGTATGCAGATAAATCTGCTTCTTGTCCAATTCACATGTTATGTTTTAATACTATTAACATTATGAATTATGTTTTACATAACAGGCCCAACACTCATGAAAGTGTTGTTTATTTACTTACTTACTACATAGCCCTAGCTTTTATAAGTTCTGAGCAAGTCCTTTTTATATTATACTTCATAGAAATGAAGTCTATTCCCTTTTATTTTTATTTTCCGACATTCCTATTTTGGTTAAGGAAGTCTACAAGAGAAATCACACCTTCAACTATCTACTGGGTACAATCAGATTCATTTCCAAAGGTCTTAAGTCAAGACTATGATTCATTTCATGGGAGTTGTCTTTCCTTTCCCTTATTGAGGTTAATGTCCATTTATAATCCCATTGTACATTATAGATTATAATCAAAGTTTAATTCTCATACAATCGTTTGTTTTAAATATAGTCTTAATGATATGATTGAATATTTGTGTAAGATTGTCAACTTTATAAGTTACATCTTTACTAGAGAGGTAGTACAACTAACACCCCATATCTCTATTTATTCCATTCCAAACCATAAAAGTATGTTACAGTCTATAAAATAGAGTAATACTTATCATTTCCATTCATTGTATGCCAAAAGGAATTACATCATGTACAAACAAGTTTCACACACCTTTTATTCAACAAGGAGAAGTTATACATTTGCAAGTCCAACATTGCAGATATTACAAAATATCAAACAACCATACTTAATCAATTCAAATACAACTTTCTTTTCCATCAAGTACATTTCAGTAATGAAACCATATCTCAACATAATAAAGATTCAGTCTCTTTGATAACAAATGTAACTTTCTAAAGATCTTTCTCCTTTCATCATTTACGAAGTCCATCTACAAAATTGCTAGCAGGTCAGTTCATTAAACTAAGCATGATAAGCACTAAATCATTAAAACGATGTGCTTTTAGCTAATCTGTTTCATAAAAAGAACTTTGTTTTTATGAAACAGTCCTAAAGAATTCAAAAGACTCGGCCAAAAGGAGATACAAACTCTAATAAAAGATAGAGAAAGAGATATACTTCAAATCAAAAGCAAGGTTAGGTCATGAGATATAACAACTTCAACCTTCCATCCTATATTTATTTTTATCAAAATAATTTAAACAATAAGTTCAGATAAGTAACATTTCATCAAAATCTCACTACTACTTTTATACATTTCTTTTCATATTTCCTATCTCAGTTAAACTTGTTTAACAGAAGAAGGTAACTATCCTATCTATCTTTTAGGCATAGCTCAATAGTAGATCATTTACAAACATTACCTTCCATCTCAATATTTCATTAACCTAAATTCATCCTAAAATCTGAGTTTCCAACAATTAAACTTAAATATCATAAGAAATAAGTTAGGATAACCCAAATCATCGTAACATTTTAAGTGTCCCTGATTAGAGTATCCTAATACTCAAACTCAGAACTAGGAACCAATTCAATTAAAAACCAAACAAGCTAAATCATACCTCATAAAGAGGTAAGGTTACTTTCAACAAGAAAAAGAGTTACACTCCAATCTCAAAAAGATACACCATTGCTATCATTACCTTAAGTGGGTAGAATGGTTAAGTTTATACTTTAGACCAACTCATTAATCCATCCAAATATTTCCAACCAAACACAATAATCCATCCAAATATTTCTAAACTTCAGCTATATTGTCCTAAACATTCTGCATTCAATCCCATCAAATAGTCAAGAAGTTGCATAAATGTAATAGACCTGAGAGGGACAACATCTTTACCAAGTTTAAGCTGAAAGAAGATTAAAGGAAGGAGAGGGAGAGAGATTACTACCCCACAAATCTTTGTATGATTAAAAGAGAACCTTAAGAAACCAAGAACCTATATTGACAAAGGTCATTTATCTAATGTTTCAAACCAAAATCCCAAACAGAGATTTAATTTGGGTTTGAAATTGAATGAAAAACAAAAACTAGAAGAAAGGAAAGAAATGAAGAGAAACAACATTCCATTACCTTTCATCATTCAAGGAGATAGTATAGATAGCCTTGATTTCCACAAGATAACAAGTAAACCATTTCCCAAAAGACACAGAGAGGAAAGGAAGAGATTAACAAAAGGGTAAGTCTAAATAGTCTTCCTAACTCAGATCCATATAGGAAAAGAAGTATACAATACTATTTAACCAAAATAGGATTCATCGTTCCATTTTCATGAAGAAAACATTGCCTAAGATCTGAAAGAACTAAAACCAAGTTTGATGGCCCAAGGTCTAAGAAACATGCTAATACAATACATCAACTCAATGTCAATAGAGCTATCAAGAAGTTCAAGGTAACAACAATAACCAATATACAGTTAACCAATACCCAAGAGATTTTCCCTTCTTAGCACCAAATGCCACAATTTCATAGGTTACCCAAAGACTCAAATGAGTAGAAAACATAATATCATTTCCCCTACGGGCTTCCAAAAATCAGACTTCATGTAAAACAACTAATCAATTCCAGAGATTAATAGAAGTATACTATTGCAGACCTTAAAAATAATAATCAAATAACTTAAATAAGTCCATGAAGATGTTAAACCAATTGCCAAGAAAATCCCACAATAATTTAACCTTCTACAACACACACAGGGTTAGAAAGTCTACAATAGGAAGGATACACACAAAATAACCACAATCACGAAATCACAGACAATGATAAGATTCAAGGCATAGTCATAATTTTGAGGTCTTCATTCAATATCCAAAAAGGAAACATTATGAGAAGTCATCAATCGATATTCATGAAGAAGTTTTGCAAGATCATAATGATAACTAGATCCTTCCTACATGTTCCTATGATAAGACCCAGACTTTCAAGTTTAAGCAACCGAAAACACCAACAAGTTTAAACAGTTATACTATGATCACATATAGATTTCTGCTATGTTTTCACACCCATGCAAAAATATTTAAAGAAAAACCCAACTATCTAATCAAGAAAACTGAAAACCCATATCATACTTTCCATCATCCAAACAAAGTCGATAAAGTATACCATCAAAACATCACAGAAATCCAGAAGCAAAAGAAACTCATTAAAACAAAATTATTCCCTAAGAGTAGAGTTGTTTTTATGAGCATTTAAGTAAAATCATAAAACTTAATGGATAGAGCCTATCATGTCTGATAGTGCTTCACCTTTACTAATTTGCAAAAGTATCCAAGAAGAGCCTCAATCCTTCTTTTAAAATGCAAAACAACACAAAAACTTCCTCTAACTCCTCCTTATAGTTTCATAAGTGCCAACTCTTTCCCTCCACACCATGCAAGGAATAAAAACTCATGCACAACCACATTGCATGCAAAAATTGAACTGAGGTTCAAAAACAAAAACAACTACATGCAGAGCTCAAGCTCCAAACCAAATGAATCAACAAAACCAAACCCTCTATCTTCTTCCTAGGGTTTCACTAGTTTCAAAATATTAAATGTAGAGTAGGACTATCATTCCTTCCTACCTTCCCACCACCACCATCTCCAAATTTGGCATAGAATTATTTCAAACAAAAACATGCATTCAAAACTTTGGTGAAAATGCCAACTCACCCATCTAAATTTCCAACTTGCCTTTGCCAAATTTGGCTGCAAAAAGAGATAAGGATTAATAACTCACCTTAAATTCCTTGGATTTGCTTCCTCCCACTTACCTCTTCCCATGTCATCCCATAGGCCCCCTTAGGTTAGCCATTCCCTTAGTTAGGTTAAACATTAATTTAGGAACCAACATAGGTCCATAGGTAAGTCTTTAGTCTTAGGTTAATTAATCACCTAAAAGAAAATAAACTTAGTAACTTAGGTTAGATTACCCTTTTTAGGATAAGGTTCCAAATTTAAGGAACATAGTGTAAATAGGTCACATGCCCTTTATGAAAACTTCATCATACCAAAGCAGAAAAAGAGGACCCAAATTGTTACTCAGTTCAAATACAAAGCAGAGATCCATGGAGAGGATCGTACATAGCCTTCACACATTCAAGGTCTTGAAACCTTCCATCTATCCAAATTTGACATCAAGAAAACAAGATATGAAAATTAGAAACATACCTTGGATCAATGAAAATGATCCAAGGTAATGTTGTTTGAATCCCCATAAATTAAGAAAATTGAAACTTAAATTCATAATCCCAAGCAGTGAATTTATTCTCGCATAAATGTATTGATTCACTTTCAATTAAGCAAAAACACGACAGAATCTACTTGTTCCCAACATCTACTTCACACCATCTTAAGACAAAATCACCTATCAACATTTGAACTTTATATGGCATAAGTCATCATAGGTACCAGATCGTACTAGAGGCGTTACATTTCGATGAGGAAGGGTCCATCATTCTATCTCCAAAATAAGAAGAAGTGTGAGGAATAAGGGAAAAATTATTTTTATGATGCATGGGATGAAGGTCAGTATATGCATGGAGGTACCATAGGATCGCATCTTCATTCTCCACGAAGTCCAACGTAACAGGCTCATTCTCGGTCTCCACGTATGCCAAGATTACGTTAGTAGACACTTTACAAAATAAAGGTTTGGTTTGGACATAGACAGTGAATTCCATTTCCCTTACACCCTCGCCCGACAAAAGCGAGATGAATAAGTGGCCATATAATCGGAAAGTTGGTTTTTCTCTCTTGGAATGGTTTTAATAGAAATAAAATTGAAATATTCACAAATTTCATGTGTAGGGGCCTTGTAAAGTTGGATATGTTCACCTCTAGTCTCATACACTTTTAAGACCTTGTTTTCAATAATTTACCACCGCCTAAGACTCTCACATTGTGTACATCCATCCTCTTATCTATAATAAGGCCGGGAGGTATAGCTTTGTATTCACCATTGTTATTTGTACATTCGAATTTCAACTTGAAGGAAAAAGGCATGACTCTTCTTTATGGAGAAGTAAGAATCACCCCGCCCTTTTGTCATAGTGGCAATTCACTCCATCGTAGGTAAGGGTCTAATAGTTATCAAGGAAGATAGATAATTCATCTTTCTTGGAATCCTCTTCTTGAACCTCGGACCCTGCACCATGCAAACCTCTACAATTCCATCCGTCATGAGAGAGGTTATCCCAAGGGCTTGACCTATGCCCAAATAATCGAAAGGGAGAATAATTAGCAAATCATTCTCCAAGAGTTTCATAATATCCATCATGGTTTTTCAAAACTATCTCTATCACAACATCTTTGTTTTCATTAACATCCACCCCTTTAATTTCCTTGGGTGGCTCTAACTCGATGAGTCGAACAAGTTTGGACGTGGGAACTGGTCCTCCAAAGAGAGTAGGCTTGTTCACTGATTTGTTGGAAGCTCAATTCTAAATCTACCTCGAGATTCTTATTTAGGTTAGCTAGGTGAATTTCAAAAGGTTTTGGATCAATTTGGGTGACAAAGACCTTCCCCAGATAGAGGAATCTGACTTCTCGAAATAAGGTAGAAGGTATGACATTCATCCTATGAATTCATGGCCAAACAAGGGTCATATTATAGTCGGTTTCCCTATCTATAATATAAAGGATGGACATAACATTCTTAATCCCTAAGGTGACCAGGAGCACTATGGTTCCAATGGAAGTAGCCTTGAGGCTATCATAGCCTCTCAACATATTTTTAGTTGAAGAAAAATTGTCTCTCTCATAACTTAAATTTTGTAAGGAGAAGGGAACAATATTAACCATGCCTTGTCATCTATCATAGCCCTCTTAACATAATTATTATAGATCCATACCTATAACTATAAGGAACGATCACCTCTCTGCGCTAACTCGTGTCTATGGGCATCTTACTGATATCAAAAACAAACCTAGTGTCTCTCTCATGCAAACCGGAGGATAGACATCAAAGTAGATGTGATTGATTTGGGCCTAAAGAGGGGGAGTAACATGAATTAAGTGGCCAAGACCTAATGCTTCTAAAAAGAAAATCGATGCACTAGGAATTCTTCAAAAAATCCAAGAAGGATATGTGAGAAAATGTCTTATCTAGGTCTATAATCAAATCATAAGCCCCTATTGGCTTAGGGAATACCGGTGCATAATCCTACACTAAAGAATAAATGAGGAGAGGTTACGAGATGTAGTCGCGACTATGAGTAGTGGCATGCATTTCGACTCAATTTCTTACTCGACTAGGCCTAAAATCTTAGTTTGATTTTGTTGGTTCAAGGGAGGAACAACTCATGGGTCAGTAGATGTGGAGGATTCGTGATTGTTGGTGCCTATAGAAATACCCTTGTTTGCACCCTGAGGATTAACTTTCTCATTTTCGGGGCACTTCGGGAAAGGATCCCTATAAATCCCAAGAGTAGCATTCTATGGAGAAACAGGTCCCATGTAAGTGTTTTACATAGGCATCGTGGGGTTTTCCAAAAACTTTTCAATGAAGGGCTTCCTCTGGTCCTCTAGAAGACGTTGTATGAACTTGTTACAGTCCCTACAAGTCCACATGTCATGTCCTATAACTCTATGGAAACCACAATACAATTTGGGATCATAATCACTAGATATCTAATTCTGATTTTATTGTGGTCCATAATTCCTATTATTTTTCTAATTCTGGTTGATATAATTATGGTTCAAAGGCCTTTTCCCCTAGTTTTGGTATTGGTTCAGAAATTGATTCTAGTAGGGACTAGGGCCCTGAGGCTAAACTTTTTTTGAACGGGAGGGCGATCAAGTCAACCACATTTATGGAAGGAGTAAGGTTATTCCTTTGACTATCCATATTGTCATTATTGTTATTTACATTTTTGGTGTTTCCAACATTGGGTTCATTAGGCTAATCGGTCACGCCATCCATCATGGCACCACAATTTCAATTGAGGACCTTGGGTCCTTGATTATTTTTCAACCGTTTTGATAATTAGAATTGTTTAGAGTGAGAGTGACCAAATTCCCATTTGGATCATAAGCCTTACGTCCACTGCCTATCGTGATTTGATCAAAATTGAGGGCACTTGTAATACTTCTTCATAGCTCAAGAGGAAACTTTTGGACTTCTTCCTTGATCTCGTGGTTAAGAAAATGAAGGAAAAAATCACAAAGCTCCGTCTAGTCCATGTTGGGAGCATTAGCAAAAGAATAGAGGACTTGCCGCAACCTATGAATGAAGTGGGAAACGAAATCATAATGTTCTTTTTTGATATGTAGGAATTCTCTAATCCATGTTCTTAACAACTTGTTCATGTTGAAATCCTTAATGAACTCAGATATGAGTTTCTTGAATGAGTGGATAGAGGCTTCCTAGATTCTATAGTACCAATCAAGAGAAATACCCTCAAGATTCTTAGGAATAATCTTCACGACGACTGCATCCCAAGGGAGTAGTTCTCTAATGGAAGTGGCATATGCCTTAATGTGGGCATTTGGATCTCCCTCCCCTTTAAACTTGGGAAGGCCCAGCAATGGCCATGAGAGCATGACACCTCGTATAGTGAAATCTAGAGGTTCTCTTGAGTACTCAGAGTATGTCCCCACTACATATGATTCAACCATTGACAATCCTTGATGGGGAGGTGGAGGTGGAATTGGAGTTTGGTATGGCATAACATAGGCATTATTCAAGGCATAAGGAACCCCTTGTTCTTGAGCATAAAGTCCAGAAAATAATACATGTCAATGTAAGGATATTTGGAATACATATGCATGTAGGGAGGAATGATATTAGGATATGGGTTATAAGCCCAAAGCTCAGGGAACTCCACATTTCCTGAAGGAGCGGAATTTGATAACGCACTTTCAGAAAACCCTTGTGTTGAATGCATATATAAAGAGTGAGGGGCCATACCTAGTGTTCCTTATTCTATAAGAAGGTGTCATGGGTTAGGAGCACCAAGGTAGGTCCGAGATGGTGGTTGTTGACAAGTACCTACGAAGGCACATAACCTTTCTTTTGCATGTGATGGGAAGTATTGTTTTAGCCCAAAAATTGTGTAGGTTGTGAGGCTTGGGTAATTTTTAACTCTTTAATCCTACCTACGAATGTTGAGATCACATCGTCAGGTAAAGGTGTTGCATTTTGTTTAGGCATGTTTCAACCCTTGTTGGGTTGTGTTAGCATATGGATTTGCACGCATGCAAATGGCACGCAACAGTGTGGGAATGAAGTCCCCCCTCAATGAAGGTGAGGCTACCTTTATTGAAAACCAAAATCTGTATTTACATTTGTACATTCAAAATTGTATGTGGGGGGTGTTTTAGAACATCAATGGAAAGAAAAAGTGAATGAGGGAGATGGAATGGAATGAAGGAAAGGAGTGGAAAGGAATGAATTGAAAGAACATGCAAGAGTTAGGTAAAACCAGAGCCTAATATTGCATGAAGAGGAAAGATGAATAACCAACACAAATAAAATGGAGTTTGAGTTAGCCAAACAAGAACGTGTAAAAGGGAACACACATGAGCAAGTAGATAATCAGAGCTTGATCACTGTGAACTAGAACAACCGATTAATAACGTTGATAATAAGATCAAAGAAAATATTTGCATGCAAGATTTAAACACTAACATCTAATGAACATAAGAACATCAAATGCTATAAGAGACAATGAATGGGACACAAAGTTCATATTTCATTAACTCCAAAATGTCTTCTCAAAAGAACACAAAGTTTCTTTCTTTGAAGTAAAGCTTGCATACAAAAGTATTTTCTTCTCCTCTCTCAAAAGTCGCCCTTACAAATGAGCCCCTCACTTCCTTTTATAACCCAAAAGTTGGTTACAAAGTAGTTAGGGTTTTAAATGCACATTAAATAGGGCACTTAAGTGACTTTGACTTTTTCTAACCAACAACTAAAAATAGAATCACTTAAGTTATCCACAGTTTCTCGAAAGCAAACAAAAACATCATTTTCTTAAAAATCCACTTTTTTAAATATATAATAATAACTAGTGCCTTATCCATTGAAATGGGGTCCACCTATCTCAAGTGTATGAGAAATGGACTCTCCCACTTCGTTAGATACCAAGAAAATTATCTCCTTGAACCGTTGGTGAAATTAGGATCTACCGCTTTTGCCAGTTGAAAGGATCTAAACCTTCCCAAAGTTTCAAACATCTTTTCTTCTTCTGGAGGTTCATTTGGTCGAAGAATAACCTCACAAAATACCTACAATTCAAGAATCCTACTTGGCATATCATTTAAATTAATAATCTTTGATTGATCGTTCTCAAATAAGTTCTTTAATTTGATGCACCACTCCATTGAAACTGATGAGAAATTGTTGGCGGGAGTGTACATGTCCTTAAACAATTGTGAAAATTGCTCTTCCACCTATTCCGATGAACACCTTTGATTATGCTCATTTACGAGGTTGCAAGGAATCTCAACTATGAATTCTTGAATCAAGGCGAGTGAAGTGAAGGCTTCATTGCATACGCTCTCATAATGGATCATAGAATCCTCGAGAAGCATCTTCCTTGATTTGAGATGCAGACACCAAAGAAAACGTGTCCCTCGATGTTCAAATTCAAGAATTCCTTCAATGGCCAAAATTGAGGATTCCATACTCATCATTTCCTGCAAAAGCGGGCAATATCTCATCCAAATTTGATATATTAGAAACAAAAGTTTCTTTGAAAGAAAGAATTGGATCAAGATACGCACTAACATCTTCATGAAGCTTAACCACGGTCTTGATCATCCCTTGGCCTAAAATGAGAATATCTGAAAGCCAAGTTTTAGTGACATGGCCCAATGTGTTTATTTCTTTTGACAAATTGAGAGTTTATTCATCAGGGGCAGCCACTGCATCAGGTACTGGGAAAGTGGATGATATGGGATTTATCAAATGTTGAACATATTCCACCAATTGATTCTTTTCGGCCTTGAGTTGAGAGTTCTGAGACTTATATTTCTCAAGTCTCTTTAGCACAATATCAATTGAATCTCGAGCCATCGTCATGTCACTTTCTAATGTAGACCTCCCAAGTCTAAGTCTGGAAACTTCATAATCAGCAGGTGTCATGGCATCACGCTCCTTATCAACTTATGGGATGGCGAGATCTACAAATCTATTTCCATCATTATCCACCATTATTCGAGAAAGCACCTTAGGCTTCTTTGGAATGATGTCATTTGAAAGTTTGAAAAGGGCATCAAAATCAATGTCAATTGCCTTGACAACCCTCTTCCTTTTCTTAACCTCAGAATCAACCCAGGAAGGAGTATCATGCACTATTTCTACATACAAAATCCTAGAGCTCGAATCAATATTCTCATTGTTCTTGACATCATGAGATCCTACAAGAATCCTATCTACGATCTCGATTTGAGGAGAAACAACCTCAATATCCACCTCCTGATTATTTAGGAGATTTTGGGAAATACCTTCATGAACTGCATGCTCCAAAGTGTTTGATATTTGGACTACCTGCACCTTTCTTGCTTGTTGTGTATGATTAGATGGTACAGAGGTTGATCGAGAAGAAGCTTTGGTTGAATGAAGGCCTCCTCGTGTTGGCAATTTTTTGATCCTGAAGCATGATCTTGAATTGATTATAACTTGGCAAGTTCTTTGTCATACCAAGATATGCTTCTTTCAAGAATCGGTTTATTCTTTCTATCAAGAGAAAATTCGTCTCTTTTGGTCCAATCAATTCGAGGCAACTAGGTAAAAGCAACTGCATCATATGAGGGATCAATGACATCTTCATCATCATTTATGAATGAATTAGGAGGGTTCTTGATGTAGAAGGCCTTGATCTGAGCAAGTGTTAGGCGAGAAAAATCTCATCTTCTTACTTCATGTCATGTTAAATCAAAGCAGCCCCATAAATCTTCCATGGTAGGGTTATGTTGATACTTTGCTCCAAGAATCTTCTGCATATATCCATTGATATCAAATTGGGCTCTCTTCACATATGGATGGATTGTAATGAGAGCGAACTCTTTTTCCATGAGTTGTGCACTGAAAATATTTGGACATTGGTATTCCCCGATTTGGATTGGGAAATGAATTCCTGAATGGTGCTTGTCACTGAGAAGACAATGAACTTGGAATAGTTGTCACACAAGTTACATTAATGCCCATCTATCATTAACATACTTAGAAAGTTTCCATGGAGTATTAAGCAAAGCCACTCACGCGAATGTAGGAAAAGGATGAAAATTGAATAAACCATGTTCCCCATTGGGAAATGACACTCATGGCTTCTTTAGAAAATCTTTCCTCTGTATTCCGATTCAGGTTCCGAATCACGCGGAAGGTGAATGCATCGTTGACTCTTCTAAAATGGTGAGAGCTATTTTTGAAACTGAGTTGCGGGTAATAATGAAAAACATTGTTTGACGGCCCCATGACTCCTCTTGTTTCAAGTCCCAAAATAGCTTTCTTCTTGCTACTGCATAAGTCAGATACGATGTCATGTAGAAGCATCCAGTCATCTTAACTTCTATCAATTGTTTGTGAAGGGTATTACTGATGATGGTGGCCCAATCCACAAACTCTTTCTTGGCAAGGATGATACAGATAAACTGATACATCCATGGGTGGAAAATCCTAGCAGAGGGTAAACCGAAAACTCGACTTAGGAGAGTAATCATGTCCCTGATTTCTTCCACAAACTCAACGTGGTACAGTTCTTTGGGAATCCAGTCAATTCGAGGCCTCTTGGTCACTAACTAGTTGTTATTAACCATCTTGCTCCACCTAAGAGGTTATTCATCCCAAAATTCTTATGCTGTGAGTGATATCCGCATTCTCAGGAAAGTCAGGTATGCCAAGAAATTCCTCAATGTGCTCTGGTGTGATTAAGAGGAAAGGCTCGCGATTATCTTTAAAAATTCCTTGTCTCTCGGGATCATAATGCTCCACGCAAGTGATAACCAGCTCCGGACATTGCACCGAGACAGAAATGTTGTTGCTTGGGGTAGACCACTATGGTAAAGTCTATCCAAGAATATGGTCTTGCCTTCAGTTTTCACCCGCTCGCAGAATTGTTGCACATTGATGTGACCTAGATTTATATCAATGATATTGTCATATGCTGACTTAATGGAACTGGGAGGGATGATTCCTTGGAATTCATACTTGAGTGCGGATTTGTTCGATTTCTCCACTGGCTTCCTCGATCTTCCTACAGATTTGTTAGATTTTTCGGCCATTATGAATTTTACAAAAAATGACTCAAGCACGCAAAACAAATCGCAAGCGAGGTCGGGTCTCAATCTCCGAAACCCCTGTCAGTGCAAGAACAATATGATTCGTTTTAATATTATTATTATTATTATTATTATTATTTAAAAATAATAATAATAATAATAATAACTAGTCTTGTTTACAAAATCACACACCAAGACTAGGTTTGAATTCCGACTCGGGCGACAACTTTTTATTTATTTATTTTAAATAAATGAAATCACCCAAGTTCAATATCGATTTTTATTTAATTTTCCAGAGAAAATTCTCCCTGGTATGTGTAAAAATTGCCTGATTTAAATAACCGTGTACTTTGAGATTCACTTCTTCCTTGCGATCTTCTGATCGATGCGTGAATACACTTGCTTAATCCTTTTGCGAATGTGTGAGACTTCTGAAATGCCTTCTCCTTTAAACTACCCCCTTTTTTTTAATATTTTATTCCTAGGTTAGTGCATGATAATCCTGTTGTCGATGCCTGAAACTTTGTTGATGCCTTTCTTTGCCTGCGTGGGAAACTGGAAATTATTTTAATTACCCTTCTTGTTGTTCCTAGGCATGTGGATTATTATCCTCTGCAACTTATGACTTTGTTTGATCTTGTATCATGCATGGATTTATCTTGTCTGCTCCTCCTTGTCTTCTACTTGCGTGGAAACTGCTGTAAAACTTCTGCGTGGATTTCTCCTTCTTCCTCCACGTGGTATCTCTATGCATGCGTTTTGGACTCTGTGGGGTTGTATTGCCTTGACCAATGCGTGGCCTCTACCTCCTCTTCACCAGACAACTGGCGTGGATTTTATCATGCTAAAACATGTGTGAGAATTCTACAACCTCTGCGTTAGAAAGCTCCTTCAATCTCATCCTGCGTGGATAATCTTTGTTTTAACATGCACTGAATCTGGCTATTTCCTTGGGCTTGTGGGTTGTTGCGTGGAGAAACCTTGTTGAATGCTTTGGTTTTCCTTCTAAAAATGTGTGGTATTCTGGCTTTTACTGGTCTCTTTCTTATGCAAACGTGGGTTATTTTACCCTTTGGTCTGCGTGAATCTCCTTGGGCTGAGCATGGAATCTTCCTTGGACTGTTATTACTTTGTCAAACTACGTGAATCTCCTTCTTCCTCCCCCACGTGGTATCTCTAATTTTGGCGTGAATTCTTTGCTTGGGCCTGCGTTGAACAATGATCATTTGCCAAGGTGGGTGCGTGAAAACTATATTATTTCCTTTCCTATGCTTTGCGTGGAGATCTATGTTCAAGCAAATGTGTGGAGATTAGCTTGGACTGTCCTTCAAACTTGTTCCTTCCTATTACCTAGCTGCGCATGGAGTCTTTTTATGTTTTGTCTTATGCCAAATACTTCTACAAAATTCCTTTATCTCCCTTGGGCTGCGCAGAGATTAATTCTTTGGACTGTGTTGGCCTTTGTTTGGACTATACCTGTTATTTCTCCTTCAAAATGGCGTTCGCAGTATTGTGGAATGTGATAAAAATATTATGTTCCTTAGAAGAAGTGAGAAGCAATTTTAGAAAGCTTCGTACGACTCTTTCCAACGAGTTCGTCAGAATTTATGAGGGTTAAACCAACTTCCCCTCTTCTGAGTAGTGGAATTAATTGCCAGGGGAAATGGGGAAAGCAACGGCCAATTGCCAATGGGAATGGCAAAGTGGGTGACAATCTCCCATTTAATTTCCATTTGCCAATTCATTAATTTGGAAATTGTGAAAAGAAATCCCACAAGTGGGAATTTAAAACAATTTTGCCAGGAAAGGGGAAATCCGGGCCCAAGAAGCCAATTTGGCATTCCCGGCAATGGGAAGCGGAAGCTTATTTTTCCCAGAAATTAAAATAAAACTTGTCAATGAATTTTAATTAATATTTATTTAATTAAATACTCCAAAATTATTAAAAATTAATTTTATCAAACAAAGAGTAATTAATTAATTAATTTTAACGTAGTTTAATGCCTGGCGGGAGGAGTTCTCACCTAAAAAGGACGAAACGAAGACCGAAACGATCACAAAAATGAGATGGTCGTGATGAGAGTGATAAACCACACAAAGTAACACTTTTCAAATTTTCCATTTTCTTAATCAATTTTGTGAAGTCAAAATTAGGCGATAACAGTTGTAAAGGTACATGATACCTGCTATAAATTAATCTTTTGTAGACCACCCCTCTTTATATGTGTTTTCTATTTTGGGAGGGGGTAACAACATTTTTCTAAAGAATAATATCATTATATCCTTGCATCATATCCAAGGATTAATTTATAACATTAAAATGATCACCGCTTTGGGTGAGTCATGCTAGAAACTCATAATCTTGTGATTGATAAGAAGGGAAGGAATTAGTTTGCATACTGATTTGAGGCTTGGACAAGAACCGTGGATAAAACCCTTGTTCTCCCATGAATTTCATGTTATTAGAGTTGGAGAACTCTAGTTGTGCATTGTGGTTAGGTTGGTCTATCTCCTCAATCCTAACCGATGAACTAGTATTAAACCCTTGAGGATGGGGCATGTAAGGAGATAAAATATTTTGCGAGTAATTATCATCCCACCTTGATAAAGAGGGTAATTGTTTCATAAGCACTTGTTTGTAATAGGCCTCAAGAACCAAATTAGGCCTACCATATTCTTGACTTGACATATTCGGGGGTGTATAAACACCTGCAAAATAATGGGAGAGGAGAAGGATGGATGAAAGAAAAGAAAGAAAGGAGGAAATGAAAAGGAACTAGTCCTTCACGTCAGGTTCACTAATTTTGTACACCTTAGAATCAATACATGACTCTTAGATGCAAGTGAAATCCGGAGAGGTCATGCTAGAATAGTCGAAATGAAATGAATGGGATGGTAATAGGATAGGTAGATGGAAATAGGTGGAAAATAGATGTAGAAAAAGTCAAGGCAAAAAAATGTTCTCTACTGGAAAATGGGTATTTACTCATTGAGTGCAATGAATGCATGTCTAACCTGCTTAGGTGTAATGGTATGGTCAAGGATGATTTCCACAATATCGATGGAACCGAATAAGACTCTACTAGGATGTGGAATGCGGGAAACTTTCCTTCGTCATCTACGAATTCCTCTCTAAAGAGGGTCATGAATATATGATGAACAATGGAATAAGGACAATTCTAATCCCTACCAGGATGGTTTTCCCAGAACTCCTCGGTAGTGTTTACCTCGTTGTTCAAAGCAATCAACTATATGATGATGGTAGGTGGGACTGGGGTAGTCTGAAATATAAGTTGTCTAAGGCCTTGGTCAATATCATTTAATCATGTGTCAATGTTCATTTGTGGCACGGTTGGATCACAAACTCTTTGTCTTGGTTGACATGGACCCTGAATGGTCATGTGGGCACTAACCAAGGAATTATGGAAAGAAAACAAAACACGCAAGAAACGAAAGAGGTTTGAAGTTAAGGATGGGTAACCTAGGCCACTATGGAAACGTGGGGGTTGTTGTTCATTCCCAATCTAATTAAATCTAGATTCCTATTTTAAATCAACAATGTTGATTACCTAAAATGTAGAATTTTATGTTACTCTAAGTTCATCAAAACTAGTAATATAAATGAAATAACGATATTAATTGAAATGTAAATACTAAATAATTTTATTTGACATTTAAATGAAATGAAATAATTGAAATAGGAGGGATAGGGTACTAACCTAAAAATTACTTACCTTGTTGCGATCTTTGGACTAACAGATGATATACAAACTAAGCAAAGTGTGATGGTGCAACCCAAGAAATTGTAGTAGATGAATTTTTACTGGATTGGGGCACCTGGAGGAGGATTGGGGTGCCTGTGGGCGCCCTAGTCTACAATATGGATGCTTTGGTCTACAAAAATACTATGACACGAATCTGAAAGTGCCGTTAGATGTTTGTAATGTCTCGATCTTTGTCACGTGATTGTCGCAACAACCTCGCCTATGTCATCGTAAACTTGATATGAAGATCTACCTACAAAACCCCATACAAAGCATCAAATTCCTAAAAGAAAAATATGCATATGAAGGGGTCAAAGTGACCTCATCTTGCCACATAATAGTGGGCTTACTAACCGAGCATTGCACTATATTTCGACCCAAATGTATTTCTGAATGTGTTCATATTGTGCCCTAGGTGCTCTTGTGTTAGTCGCACTTTGTGAAGTAGTGAACAATAACTAAATGTAGAAAATGTAATAGTATGTGTGCATGGAATAGAATATAATCCCTCCCCCTATAAAGTGTGATACAGATGAACCAACCTTGTCCTTGTGATGGAGCTAATGGATGAAAATGATCTCTAAGTGGATACAACTCTAGATGAATGATAGTAGTGACTAGTACTTGGTCCCTTGTTATGGTCTCATAGCTTTATATTTATAGGGTTCTCTTGATCTAGTTTTGTAATTAACCCCAAATGGACGACAACTAAAACAGATACTGGGACTAAATAATGTCTAAACTACATGATTTTGTTTCTACATTTTCCCCCACTTTATGTTGGTGATCGAAATCTCGGTAACATAAAGTAGATAGATATGTGTACCTGATGTCCATGAAGATTGTAGTGGAAAGCATGTCAAGGACTAGAAAAAGTGTGGAATGACAAAAATGGTGGAGCGTGGAAACTAAAGATGAAAATGCGCAAAAACTAAGTGATGAGAGTGAACCTAAGGTAGAAACAAATGTGTAGCTATTATTGTGTATGATGAACATGTATGGTTAGTATGGTGTGTTCGGTGACGAAGTGTTGATATTGCCCCATTTGACAACTTGTTTCTCTTACGGCCAAACCTACAAAGAGAAAACGATCAAGTATTAAAATATGTATGTATGTATGTGTAAAAACACAATGTAAAAGATGTATGTATGTGAATGTAAAAACATGTAAAATATGCAAATGAAAAGTGTAAATGGAACATGTGCACCTAATCCATGTTGAGAAAGAGAGTGTAGAAGGATATCATGTACTATCGGGGTTTTTGGGTGATCCGACGCCATAGGCCAAAGAAGTGTAGGGAGGAATTCCAATGTATCCTCCAAGCTTTAACTATTTCCTTGAATGTGTGTGAAGAGATCTCTATACGTCCTGGTTTTTTAGGTGATTTGACGCCACTGGACCGAAGTAGTGTAGGGAGGCACACCCATTGTAACCTCTGAGCCTGTAACTACTTCCTAGAATTCTAAGGACACCATGTCATGTAAAATCCGTTGTGTACAAGAGGTTTGTAGTCTAGTCTGAACCCACTCGTTGTATGTAACCCACAATTACAAGGGTGGAAGTGTGTTGAATTGAACCAAGATAAACGCGATGTGTTAGTATGTAAAAAACCCAAATGATGTCCCCCTCTTTGGGGGTGCATGCAATGTCACTAATAGGAGAATGTGGCCCCAAAAGAGGACCAACCGCATATATGTTGTAACCCTAAAAAGTGCTTGGTAGAAACCAAGGCACGCACAAACAAGAATGTTAGCCAAGGAGAAGTGTTGGTACCAACAATCATGCATATAGAAAATAATGTATAAGCTACACAGACAATGTTAAAGCTACCAAGCAAAGAAGGAATGTAAAACACGCAAGAAGACAAAGTAAGCTACAAAAAGCGGGATGCAAACATGGGACATCACTTAAGATGATACAAGACATTCTACTCTAGATGAGATTGGGCTGCAAGGCCCATGTGAGCATTTCCCCTCTTGAGGTCGGTTAGGTTGCATTTCAAATTTGTGAAGTCTCCACTTTGGGCTATAAAGCCAAAACCTCATGATAGACTATGGGCTAACATTGTTATTGCACCGTGGTAGAACATAAGGTGGGGATTACCAAACACTGAAGATCGGTGGGTAAAATTGAGAGCTCTTTGTTGGCTAGTTTAATCATCATAATCTAGTTTTTTTAAGTATCGAAAACATGGGGTTAGAATGATGCTTCTGTGCTCTATCAAAATGAAGAACTAGTAATCCACGTATTTTGAAAATGATGGACAACAAAAACATATTGTAGGCATAATCTTTTAACCAGCCTGTATTGTGTGTCACAAATGCAAAACTTTGTGTCCATGTTCTATAGGTATGGATAGCAAAGCATATCATCACATACATCCAACAGGATAACAACAAATTCAGCTTCATCGTCGCCTACTTACAATGTGCCATTGGACAATCAAACAAGTCTATAAGACGTTGGATGTGGATGTTACCAACTCTTGTTACCTGATCATGACTTTCAAGATCAAGTTGTGTTATCTTTGTGAGATTATAGTCAAGAAGAGCCTCTTGACTTGTATATTGATTAATTAAAACTTCTTCCTTCCGCCAATAACACCGAGTGACGAATATCTATGCAATATAGGAGAAAACGAGGCGAGAGGACAACGATGGTAGCGAAGAGCTCAGACCATGTGAAATCGGGAGAGAACGGCCTTGGA
The DNA here is from genome assembly GCA_018340775.1 of Taxus wallichiana var. yunnanensis. Taxonomy (NCBI): domain Eukaryota; kingdom Viridiplantae; phylum Streptophyta; class Pinopsida; order Cupressales; family Taxaceae; genus Taxus; species Taxus wallichiana. The sequence continues at coordinate 790,883,097 of CM031240.1, read as the reverse complement.
TCGGGTGGGGGAAATGGATCCGTGGTGGGGCATCGACTGCTCAGCATGGAGGAGTCATCATGGGTCCCGCGAGATTAGGGCAGAGTAGTGGGTTGCAAGGAAGTAGCGACAGGGAGAAAGAACGGAGCCCTCTAACCCTAATCCGAATCCTTCCAAATCGGTCAGGGATGCATTCGAGTCAGAGGCGGGAAGGAAAAGACACGAGCCGCACAATAAAACAAAAACTTATGTTGTTGCTTCTAAGTGACATCATTCAAAGATATCCTTGGAGCTAGTGGTGGTTATACTCCTGGAAACTAGGCATATCTGGTCGATATGGCAGAAGAGATCCCCGCTCTAGAGATCAAAAACCCGAGGTGGAAGAATACTTTCAGACACTGGTTCGAGATGTTGTGATCGGGCACTTCAATGGCCTTTGGCCTTCCTCTACCGAACTATATAAATGGATATTTGAAAACTGGACCAACAAGTGTGAAATTTCACTTTGTTCTAGGGTTTCTTTATTGTGCATTTCAAAGAAACCGAGGATTATCAACGCTGCCTATCTGGAGGACCATGGTTCTGGGGTAATGCCGGTCTGTATTTGACTCCTTGGTTTCCAGAATTTGATCTGAATTCTCATTTAGTTACCAAAACGCCTATTTGGGTAAGGCTTCCAAATCTCCCTCTGCATCTATGGTATGCCCTAGATAATATTGGTAATTGTCTGGGCAAGTTTATTAAAGAAGATTTGGATAGAACTCACTCAGGATTGTGCACGTATGCTCACATATGTGTTGAAATTGATCTGAGTAAAGGATTACCATATCGTATTTTATTAAAATTTGGAAAAATTCAGTATTCACAGACTTTTGGATTATGAGAACACCACCTTTAGATGTAGAGTCTCAAAAACCCTGGGACATTTGCAAGCTTCTTGTCCTTTAAATAAAAATGGAGCTAAAAAGCGAAGCTCGTCAACTCCTAGCGGTTGGGGAAGTGTGAATCCGGATCTGGTGTCTGCTTCGACTTTCAAGGGGGCTCGGAGTATCAAACAACAAAAACAACAGAAAATAAGCAGCAAGTTTCAGAAGTGGGAAATCGGGAGAACGTGGAGTTAATGGGAGGAATGAAAAGAGGACACGTATCTGACAAATCAGATTCGGATCAGGAGTTTTCCCGACTTAAGGGAAGTCCCAGGAAATCACAATGATCTTATGATTATTGTTCCATCTGACACGGGCATTTGGCATGAAGTAAAGAATAGGAAAAGTAAAAAAGGTCGAATGGGTAATATTGAAGACTTCTTCCCATCCCAGGTTGGGAAATAGCAGACTATTGGCTATTTTGCCTAGTTAAGTATTGTAGGCTTGTTTTCCGGGAATCTAGCCCGACTGCTCTTGTTTATCTTCTTGGGTTTTAGACCTTGCTTTTTAATAGGGAACGGGTCCCTTCAACCCGCCTTATCAATCAAAAAAAAATAACACCGAGTGACTATTGACTGCAAAAGAAGACAAATTTTGTGTTCGAGGATATGTGGAGGCTGATGGCAAGCAAATTCCCCATATAAATGGTGATTTCTGCACTTTATCAAGATGATGGACCTAAAATATTTTTTGAAACAAGTAATGGGGCATTGATTTTTCTAATTTTCCTCAATTGGAAGAGCCACTGTAATTCAAGTTGACTCGGGGTAAGCACCATCTTCGAGAATCACCCCTCAACTCCGATTCAATCTTGATAGAACAACCACTAGCAGGACTTGGCCTCTGAAAATCCTCCTCACTAAGGATATTGTGCATCATAAACCAGCTAGTAATAGCTCCAACAATACCGATTGCACCACTTAAGGTTAGAATCTCCAAGGAATACTCCTGGTGGAAACCATTGATCTCCACTCAACCATATGAACGCCTCACAACAAACTCCCATGTTACTAAGAACAAGGGCCAAGTGGAGGAGATACTCTTTTAGCAAGACGCCCGACAAGAGAGCTTTTCCCTACACGACTCAGTGTGGCCGGCTATATCTGAATTTGTTTTCGTGGGGAAATAATTTCTTGTCCGCAATCTACTTATTATTTTGGATAGGTTTAGACAAAAAGATAATTTATCCTCGTCCAATGCCAACAATATTGCTTGAGTTTTTATCCCAAAAAGATGATGTGGATTTGGGTGTGTTGTCTATTGATGATTTTGATTTGCCATCGTGGCCTTTAAGAACATCTCTTGCAAGGTATATACAATTAACAATTCCAACACATTTTGCATCAATTCATACAAAATAACAATTTATATAAGAACAAGATTTCTCTCTTGCTGACATTCTAAACCTTGTTGACACATGGAAAAGAAATCTATCGGACAATCTACTTGCTAACACATGGAAAAACTCCAACTTTTGTTAATTTCTAACAAGTATGGAGGAAAATATTGTTGTTTCCTCGTATTTATCTTGTGGGATATGGTCTATCTTTTGTTAATTTCTTACTAGTATGGATTGATGAGTATGATTCTAATAAGGGAAACCCTATTGAACACTTGCCCTTTTAAAGAAAAATGTTGATTTTAATTTATTTATTTATTTTGAGATTGTCAATATTTGATTACATACAACTCAATATTTAAAAATAAAAGCTCATGAGAGATCCTCCAGCTGCATTCCTCCCAATTAGTCTCAATAACTTCAAAAATGAAAATGCGTTGTTAACTTCAAAAATGAAAATGCGTTGTTAACTTCAAAAATGAAAATGCGTTGTTTTGGTTTTATTGGATCAGTGAAGTCTCTTCTTTCTATTCAAATCATGTAATGAGGATTTTGTTTTACTTGGTTAAAAAGTATTTGTGGCCCTTTTTTTTTATGAGTGATTCGACATCAGATTAAACAAGCAAAACTCAAAAAAGCCTCCAATCGCACTTCACCTACCAAAAGCACAACATATGTAGTTCTCCAAGTTATTCAAGACTGCTGTACATATTTAACTTCTAATACATTCTTTTTATTTTCAAACTATTCTAAACTGTTCATTTGCTCTATTAAAATGTCTATTCCCGTCATTTTGTTGTGCTTTCACCAATAAAGAATGTTGTATTTCCATATTTCTCCAGTTTTATTTACAGTCAATATCTCTCATCCATTACCCGTGTCTTCTGCAACAGCAAAGTCAGTTTTTTCCTTTTCACTAACTTGCCAATGATTGGCTTATAGCTAAATCTGAGTGTTTTCTTATGGGCATAATAGATATTACGCTCTAACGGAAGGAGCGTTGAATGCTTATACATGTATTATTATGCATATTGTCAAACAATTAATGTACCTTCTACGCGATTCCAGTTGTTGCATAGATATCAGAGCAGTTACAATGTTCCCGTTTTGGCACTCACAATGCTGCCAAAATTAGATGTGTTTCAGGTTTACACCTGCCAATTGCCTTTGCCAAAAACCTTAAGATAAAATATAACAAAAAACACCTAAGGCCTTTTCACCAAGTCTATTTTGTTCATATCCATCAATGATTGCAGTCCAGTAGATTACATTTTGTTGATCCATTTGTCAAACAATTTGTGCAGATATACTTAAGGAATTTATCTATATTATCTGCTTGGATGGATAATCAAGTTTACTTAAATTTTAAAAGGAATCTCTAAAGGCTAGAGATATTGTGTCGTAATTTTCCATTCTTCTTAAATCGATGTAAAATATTGGTTGGTATCTTACACCTATCAATTGCCTTTACTAAAACTTTATTAAAAAAACACGGAAGGCCACTTATTGCATACATATCAGGGCAGTTAAATGTTCCCATTTTGGCACTTACCATGCTGGCAAAATTAAATGAATTTGGGTTTACACCTACCAATTGCCTTTGCTAACATTAAAATAAAACAATTAAGAAACACACCAAAGGCCTTTTCACCAAGCCTATTTTGTTCATATCCATCGATGATTACAGTCCAGGAGACAATTTTTTTGAACAATTTGTGCAAATATTATATAAGGCATTTATCTATATTATCTGCTTGGATGGATGACTGGATTTACATAAATTTTAACAGGAATCTCTAAAAGCCAAAGATATTGTGTCATAATTTTCCATTTCTTTGCTAAAAAAATTTCAATCACCAATTTTTGAACAACTATCTTTATCAATAAGCTTGGCCAGGTCATGGTCTGATTCGATGTAAAATGTCATTTGGTATCTCATGACCATAAACCACAAAAAACCCCCAAGACATAATTTCGCAGGTGTGAATTTGTACATAGGCAAAAATATATTAGAATTAATCTACACTAAAAGACCATACATAATGACAAAGTTATGATAGGAGTAAACAATGCTCAAGATATGTTCCCCTTGTTGTATCCAAACATTGGCTTGATAGTAAGCCTTTCTCAAATCTCCTGCAAGATCAGTTTTCCATTTCCTTCGAGAATTCCCCTCCTTTCACATTTCGCACTCATTTTCCTTCCCCTTCAGTTTTTCAGTCCAGAGCTGCATGGGCTTCCTGTAAACAGTTCAGATGTCACGACTCCATGATATTATAATTTAGAGGCTTCAACAACTACCTCATCAAAAGCACGCCATATAGCATGATTTAGTCTAGTCAAACACATGTTCTGGTTCTCCAAACACAAGGTAACAATATTTTTGAGAAACTAAAAATAAACCCAATTCCTTCTTACCGTGCAAGTCTGCACAATGCACCTTGTTTTTATGCAAGCCTTTGTTTATAGTTTGCTTCTAATATCATTAATCTCCTCAAGAACATTGTCTGTCTCGTAAATGATGGAAATGTTTCAGATGAATTTCTTTTGCAATAATCTTGGGGTTGAACTTGGTTGGAGTGTGGCAATAACCACATAGTTGAAGCTTCTTCACAATTATAACAGTTTTCAAGGGAAAGTGTTAAAACCCCCAAATACAAATTTTGTCTCGTCAAAGCATATACCATATGGCATGATTTTTTCTAGTCAAACACATGTTTCGGCCCTCCAAACTCAAGGTGGCAATATTTTTCAAAAACTAAAAATAAAACCCAGTTCCTTCTACCCTGCAAGTGTGTGCAGAATACACCTTGTTTTTATGCAAACCCTTGTTTGTAGCTTGCTTCTATTATCACAGCCAATAAGCTCCTTGAGAACATTGTCCATGTCTTAGATGATGGAAATGTTTCACATGAATCTCTTGTAATAATCTTGGAGATGAACTTGGTTGGAGAGTGGTAGTCACCACAATTACAACAGATGTTCGAGGGGATTTGTTAAACAACCCAAATACAAATTCCCTACTTCTTACTAATAAGGTGGCAGAGCAGTAATTCCTTCTTTTCCACATCATTCAAGACAGGTGTGAAATGTAATTAACTTCCCTTCTATATTAAGAAATATATATCTATAGAGAACTATGAGATCCAGGGGGTGCAGACCCTTCGGGTTGCATCCAAATCCCATCCCTTTGTTTCCGGTGAGTATACAACTTAATAAAACCCTGGTAAAAAAACCTCAACAGAAAAAAATTTGATTTTAAATATTCTTGTTAACAATGTCATACTCTTGTTACTTTTTCGTCTGATTACATACAATTAAATCCTAAATTAAATCCAAATTTTATGGGGTCCTCCAAATTAGTCTCATAACCCTGAAGGCTGACATAAATGTAAATTGAGACCTATTTTGGTATACTCGATGTCTAAATCATGGATTGTATCTTACTCATATTTTCCAAAGATAGTATTCTATTTCAAGTTCAAGTGCCAGTCTCATTTGTTCCTCTTAGTGTGTATGTCAAGTTGCAATTTGACCTCATGCACAAGTTGCAGTTCATGGCAATCAATCTAATACCAAACCCATATGTTCCTCTTAATGCATAGGCCCAGTTGCAATTCAACCTCATGCACAAGTTGCAGTTCATGGCAATCAATCACTTTTCATAGTATTAATCAACTCACAGTAATAAAAAAAATAATTGCAGCTTCTTGAGGCTAGTATCATTACTTTTGGCATGAAAATGTGACAAATATATTTCTACTGTCAAGGATTTTGTCATAATTTTTATGATAATGCTTACATGAGCTAAATTTCTACAATTTTTCCATAGCAGAATTTTGTCCGTTAATTTCAATAATTCTTATAGTTGTACGTCATTTAAGTCTGCTGGCAAAACTCTAATCAATTTAACTTAATACATCCTAAATTCTTGAAGACTATTAATTTTGAATAGACCCTGTTCACCATAACAGTCCATAATGCTGGAATTTGCACACTGATAGTCACAAGAAGAAGAAATCCAGAAGTGTCCAACTTTACACCAACATTCCAGCTAATCCATGTTGTATGACCATTCCTCGTATGTATAGTTACTGCCTCAGATAGACCATCATTCAAGCTATAATTCAGCACATGAGAGCTAATACAGTCACAAAATTGGGTGTCAGATCATCATCAGAAACCAGCTTAATGAACATAGTAAATTTGTAGCAACACCTTGCAGGTATTCAATTATTAAATTGTTTATGCATCCACTTTCGTAGAAATGGGAAAGTCTAATGTTTTACAGGTCCTTCTTGATGTAGCAAGCATGACAAAGTCACTGCCGTGCCATTAACCCTCAACTCCCTTCAACAGATCAACAAGAAAAACACATTAGTCCCAAATTCAAAGCAAATAGCAAAAAGATCTGCAAAGAATATCTGCATCCTAAAAACCATCTTTTGCAGTATCTACTGTAAGAAATGACATAAAAGCAACAAGTTCTATGCTGGTCTCTGTCACACCTCCAGTTCAAAAATTATTGTCACCCTTAGGATGAACCACCCAGTCATCAAAATGCCACATCATGAAGTAGCAACCACCACATGCTGAAGATGATGCATATTTCTTCAAATATTTCAGGTATTACTCATGGTTTCTGACATGTAATAGTGCACTTGCAGCTGTGAATCTGGACCCACCTCCCCCATCTGCACCTGCCCTCCTTAATCAGATTCTTAATTTGAAATCCTGGTATTTCCTTATTTCTCCCACCATTACCTTCCTTATTTGCTCAGCTGCAATGTGGCTAATTTCACACTCCCGTGTCGTCTTTCCAAATACTTTCACCCATAGTTACCATGCTCAGCTGAATCTGTACCAGATCCAGTTCGATCCGGATTTTTAGACATGTCCAAATACATCCAAATAAGCTTGCTGTCTTTTTCTATTTATTTTATTTTTTAAAGTAAAATTAAAAATCATTAACCCTAATTGTTAACCGAACAATAAGGTATGCACGAAACACCTATGAATGAATCCACAGATAACAGAGGGGAAAAAACAAAAGCGAATGGCAAATTGGAGGCTTTCAAGCAAAGTGGAAACATGAGTTTGAAGAAGAAACAGGAGAATTGGATGGTGTTTGGCTGCATTCAGGACCCCTGTGTTTGGCTGTGAGCATTCACCTGTGTGGTTCAACCCGTGTTTGCCTGTGGCCTCCATGAAAGACACGAAGTGAAGATCCTTGCCTCCCGAGACTGTGTAGTGGACCAGTTGTGCTCGGCAGCTATGTTGCCAAGAAACGGGTTCCAGCACGGGTTAGATACATGGATACGTTGATTTTAAAAAACCCTTGGATACGGGTACAATACGGCTTGGATACATCTGTACATATATATTAAAAAAATTATATATATACACACTCATTTTACTCATTTTTTAGTCCATAAGAAATACAAAACTTGAAATATATAGTACAATCAATGTTCAAAACATTCAATATACTTAAGATTTTACATTTTCTATGATATACAAATATTGTATTCCTTTGTGTTTCATCCATTTCCTTTGAGATTAATTTTTGTGTTGTGATGGTGGCCATAAAAGATGTATATAGGGAGCTCCTAAAGGACCTATTTAATGAGATTGACTCTAACCTGCCAATGATAACTAAAGAGGTCAGTCCAATGGTTGGTTCTTGCATTCATATTATCCAAAATCACCTTCTAATCCTCCTTAAGGATGCGGGAAGGAGTCAATGCTGTGCCTTGATAGTTTCTGGGAAAGGATGCTCTTTGAAACTTTAAGCTATGCAATTTGCGGTTCCAATTTTTTCTATTAGTATTGAAGATCACCTGAGATTTGATCTCATAAATAACTTGTACAGAGGCTCAAATATATGTCCAAATTTCTATGAATAGCTTCTTTCCTTGGCCAATTGCAATGATCCCAAATAATTACCTCAAACATTCTTGATATCCTTTGAATATTTTCTCTTCAATAAACTAGAGGGATTTTAAACAATCTTCAGGTTTCCTTGTGGTTGCCATGCCCTCCTAGTCTAGTCCTCAATAAAACTGAAGTTTGTGAGTTAAAATAAAATAATAAAAGAACTTTTTAGAGCCCTCCCACTGTCCAACCCTGCGGGTATGTCCCGGGTACATCCAACGCGTCTCGGATACATCCCAGGTACGTCAAAATGTACTCGGGGCATGTACCCGGTAAGTGCCTGGACGTGCCGGGATGTATCAGTACCATAGCAGGTACATATCCAGGGGTGTACAGGAGGTTGGGGGAAGATCCCTGGTAACATAGCTCAGTAGTAGTGGTGCTCAGTGCTAGCAGTGCTTGGCAGCAGTAAATGTGAAGCTCGGAGGCAAATGTGGCAGAGGTCAGTCTCGCCTGTAGTTCTTTATTTATGTTTTAGATTTATGCAATTAACTATCTAGTATTAAGTTTTTAATTTTTGATTTATTAAAATTTCAATGATCCCTATTTAGTATTTAAAGTTAATAACTTAATAACTAATATTAGTTTTTTTTTTTTTTTTATTGATAAACGCTTTTGACCGGAGCTATGAACCGGTGGGGAAGGGGCCCCAACCCAACAACAAAGAAGAAATGAAGGGAGGCAGCGGAGAGAAGAAAAGCGGAGAGAAGGAGAAGAAGGAAGAGGAAACGACGAGCAAAGAAGTGAACGCCGAGCAGGAGCAAGACTGCAACCGAGCCCGAAGGACAGCTGAAACACGAGCTGACTAGCCCAGGGAGGAGCCTGCGCGCGAGTTGGCCGCCTAAAGCAATAGATGGAAGGCGGAGCTGGCTCGGTCTTTAAGTTCGTTCAGGTGATCAACCGCTGAGTGGACTGGGAAGAGAGCCGCGTCGACGTCTACCACGGGAGGAAGCGCTGATCAAGAGTAGGATGGAAATTTTGAGCAAACGTCACTAAATCCCGGTATTGCCCGCAAAGCCACCGAATGCCGTGTCCAGAGCCGAGAGCGAGCTCATCAACTTCCTCCACCCACAGAAGGGGATCCGGGGAGAGAAGTCAACTAGTTGGTCGTGCAAGCCGCCCGGTGGACAGCGTAAATTTGGTCCACAGCCACGCGTTCAACATCAACAGTATCCGAGTGAAGAAGAAGGCAGAAAGAGACAAACACAGAGGCAATGTCGGAGTCAATGTGAGGGCGACGGGCTCGAAAACGAAAGGAATCTCCTAGAATCGTTTCAATAGCTTCGGCTTCCTCCCGCGAGGAGAATTTGAAAACCATAGCAAGGCATCGCCGGTCTATAGCAGAGGAATCAGCCAATTCCCAAAATTGGCCACGAAGCGCGACGAAAGGAAAGCCAACGAAAGACATGAGGGCAGAGAAGTTTGCACAGAGCAAGGAGCCAATCAAGAGATGACGCCGAGAAAGGAGGAAACAACATAAATAGAACAGAAACCGTGCGAAAAACGGGGGAAGCCTGTCCCAAGAAGAAATGAAGAAGGCAGGGAACATGCGAGCCGGTCGAAGGAGACAGGGGCCGCGTGAGAAAAATCGCCTGCAAAAGCGATACAGAGATCCGCCACCGAAAAGGAGGATAGGACAATTCGCACAAAGAGGACTTCCACACACGAGGGAGGCCCCGCCTGACAACTAGGACGAGCCAGCCCGATCGTGGGAGAGGAGGTTCGACAGTCTGTGCCAATCATGAGCAGAACCGGAAGTAATGTTGACAGTAGGATGATCGATGGCGAAGTTTGCAAGGAAGTCAGCCGCATGATTTGCTTCTCGAAAGTTGTGGGAGATGTTCCAAGAATGGATTTTGGCCAGCCAAAAGAGAATCTGAGGTATGAAAAGATTAATTTTCCACGAAGGGGATACACCTCTGGATACCGCGAAAATAATAATTTGGGAGTCCCCTTCGATGGAGAGAAGTGGACAACCAAGCTAAGCAACCATCTTGACCCCTTCCAGTAAAGCATGGGCTTGACGAGAGTTACATGTACCCTCTTTGAGTGGGAAGGAGCCTGCTCTAATGAGATTACCGCGATCATCTCTGAGAATGCAACCAGCACCAGATTTACCTGGGTTACCTCTAGAGGCGCCGTCAAAATTGAGTTTCCAATGACCCTATGGGGGACGCCATCTGGCTCTTTTCCTTTGAATGGATTTTTCAATTTGTGAGAGCCCTTTTTTACAATTGATCCTAGTCTGGGGAGCTTGATGAGAGGCCAGGAGTGCAAGATTGAGAAATCCCTGGAAGAGAAGGTAGAGAAGGAAAGACAGTTAGCGCTAACGCGCTCCGAAATGGCCACTTCGAGCTTATTGAGAAAGGCGGGAAGATCAACAGCTTGCTCCCTGAAAAGGCGAAGATTACGTTCCCACCAAATATGCCAGAGCAAGAAGTACGCGCTGATGCACCAGATAGAGCTGAACAAACTATTGACATTGAAAGACAGCCATGAGGAAAGATTCGCAACAATGCTATTACATGGAACCCAGGCAAGACTTAATTTGTTCAGAAGCCAATCCCAACAAAAAGATACAAAGGGGTAACAAAAGAGGTGATCCAAATCTTCCTCTGTTGCACCGCACAATAAACACTTGGAGGGACCAGAAAAGCCCCAAGATCACCTTTTGACTTGAGTAAGAACCTTCTTATTCAAAACTAACCAGCCGAAATAGGCTACTTTTGGAGTGATGCTTGGGTGCCAAAGAACCAAGGGAACAAGGAGTCCCTTTACCGGAATGTGAAATGAGAGTATTATAGCCAACTTTCACCGTATAGGAACCCGAAGCATCCCCAAGCCAAATTAAACTGTCGTCTTTGCTTTGAGATAAAGGGCATTTCTGTCCCGAATGGCATCCTTAAGGAGGGTGGATTCATGGGCAGAAGCCCCAATAGAAGAGATATCTTTCCAGAGCCAAGAAGGTGAGCCGTCAGGGTGCTGGCCGCCGTAGTTAGAAACCAAAGTACCCCAGGCCAGTTTAGTAGTATTCATAACACCATTGAGAGCTGGAGAAAGATTAAGAGGGGGAAGCCATTCCAACTTTCATCCCAGAAAGAAACGAGCTGACCATTGTTAATGTTCCAGGTGACCGCCTCAGCAATAAGGGATTTAGAATTACAGAGAAAATTCCAGATATGTGAGCCTCTTGGGAGCTCGGAGCTGGATAATAAAAGATCGTTGCGATGTCCACCGAGATACTTATGAGAGAGAACTTGAAAGGCCAGCCTTTTTGCATTAGAGATGAAATTCCAAACAAGCTTTAGCCCCTAAGGCAGTGTTCTGAAGAGCAAGATCCAGAATACCCATACCGCCCAGACGCTTGGGAAGCTTGACCAGATCCCAAATAATTTGGGAGTCCCCTTCGACGGAGAGAAGTGGACAACCAAGCCGAGCACCATCTTGACCCCTTCCAAAGTAAAGCATGGGCTTCTGCCTCGAGGAGTTACATGTTCCCTCTTTGAGTGGGAAGGAGCCGGCTCTAATGAGATTACCGCGATCATCTCTCGAGAATGCAACCAGCACCAAATTTACAGGTTACCTCTAGAGGCGCCGTCGAAATTGAGTTTCCAATGACCTGCGGGGGGGCGCCATCCGGCTCTTTTCCTTTGAATGGATTTCCAATGACCAAGCTGAGCAGTTATTAATGTAAAGAAATTGTTTTTATTTTTATTTATGAAGTTAATTTTATGTGTTTTTTTTTTTTTAAATAATTATTATTAATGACTAATAACAAAATAATATTATTTAGTTAATAATGGTGTTTTGTTTATAACGTTAATAACTAAATATTATTATACCCACAGTGTGTGGCCTATTGGCAAGCAGCGAGGTGATCAGGCTTGCATTAACATCCCGGGTTCAAATCCAACGTGGGCGTGGTTATAAATAGATCTTGAATATATACGAGGCAGCTTTCAAAATAAATAAAAACTAAATATCATTATTTAGTTATTAACTTACATTATTTTTTTATTGGGTAGATGGATATATTTCTGTATGTTTTCCATGATTTATGTTATGTGTGTGTGTGTTGTACAATAATATATGTATATATATACCAAACCGGATTTTTCCCAACTTTTTCAAAAAAATTGGATTTTCAGATTTTTCTAGATCACCGATGCAGTCTCAAGAGTTTAACCATACTCTGGTTTGATGGTTTCCAGCTTAAAAATCCATGTTTTCAACCACTCCTCTTGGACGTTTTAAATTTTGTAAGTGATCCTGGTTCAAAGGAGGAATTCTTATCTAATGATTCTCCTGTTTTTTCCTGTCCACATATCCAGCTGAAATTCTACAATGGTTATGTAAATATGCCATTGATTTCCTCTAATTTAAAAATGACTAGGAACCATTGCCTATGATTTCTTTAATTTGGTTATAAGAATGATACATTCCTGATAGTTAGCGAAGTTCGTCTTCAAGAAATTTCTTCAGGAAGCTGGATCTGATAAGGATGCGTGTCTTGTATGCTTGTTAGAGTTGATTCTAATGGAGTTTCACATTCTCTGTGATCTAAACCCTTTCTCATGGAATCACACCTAGTGAAGCATGTTATGTCAAAGTACCTGCTTTCAATGCTAGTGGCTTCAGCAGTATATGCTGGCCAGTTCATTCTTAGAACAGTGTGATGTTTTAACGGGACATCTGAGTGCCATGCTACATACACTAAAGATCTACTTATGCAAGCTATGATACTCCTCTGCTGTCTCTCTGTATTGTTTATTTCTTTCCTTTAAAAACTGAAGTTATACATATTTGCACTTCTACCCCTCATTGTTTGGCACCATCAGAAATGTAGAGAATGATCCAAGTGGTTGGTGAAATTTCATCAGATGCAAGCAAAGGCAAGTTGAAGGTTGTAAAAAAAGTAATACTCTGTTAGAAAATTCATTGCATCAAGATGCAAAGAAAGGCAAGCTGACCATTGTCAACAAGAAATACTCCATATCGAAGTCCAACCGTGAAGCCATGTAACAATTTGCTCTTTTTATTGAAGAATTACTATTGCACAACATCACTATTGTCTGCATTGTTTCACTTTAACATAACCATCCAAACCTTATTTTGTATATATATAGTCCCTTCATTCACTCAAAGGTCTTTGTTTCTTCATCTGATATCTCTTGAACATCTTAGTTCACACCTTTCAGCAGAGTATCATATGACCCTTCTCTTTGCTCTACAGATATGAGCAACTCTCCATCCGCAGATTCATGGTTTCTTATAGTTTCAGTTGGAGCTTTAAAATATCAAATACAGCTTCCAAATCATTGTTAACTGCATCTAAGAGGAATCATCTTCCATGCACATGCTGAACTCTCTAAATGACATTATCAAAGAATTTGGGATGCATGGCGTAAAACGGAGAACTTGATGCAGAGCAAAATGAAACTCAATCACAAAAAAGTTAGAATTGCAGCAAAACTCAAACTATGCTTTTATAGGCCTTCTATACTAGCCTTTTCTCTAGTTCATGAGCTTCTTCCTACATGCAAATTCTTGATATTTTAGTTCATTTCCCTAAACCAGTCAATTCCACATGTTCTTAAACCTTCAACAATGTCAATCCCTCCTTTAAAATGGTTTGAAATTCACCAAATTGTCAACTTTACCTCCCTTGTGCAAAACTGCCTTTGTATAGGCTTCTCAAGTAAAGACTCCTGCTACAACCATGAATAGGACCAACTAAAACAACCCAGAACAACCTAAGCACATTTTCCAATACCCTTTATCAAGTTTGAAGTGTGGGTAAAATTTTATGATCTAAGTCCTTAATCTTCTCTCACAATTTGCAATCTTCAACTCTAGTTACACAACACACTTACCAGTCCTGTCAAAGCAAGTGTTTAGGCATATCCTTGGATACATTCACTTTCCTGACTAAACAAACTTCTTTTAGGATACCCTTTATGCTCTTCTTGATGGTTACAAACTTTCAAGGTAACTTTGTTTGCAAAACTTCTCTCATAACCACCCTTGTAACTCTCAAATTAGGTCTTTTAAGTACTTTACCAGGTATATTAGTGAACTGTTACTAAGCTCTCCTTACTGTGACTCAAACTTTCATTAGTTCCTTTTTAATACCATTCTTCTCTTCACCTAAAAACTTTCCTTTGAGTTTCAAGTCTTCACCATACCATTATTCCACTCAACTATCACTTTCCTCTGTCTTAGCCTCTCAAGCTATCTGGTTACTACTCTGTTAGGCACAGTAGCAAAAATGCACAAATATCAGGTTCATCAACCACTGAATTCAGTGAGGGGGAGGTCTCTAGGTGGTCCTTTCCAAGTTTCACAGGCTAATTCAATCCTTTAGGGCCTCCAAGGTTCTCAATACTCTTACTTATGATTCAAAACATGCACCTACAGAACAGTATTATGACTGTCACAAATAATTCCTATCAGAGCTCTTCTTTTGCAGGGATTCCTTTTGGAATTGTTTCTACCCATTGAGAAGATGGTTTCTTCACCTTCTTGGTGCTTGATTCGTTGTTTAAAGCTTATTTTGACTAACTTCTCATAAAACCCTAGGAGGGCTTCCTAGTTGAACCCGAGAAGTGAAAATTTACAATCAAACGGTTTCTACTCACTGTTGATCACTCAAACTCCTTCCCTCAGGTATACACAAATGATCCTAAGCCTATGCAACTGATAGTATGAACAGTTGTTCACTATTGGCAAAGATAGAGTCAAAAACCTACCAGTACAGTCCTTAGGAACAGGGGAAATTCTGAGTTCTCAAGGTTTTCAAACAAAGAACACTCCAATCTTAGCTTGTAGAGATCTCAGGGGAAATGAAGTCTTACAAAATCTTAAAGGCTTACCTCCAGCAGAAACCTTCTTTCCTTGACCTCTGTCTTGGAAATATACCTTACATATCATGCAATAAGTTGATACAGTTACATATAGTCTCCTCTGGTGTATGTCTTCCTATCACAATGCCATAGCATACAAGCAATGTAAATTCTTATCAAAGACTTCTCACCATCACCATCTCTCTTCTCTGACCCACGGTCCTTCAAAACTTCGATATTACTTGATCACACAGTTCACACAAAATGTTACAGGATTATGTATTAGACTCAAACTTATATCCTTGAACAAGACTATGAAATATAACAAAATCTATGTAATCAGACAATCCTTGGCATCTTAGCATTCATAACTCTTATTATACACTGCATGCACAGTTTCTTGGATCATCAAATTGCACAAACCATGAAAATATCAACACAAGAATTTTGTGCACACAAATTCCCTTCTTCAACTCCTTAAAGCTTCCTCCTCATACAGTGACCATTCGAATGATGAAGTGCAAAACAGTTACAATGGCTTAAATAATCTCCCCTAGCTCGCATCTAACTGATTCTTGGACTTTTACGCCTTTCACATGACATATTGGTTCTTTGTTACATCATTAGAAGCACTAATTTGTGACTAGTTCTCTAGTATCTAAGCCTTGGTTCACCATCCTGACCCAACTAAGTCTCCTAAAGCCCAACAAAGCTAATTGCAAGCTTATTTCATATATAGTTGTGCAGGGAAAGGTCCCCCAAAAAGACAAGTCCGGGACGTCCCGGACGTTTTGGGGACGTCGGGAAACGTTTCCCCCACGTTTCCGAAGTGGCAGGGGGAAGGGGAAACGTCCCCAGGACGTTTAGAAATCACAGAGGACGTCTCGGGACGTGGGGACGGCTCGGGAATCTGGTTTTTTTTTTTAAATAATTTTTTTAAAAATTAATTTGTTTATTGTTTTCTCTTTATAAATGTTTACCCGTTAAGCATAACCCGACTGTATTGTATTACAAAGACATATTAAGAAACAAGAGTGATATATGAATACAGAAATTTTCGAGCACAAATGCACATGGACTGTAACAACATGCTATGAAAACCAGTAGCATACATATTAATATTAAAAGTTATATGGACATATAACATTAGTATAGCTATATGTATGCTGCGAGTTTTTAATATGGACGTCTGAATGTGGACTGTATGCACATGGTGGACTGATATATAAATATGAATTGTTATTCATAAAAATTTAAAATTTATCTGTATATTTTTAATATTTATAATTTTATATATTATTTTAATAGCTGTACCCTTGCCGTCCCCCTCGCCGTCCCAAAATTTTGGAAATTTTTTGCCATCCCAAAAACTCCGTCCCGCATCCCGCCGTCCCAGTCTTAGGTAACTATGATTTCATATCATGGTGCCCCAATATTGCATACTAACATGCAAGAACAAGCCAAAACCACCTCCAAGATTCGAAATTGCAATTTGGAGGGAAATTGGAAATTTCAAATTCATGAAGGTCTTGAACTAAACTAACTTGCCTAATAGACCCTTTATGACCCCTAAGACCTATGAATTCTCTTAGAAAGCCAAAATTGATTATATAATTCATATTTACATGTTGAGAGTTGATGCTCCTGCATCAGATCTGCATAAGAAATATAGGGGAATTTACTCTGGATGACATTGGGCTGCAAAGCTCATATGGGTGTTTCCATCCTCTTGAGCTCTGTTGGGTGGACTGTTTAAAACATTGTTAGGCTAGTCTGTTTAAAATGTAACTAGAGGTAGTGGGGTCCATTCAGAATGACTTGAAATGGAGCTATGGTAAATCCTGTTTTAGACTTTTAGCTATAAAACTAGACTTCATATAATAAACTCTGGCCCAACACTACAACTGCATCATGGCAGACCAGAAGATGAGGTTTATAAGACTTTAAAGACTGGTGAGTGAAACTGTGAAATGAGAATATGAACAACAAGATTTTTTGGTCTACCCCGTGTAATAGGGTTCATTTTCTTTGTACATTCGATTTTGATTATTTTTGTTTGTTCAAGTTGCTTTTGCAATCCTGATTTTCCATTGGAACTTGCACCTAATGTTTTTTCATTATCATGGTTATATAAAAAACAAGATTTCCTGTATTTTAGTTTATTATTTTGACTGAAAGTAATCATTTTACAGAAAAAAATACAACAGGTACCATTCAACTCTGATCCATTCTAAACAAAATAAAAGCTCAGATATTTAATGTGCGAACATTTTTCGTTACAGCCATATATAACATTGCGGTTATTTTCTAAAGGCGAATGGCAGACTGGATACTCCAACAAAAACCAAAAATAAAAGAATTGCAAACGCTGATATCGAGTTTAGCAAATAACTAGGTCAAGGGTGCAGAAAAAACAATGTACTCACTCAATTCTGCCGACTTCTCTTCTTGTTGTTTTTACGGTCCGATTTAAACCCTGAAACATCGGCAGCAGAATCCGCAGTGTTCTGCTTCCTCATTCGCTTCCGCCCTCCATGTCCAAACTTAGAATCCTTATGATCTCTACCCTTTCCCTCCTTTTTACCTCCGCTGAACTTAGTATCCTTATTTCTCCCCTTTCCGCCGCTAAACGACCCCATATTTTTCCCCTTTCCACCAGACCTATCGCCCGGCGAAACCCCAGGCCTCATCTTCTTCCCCTCTGAAACGGGGTTTTCCCTTCTGAAAAATCCAGCGGCATTTCATCATCCCCCTCCTTAAATCCGCTCTTCTGCCTCATTTTCCTCCATTTCTTCACGGACTCAAAGTCGTCCTTCTTCTGCTTAGCCCTCTCCTTCAATTTAGAAACCTGTACGGCCTTCGACAATCTCTTCGCTTCTCTGGACTTTCTCCTCTCCTCGGCCTCCTCCATTTTCTGCTTCTGGAAAAGTAAATTTTCCTTCACTTTCAGCATATGTTGATCGGTTTAATAATCTTCGGCCTTTCAAAAGGGTATTTCCTTGGCCTGCAATTTATTGTAAGCCTCGCGGGTGCCCTCTAAAGCCTGCGTGTAAAATGCCATCTCACGCACCAGGTCATCGTTGATGTCAATTTCTCCTTCTTTTTTGTAATCTATGTAGAGTTTTTTGATCTAGTCGATGTTGTCTGGCCATCCGATTTCTTCAAGCTTTTCATGGAGGCCAACAGTATTGTACACTGCATCTTTGCGAGGCTCCTTTAAAAGGGTATCCTCTTCTCCTTCTTCGTCATCGGAGTCTTCCTCTTCGTCTTCTTCCTCTTCACTGTAGTAAGGATCTTCTTCTGCTTCCTCAACCTTGTCAGAATAAGGTGCCTGGTGTTTTATGACCGCCATTTTTCAGACCTAACTGATTTAAAATAAAAAACACTCTCCTGGCCAGTGAAGGATTCCAGCATTCAGCGCAGGATGGATATCTTTCAAAGCTTTCAGAGACTCCGTTCGCCGTTAAAACTTCTCGCAGGGTCGTAGGGTTTAGGGTTTACATAATTTTGGTGCCGTGTTAAAACCTTCACATGCGTTTAGGGTATGCTCTTTGTTTGATTAATGCCAAAAATATGAAATGAAATGAAAAGATTTTAATGACTTCCATGCGAGTGAAAATAGGAATTAAAAACCGCTTTTGTTCTTATATGTCACCCATATAAATGGCAATAAATTCTTTTGAAATAGCCTTTGGACATAACCAATCCATCCTTTTAACTTTGAAATTACCCACATTTTTTTGAATGGAATTTTTATAGATGGAGGGCCTCATAAAAATGGCCTCATAATATAGATGGAGGGCCTCATAAAAATCTACACGATGTTGCGAATGGGGAAGCCAATGGAAATTATGTACCGATTTGTCCACTCATAGGTGAACACTTTGGAGAGGTTGAGAAACTTTCAAGACAAACACAAAAACTAATGTTAAAGGGGGATATCCTCACATCATTTCCATTTACATCCACATTTTCCTTCCCTACTTGAAACTACATACGTGAATCCCAAATTTATGGTTTATGCATAATTGACCACATGTTGACCATGGTGGTGGTACCTAATAGAACAAAAATAGTCCATCACTTATTGGTGTCCTTAACCACTTCTTGAATAAATGAAGCTAGCATATGTCATTTATTGCTTTTCCTAACCCCAAAATGCTACAAGGGACGAGACATAATGAGACCAAGGTTGGTAAAAATGGCATTTAGATTGGCACATGGAAAAAGTGGCATTAAAATATTTGTAGGGAGTGCCTTCCATAACAAATTGCGGTTATAATGCATCCTTCCATCAACTTATGTTTATAAATAAATAGTTGCCCTTGATCTTTGCAACATATACACTGACATAAACCCTCCATCCATAAGGGGCACATCTATAAGTGTATTTAGGTTTAAACATTGATAAAATAGTGAATTAGACATAATTAATTAGTTTTAAACCTATTTAATTAATTTTAAGCCTAATTAATTAATTTTAAATCCATAAAAAAGTAAAGGAGGTGACAAGTAAGGTTTGGTTTTTCATGATAATATCTCAAGTTTTGGTTATGATTATCGGTAGTTGATAGTGAAGTAAGGTTTTATGCCCAAATAGCAAGAAATCCAAAAACTCGAAGTGAGCAAAGAAATTTGTCCAAAGCATCAACTAAGTATGGACATGTTTAAAGTGTCAAGTGATGATCCCGATAAATTTTAGATAAACAAAATCTATTTTGATTATTGTGTTTGTTTGATCTCAGTAACTCCAAAACCTCACTCATATTTGTGTGATTTGGGTTTGCTCTTCTTCTACAAAATAGCAAATAATAGCTTTCCATGTTCGATCATTTTAGAAGCTCGAGGAATTATTTATCATTACTCTTCTATTAGTATTTCCATACCCCGAAAAGGATTTTATAATATGCACATATGTTTTTCTAGAAAGATTTGAGAGATGTTTTGATGCAATATGATAACGCATTGCATATGAATCTTACAATCACAAAGAGCATGAGAAGACTTATCCCGCACACAATTTAGATTTGGCCAATATTATTCATAATATGTTAAAGATTTGAATTGATAAATGGCCACTAAAGTATAAAATACCTTCTAGTCCAATCAAATTTGAATGTTTAGCAACAAAGATGGATGGAATTCCAGTGCCTTACGATATCCTATATTAAGTGAAAAGAAGATAAAGTTGTTGATACCTTAAATTATAGAATACATATCAATGATACAATTTTACTACATATGTATCTAAGAGGTAATATTTTAGAAAACTTTCCACGGGACAAGAGGTACTATGGAGTGAGTATGATAATCTAAGCAAGTGAATAGAAAAATCACAAATATGAAGGTTATACCATACACGATTTGATGGGTTTTATCCTTTATGAGGCTCACGAGGTTGTATGTTTGGGATAATCGGGGTATTTTGAGCAAAGACTCAAAAGAGATATGGTCATGTATATATACAAATGTCTTGAATGCTAGTGGATTGAAGACCTAACCAAGTGAATTTATGCATATGACATACCTAAATGGAAAAATTACCCCCTAAATAAAATAGGAAAGGGTTTGATATGAGTTCTTTATGTACTTATTAATAGGTGTTAGAATGTTACACATAGATTATTCTAAATTAATTAATCTAAATTAGCCATCTTGTAACATCCCCATTTTAAAATACCGAACAAGGGAAAAAAAAAAAAAATTTTATATAACGTTCTCTGTTATGAATTATAAAATTCAAACACATGTTCAAATTTTAATAATTGTTCTTTGCCCAAACAACACGGTTTGGATCACACAATTTCTTTTTAAAACGAACGTTCCTGTTCGCATATTTACAATATGGAACACACATTCAATGTCATTCAATCTTATAAATGCATTCTATATGCTTTGCTTGTAAATGACTCAAGGAACTACCGATCTTCCATTTTCATGGCTCGGAGTTTCAACGATCCTTCATTTCATGACTCGACAACAACCGATCCTTCATTTCATGACTCTAAACAACCGATCCTTCATGTTTGTTTATGCATGGTATATTATATATACTGTTCTCATAACCGCTTCCGGTTATCAAGTGATCCATTTAAGAAGCCTATCTCAATATCTCATTCGATATTCATCGACATCCTACATCTTAAATTAAGTGATAAGGACAACGCAACCAAAGCAATTACGATACTTTGGCCAAAGATTTTCACATGCTTTGCATGATCATATTCCTGGATGTGATACACATCAACGGAATACGTCCTTCACTTCACTTCACCTGTTATCTAGAATGGTCTTTCCTGGTTCCTACCAGTCCTCTTCGTTTAAGGTCAGTTTTAAACTTCCAATTACAGTTAGTAATATGAACGAATATAGGAAGGCACTCCCGGTAACTAAAGATACGCAGACATACGGTGTCGTTTCCCCACGACCCCGTGTGTCTAGTTATCTTTAGTATTCCGAGAGTCACTCCGTATACCAAATCATACTCCTATCCCCTGTCCACGATTACACATTCAAATTTTATGTATTCTTGCTATTTTAATTGGGAGGGCATTGCGATATGTCACCGTATACAGTGTGTCGTCATGAAGACCCCGTCTTCATGGAGACACCTTGCTGTAGCTGGCATATGCCAATGTCCTACAGAATTCTCCGTCGAGAATACACATCCTGCTCAAGTGCTTAGGATACGATTTAATAATTAAAATCAACTTTCAGCATCCACGTTGATCCCTTGATCCTCGTTTCCGTTACAGTTGTATAGGGCTAAGAGGGACTAAATCCGTCCATTATCTTGCAATGCATCTTCTCCTTCGTGTCGAAGGGCTGCATTTCCCTACTTGGTTCTCTTCTTAATCATTGGATTAAGCAGTCCGTACCGACGGACGTGATAAGTTTAACCTATTAAACTTAGCCAAGATTTTCCCAACTGCAACTAAATTCAGAATTCTAGCTTATTAGACGTCATTCATACGAGGTCTAAATTCCGAGAAATGTATTCATTTGTTCTCCTTAACGTTATATGGTTAAGGTCCATTAGTTATGGATATACTTATCCTATATCCTTTATTCTGAATTTAACACACGAGATCATTAATGGAGCTCGAAAGCGAAGTTCGATTACTCAGAAGTTTAATTGGTATTCCTTAGCTCCTAAGCTAATCCTGAATACCTTCCAATTATGGAATCATATTCTTCCTAATCCTTATAATGTCAATTAAAAATTCATCTTTACCCAAGTATGAATTAATTGCATTTTTCAACTTAAAAGTTGCATTTAGGTAAGAATAGATATCAGTTTCCATTTAACATCCATCCAAGGACAATTAAACAAATCCAATCAAGAAATAACATTATATTTCCAATTTAGACTACAATTCAAACTGATATAAACATTAAAATATCACACATGTAATTGTATTCAATATTTCATGTCATAATCTGTACATTTGCCAATCCAACTAGATGGGCATGGTTTACATAAAACATCAATACAACTCATAGATAGAAGAATATATTTTCTTCTTTTCACAATTCCTCGAAGAGGAATAAAAGCAACAATTACAATTCATCTTTCAGCTAATCAAGAAGCATCAGAAAACAACCATGTCTTCATTCTAATCAAATTCCATCTGCAAAATGAATTGCAGACGGTCAGCCTATGAACCGAGCATATTAAGCACTTATCCTTAAAATAAGGTGCTTCAACTAACTGTCTCAATAAAAGAACCCTGCTTTTATGAAACGACAGTTAAACATCAATCACGAAAAGGTACAAAAGAAAGATCAACATAACAACTGAACTATCAAAATATCATCACAACCACCCGAAAGGATTTCTTTGTCCCATTTCCACATAACCGTTTCTGAAGTCTTAATTCACAATAATTACAAGGTTAGAAAATACAAATAGCTTACTGCTGATATAACATACTGTTATCCTTTCCACGCCTTTCATTAATAATAAATGCAAGGATGAAACTAACTGAAATGTAACCCTCTTTATTTTCCTTTCAGTTCATGCATCCTATTAGAACCCAAGCAATCAAGCACAGACAAGAAAGCGAACAACAATGCATATAGTCGCTCATATCTAAGCACTACAAGATTCGTTACCAACGAATTATAGATTTCCAACTGAATAAAAGAAGAACAGATCATTTTTCCCAGTCATTCATCCATGACCCAATTTCTTTCCAGATGGCTGTTCTAAAAATGGAATCCAAACGAAACATAAATCAAGATAACAGTTCAGAGTGAAACTTACAAAATCCATTCAGAATTCACTTTCCAGCAGTAGAGTAGTTTCATTTATAATCCACTTTAAATGAAAACAGGGAAGAATTCATCATCCATATTCTTATTTCATTTGAATCAGACTCATATGAAAATCCGAAACAGGTTAGTACAACATTATGTTCATCCTAGGTCAAACAGTATAAGGATGCAGACCATATATTTACCATACTTAAAGAAACCATATTTCTTTCACTGTATGATAAACAGATAACAGTTATACAATCATGCAGTCTATTAATCTCATGATTTCCAAATTCCATGAACGTAATCCCGTTCAAAATAACATATTATTCATTGTTGTTACCTACAACAATCCAAGATTAAGTCATAATCACCAAAACAGTTCGACCTTACAAGACCGATCAGCATTAGTAAACACAACTAATCATCATACCTTCCTAGCAAGAAACAGTATATTTCTCTATGAGTTCAGAAGGAAAAACTACTTCTTTTCCAACTCTCACAAACACTCATATAAAATTCTAAAGCCCATTCCTTTAAAATACAAAATACCATTTCCTCATAATCCCGAAACAGCAGAAGGAAGAGAAAAGTCTTATTTCTTTTAAAGCAAGAAAGGAAAGAACAACCAAAAACGTGTTATCATTTCTTTTTCCAAGGCAACTTCCTATATTCAGACAAAATCCAATGTTGTATTCATCCTAATCAAACACAGCAGAAGAGAGAAGATCCATTTCCTCTTGTAAAAGAAATTTCATTATAGAAACGACCTCATGCAACTCACACAGCCGATACGATTATATCACGAAAGACCATATAGCAAAGAACATTCTCATAGCAGTGAAAACAACCCACACAGTCTGCCAGTTCAAGATATAAAACTTAAACAGTGAAATACCCATTCCATGAAGCTCGAAAAGAAATGATATTTCTTTTAATCCCGAACAACAGATAGTAAATAAAAAGATCTTATTTCCTTCAAGGAAAACTGCAGTATAGAAACGGCCTCATGCAACTCGCACAGCCGATACAATTATAACACAAGTTCGGATATGACAAAGAAAACAATAAACAAAGATAAAATACCCATCTTTGCTGCATGCGGCCTCCACATTCTATTTTACAAGAATAACCAGTTCGCAATTTCATATTATGTCAATAGCCAGCACAACATGGAGGTGTTTCCACTCAATTAAAATGCAAGGTCAGATCAATCACAATAACAAGAAAACGATTTTACCCCATCATTTCCAAAAATGACAGCAAGGGTCAACGAACCCAAATCATAGCAACATAACACGACTGTATTTCCACTTCCTTTTTACATGCAAGGACAGTTCCAAACATAACAGCAAGGAAACAATTACACAATAAGGAAACGATCACACAGCCTGTTCCCAATTTCACATAACATGAACAGAGAAAGAAACTATCTATTTCAATCCATCATACTGTCAACCATATAATACAGTAATTCATGTTCCAACTCGATTCGTGCAAAGACGAATCAAAGCCTAGCAACCAGAAGCGAAGCTTCTTATCATTTTCCCAAAAAAAAAAACAAGAATCAACGAAATCCAAATCAATCGACTCGACAGCAATCACACAATCCAAACCCAAGAGCAGGGTTGTTTTAATGAAACACTTAATCAAAGCAAAGATTTTTAAAGAGAAGGGCTTAACATGCCTGAAATCTCTTTTCCAGAGCTCAAAGAAAGCTTCGTTTGCCGCGTTATTTCCTTCCACGGCGACAACACAAACTTCCAACACTCCTTTCTTCTTCAGGCTTAGCAACAGCCTTAAAAATCTCCAAGAACAGTGTCAAATTCCAAGAGCTGGGTCGACTGAACCAACCAGAAAACCAAATGCAGAGCAACTTTGCAAAAAGCTCGAATCAACAAAATGAAAATCAGAATTCCCTCATACACTTTCCAAGGCGAGCTGGTCGCGAGGACCAAGAATAATCAATGCAATTAAGGCTCTGCCTTTTCCTAGCTTTCCACGCCACTGCCACTTGAGTTGGCGAACTCTAAATTTCAAATTTCCCATGCAAAACTGAATTTGGCTCTATCTCCAAATAGATGCCTCTATTTCCTACCTGCCCCGCCAAAACTGGCGCTGTCCACGTATGGACTTACCAATTAAATGCTAATGAATGCCCTTCCTTCATCCTTATCCTCTCCTTCCAAGGGTCTGCGCGCCCTTTTAGATTAGGATTAGTTTAGGTTGCATATAGTGTTCAACCTAGGTCTTAGTTTAGCCTAGGTTTTAGGGCTTAGGTTTATTCTCCCCTTTTTTTGTAATTTAAAAATCCACTTAGGATAATAGTGTAGGATGCATGTTAGGACTTAGTATTAGTTTAGGGTTTTAATTCATACTAACCACTAACACTAATCAACTCCTAACCCAACCTCTCAGCTAACCCCGTATCTATGCTGTGCAGGACGTTCAGTCCTTTGGATCACGTGTCAAGGCCACCCGTGTCCAGGCATTTCTTGCCTCACGAGGTCCCAAGTTCGACAGTACAGGGTTCAAGAATCGAACCCCTGTCGTTGGCATTTACGTGCCAGCTGCTCATACCTGCAATCAGGCGCTGCACGTCCATAACAATCTCGGGTTCGGTTCAAGTGTGAACCGACACAGTAATCATAGGAAGACCTCAGTATACTTTGGATCAATGAAATTGATTCAAAGTGTGCTGTCAATCAGCAACGAGAGTTTAGCAAGTATACGACAATTTGTCGTCATATCAGCAAACACGCAAGTACAATAAATGTTGTCCTATCAATAAATCACAGCATGCAAGAATCCAAGTTAGAAACACATTCCTTTAAGATCAGAGTTTCTCTTAACATGTTTGCTTTCATTCCAGCAGTTATAACAGCATGTAAAACATTCACCAAGATAACATGCAAAATCGTAGCTTACACATACAACTAGGAATATAGTTATTAATATAGTAAATGATGATAGATTGATGAAATGTTTGCTTAAAACATAACGATGGATAAGTATTTAGTTGATAAGAGAGATATAAAAGTAATTTGGATGTGTAAAGTGGCTAAAAATATTGGTGAGAATCGGATGTGATTTGTTCCTAAGATCGCATGCAAAATTCTCATGTACGGTACCATAAAAAGATCATGTTATGGTGTAGTATGGTTCATTTGGGACTATACAATTTGAAATCAATAAATGATGATGTTATATAACTTTTGGTGTCTTTCGGTGACCTAGAAATATACTTCTTTATCTATCACTAGGGCTTGTAATTATACAACAATGAATTACGATAAATAAAACCCTAGAATACCGACACTAACACTTCATGAACATGATTAGATAACAAAATGATAGATATGTGTGTGGGTGGAGTTAGAATGACCCTATGGTCAACCCATATTAAACCAGTCTAGGCATTACACTACATCTCCTCTTAAAAGGGAACAACCCCCATGTAGTTCTCCTAATGTAGGTGTAATAGCCTATGCGAAATATAAGCCAACCCCTATCACGCCCTTATGTCTCTTTACATGAGTAGAAGATGTAACTATAAGTAAAATAGAGATGTACCCTATGTGATGGTGAAATAGTGTGATGTGCTTTAGATGCTAAATTGATTCCCTTTGTCCTTTAATAGCAATTATTTGTGTCTTTCTCTTGCTAAGACATAGTGTAGGACTTCCTGAGACTTGGTAATGGAGGAAGCTAGATCCTTGAACTTAGGTTGAGTGCTTCAAACTTATTTGGTGTACTATAAAGGATGTGCAACTCTGTAGAAGATTTAGGAGAGCATTCAATGCTTTTGGAAAATAATTTATAATGTATGCGCTTGAGAAAGTTGTGTGAGTTCAAATGGTGAATTAAACTTATTTATGCGGGCTTTTGTAAGTTAGGTGCTCCATTAAGGCTGAATTAGGAATAGAAAATGACCCATAAAAGATATTTTTAAACAAAAATCCATTAGAGAGAGAGGGATGAGACCACACAACTCAACCTAACCCATAAATACATTGGAACCCACATTGTATGACTTCATATATTAATGATGTCTAGCAAATATTTTCGAGTGAGATGCATGAGAATGATATGTTACTTTAGGTAAATGCAACTAGGTGATAAAATGATAAAATAGTTTATTAAGATTAGCATGTCATGCATGAGAGATAAGGATTTGTTAATTAGGCTTAGAATGAGAGCATAATTCATAGTATAAGAACAAAGAAAAACTTTGTCAAAGGATATGTGTTGCTGATTTAGGTGTCTACATTCCCTAATTAGGCTTAGGATGAGAGCATAATTCATAGTATAAGAATAAAGACAAACTTTTCATTGTCAAAGGATATGTTGCCAAATTTAGGTGTCTACATTCCCCCCTTTAAGTGTGAATGTTATGATCCTCATGTATGGATTTCACTAATGCCTTGAGGTTTTGGTGTAACGGTTCGTTACATTTGGTATCAGAGCAACCACCTAGGTTCGAGTCCCAACACGGGTGGCTACGTCGGCATTGCAGTGTTCTCTCGGGGCTTGTATAGGGTAGGGCGTGGTCCCACTATACGGGCACAAATATAGCCTAGGTTCTAAGCTATGGAAGTGTGGTGGGATGTTATGGGCCTCATGTGTGGATTTCACTAATGCCTTGGGGTTTTGGTGTAACGATTCATTATAGTGAAATTGAATCTTATATGCATAATAGAAGAGGTACATGAGTGTGCACGTACACTTTTTATTTTTACAATTATTGTTTTGTGTTGATCTAATTTTCTTGCTCCTGTTTCAAATTAGTGAAATGGTAATAAATAAAGTAAGTAACTCAAAATATGAGAGGGTTTAAGGCTACCCCTTAATAAGATGATGATTGATATGCATGTAAAATATACTCCTCACATTGAGCTTGATTACCTGCATAACAAAGAGAAGTTAAACACGAAAAATGGATTAGTAGATAGGATGGTGAATTACTCGACAAAGCCGGCCTCAAGAAGTGAAAACTTCCTAGGATGGGTGTCGACCCACTTTTTGATCAAGGATAAATAAAAAGAATATAGATAAGTAATATGATGCAACAAAATCTGAACTTAAAATAGAAAAGTTGAGATGTGTTAACCAAGATGAAAAGCGGATATGATAACAAAAAAATTATGAAAATTGAAACAAACCTGATTGGGTTGACGATGACTAGAGACTGCTAGGCACACCGATTGATGGTGACTAGTAGATCTAGAGGAGTGATATGAAGTTGATCTGGGGTAGGTAAGGATGTTGAGATACTACAAAAGGGTCTGGATCTAATTAGAATAGAAAGAATGCAAGAAAATTGTTGGATCTAATGATGAAGATGATAACTAATAATCCAGTCGATGGTGACCAAGTTGAATCAACGGAGACCGGGGCTGAAAAAGTTAGATCTACACTTCTAAATAGGTGGATCAAAGAAGTAGAGGGGTGTAGGCACTCGACAAGAACAAGATAGGTGACAAATGAAGTAGATAACTGAAAATAAGAGAGATTGGGATAGGGTTGATGGTGACTTGGGTGGATTGACAATGATTGGGTGTGATGGAGATGAAATCTCGAGGTAGTGGGTGTGTAGAATAGCAAGATTGAAAGATCGGGATCTAGAGTGATCGGAAGACAAATAATCGGCGGGATGGGTAACAAATGCTAAAATAGATGTGGATTGGGTCGACAAAGGTGATTAGATTGAGTTGACGATAACTGGGAAGGGATCTATGGTTTGGTGGATTAAAAATATGAACTGCAGTAGAGATAGACTCGATGACGACGATGCAAGGACGGGGCTAAAAATGGATGATAAACTGCAAGGCTGATGCATAATGGTGATGGGATGGTAACAAGGACTCCAAACAAGAAAAGGTGTGATACCAAGAATTAATATGACTTCAAATCTTCAAAGGTTATATACAAGATCTTTAAAGTAGCTCCAAGGTGGTGATAGTAGTTGCAAAAAGAGTAAGAAACAAATCCAAAATTGCAAGAAAACTGAAGTCTCAAAAATTGCCTCCTCGAGAGAGGAGGGGTATGGGCGTATTTATAGGGTCGTGATGACCCGGATGGGTTGTCGATGACTGCGAGAAGTTTGTTTATTTGGGTAGTGGAAGATTGATCAACTCGAGATAACGAACCCTTATGAGGTGAAATTAGGGTTTTATGTGGCTAATATGGGTTAGGGTTGTCTTGGGAGGATAAAAGGTGGTTAGGGGATAAGAAAACATTAAATGGGGGTAGATGGGAACCTTGGGATGGTAAATAGGGTGTTTAGGGAGGATAAAAAGGGTTAATGAATAGGTTTAGGGATAATTAAGGGTGATTAGGGATGTTTAGGGAAGACAAATTAATGATATGATTAGGATGGGATTAAGGTAGAAAATTAAAAGGATAAATGAAATTTAGGAGGGACAAGTGGAATTTTGAATGAGAATAGAGGTATGTATGTGAGTAATGTCATAAAGGGAGAAAACACAAGATGAGGGACCGTGGATACCAAAAATTGGTGTCTACAATTTGTTCTTGTTGTGGTGTTGGCACATTTCATGGTGAAACTTGTAATAAAGAGTGTACTCAATGTCCACGAGAAGAAATTGAATTGTAACTCAAATGTGAATAGTATATTTGTAACTTTGAAAATTGTATTTTGTATAGCGAGTAAAGAGACAAAGTATGGAAGGGATACATATGTTCGCTTTACGAGGAAGGAGCTCCCATTCTTGTTGTGCTTGGAGATTTTGATTTGCATTGAGCTACTAAAGGATTGGGGGTGATCAATACCCAATTTTGTTGAAGGAGAAGTTGAAGTAGGAGAGAAGTTGAGTATGCATGACTCAACATCAAGAAGAGTTACCACGAGACATTTGTCCTAAAGAAACCACAAATAGAGAAGAGTATTGTATAAAGTATCTAGTCACTTTGATGTCTTTCCACACAAAGAGAGAGGGAAATGAAGAGTAGTCTACAAAGTATCTAACCACTTTAATATCTTCCAAGCCCATACACCACACTTCTATAGATGGATCTAATCCTAATTTCATAATAAAACAATGATGATGTGCTGGGCTCAAATAACCCAATGTCATTTCTAGAGTACTCGATGATATTGACTAAAATATGAATTTCTTTATTTAATCCAAGGCCTTTAAAATATCTAAAATATCATATCCTCTAGTGGGTTTGTTATAAAGATTATAACATAACATTAATATGTTACTATGTTGGTGTGGGATCTTAGGACTATTTGTAGGCTCACTCCATCTCCTTTGGCTTTGTTTTGCTTCCTTAACTCTAAAATGCTAACTCCCAACATCTAACAACACTTGTATCTTTTCAAATGAGACATTGGTCTTGCTTTTATAGTTGTTATTCCCTCTCTTCTCTCATTCAAATTTTCTCTGAAGGTTTCTTTAACGCCCACTCAAATCTAAATTTGAATTTGGACCATTAATTGTATTAAACTACCTTGTATTTTGGATATTGACTTACCTATGCCACGCGGTTGAGAAGATTTTTTCTGAAAATCCTTGTCAACTAATTAGTTGTTTGCTTTCTCCCTCGATTAACATGTGTCTTGACAATTTGTCTGCGAATTCCTTCCTTTTTCATTTTTGACACGCCCTCTTGGTTTTTATTCCATTGCACAATCCTACTATGTTTGTTTTGTACACAATCCTTAATGAGTTTAACCACTCATTTTACTATATTGTCTGATCACTTCATGCCACATTTGTGCCTTCCCAAAATTTTATGCACTTATACTTTTGTCAAAATGTTGTGCACCTTGCTCCGTAATCCCCTACATATTATGTTGTGCATTGTGCATTGTGCATTAGCTAACTATTACACAAAACTATCATGCACTCTCGCACAATCATCACTTCACAATGGCGTGCATCCTTTTCCTTTTCTTTCTCCTTACCAACCTTACGTGCACCAAAACTTAGCCAAAATTCTAAAAGTTATACAAGATACTTGATTTTACCTTGATGCTCATGCATCAAACTAAGTTATAAGGGAATGGATGGCCTTTGAGCTCACCATGTGTTATAACAACTGAGTGTGAGTTATACAAATGTTAAATAGTGAAAAAGGAGAAGAAGTCCCATGCCCCCATACCCTATATCTGTAATTGTATCTAAATGATGTAGTGAAGAAGTAATGAAGCATTCATACCCATTATCTTATGCTTTGAACTATGTCATATGTATCTAAATTTATACTATTTTTGTAAATGTCTATAAGAATTTTTTTCTATAGTTTCCGTAAGGACATAAATGTCTAGTATGGGCCTTAGTGTACCAAGGTTTCATCCTGGGTGGATGGTTTTATACTAGTGTGAATTCTTTCCCTACTATGTATCTTCCCTATATAATTTTGTGTTTGAGTCCTTACTTTATTTATATCATCCGTACATGTGTAATATACCCTACTAGATACCCCATTTTTTGAGGCACGTGAGATGTGGTAATAGAGCACGTGGCTCAAAAGAAATGATGTATACCCATGCCATATATATCGATAGTCTATATTGGATCATGTGGAGGGTTGTCTTAGTTGGCCACCATTAGGGTCATGTTCTGTAAGAGGATGTGCATGATGATATAGTACAAAGATAAAAACAAATCAATAAGCAACAATTGTAAAATCAATCATGTATAGTAATAAACAAGCAAAAAGGAAAACAAATATAAAAGTAATCTAGCAAACAAGTACTCAACCAATGTCATGGATATTAGTCAAGCGAAGGCCCGAGAGGCCACAAACACGAGATTGATTTAATCTAAATTAAATTAAACCTTAATTCGGAGTAACTTACGGTAACTAATGGTATGCAAGAAAAAAAGTATAGTAGTGCACAAATAATAAGCATTTAAACATATGAAACCCTAAGAAAAATAAGAGATGAAGGTAGCTTAGTTGATTTTATATTATCCATGAGTGGTATGAATTGAGTATCTATTGGAACAGGCTAGAAACAATGTCATTTAGGCTCGATGAGGGTTAAAAACTTGGAAAATGTTAGGGACGGGCGCCCATAGGAGAATAGGAGCGCCCTAGGTGCTAGTGATTAAACTGGGTGCCTGTGTCTGCTCAAATGCCTAGGTTATGGTCATTGTTAGTCTCTCTTTGTTTCTTTGATGTCTCTAATCATACCTATAACTCCAAAATAGATATCTACCCGCACATGCTGACAAACCACATTAAACCTAATAAAGAAGATGCAGGGATGGGGAGTCAAACTAACCCCGACAGTCACCAGAGTGAACTTACAACTGATAACTACACTACATCTCAGACTCCATGTATTTCTCATTGCTTGTGTGTGTAATAATGCCCTAGGTTGCCCTTGTGCAAGTTACATGGTGATAACGAGCTAGATCTAGATTGCTCAAAATTATGCAAGATGTACGTGATGAAATAGAATGAACTTTGCTCCTATGTTGTGTATGTAGAATAATGCATCCCTTGTCCCTTGTATGAAAGTACTAGATGTGTCCTTGTAATGCTCTTGTGCCTTTGTGTAAGCTTAGGTGGTGATAGATAATGCTTATGATGTTTGGCCCCTTATTTGAGAGCAATAACTAAGTATATATATGATTCCCTTGTTTGAATTTCGTAATTGACAACTGAAAGGCTAACCCAAAGTTTTAAAAGGTGACCAAGAAGTAAAAGAGACCCAAAAGAGTAAGAAGAAGATAGAGAAGCTCAGGGAGCACTGTAGACACAAAATCATGCACTTACTACTATTTATTCTATCTTGAGTATGTTGTTTTATATATGGATCTTGCGTAAGAAAAGTATTCACTAATGGCACACTTCCCAGTCCATCCATTTGTGTTGCTTTTTTCTATTGGTTTTATCTTGCACATTTTCCACTCATACACCCAGTTCTGGTCAAATCACAAGGATCCCTATCTCTTAGTCTTCGCACATTTATCACCAGTTGTCTCTGGACACTAGCGCCTAGGACTGAACAGTGGCACCTAGGTGCACTCGTCCATCATGGCTGCCCGTGTCCTCTTTATTTTTGATCTTATTTTTGACATTTGAGGTCGAGTATTTTCAGTTTTACCCCTCATATCCCAAGGTACTATTTGGCATGTCGGGTCATTAGTGTCAAAATTCAAGTAAGAGATCCTAATATAAACACAACTTACATACCATTATAATGGCAGTCAATTACTATCAAGGATATCTATCTACATATCAAAGGGGTTGCATCTTGGGCTTACTACTCTGTATACACACTACATAGGAAGGGGAAGTTCAATTTTCCATCCACACATTTGCATTTACACCTAGTGATTGCCCCTATTTTAGTGTCATCTGTGCAAGGGCAACCTAGGAGCACTATTGCACACACAATCACATAGAACTACATTGGATCTGAGATGTAGTGTAGTGCTCAATCATAAGTTCACTAGTTAACAATTGAGGCACCCAACCCTTGATTTTGTATATTTTTTTTTTAGGATTTGATGTCTTTTTAGGGTTTTGCAGGAGGTTTTGTATTACAGATTTACGATATCTATGAAAATCAAAGTGTGATACATAAGCGATCAAATGCGAGTAAGTGCAAAACCTTGACGATAGTATCATAACCAAGTTCCGATCTGTTTTGTGGACTTCGGTGCCCCACAGAGGTCTAGGGCACACGCAAGTGCCCTCACCCTTACTCGAGGCTCATGTGTCAGGAATTTCCACCATATCTACATTTTTCTAAGTGGTACTGCGACAACTTGTGTTTCTATTTTGTCATCTTTCCCACCCGGATACACTTCAAGATAAGCGAAGTTAAGGTGAGTTCCCTATCTCTTTCATTTGTTTTCATAATCAAATTAAATAAATTGCCTAGCATTTATATTTCATTATACATCATTTGTAGTGGTCATTGCTTCGAATTTATTAAATCATTTTGGTGAACCTGTAGCTTAGAACTCCTTGCCCTAGGATCCACTAAAACCCTAATGGCTAAGAATATCTCTTCTCCTCCTAGGCAAGTTATGCCTCATGTGAGTGTTAACCCTATTTATGATGAAGCAACTATAGCTGAACTTAACACTCTCTATCACAATACTATTCTTTTAGATGATACTCAAAGACAACTGTTGGCCAATGAATGCAATATTCCTACTAGCTTTGATCATTCTACCATTAGTATTGTTTCTAATCCAACAAGTTTTTCTAGTTGTACTCCTTGTTATTCTGTAAGCAATAGGCCTCCTCCACCTTCTTCTATTTCTACTTTGAAACTCTAGATGAGGCTATTATTGATTATCTACTTGGTCTTGATTGTGATAGTACAGATAAAAACATGATGAAAATGTACATGTGCATGATGTTATTTCTAATACTAGTCAGGATAATTGTATAACTACATCTCATACTCCTTGCATTTCGAAAATGTTTCTAATGATTCTAAAGATACATCTCATACTAGTGTTTCTCCTACTTCATTATATATTGATGATATGCTTGATGAAATCCTTGCATATGAGTCTTTGTCTGATATTGATGATACACATACTAGTAATGACTCTACTTCTATACATATTGTTGAATGTTGATGTGCCGAGGATGGGAGTGTTCTCTCTCCTTCTTGTGGATTCTATGAAGAGTTCACGTGTGAATTACTGCTTGTGATGTGTGAAAAGTATTCTAATGTGGATGACGAGGTGTTGGAGCATTGTGGCATATTGTGATATGTGGGTGTGTCGATATGTGTATGACTGGATTGATGTAAAGTGAATTAAGTTGTATCATGATGTTTTACCATGTTTTGAAGAAATGTGTGTATCACCTTGTATGTAGCAAATAAATGTTATGTTGTGATGTTACTATGTCCTTCATATGTATGATTCGTGTGATATGTAGTGATTCATTGTCATGATTTAGGGTCATACGGTGAGTGTATGAACCCTATCGTATAGTGATTTGCACTTTGTGCGGAATGTGGTAAAGTGATGTATTGCGCCGGTGAATGCATGATTGTGATCTACCCCGTATTCATACCATACGCGAGACGTTATTGTAGCTATGTGTGTACCACCATTGTGTTAGTGATGTAGTTACATGTTATGTTGTGAACCTTACACTAACTTGAACCACGAGGAAAATCGGTAAGCTGTGTATGTTTAGAGTGAGAAAATGTGTACCATTGACCGGTCGAGCGAGTAAGTACGAGATAGGAAGTGGAGCCTTACATAGGCTGAAAACCCACTTTTGTTCGTTTGGTATGTGTGGCACTTGCTCGTCAGTGGTGTCATGCATATTGTGTTTCGGACACCTTAGGCTCGGTAGATGGTGACATGTACTTTCTTTCTCTCTCCCGATATGGTGGTCATATGGACTCTACCTATGTGATTTTAACTATGTTGAGCCTTGTTGAAGTTGTGGCGAGATGATTGATTGAGATGATGACAGTTGTAACATTGATATGTATTATTTTTTTAAGAGTTGAGGCTCGATGTTCTAAGTGCTAGCAACTCGTTGAGTACCCCTTTGGTGGCCAGATAAGGCCACGTAGTCATAGTAATGTGCTATTCTTATATGTGTATTTTATTCGTAAATTGAACCTTTTTACTTTACTTTTGCAAGGACCAGCAGTTTTCTTGATTTCCATGTTTTACATTTTGGGCATTTCCTTGGTTTTGGTACTAACACGCAGATTTTTGCACTAACTATGGCCATTTGGTCATTTGTCTTGCTTGGTTTTGAATCTTCTTTTAAATTTTAAAGATGTTACCGCCTTGCCCAAGGCTTGTACTTTGCCACTTGGCATTCTGATCGGATTGTTATGCTGGTTCTATTGTCGTGATGTGTGGAATAGGGTCATGGGATGCACCATGGAATGGTTGGGCCCATGGACCCGCTTCGTTGTATGGGGGTACGCCCCAAGGAGTTACAGATAACTAGCGGGTTGTTGGACCACGAGTTATTATGTCACTTGGGTTGGGGGTGACGGGGCTCTATGTGCCAGGGCCATAGGGTGACCCGACCTCATTAAAAGGAGAAAGGAGACGGTCCTCTATGGTTGAGTGACCTGTTAGTCTTTATGACACTCTATGGTTGAGTGACCTGATGTTCTTGATGGGGCTCTATGGTTGAGTGACCCGACTTGGTTTTGGCACTATGTTTCTTTCTCTTTGGGAATTATATGGAGTTGCTTTGTAATACTTGGGAGTAGGTGGTTATTTTCTGATGCTTCGGGTAGTGTTAGGATGTATGTGTGCTCATAAGAGTTGGTTATGGTTGTGACTCCCAGGTGTACCCTATGTACCTGTAGCTTTTGTTCGGAGTTATGTGAATTTTTCATCTGTGGAATTGAGGAAATGTCTGGTTGTCGTAGTACACCTTGCTCAAGTATTCTATTTGTCAGTCATAATAGTGTGACTAGTAATCTTGTGTTATGTGGACCGTGTATATTCCCTTCCGTATTGGAGTAATCTTTTGTGGTGAAATACAGTCATGAAGTATATACTTATGTGTTTGTTAATCTGTAGTGTCTTGTCTGACCCCGATAGGGTGATTGTGTAGCAGTTCATGTTGGGGCACCCACAATAAGGAATAAACTAAAACTCTTCGACAATGAAAATTTTACATAAATTAAACTAAAAATAATGTTAACGGAAAGAGACTAATGAAATAATAAATAAGAGGGAATTGGCCATCTTCGAAGAACCTTGTAAGTTCAAATTTTTGCCAAATGTTCCTAAGGCTACCTTGTGGGCCGTACTTTAACCAACTAAAATTTTAACCATGGGATGTACTTCTTTATTTGTTCCTTGTTGTGCACCTTTTCTTTTCCTTTGTGTTATGTCGCATCAAGGATGATGCTTTCTTAAGGGGAGGAGAATGTAATGCCCCATTCATCGTTGCTCCCTTTCTCTGTGACAACTGTGCTTCTAAGGGTTGAATGTTGTTGCGTTCCGCTGAAACATTAGTGTCTCCGCCCTGTCAAGCTTTCCTGTTGGTCGCTGGTAAAATGATTAATAATTTTATTTATTTATTTATTTTTATATAAAAAAATCAAGAAAAATAATGATAAAAATAACATTGTAATTTATCTTTTTCGATTGACGATTATATGGGGTTGTAAGCTATAGTGTAGGTTCTTTTGTCAAGCAATTTATTTATTTATTCTTTTTGTATAGTTCTCACTCTTGCTCATACGCCTTGGAGACCCCTTGTTTTGTTCCATGTTTTAAAATTTTTATGCCATGCTTGGCGTGGAGGAATTCCTTGTCCTTGTCCTTTCTTTTGTTTCCCTCCTTGTTGTTAATGCCTGACAAGTTGGTGAGAAAGTGGGAGATTATTATTGGGCCGCCTGTTTTCTTCCCTAGTCGGCTGTAATTTAATGATGAAATTGACCTTTGCTGGATTGGGGCGCCTTTTTCCTCCATGCTGGCCGCTTACCCTGCAAATGGAATTCATTATTATATCTTCCATGTTTTTATTTTGTCTTTTACCTGCACTGCATTGTTGCTGGCCGCGTGAGATTGGAGGAGGTTTTTGTTGAGTTTTGTTTCGATTGGTGTGTAAGCTCTGGTTGGGCGCAGTCCCTAGTGTTTTGGGACAGCCGCATGTATTCTGGCCGTGCCTTCTTGGGGAGTCTGCGTGTGGAGTGGTGGAAAACGTTAGAAAAGTTTGCCTCCTTTTTGCTGCGCGCATGTTCCTTGTTCCTTTGTTTTATTCACCTTCTCTTGGCCACGTTGAGACCTGTTCATGCCTGGTCTGGGGGCATTTGGAAAATGTGGAGGAAGGTTTTCTGAATGCGCAGGACCTTGGGGCGCCTTCCCTGCTGGCCACATGGAGAGTTCCGGTAAGGATCTTTGTTTGGTGCAGTGGGAATACCCATGTTGTTGCTGCGCAAATTTGGTGGAGGCGTGTTGGTCGCTCAGGGTTGTTTGGGTTGTTATAATGTTGGCCTCTGTCCCTTCTTTAAACAAATTAAGTTATTTGCTGGGCAACTTCTAAACACTACTTTTGCTCAGCTGCTAGAAAAAATTAAATAAAATAAAATAAGATTTCCTAAGCGTTGTCAGTTGAATGGATCTTATTTTCCTTGTAAACCTGATCATGTTAAAAGGGCGGCACACATGCTGGATAAAATACCAGGGGGGAGACATTTCCATTCAAGGAGAACGCTGAGAACATGGTCAGAGATATTACAGATCTGCTTAGCAAGCCTCTTGCTAAAGCCTGCTGGAAAGTAGAGTCAAGAAACAGAAAGAGAACTCCACCAAATAATGTTTTTCAGGGAGACAACTCACAATAATGAAAGGATTGTAAGAGGAGGTGTCCAGTGGAGTTCGGGTTTGAGAGGAATGTTGGTGCCTCGCATGCTATAGATGGAGATTCAACTAGAGGGTTGTTGTTGCTGGATCTTGGGGAGTTTGGATGCCTCGTCGAAGCTGGAGGAGCAGGCAAGATAACTCTACACTTTTCTACTATTGCTATATTTATTTTATCATGAAACCGAACCACCTTTTTCCTTGTATAAATTTGTCAATTGGACATCTTACTAGGAGACCTCTCCTTTCTGCTTGTTCTATTTCTTGTTTTCGCCTTTATCGCTATCAGTGTGTTAGTGAGAAACACGTATGTGCCGTCGTCTCTGGGTGTTATGTTTTCTTGCTTGTTTGTTCGACCTTCATCCTTTCGTTTTACGTATATCTTCTTCTCTATGATTGAGTTTTATATTATTATGTTGTTACTAGTATTATGTTGTTACCTTCGATAATCTTCTTGACATCAGAAAGACAGGTGGTAGAATTGGAGTGATCACCGCTTGGGCTATCCGGGTTGGGTCGTCGGTATTAAAACTTTTAAAATGAAAGGTTTGCATGCAATTACGCATCAAATCTCACATGCTTAGACTCCCATATTATCTTTCAACTTGTTCCTAGGCATTTAAGGCCATCCTCAGAAAGTACCTTAGCCACCCCTATCCACTAGAACCATAATTAGCTTTTCGGATCTGCTAAGCTCGAGGTTTCTATCATGTGAATCCAGTGACCTCGTTCACACTAGGATAATTATGGTCTAATCCCTCTCTCGAATTATTGTTAATGGCGTTTCTTTCTATTTTTCCTACTTGCATTCTTTCTCTTTTATAATTTTAATACTATTATTTAATATTGGTCGCTTTTCCATGCACGTAATTTACCTTAATATTTTGCGATGGAAAATTGCCTTAAACGTTATTAATCTTTAGGAAAATTCATCGTGCATTTGATAGTCTTATGGATTCACAACAGAAGGTTTTGTTTTATTAATGTCACTTAGATATTTATGTTTATGTCTATGTGTGACGTTTGGGTTTGTGTTACCAGGGTTGCTTTAAAAATATTATTGTTTTGGGAAATAGGAAAATTATCTTAAATTAACCGAACTTTAAAATTGATGTGCAGGTTTGTAAATCTTTAGGGTTATAAAATTTGTTGAAGACATTTTCGTATACGCTTGTTTGACGGAACCCCTTCTTCTCTCGCATGTTTTGCTACTAGCCCACAAGGCATTGGCCTTCTTGAATGATTGGGAAATCTCTTGGAGTTAGTGGCCAAACTAGTTTACTGCGCCCTTGCTTCGAAACTTATGTTGTGTGGATACTCTATGTGATTTCAGGTTTGAAACTCATTTATACCTGGCTTTTTGTGTTAATTCTTGAAAACCGTGGTTTCCCTTTTCTTGGGCCGATCAACTCTTGTTCTTCTAGAAATATAATATTATAGCCTATGCATTTGGTACTTTTGATAAAATTCTAGATGGTTGGTACTATATATCAAATCGCAATCTTGTGATTGTTATTTAATTATTTACTTGATGGGAATCATGTTTTGTTAGATTGGTTATTTCTCCTTATAGGGCCAAGGGCCATTCTTTTTCGATTGTTATACTTTCGTTGTTTTTACTCCTAACTGAAGTATATAGTCTTCTTCCTTGATTGGCATGGTGGAAACTTACTATAACTTGAAGTGTTGATAGTATTTAGAGGTTTGACCCAAAATTCTTGCAATAAAGTGCTTCCTTTCATGGTATTGATAGATAATAGTTATGGTGGTTTTGGTGTAGCCTTATCTTGCTCAGTTCTCGCGAACTGACTCTTGTAGAAAATTTGTTGCAGATGGATTTTGCGAGTAGATGAGGGATAGACTAGTAGATTTTTTGTCATCAACCTCAGTTGAGAGGTTCTTTTGCTCGAAACCTTCTTACGTTGTTCAACTATTGATAACGTCCAGTGGAAAGTTTAGAAGAGGATCAATGTCTTAGTATAATGTATTGTGGACTTTGTCATCTGAACTTTGGAAACCTTGTATTGTTTGACTATCATTGAAATTATAAGAAAATTTGGTTACTGTTGTTGAGTGACTTTTTGGAGTATCGATATTTTAAGAGTTAATGTAACCTTGTTTTGTTCTTGTAAATGAGTGTTCTACAACTTTACCCTTGAGAATAAATGTTGAGTTAAATCTTGTTATGACTTAGTAATCATGTTTCATAAGTAAACTAACATGGGATTGTTTAATACTTCTGGAAGTTAAACTAATAGTTGTATCCAAATAAAGTAACGTAGGGTCCGAGAGAGCAAGTGCTTCTTTAAGTAAGCAAAGGCGAGACTATCATTGCAAGTAAAATTATATAACATGATAACCCTAGCTCCTCTAGTGAACATTATTCCTTTTATGGTGAAATTTGTAAAATGACCCTAAGGTGAAATGAACTGTTAGTTGTTAGAAGATGATAAGATTTAATAAGCCAGAGAAAACAAATTGGAGATCTCACAATCTTTCTCACCGCCATTTGGAAAGTAAATTTTGCTCCTTGGTAATACTCATTTAGCGAAGCCTAAGTAAAATCGTTGATAATTCTGGTTAAGAGCTCTAGCTTCAATTAAATATTGGCAATAACTAATGAGGTCCTAAAGATGTTTTCATCTCGACCTTCTCCCTCTAACCTTTTTCCAAGGCACCTTGTATTTCTTCTCTTAAGTGTGTTGAACTTAAAACCATGTTGTCTTGTGGGCAAGAACGAGTCTTAGTAGCGTTAGTGGTGAACAGATGGCCTTGTGGAATTTAAATACTCCTTTTTCTTGATAAATGAATTAAGCAAATAAAGGCCATAATAGAGAAGAATTAGAACAAATTTTCTCTTCAAAGTAAAAGTAAGAAATTAGCATTGTAAGAAGCATTGTACAATCATATCTAGAGTCTTAGCAAACTGAAGTTAAGGATCGAAAGAGGTTACATAAAAATAAATAACCAGCAATAATTTTCTCATTGTGGCTTGCCCTATCTGTAGGTGTGTTATGTGGTGGTTTCTTATGTTGTCTTGTCAAATAGAAAAGTGAACCATCCTTGGTGGTTGTGAACTTTACCGTGCTACCTTTGTGGTCATCCTTGTATTGAGATATCCATGGAGTTAGTTGTGACCTCGGTGGTGGCATGTCGTGTCGTGTTTGTGTCAAAAAAAAAGTTATCCTGTATTTTACTGTGTTGTTTGTGTGTGAAATTATGGGTTGTTACACCTACATCTAGCATGCATATAAAATCGACATCCTCCGCTTACTCTTCCGACATGCTTATGATTACTCATAATGGCAAGCTGTAACAACTTAATACACCATTCACATCTTCTACCATTCCTTCACATGATATCTTATCACTCATGCATGTTGTTGGTCAATTAAAATCTCAAGTCCAATCTCTTAACAATTCTTTGCATGACAATCCTATTCCAAAAAAGATTCATAATTCAACATTCACTAAGGATTTCATTATGCCTAAATTTTCATGCTTCGATGGTTCTGACAATCCATATTTACATCTCATGCACTATCGTCTAGCTATGACTTTTTACTCCAATGATTGATTATTACTTAAATCTGTTGTTATAGTCAAGTATTGATGATACTTTCCAATAATACAAACCTTTACCTTTTAGATTTATTAGTACCTATTGTGATATGGAAGAAGTCTTCCTTCGTTTTCATACTTAACAATGGCCCTAGAGTCACGCATGATGGCTTATATGGCTTTCATCAAGGCAAAACATAACCTATTGTTGATTTCATTCCGTGTTTCAATGCTTGCATGCATTAGTTAGTATTTCAGCCCATTGATCTAGAGAAGCAATTCATATTTTTTCGTGGCTTGATCCATGCTTTAAAGAAACACTTACAATATGATACATGCGAATCATTCACACTCTTATGCTATAAAGTCATCAATTTAGAACAAGATCTCATTGTTGCACATATCATAGATCCTCCTATTATTTATACTTCTGCTACATCATCTAGTTCTTCTCCTCTTCCATATGTTGAGCGTTCTCCAAAGTCTCCATCTCCTCCACCCCACAAGCAAATTCAATCTTTTCCATCGCATAATAATTCTTCATCTCCTCTCTTTGCATCAAGCTACATCTAATACTTTTGCATCTCCTACTCATGATCTATTGCACTTTTCACATACTGCTAAACCTCATGATGTGTTGCGTGCTTTGCTTGATAAGCGCTTGATTTGCTTACCTTCTAATCAACATCATCCTCCTCATCATCACTTGCAACATCAATATGATCATCCTTATTGCAACTATCATCACATCAATGACCATTGTGACAATGATTTTGTGCTCTTCATGACAAATTACAACAATTAGAAGACAAGGGTGTGTCATTTCCTTTAGATCTCACTCTCGTGAGTGGTCTATGTCTCTAATTCCATGCAAGTGTGTTGTTACTCCAGTGCATTTATCTCCTTCACCCACTTCTAAGGTCATTACTCATCCACCTCCATAGGTCATTATTCATACACACCCTCCATCTCATTCATCCACCACTGCACCATCTCATCCATGTGTGGTGCTCCTACTACTACACATTAGGCTTGTGTAAGACGTCAACATCTCCCATCATTGGCACTATTTCATCAAGCATTTAGTTTGGTTCATACACTCATGTTGCTTCCATTCCACATGCTTCCACCACTCCATGCCTGCTTGGTCTTTGGTAGGTGATTTTTCTCACCTTACCACTTGATGACACACTCATGTTCTCATGGTTCTTACATGACTGTTGAGGGATCTATTA
The DNA here is from genome assembly GCA_018340775.1 of Taxus wallichiana var. yunnanensis. Taxonomy (NCBI): domain Eukaryota; kingdom Viridiplantae; phylum Streptophyta; class Pinopsida; order Cupressales; family Taxaceae; genus Taxus; species Taxus wallichiana. The sequence goes on along the minus strand of CM031240.1, from coordinate 790,839,714 downwards.
CAATAAGAACCTCGCCACATCTTTGCACTACACATTATATCGATTTATCTATCTAGCGTACACTTTCATACCATTCTGGACGATGCACTCATATGGTTCATTTATGATTTGCACGAGAGGTCTTATATGAATGAACTTCATCTCACTACACACACACTTTGGGGGCATCGCTTTCTTCCCCCTCTTCATCTACACACGATATCATACATTATTAGGTATCTTTTTCATTCTACGCTTAATCACATATCATTATACTACTTCCTTCATCTTGTGATTCATTCATTTTATCTATATCTATCACTAGTTATCACATACTATATATATCATCATTCATCATATACGAAATGTAAATCAAACATCATCAATATAGGGAAAAACAATCATCACATCATACATCAATATATGAACACCGATCATTACATTACACATCAATGAACATAAAGTACAACACAATTATGCCAATAATACACACACACACATACCGACCAAAATCATAGTTACAAAAATAGTAACGTTGGGGGGAAATCCCCCATGCATCCATACATCAATAACATGTCATACATCATGATCACTATCGCTATATACAACTGTGAGAGCTCTAGAACTAGAAGCTTCACCGCTCAATCTACACCACTAGTCATGGCCCCTATATCTTGTTCAAGTCGAACGTTGCTTTCTACCACATCGTTTTAGACAGACAAATTATTATAATAATTATAATAAAGGTAGGTATCTGATCCAAAATCGATATGTAATTATGAATAGTCATGAATTCATACATTTTTGTAATAACATCAGTTCATTATCCTAGCTAGCTATTGAACGCTTCTTTAGCTGCGTACATTACTTCGACAGTAATGGTTTCAATGCCCTTTTTCATGTCTCTACTTGCCTCCATAATATAGTCACTCAACCGAATTCTCTGCAAAATGACCTTGTAGCTCCACAAACCTCATAAATACATCCCGTTCTAGGGGACCTCCACCAATGACCTCTCTAGCTTGATGAATCTCCTCTCGTGCTTCATCCCTCTCGTTCAATAACATGGTACAAGTAGTCATTGCTATTGGATCAAATAGATGAGCATGCTCACTCGTAATGATATCCACCTACTCTAGCATCCCACCTCTAACGAGCACATCGGTGGGAACATTCCGCATCAATGTGTAGATCGAAGTGTCAACAATCAACGAACAATAAGCATTCCTTGCAACAATTTAAAACATCGCAGTAGTTCATATATATAGTATGACACAATTAAATACATAAGTAACAATCCAAAACTAACAACACACATATACTCACGCTCTACTCTCATTGCCATCACATCATCACCACCATGGGCTGGTGCCTACCCCTCCACTCTACCAACTGGTGGTGTACCCGCCACATCGACAACCACCGGATATAAAAGCACCCATCGGTGCGCTGCCCACCACGCACTATATGCCTCTGTAAACCCCGCATCATCCACCTATATATGCCTTACGGCCGCATTGGACTCCTCTGGACCAGGAGGTACTAGTTGCATCCCTATGGGCCCTGGTCTAGCTCCACCCCTCCTCGGTGCCCTTGTGGCTCTCACCCATATATACTGGCTCTGGGGGCACATCCTAGGCCATACCAAACCGTCGTGATACATGCTCTCCCTGAAATAGCTCCATCACCCTTGGAAAATTGCCCTCCAACCAAATAGTATACTATATACATCAAAGCTCTACTACATCCTCCAGTTCTTGGTATGACCTCAAAATAATGGCCTCTCGCCCTATGCAATCTAACATCTATCTATAAATATAAGTATCCATCCTCTTACTCTGTACATGTACCTTTCTCACAAAGAAATATATCTGGCCTCTCCCACTCTACGCAAGTCCCACCAAGTGGCCACAATATCGTAATATGCTCGTAATCCCACACATGTAACAATGTGGTGACACCTAGTCCACCCCATGCTCCTCCTGTGTGAACATATATAGGTCCCTTTACAAATGGACCAATACAAATCGTGCACACACATATCACGTCCCATCCTCCTCTATAAAATGAAAAATCTTATGCATCTTATATAAGATATGTACACCACCACCCTCTACTTTGCAATCAAGAAGTAATCACAACAATAATGAGCTTACGTAATTACGAAATCCCGACCTCGGTATAACATCTAGACTAATATGGACCTCGGTTTCCTATAAAGTACCACATAATGGCCTCAAATCTGTCTCGTGCATCGTCTATAGCCATCACTTGAACCCTCTCACTAATAACAAGCAATCACAATATGTGATATACATCCTCCAAAGTCATAGTCATCTCTCTAGTAGGCAACCAAAATGTGCAAGTATCTACACACCATCTCTCACACAATGTGGTGATCATTGGAATATTATGGGGCACATCCCCCATCCTTGCTATGTGCCATAAGCCGACACGGTCTAGTACATCCCACTCATCATTTGACAAACCCAATCCTAACAATGTGCTCAAATGACGACCACCACAGAACTCCCACGAATGAATATCCCTATGAACAATAGAAAATAATAAAAATATGACATCAATACCTTTTATACCTATAAAAAAACTAACAAAACCATCAACAACCATCACTTTCTAGATTCACAACATTACGGGCTAAAACATGGCCTCCTAGGTTGCCTACACACCTAGGAGCGGGAAGCAAGATCCCGGGAGCAGTCACCAGTGCCCATATCTCGGGCGTTGGCATCTGAAGGTTGTTAGCACCTTCACCACTTTTTCATAGGTCAAAAATGCCTAGAAACTAAAAATATAAATTTTGCAAAAATCACGAAAAATAACTAATTTCAACACAATTTTTGAAAAAATCACACTTACTAACTCAGTTGTCGTACGTGACACCACAACTACCACCACCATCTCGAATCGAATCAATCACGGTGCTCTCACTTGTGACATCTTCACACACTCAGAGCTCAAAATCACACTCATGCAATGATCAAATGAAATACTTATTCACTTTTTTCTATTACTATTTATAGTAAATTTCAATTGCCTACCTCGCTATAGTCACTATTTACACTCATTCTCCTAACTAATACACATCACACGATTTCCATCATATCTTCAACAAAAATTATCTGATTTTGGTCTCATTTGCATCGTTCTCTTCATAATTCCACTTACTATCATATCGAACACATTCCATTACATTATAGTCTAATATTACACATCTACATTTCTATATACACACAATTTTACAACATCTACTATATTGCACTTTAATCACAATTACATCATCACACATTTAATTTTGGCTCAATGTTCATTCTCATCATCACTCTCCCTTTCACCACAAGGGGGCATACAATAGGGGTAATCTTATAATTCCCCTTATACCATTACACGACCGAGTCTACATTTCTAATTCATCATTATCAAAAATTTAATCATACAACATGCGATATTTCACACCATTTTCTACCAATTGCCCCTAATGACCCAATCTGGGGCAACAAGCATAAAAATATCTCCATGAGTAATCAATCAAGCACATTCAAATCTTAAACAAAAAACTTCTACTATTCAAATCACATCAATCAATCCACACAAACACAACGTATTTTTCCTCCCAAATGACCTAACTTGGGAGTTATATCACCACTTTCCCAGATGACCTAACATGGGAAGTTATCTCTATATATTCTACTTTCTAGATGACCTAACTTGGAAGCCATAGAACATTATACACATTACGACGATACCCTTGGAGTAGGGGAAATGAGATGTCATTACCTTTCATATACTGCTCCTATGTGGGTTATTCACATTTGATTGAAATATATCGAAATGAAAAAAATTTGGTCTTTTCCGTCTCGCAACGACTTTGGAAATTTTGAGGATGTAGTTAAAGTTGGAGGGTAAAACTAGACCTCTCTCTCTACACTCTTCCTCTAGTGCCAGGACACCCAAATACTCAATTTTTTACACACACAAAACAGGATGGGAACTGATCACTCCCTACCCCATCAAAATATCCATTAGTGACAAAATCAAAGTCTCCAATCACTCAAAAGTAAAATCACCAATCTCACTTAGTGCTCCTCATAATGGTTCGTCATCTCTCTTTACGCCACATGGATTGACAGTGATCCATGGTTCTCCATGTTATATGTTCTTATTTTACACGTACTTTTGTAAGAGGGCTTCTCCAAACTTCTTTCACGTATGTTCCTTCCTTTACACTACTTGAATTTCATTCAAATAACATAAGGGGGGAAATGTAGACACAAAATCATGCAATTACTACTATTTACTATACCGTCAAGTATGTTGTTTTATATATGGATCTTGTGTAAGAAAGGTATTCACTAATGACACACTTCCTAGTCCATCCATTTGTGTTGTTTGTTTATATTGTTTTTATATTGCACATTTGTCACTCATATACACAGTTCTGGCTAGGTCCTAGGGATCATTTTCTCTTATTCTTCACACATTTGTTAGTTTTCTCTAGACACATCCCAAGACTAAACACTAGTTCCCGTGACTAGACAAGTAGTGCCTGGCACTCCTGTCCATCCTGGGCATGCGTGTCCTCTTTATTTTTGATCTTATTTTTTACATTTGAGGTCGGTATTTTTAGTTTTCCCACTCATATCCCAAGGTACTAGTCGGTATGTCGGGTCATTAGTGTCAAAATTCAAGCAATAGATCCCTATATAAACACAACATACATACCATTATAATGGTGGAAAATTACTATCAAGGGCTATCTATCTACATATCAAAGGGGTTGCATCTTGGGATTATTACTCTATATACACACTATATAAAAAGGGGAAGTTTATTTTTCCATCCACACATTTACATTCTATCTAGCTACTACCCCTATCTTGGCGTCATCGACACAAGGGAAACCTAGGAGCACTATTGCACACACAATCACATAGAACTACATTGGTTCTGAGATGTAGTGCAACACTTAGTCGTAAGTTCACTAGTTGACAGTTAAGGACAGTCTGACCCCTCATTTTACATCTTTGTTTTTAGGATTTGATGTATTTTTTAGGGTTTTACAGGAGGTTTTTGTATTGTAGATTTACATGTACTACGACAATCAAAGTGTGACACACATGTGATCAAAGGCGAGTAAGTTTGAAACCCTAGCAATAATATCATAACTAGGTACAAACATTTTTGGTAGACTCCAAAACCCCGAGAGATGTCTAATGCATCCGTAGGTGCCCTCACCCTTGCTCAGTGCCCGTGTCTAGGTATTTCCATCATCTTTGCATTTTTCGAGTAAATTTGCGACATCTTGTGTTTCTATTCCATCATCTTTCCCATCCTAGATACACTTTGGGATAAGCAAAGTCAAGGTAAGTAAAAGAAATGATAACCAGATCATACCAAGCGAAGAACTCAAATGCTAATCAAACACCACAATCAATAAGATGAAAGTAATTCGCTAGAATAAATTTACATAAACCTTTGCAAACAAATGAGCAATAATATCATATATTATTATGGAACTCAATGAGAATAAGCCTTGTTTATATAGGCAAGGAATAACAATCTAAGAACCAGTCAAGGTTGTAGATCAAGCCATAAATCAAGGAAAGAACTAGTCAAGACCATAGATTTAGGAGAGAACTAGACATCAAGGATCTAGTCAATACCATAGATCAAGGAAATAACTAGTCAATACTATAGATCAAGGAAAGAACTATACTTAACAACTAGATAATATCCCCCTAATATCTAAATAAATAAAAAGAAATATCCACACACATAAGTGGGCGAGGATAAATACAATAAAGGTAAATAAAGTACTTAGGTGAACATGAGCTAAGGTAAATACCTACTCTAACACCCCCATCAAGTGAAGCTAGGGGCTAAAATAGAAGTGGCATGTCCACAGTATGAGTCCCGAAAACTAGGTCTGATGAGGTACTCATGTACAATATGTCCATGAAGAAATCTCGAACCAAAAGAAGGAAAGAATCTTGCTAGAAGGAAAGAGAAAGAAGAAGAAGAAGGAAGATGTTCTCATGAACACCCCCAAGAACAAATTCTGAAACCCCAAGCATGTCATGTAACTCAAGGTAGCGAGGTGATGCAAAATGCTTCGTAAAGATGTACACAACTGTTGCTTTGAGTCGAAATGTACTCCAAGCAAAGAACTCCATCCTGAATGTGCTGAAAAATGAAGTGGATGTGTATCTCAATATGCTTGGTCCGTTGGTGCTCAACTAGGTTGCGAGAAATGTGAATTGCACTTTGGTTGTCACACCAAAGTACAATCGATGAATCATGTGGGAATCCAAACTCTGTCAATAACTGTCAAAGCCAAAGAATCTGTTGACTCATCAGAATCGCCCCTATACTTTGCCTCTAAAGATGAAAGTGCAATAACTTATTGCTTTTTTCATGCCAAAGCAATTGGAGAAGAACCAAGACAAAAATATAGCCAGAAGTGGAACACCTGTCATCAATAGAACCTACCCAATCTAAATCTGTATATCCAACCAACTGAGTAGAACCCCTGGTGTAGTGTAGGCCAAAGTGGGAAGTGTCATGCAAATAGTGCAAAATCCTTTTAGTAGCCTGCCAATGACTACTATAAGGAGAATGTGCAAACCGAGATATAAGCCCTACTACAAATGAAATATCAAGGCAAGTATGGGTCAAGTACATGAGACTTCCAACCAACTGCCTATACAAAGTAGGATCACAAAGTGGAGTGGTACATGTGGAAGTAAGAGTAACCCCAGACTGAAAAGGAGATGGACTTGGATTGTAATCAACCATATCAAAGCGTTGAAGAATATCATGGGTGTACTTTTGCTAACTCAAATGAATCCCTAATCTGTTTGAGAAATCTATAAACCAAGGAAATAATGCAATAACCCAAGATCTATCATGTCAAACTATGTAGAAAGAGCCCTCTGAATAGTCTGAATGTGGGAAGAAGAGCTACCAGTAAGTAATAGATCATCAACATACAAGACAAGTATCACAATATCCTCACCAACATGTTGGAGATACATTGTATGATCGGAGTGGCAATGAACAAAACCAATAGATAGAAGAAAATAATACATCTTCTCATACCAATCCCAAGGGGCTTGTTTGAGATCGTAGAGAGACCTTGAGCCTACAAACAAGAGAAGAATCCTAAACAAATCCAGTAGGTTGCTCCATGTATATTTCCTCTTGTAAATCTCTATGTAAGAAGACACTCTTCACATCTATCTTGTATATGGGCCACCCTTGTGATGCAATAATAGAAAGTACAAGGCATACATAATCTATCTTGGCAATGGGTGCAAAATTCTTAGAGTAATCAATACCTTCAACTTGTGAAAAACCCTTTGCAACAAGATGAGCCTTATACTTGTCAATGGACCCATCATTTGCGTATTTGGTTCGGTATACCCACTTACACCTAACCATCTTTCTTCCTTTAGTAAGAGATACCAAATCCCAAGTATGATTCTTCATCAAAGAAGAATACTCAATTTGCCATCACATCATCCGACTCATGTATCCCATGAGCCTTTGAAAAAGATTGTGGATCCTCAGAAACTGCCTGACATAAAAGTCCAGAACTTGTAGAATGTGCGTGATGATGCCTAGTGGGTGGAGGATCCTGTATGAAAGGTGTTGCCTTGGGCATAGTGACAACATCAATGGGAATATGATCGTCAATGACATCTATAACCTCCTCATCAACCTCCTTAAAGAAAGGATCCTCAAGATGAGATGAAGAAGAAGGAGGCATGGAAGAAGATGAAGAATCATGAGGATATAAGTGCTCATCAAATTGAACATGTGTTCGAAAAATAACATCATGAGTATCAGAATCTAGAAGTTGATAAGTTCTCATGTCCTCACAATACCCTACAAAGATCAAGGGTTTTCTCTTCTTATCCAAAGCTTTCCTTTTCTTCTTTGGCACAAAGGCCCAAGCATGGCTCCCAAAGACTTGAAAAAATGAGACATTTGGCTTAGTGTTGGACCAAGCTTCCTCTAGAGTCAAATTCTCAAGTGCTCTGTGGTGTGCGATTCTAAATGTAGTTAGCATAATTAACTACTTCTACCCAATAGATAGGAGGTAAATCTCTAGAATGCATCATACAATTAGCCATTTCCTTCAAATTTATATTCTTCTATTTTGCTAAGCCATTCTGTTGTGGAGTATGAGGAACATAATGTTGGTGAATAATGCCTTGAGTTGCCAAAAAATCAAAAAACTCATTGCTGAAGTACTCCCCCATTATCAGTGTGAAGGTTCTTTATGCAACTAGAATATTGTTTCTTGACCAAAGCCTTGAAGACTTTGAAGTGTAAAAAAATCACTTTTACTTAAGAAAATAAACCCAAGTATGCCTCAAGAAATTATCAATAAAGGTAAGTGCATGCTTAGCTCCATTGAAAGAGGGGTAGGAAAAACCATCAAGTCACTATGCATAAGCTCAAGTGGTGAAGAAACTCTCATGGAAAAATTCTTAGGAAATGGATCTTGGTTTTGTTTCCCTAATGCATAGCCAAAACAAACTCTCTCAAGACAAGAAACTCTAGGAAGACCATCTACCATACCATGAGTGCTCAACTCCTTCAAATATCTAGTAATTGAGATGTCCAAATCTTTCATGCCAAAGCTTACTCTCTGAATCTGCATGAGAAACCAATCCTGTCCCTATAGAGGAAGTGTCATCAAAACCCTCAAAGTGATATAGTCTAGAATTATGATCAATAATACCTTGAGCAACAAGTGAATGAGGCTCCAAAAAAGTTTGTACTTCTGCCCCATGTGGTGTAAAAGTCATTGTTTTTCCTTAACCAAAATGACAAATTTGATATACAAAAGAAAATTTGTGGTAATGTTAGGAACATACAATGCATCTTGGATACTACCACCATCAAGGTGTATATCACCTTTTCCCTCAATAGAAAGAAAGGAAGAATCTCCAACCTCAATTTTGGAAGTAGAACTCAAACCTAGAGAAACAAAAGACTCCTTAGAAGAAGTCATGTGATGAGAAGCACCAGAATCTATAACCCAACTATCTGCAAGTGGTGACTAAGATCTCCCAACAACATTAAGTGCTTTGTCATGTTGATTAGAAGGAGGTGGAGTGGAGATAGAAATTTTGTGTTTCTTGACTGCATCCTTTAAGGCTTGCATTTGCTTATAACACCTATGTTCTTCATGACCACTACCCCCACAAAAAGAGCATGAAAGGCTAGACTTATTCTTGGATTTAGAAGACTCCTTGGGTTTAGAGTTGTTTTCTTTGGGTTTAGGAGCACTTTGAGATGGAGAAGGGGTGGATTTGGTTTTACTTTTGGTTTTCCCTTTCCCTTAGGATTAGATGCAACTAATGCCTTTTGAGAGGTGGAAGACTCAAGGTGAGACAATTTAGATTCTTCCCTAGTAAGTCTTTCACAAAATGTTTCTAATTCAAGCATTTTGAATGTATCACCTAAGGCATCCATGCTATAAAAAAGGTAAAAGAAAATATTTTAAATGGTCCTCTCAACTGGATAGAATCAAGTAAATACACTCTTCATCTTTCTTATCTCTTTCACTCCCCTTCAACCGTGTCAACAAATGCTTAAAATTGGTAAGATAGTCTATAATTGTTGGAAAATCTTCAGGATTAAGTGAGGTGATCTCAATTTCAAGTTGCATGGATCTCATATGATCCACCTTACCAAATAAATCCTCCAATTTATCCCATATTTTGAAAGGAGAGTCACATTTTTATAAATGAAACAAAAGATTGTCACTTACATAAGTTTCTCTCAAACCCATACACTCATCAAATTTACATTGGTACTAAAATTTCTCATATTCTCTAGTGAACCATGGTTGTTCTGAAGAAGTTAAATGAAAGGAATGATAATAATATTGTTCCAATCCATGATCTCAGATGATAATAGCACACCACATTAGATTTGCAAAGCAGAAGAGCTAAAATACCATATATGGAAATCCATCATAATCCATAATGCTCAATACATTACAATAGAATGACTTGAATTATTCAATAAGAAAGATGTACATATAGGAGGAGGGAAGTGCAACTACTACCTAAATCAGTGGTGAAGAACTCCCACTAACTGATACTGGTAGTTAAGTTAACTCCAAAAGACTAGTAAGCGAACTTCACATAACTGAGAAGCCAACTCAACACAACTAGTAAGCTAACTCCACACAACTAGTACACCTGAGCAAGCTAACCCAACAAGTGTAGGGCTAACATAAGGGTAAGAATTATCCTGATAAATAAATAAAAGGATAAATAATAACCTACGCTAACATTAAAGCCCATAATCCTTTCCACTTAATTATTGTTTCCATTCTTGGTTTCCATGTTTTGTAATTATGTGTTATTAATGGCTTAACATGATCTAATGCATAAGTAGATGCCATTCTCAAAAAATCAACAAAAGAAATGCAAGAACCAAGCAATGCAACAAGACCCCTAGGCAATGCAACAAGAGACCCCCCAAATTTTGGCACTTTATAATGAGTGTGTGTTTTTTTATTAATGGAAAATAGTTTTGAAGGGACTATACCTGTTACAAGGAAGGCTCAACAACTAGATCAAACATGAAAAAAACATCAAAAGAGGATCAAAATCCAGATAATATATAAATTCCAATAGTAACCCAAACAATAGCTACTAGGAAAAAAAAATAGGAAATAATTGTAATTAAGCAACCAAAAATTAACATACTATCTGAAACAGAGCAACAACTAAAACGAAACTAAAACCAGTCCAAGGGGTGTTATTTCTTGGAGGCCCTTTCAATCCTTGATTTGATTATGTGCAATGAAGTGAACAATGCTAGAGTGGTAGTGTGCATTGGATCATTCACGTTCAACTTTGAGATAGCTTGATTTCTTTCCTTTTCAGTCCCCCAAATGGCTTCAGGGATCCCCTTGCTCAACATAGAGATGCTTCTAACTCCGTTTGCTCCAAAAACTCACTAATGGTGTTGAAAATGGCCATATTATGATCATGTCATGTCCTTGGCCCTCCCCAATCTATTGTCCAATGAGTTCAAATTTCTATAAATATCCTCAGTCTGATCAATTTCAATACCCGCATCATCATTTAGCTTTCTTTTCCCCTTCTTCTTGGTTAAATGATGCAACTCTTTCTTGATATTCTCAACCTCCTTTTCCAATAAGTCCAGTATGAGAAGAGTATTATCCCTCTCATATTGTAAGGCATTATCCTGACCAACATTGCTAATGTGTAAAATATTTTGAACAACTTCCATTTCTTTGTTGCTCCTTAGAACACGGCAGAGGGAGGAGAGGCCACTTTACTGAAGTTTGGGGTTCTTAGTTTTGGTAACTCTGGCCTTGGAAGAGGTGGTTGGGTTGTTTGAGGGAGCAGTGAGGATGGGAATGAGTGGGTCACTAGGGGGAGAGAGGAATGGTGGGAATTTGGAGAGGCAGAGCTTATGAAGGAGGAAGATGAGCCCCTAGTGGAGGGGGATGGCCCTGGTATGTTTTTGGAAATCGAGAATGGAATGTTCAAGAGAATTCAAGAGGTAATGCGGGAAAAAACTGCAAATTTCTCCTAAAGTGGTTGAGGAAGACCAAGTGCTTGGTAGGAACAATGATATATCACCCTTTAAGGAAATGAATCGAACCATCATTTTAGTAACATCATCGTAGGGTTTTGGAATGGAGCTTACCTTAATGCCCACCGCAACAAAGACAAGCTCCTCCCCTTCTTCAAAAAAATTCTTTGCTTTTGCATTTTTTCTACCCTTTTGCTAAAAAACTAGAAGCCATCCAAATCGAGACCAGTCACCTCAACAATCAACTCCTCATTCATCAGCACACGATGACCCCCATACTTTACCTTCCTATCCTTCCAATCCATGGAAAAATGCACTGAAATGTTTTGGTCATGGCCTTGGATTTTTTCGATGAAGTTGGAAACACCCCCTTTTAAGAAGATTCCAAAGCTCCACATTTTCCTTCCAAGCAAGATCGTAGCTAGGTTCCAATTGGCACAGAGCACCCCCATCTTCTTCCCTCTACAATTTTTGTGACTTCCTCTTGAAACCACCCTTAGAAGCGTTGTTTTTGATATGACTAACCAGTTTTTAAAAATCCAACCACAAGTTCGAGAATCATGCGAACTTTTATGGCCATAATTAGTATTACTTCTCTCACATGTGTGATCTGTCTTGTACTTAAAGCCCACACAATCTCATTATAGATCCTACACAATGTGTGAGTGTCCATGTTTATCCTTATTAATACCATTTTGCACCTCCTTGGGGGTGTATTTCTCATTATCCCAAAAGGTGAGATTGTTGTTGGTGCCATAATTTGCCAAGGTGTCCGCCACCTTGTTACCCTCCCTATAAGTATGCCCAATTTTGATATTTTTGAAAGTGTGGTAGATATTAATGGATTCCTCAATGAAATCTTTAATAGTCCAACTAGGGGGATAAATCTTATTAAGATGATTGATAATATTTAAGGAGTCCCCTTCCACAATGATGTTTTGGATGTTATATTCCTTAGCAAGCCTTAGCCCCCAAAGAGCTGCTAAGGCTTCTGCATAATGATTAGTCTTGATTACCCATTCTACCAGCATAAGCAGCAACTAAGCAACCTTTATGATCCCGAATTACACCTCCACCAGCAGCTTGCCCTTGGGTTTCCCTTGGAGGCTCCATCAAAGTTAAGTTTGTACCAAAAAGTTGGAGGAGGGATCCAATGAATTGACAACCTATCAATGTTTGGAGTTCTCTCATTTTTGCACATTTGCAACACCAATCTTCCAGTTGGAAAGAATAAATTCTTCATCTTTAGGATACTTCTTATTCTTGGGAGGTTTGAATCTCTCTATATTGTCTTTAATAGCATTAGAAATCTTAACAAAGTTGTTCTTGCAATGTTGTCTACTATTTCTAAATATGATGTCATTTCTATCTTTCCAGATCCTCCAGATAACATGGGGCATAACCAGTTTCCAAAGTCTTCTAACAACACAATGCTTAAAAGGAGGATCCCACTGGATCCAAAATTGGAGAAAATCCTTTGGCACTATCCAATAAATATTGAACTTTGAGAAAGCATAACTCCATATCATTGAAGCATACTCATAGTGAACCAAGAGATGCTTGATGTCCTCAACCTCTTTTTTGCATATAGCAAACACATGTTTGGCATTATAAATCCTCTCTTAATCAGGTTTTCATTTGTGAGTAATTCTTCCTCTGAGGACAAGCCAAAAGAAAAAAATTAATTTTAGGGGTTAATTTTGTCATCCAAATCCTGCTCCATTTGAAATCACTATGAATGTTTTCAAAATAAGAATTATAACCAGATTTGATAGTGTATTCTCCATCACTTGAGTTGTTCTAGACAAGTTCATCCTTAGCTTCAATTTGGTTTAGGGGTATGATGTCCAGCTGCTCCTGTAGGGAGGAGATTATGGAATTTAGATCAGTCCTTTCCACCGTAAGTTATTTCCATCTCTTCCTATTACCCTCCATTTCATGTAATCTTTGACTTTAGTTCCATATTTTTTCTCTAGAATGTCTTTGACTGCACCAAATCTATCATTTAGGCTGAAATTAGACCAGTTATCACACCAAAATTTAATATCCTTCCATTTCCCACTTTCCATTTACAACCTTGTTTGATGAAATTTCTGATTTGAATCAAGTTATTCTAGAAAATGGAACCTTGAGGGAGTTTTCCATCATGAAGGAAAGAAATAGTTGTTTGTTGAGCAAGATACTTAGCCTTAATTAAATCAATCCAAGGTTGTTCCTCCGAGAGCATTCTCCAACCCATTTTTGCAATTAAGGCCACATTCATTTTTCTAATATCCTTTATGCCAAGCCCACCAATTCTTTTAGGAGTACAAACTTGATCCCAAGCCACCAAGTGATATCTAAATTTTTCCTCCATTCCCTACCATAAGAAGTGCTTTTGGATCCTTTCAATTTTGTCCCTAAAGATAGAGGGAATATTATAAAGAGACATAATATATAGGAAGATTTTGAGAGTGCTTTTAATTAGCAAACATTTTCCATAGCACTGGATAGAATGGCCCCTTTCCAACCAGCCATTTTCTTTTGAAATCTTTCCAGTAAATCATTCCATACTTTGATAGAATTTTTTTTTGTACCAAGAGGGAGACCCAGATAAGTAGTGGGTAAGGAATTGATTTTACACCCCATAATTTTAGCAATTTTTTTTTGTCTATCCATAGGAGTGTTAAAGAAGAAAATGGAACTCTTATCAAAATTTATCTCTTTCCCAAGTAAGCCTCATAGAGTTTCAGAATAGACTTAATAGCCTTAGCTTCAAGGATAGAGGCCATCAACAAAAGAATTGTGTCATCCGTAAAATTACTTTGGTGTGAAGTTGTTTGGTTTGTAGAAGTAGGCTTAGTTCCTTTAAGAAGTCCTTCTTTAACTACTTTGGCAATGGATCTGTTGAGGCTATCCGCCATTAGAATGAAGAGCAAAGGGGATATAGGGTCCCCCTATCTTAAACCCCTACTGCTAGCAAAGAAACCCACCGGCTCACCATTAACCACCACAGAGAATCTAGTGGTAGAAATGCAGCCTTAATAATTCTTCTAAATTTATTATGAAAACCAAATTTTTCCAAAACATTGTCAAGAAAATACCAAGAGACTTTGTCAAAAGCTTTATTCATATCAAGTTTCATGACCATGCTTGCTTTTTTATTATTATCCATAGAATGAATGATCTCATGCACCATGATCACCCCATCTTGAATTATCCTTCCTTTTATGAACCCACTCTGCTGCTTTGAAATTAAATCATTAAGAATAGTCTGGAGTCTAGTAGCAATAATTTTAGTAAAGATTCTATAAATAACATTAACTAGACTAATGGGACGGAAGTCCTTAAAATATTTAGCGCCCATTTTTTTGGAGCAAGCACAATGTGGGTGTTATTCAACTCTTTCAATAGATCACTAGTTCTATAGAACTCATTCACTACCCTAAGAAGATCATCTAAACATATTTCCAAATACTTCTGAAAGAAATTAGCAGAAAAACCATCAGGTCCTAGAGCCTTATCCCCTTCAAGAGTAAAAAAAATTTTTGCAATTCCTCCAAAGTTACAATTTTGGAAAGGTTTTTGAATCTTTTCTCATCAATTCTGTCATTCGGAATAGCCTCTAACAAAAAGAGGTAGCCTCTTCATTTATAACACTCTTCTCTTTAAGCAAATTTTCATAAAATCTGAGAGCTTCCTCCTTTATGGCCTTAGGATCTTTGATGATAGTGTCGTTACCTTTTGAAACTTCCAAAATCCTATTGTAGGCTCTATGTTTCATAGTGGTCATATGAAAGAATTTTGTGTTTCTGTCTCCCTCTTTCAGCCAGATCACCCTAGATTTGAGTCTCCAGAAGGATTCTTCTCTGCTACAAACCATATGTAGCTCTGAAAGAATATTTTTCTCAGCTGATTGATCCTCCAAGGACCTACCCTTAGTAGTAATTTTATTTTCCAGCTCCTGGAGTTTTTTCTTTAACTCCTTTTTCTAACAAAATATTCCCAAAAACTTCTTTATTCCAAATTTTCACCTTTTTTTGACATTTTTTAATTTCTGAATGAGTCTAAATTGAGCAGTTCCTCCACCATCCCATTTCCACCATTCTTTGATCTTATCAAAGATGTCATCATGCTCCATCCACATCTTTTTGAATTTGAAAGAGCTCCTTGTGGGTTTGGCCCAATTGAAAATATTTAAAACAATCGGATTATGATCTGATCCAATTCTAGGAAGAGAGGTTAGATGAAAGTCCTGGTGTAAAATCCAATTGGTAGAGATAAGAGCTCTATCCAGTCTAACCTGAATCATGTCACTGCCTAATCTTCTATTTGACCAAGTAAATTGATTACCATGAAGATCCACATCCATGAGATTTAAATCAACAACGAAATCAACAAATTCATCCATGCCAATGGAGAAACTAGAATTACCCCTTGCTTTTCCCTAGGATTTAAAGGAGATTTGAAGTCTCCCATAATAAGCCAGTTGTCATTTTTATGCTGACTTCTAAAGACCTTTAGATCATTCCAAAGTTTCCTTCTCCATTTACAGTATTAGGTGCATAGATGTTTGAAAGGATCCAAGTAAAATTATTATCAATAGCATGGAATTTAACAACAAGATGGTTATTGGTGTCAGAGAGAATCATACCAGTAAAAATATTTTTATCCCATATAGTGGCCAGGCCACTTGAAGCTCCCTGAGAATCAACAACAATAGTTTCTGAGTTATCCCATAAATTCTTTTTACAATTTTCAAGGACCTTAGAATTCATTTTGGTTTCCTGTAAGAGAAAAATACTAGGTCTACTTGAGACTCTTAACTCTTTGAGTATTCTTTGTTTAGAGTTCCCATTCAGTCCTCTTATATTCCAGGAGATGATCTTCATCTAAATGATATGGGGGATGAGTTTTCCTGATGGCTCAATTGGCTTTGAGTTCCATCTGTAATATCTTCCTCTGTTCTCTTTGTTCTAAGCTCCTTCTTTGAAGGTCTTCCTCTTTTAGAACTACTTCCAAAATCTACTAGCCTTCTAGTAGATGATCTAGTTGTTCTGATGTTGAAGCTCCCCAGTTATCAATTTTCTTTTTTTTTATCATTATATAGCGTATCCGGGATCTTCTCAAAGCCCTTCATTCTTTTCTTTTCCTAGAGCTAACCTCTATAAAGCCATTGGTCAAATCAGAATCTCCATCAAAGTGTGTTTATCTTGAGTGGTGTAACTTCACCCTCCTCTTTTTCTCCCTTTTCTTGAACCTTAGGAGGCTGTGAAGTTGCTTATTTTGTTACTTGATAGAGGGTTCCCATCTTTAGGCAATAGGTTTTCTATCAAAGAAAATTTTTCCTTCATGGGGAAGTCTGTTTCCTTATTTTCTTTTTCCTCATTCAGTTCTTCCTCAATGATATATAGAGGATCAAATTGATCACTCTTTGTCCCTTTTGTCCCTGAATCAGATATGTACTCATTATCTCGATCCAATAGTCCGGCCTGATCTTTCATATTCGGCCTGTATCTAGACCCTTAGATAAAAGATTAACTTTTACAGTACCAACCCGTTAAATCAACCTCCATAACCACCTTTATTGGTGTCTATATTGCTATATTCTTTTGTGGTTAGGGGTACTTCTAACGATCCTGACGTTGGAGTTTTAGGGTGCTAGAGTTTCCTACAAACCAGAGGTTTCTTTATTGGAGTTCAAAACCCCTTTTTTCCTTTCTTGTATCTCAGCTCTGGTTGGTTTAAAGAAATCCCTTCCATTTTCACTGGCTCCCTATTTTTTTAGTACCCTCTGTAGGGATCCTGAGCTCATTCTCTTTCCTTATTTCATGTGTCTTTTTGGGACTTCATCTAAACATATCATTTTTTCCCATCATATTCCCTTGAGATGTCTCTTTGTTTGGACATCTTCTGGTGAAGTGTCCTATGCGATGGCATTTATTGCATCTCAAATGAAAGGTTTCATATTCAATCTTTTGATGCCAAGTACCATACTTTGACTACAAAATGATATGCTTTGGTAGTTCTGTTCCATTTAAGAAGAAATACATAATCTAGCAAAGGTGAGTCTGGATCTATTCCTCGTTGGTCCATCTAAGCCCAATCGGATCCAATAGATTTAACAACATTTAGCAATATCTCATCATCCCAAAATTGAAGGGGTAGTCTAGGAAGTCTACACCAAACTAGTATGGTGTGTATATTCTCAATACTAGGATCAAACCCTAGATACCACCTTTTCAAGAAAAGACCCATATGCCCAAACACCATGGTCCTCCCAGAAGCACCGATTCCAAGTCAATCTGTTGATTAAATTTAGCCAAAAAAACCTGTGACATGGTGGTAATGTTCAGATCTCCCTTTGGTTTCCACTTTCTAATAGCCCATTTTCTAATAACATCAATATTAGGTCTAGATCCGAGAAACTTACCAACAAGTGAAAGATTCACTTTACCCAAAGCCCGATATAGACATCCATCTAGCACACTAAGGTGGGTCACGCCTTCTTTATCCTTCACTCACGTGAACTACACCTTTCTATGGTGACTGTGGACCCACGTTCTTATCTGGTGGTTCTTGTTGCTTGAGAATCTTATTCCAAGCTAAAGGTGTGGATCCTTATTTCCCAAAATGGCGAAAATCAGGATGCACAATTTCCGTAGGTACAACCGTCACAGTACCTTGCTAAAAAGGGAAAGATTTGTCCTTTCAAAAAGACCTTCAACACACAACCCAAAAACACTACACCATAACAGGAAAAAAACCAGTGTAGATCTCAAGAAACCTAAAAAAACCCGGTTTCTGGGGTTTCGTTCCTCATGAAACACAGATTTTAAAGTAGCGCGGTCTATACCTTTGCAATAACAAAAACTTGAAAACTGACTACCTCTAGAAATGGTTGAGTTTACAATCAATCTTAGGGTTTTACCACCTTCCAAATCCAATGGAAGGCTCTATTTTGCATAAAAACACATGTAACAACAAAATATGAACAAATATCAAATATATGAATATACAAAAACTTATTTACAAAATAAAACTTACAGATGAATGTCAATAGCAATCTCCTGCTTTGATACCATAAAAGGAATGATAACTAGATCGTACCAAGCCAAGAACTCATATGCTAATCGAATACCACAATCAATAAGATGAAATAAATTCACCAGAATAACTTTACATAAACCTTTGCAAACAAATGAGCAACAATATCATTTATTATTATGGAACTCAAAGAAATACAATGAGAATGGGATTTGCTTATATAGGCAAGGAATAACAATCTAAGAACCATGAAAGGTCGTAGATTAAGCCATAAATCAAGGAAAGAACTGATCATCAAAGAACTAGTCAAGACCATAGATTTAGGAGAGAACTAGACATCAATGATCTAGTCAATACTATAGATCAAGGAAAGAACTAGTCAATACCATAGATCAAGGAAAGAAATATACCTAACAACTAGATAATATCCCCTAATATCTAAATAAATAAAAAGAAACACCACACACATAAGTGGGTGAGGATAAATACAATAAAGGTAAATAAAGTACCTAGGTGAACATGAGATAAGGTAAATACCTACCCTAACAAGTAAGTGCCTTATCTCTTTAATTTGTTTTCGTAATCAAAGTAAATAAATTGCCTAGCATATGTATTTCATCGTACATCATTTGTAATAGTCATTGCTTCCATTTTAATAAATTATAGCAAATTTTATTAAATCAGCGCCCAAGAGGATAAGATTGCCTGAGGCACTTCGTCCTAATTGGGCGCTAGTGTCTGAGGCCATAAAAGATAAATCAATCAAGTGCTAGCAGAGCTATAAGATGTGTAAGACCAGTAAAGTGTAGGAGATAAAACAAGTAAAGAGCCAAAAATATTTGTCAACCACTAGTTTTCTTACTTAGGAATCATGTATACATTAGTATGCTTTAGGACCTAGAAATGTACCCAAGTGCATATTTTTTGTCTACATTTGCCTCCACTTTATGTTGTTGAGTGAATACTCAATAGCATAAAGTAGATAAAATATGTGTACCTTATGATCCAAAGAGAAGTATAGCCAATAACGTGCTAAGTGGAAAAGTAGTGTGAAGTGATCATAATGTGAAGCGTGGGAACTAGGAAAGGGAGGTAAACCCTAGGGCTGAAGTGTATGCGTAGTAACGTGTCATTGGAGTTTGTGTTTATTGATTTGAGCTACTTATTCTAAGGATGAACCTATAAAAGAAGAGTAAAAGAGTAGTTAAAGTCCCGTATAAAAAAATCAAAGTAATGTATGTATAAGTAAGTAAAGAGCTAAGGAAAGAGTGCACTGATGTATGAAAGAGTAAAGGATAGAAATTTGTCTTGTTTTTACTTTGGAGATGTTGTTGGATTTGAGTGTCTTGTTGCCAAAGGGTGAGGTTTTGGGCGATCTTATGTGAAGAGCGAGTATTTTGGGAAATCTCACGCCAAGGATGAGTTTTTTGGGCGATCTCATGCCAAGGACGAGTTTTTTGGGTGATCTCACACCATGGGTAATTTTTAGCATTCTCACACCAATAGAAGAGTGTTGGGGAGAGAGGCTATTTTTCTCTCCTTCAATGACACTTCTCAAAATTCCACTATAAATGGCACACCCTAATTTGTAACCAATTGTAACAGCTTTGTAACCAAATGACCTGAATTCTATAACTTGGAGACGAGTGTATGATGTTTTAGAACTATATTGCAACTTGATGAAAAATGTGTTGAATTGAGAAAGTGTCTATTTTTACCCCGGACACAAGTACCCGGTGGGACATAATCACCTATTGTTCTGTCTAACTAGGCACTAGTGTCCGCTCTGTGTTTGTGATCCAAGTATGATTATGGACCACTCTATGATTGTGTACCTTTTCCAATTATATATTATGTTGTTTTTTTGGATCTTTGTGTTGCTCGAAGGGTGATTTATTCACCCAATAGATGCCCCCTCATTTGGGGTGTATGTGAAAAATGTAGGAGGATGCGGCCCAAAGGAGAGGACCTAATTCTGATATGCATATCTAAGAGTGGATACCTACAGGGGGTAGGGGATGTGCATGTGGAAACAAAGGCACATGCAAACAATATAGACTAGAAGCAAGTGTTAGTGAAAAAGAGCTAACATGGAATATAATACAGTGTAGCAAGCAACTATGAAGACAAGGGGTGCCACAAAAAGTGGGTTACATATATAAGACATCGCTCACAATGTCACAAGACAATCAAGTCTGAAACAACCATAAGTAAACAATGATCAAGCAAGACATAGGGCATAACCCACAAATAGTGGCAAACAATAACAAACAAGAAGTAATAGATAACCATGGTTATATATAATCATGTAAGGAAAATGTTACACATGAAGCACCCGTTAACATGTTAGAAAGATAAGTAGTATGTCAAAGCATGTATATATCAACAAAAAGTAAGTGCTAGTAACAAGAAGTAATAAGTACTATAACAATAGGACCTGTGATGTGTGGAGTATGAGAGTAGCAAAGGTAGATGCCCCTAGGAGCCTCGGTGGGACTGGTAAAGAGTGGTGTCGAGCATCATGCATTGTGTAAGAATCTGTAAAAGTCCTACATTCACCTCAAGATACCATGTGAACGTGCATGTGTGTATAGAAAAAGATAATGACATACTAAGTATCTGCTAACATAGGAAACAAAGTGCAACATGTAAATAGTATAAGCTAACAAGAGCAAATACAACCAAGATAAGTAGATGACATGTGAATGTGATGGTTTGTTGTGATAGGTAAGATGCACATATGAGAGGGGGCACATTATCCCCAACGGATGTGTGTGACGTGAGGTTCATTTAATAATTTCTCCTCAATAGTCAAGTATGAACCATAGAACAAGAGTGCGTCATCGGGTAATGATGGTATAGTATGAGTACCAAAGATGTGGTAATGCTAAAAAAGATAGACATGAAGCACAAAAATGAGTAGCCAAGATGCGACAAGTGAGGTTCATGGAGGAATTGTACCCTCAATAGTCAAGCATGAACCATATAACAAGAGTGCATCAATGGGTAACAAAAGCATTGTATGTGATAGAGAGTAGGCTGCTAGGGAAGATTTATCATGAAGTACAAAGCAAGAATTGTAGTAGATAAGCTATGAGTAGATGATAGAGATAACCATGAGTGATGGAGGGGTAAGAAAGTGCGAGGTTGATCCATAAACAATTTTTGCCCCTAGTTAAGCTGCTTTCAAATTTTATTCCGGGTAGTTTAAAAATCGATTTAAATATGATCAAGACATTGTTTTAAATTGAAATGAGTTCAATTTTGAGTATTTTCAAACCCACTATTCTTAGTTGATCTCTTAAACGATCAAACTTTTATTCTTACAACTTTTTGTAAATGAAGTTATGTAATTATAAATAATTAATAAATTAATCTTAAACTTTCATAAACCGATTTCAAACTGAATTAAGTAATCGAACTGATTTGTGCATTCACTTTGTCTATTTGTGGAAGAACATGCCAAAAATCAACTTAAATTGATCTTCCGTTATTTTATTTGCTTACATCATTAAATTCTTTATATCTTGAAATGGAAAACTGATTAAAAATATCAGATAAAATCAACAAAAACTCCACAAATTGATAACAAAGTTCACCCATTTTGGGCCACATCTCCAGATTCACAAAAACGTGAATTGATCTATTAGTTTATCACTTGAAGTACAAAATTATACTTGTTCTAAACGAATAATAGATCATGTCACCTACATTTAGAGCTTATTACAGATTTGTAGACTGTGATCAACTTTTAGAATTCATCTCCAAGTTCATCTGTGGCTCCGTAAGGCTTCCAAGTGCATTCTCCATGAAATTGAGCCATAAAAACTCTTCCATCGGGAAAATTACAACACTTAATTGGAAAATGAATACACCATTTTATTTGTCTATGAATTTGGAACAATTTTTCAGTTTTGACCGAAGCTTGAAAATTCCTTCAAGTGCCTCTAAATTTCAGTTTTTCAAAACTGCTTTGTTTTGCTTATTACACGACATGACATATTCCCCCTTCAAATACCGATTAACCCCCTTTTATAAAGTTTAACACCCCATGCGCATTGGCAAGGACCTTATCCTTTTACCACATCGGCCCGGGTTCAAGGTTGGCGAAGCGTACTAACTTGCTATGTCAAGGACTTAGTCCCACATATGTTGTGTAAGGGATAACTTGGTTGTTTAAATGATAAGTGGTGGCCATGTTATATTGGATATGAAGTCATTTTTTCCAGGTTGGTTGGAACACATTGCTAAGTTGGGATGTGTGGTGGTTAGTCTTGAGTTGGATTTTGTTTAGATGTCGTGTGTTGGTTGGGGCTAGTTGTTGGAATGACCACGTGATAAGGTGATTGTTGGGATGCCATGTTATCGAGTTGAGGAGTTGGGTGAGTTGGCCTTAAGTAGTGTGGCAAGTTAGACGGTGCTATATTTAGTGCCTTGTTGGAATGACCGTTGGAGATAAAGCTTGACAAGGAGGATGTAACGAGTTGCCCATATGAAATTGTTGAGTTGGCTTTAATACAATATTACAATGCTTGGTAAATAATTCCACATTCATCATGTGATAGAAATATGAGAAAATATATAAAGAAACTCATACATGGTGATATGAAGATCGAGGCCAAGTCACCCCTCTAGAAAAAAGAGTTTGTTGACCCTTAATGAGGCCCCCAACCAATAAATAACAGGCCCACCTATTTGAACACGAGTGTTGAAAACCGATGTCCAAAAATAATATTTTTCTCGAATCTTCATGTGCCACTTGTCACAATTTCTTTGGTCCACTTGGAAGATGTGCACCCATCCATGTCAGCTCAAACTTGCGTGCATACCCATTTTTTTCCATTTTGACAAATATTTCAGCGGAAAATAACTTTTACATATGAGATTCTTTTTTAAAGCTCCTTATACCATCATAAAGCTCTCGGAATGATCTTTTATACTATGATAGTTTAGGGAGAATTCGAGAACATTTGAGGTTCAAAATTTTCACTAGATCACACCTCCCCAATAAGAACCTTTTGGTCCTCAAAATTAAACTCAACCAACTAAACTACTAATAGGTCCTCTAGATAACATCAACATATAGAACCCAGTTATATCATAGTAAGTTTAAAATTTTCAATATATTGAAAATCCAACATAGAATTGGATTAGTACAAATAGACACAAAATGTCAACACTAAAAATATGTCCACTAAACCCATGGCTAATAATGCAACTCTCAAATCCAAGTAATTGTAATTTCCATCACAAACAATCAATTAGTGTAAAAATAAACACTTGTTCACCAAAAAGGCAAGTGTTCCACTAACACTCTATGATATAACCAATTACTATAAACACAATTTCACCAAATTAGATTTGTATATAAAGACAACTATAGGCCAACAATAGGCTAGTGTCCACTGAATAATGTGAAATTGTCAATGACTATGAATATCACAAACACAATCTAGAATGGTTATACCACACATGCCAAAATATACGAGATTCAAAACTGAATCAAGTGAATTTCTAGTGAAATATTTATCCCAATTCTCCGCACTGCAAATAGGATAGAAACAAACTGTTTGCACAACACTGCATACCAAAAATGATGATACTTACATACACTGCAAAAGATCACCAAGTATAATTTGCAAACCAATTTGTTAATGCAATGAATGTACATAATATTTGCAACCATGTTTGATAGTTACAAATAGAAAAATCCCAACATTAAGGACTTATACAATGTGCAAAAATCATACATGGCTACAAAATTTTGTATATTCACTACAATTACAAATAGTGCCCGCTAAGGGTCTTATAAGCCACTGATACATTTACACAACTTAAACAACAACATCATACTCTGAATACAATTTTCCCAAAATAGACATACCGATCAACTAACCATGCCCCATAAGAAACACTGTATATGTTGTTGTCAAGATTCAAAAATGAAGTTTTCCAAAACCATAAACAAGAGAAAGTCATCCAAGTATGATAAACCTATCACTCGGATTTCCTCTTCAGGTTACTTCATGAAAACCAAAGCTTAAAATATATGGGAGATTTTCCTTTTAAATAAATCTACAGAATCCCAAAAATCTTTGATAATTTTTCAAGCTAATCAATTATTACAACTATGCAAACATATAACTAAGGAACTATTTTCTCGATCCACTTAATCTGGATTATCCTTTTTAGGTGATTTATTTTCCTTAGTATTTTCTTGAACAACTGCAGGGGTCATATTTAAGATTTTTGGTTTTTCAATGCTTTCCTTATTAACAATTTTCCAATATTGTCTAGGATGCTGCCAATATTTATCAATCTCATGACCTTTCTTATTACAGTGAGTACAAAATATTTTGTCCACATTTTTAGGAAACTTACCCAAACTATTTTTTTTGTTTAGGAGAGTGATCTCTCATAATCTTTCCCAACAAATATTTTTGTTTCCTACAATTGGCTACATAGTGGTTAGACATTCCATAAAAAGTGCATGGATAATTATACCACATTTTCTAAATATCATTTCCAAATTGCTTATACTAAAATAGTGGATCAAAAGTTTTACCATTTTCTTTATGGTTATGATAAAAATGAGGTGGAGGAATCTCATTACCTCATCTTTGTGATTTCTTACCAATCCCTTCTTCGGAGGATGAATCACTAGATGCTAAGGGGAAGACACTTTGTTGTTAGAAGCTCGTCTTCTTTCAACGGTTTGGAGCCTTCTCCAACTTCCATTTTCCCACCACTAGCGTAACCAAAACCTACAAAATGAGGATGATCCTCAACCTATATTGGGTTAGATATACCTTGGTTATTCTTACTAAGGCCATTCCCATTAAATCCCATTTTAATTAATAACTTAGATCTAATGCCTTTAGTGTGCTTTTCAAAATCACCAAAAACATTTTTACCTGAATCTGAATCTGAATGGGAGGAGGAATCACATGGTGAAAAACTTACAGTGCACTCATCTATCATGGTTTTTGCATCTGAAGTAGAAGGTACATCCTTATTCAGTTCATCATAATGTAATACCATCAAGAGTTCATCCTTGGATTCAATTCTGATTTCAAGAGTTTAATTTTTTCTCAAGGGAAAATAGATTGCATCTCAGAAAAAGTTCTCATCCTAAATCTATTTATCCATGATTTCAAGCTCTTCCAGGTCTCTCTCTTTTCAAGAATTTCCCTATGGTTACCTATCAAAATTTTCCTTCCAAACTCACACTACAAATAGAAGATCAACAAGCGCAAATATGCAAGTACTAAACTGATATCATATGCAATTGAAAGCAAAACACTGAGTCTATCCGGATTTGATACCAAAATATGATCCGTAAATATTTTTCACCCACTGGTTAACTGTTTTAAATTTTATTCTGGATACTTTAAAAATCTGATTTGAATCTAATCAAGATATTGTTTTAAATGTGAAATGAGTTCAATTTTGAGCGTTTTCAAACACACTGTTCTCAGTTAATCTCTTACACTATCAAGATTTTATTCTTACAAATTTTCGTAAATGAAGTTGTATACAATTATAAATCATTAATAAACTGATCTTAAACTTTCATAAAATGATCACAAACTGATTTATAACTGATTTCAGATTGAATTAAGAAATCAAAACTGATTTTTATCAACATTTGTGTTTGTTTGTGGAAGAATGTGCCAAAAATCAACTTAAATTGATTTTCTCATTATTTTCTTTTCTTAAATCATTAAATTCCTTATATACTGAAATGGAAAATTGATTAAAAACAACGAGATAAAATCAACAAAAACTACACATATTAATAACTGAGTTCACCTAGTTTGAGCTATGCCTCTGGATTCACAAAAATGTGAATCGATCTATTAGTTTATCACTTGAAGTACAAAATTATACATGTTCCAAATGAATAATAGATCATTTCACCTACATTTAGAGCTTATTATATATTTGTAGACTCTGACCAACTTTCATAATTTGTCTCCAAGTTCATATGTGGCTCTGCAAGGCTTCCAAGTGCATTCTTCTTGAAAATGAGCCGAAAAACTCTTCCATTGGGAAAATTACAACACTTAATGGAAAAATTAAGAATCAATTTTCTTCATCTCTGGATTTGGAACAATTTTACAGTTCTAATCAAAGCTTGAAAATTCTTCTAAATGCCTCTAAATTTCAGCTTTTCAAAACTCGCTTTGTTATGCTTATTACACGGTTATGACAAATTCCCCTTTCAAATACCAATTAACCCCTTTAATAAATTTTAATAGCCCAAGTGCATTGGGAAGGCCCTTATCATTTTACCACCTTGACCCGGTTTGAGCGTGGCCAAATACACAAACTTGCTATGTTAGAGACTTAGTCCCACATGCACCACGTAAGGGATAACTTGGTTGCTTAAATGATAAGCGGTGACCATATTACATTGCATATGAAACCAATTTTACTGATCGGTTGGAAAAAATTACCAAGTTGGGCTGCATGGAGGTTAACGTTGAGTTGGAGTTTGTTTAGACACCATGTGTGTTGGCTAGGGCTAGTTGTTGGAATGACCACGTGATGAGGTGGTTGTTGGGATGCCACATCGTTGATTAAGGAGTTGGGTGAGTTGGCCCCAAGTAGTGTGGCAAGTTTTACGGTACTATGTTTAGTTACCTTTTGTAACAATCATTGGATATAGAGCTCTCCGAGGAGGATGTGGCGAGTTGGCCATATGAACTTGCCGTTTGGCTCCAATATAATATAAAAATGCTTGGTAAATAATCCCACATTCATCCTGTGATATAAACATTAGAATATATATATAGAAGATCATATATGGTGATATGAAGATCGGATTCAAAGGTACCCCTCTCGAAAAAGAACGCGTCGACCACCGACCGAGGTCCCTTAGCTAGAAAATAGCGGGGCCCACCTGTCTGAACATGAGTGTTGAAGACCGACATCCAAAATAACATTTTTCTTGAATCTTCATGTGCCATTTGTCACAATTTATTTGGTCCACTTGGAGGATGTGCATACGTCCATGCTAGCTTAGACTTGTGCGCATACCCAAAATTTTCCATTTGCCAAATATTTCAGTGAACAATAACATTTTGTGTACAATCTTTGTTTTTAGAGATCCTTATACCTTTAGAAAGCTCTCATAATGATCTTACTCAGTATTTGAATGGTTTAGGGAGAATTTGGGAACATATGAGGTTCAAAATTTCCTTCGGATCATAGGCCCCCAAGTGTGTGAGTGAGGTTCATTTAATGCCCTCAACAGTCATGTATGAACCTTGAGAACACAAGTGCATCATCGGTAATGAAGGTAAAGTATGTTTACTAGAGATGTGGTGATGTTTGGAAAGACAAACATAAAGCACAAAGTGTGAGTATCCAAGATGCGATAAGTGAGGTTCATGAAGCAATATCACCCTCAACAGCTTAATCATGAACCATATAATAAGATTGTGTCGTTGAGTGGAAAAATAGGAGAAGGTGTTTATTTATAATATTATTTAAGGTGTATTACATTAAGTGGGTTCTTGAGTGGTTTTGGAGAACAATAAAGAAGATGATAAACTCCATGCCCAATTTTTGTAGTAATGACATAAGGCCTGAACCAATTAGGCTTAAATTTTCCTTTTACTTGGGCATTGACATTATTGTTTTTGGTTTTCTTTCGAACAAGATCTTTGATATGGAATCATATGGGTGCACTTTGTTATTATAAGCTTGTGTGATGCATGCCTGATATACACGAAGATGTTCCGAGGCTTGTACATGACGAGAGTCAAGCATTTCAAGCTCATGTAATCAATTTTCACGATATTCGTTGTCTTTCATAATTCCTTTGAGTGACACACATAATGAAGGTATTTCAAGATCTAGTGGAATGACAACCTCGGTGTCATAGACTAGTGAAAAATGTGTAGCATTTGTGGGAGTATGGATTCTTGTGCGGTAATCCCAAAGAGCGTATATAATTTGATTATGCCAATCACTTCCGCTATTATCAACAATTTTGCATAATATCTTGACAATGGTTTTATTAGTGGCTTCCACTTTCCCATTACCTTGTGGATGATAAGGGGTAGAAAAGGTTTGCTTGATTTTGAACTTTGCACAAATCCTTTTGACATACTTGTTTTTTAAAGAAGATCCATTATCAGTGATAATGGTGAGGTAATATTGAAGCGGGTAATGATGTGGGTAGTAATAAATCAAAAGATATCTTCATTTAAAAGAGTGGATCAGTCTTCTATGTATGGATAAGTAGGAAGAGTGTCAAAAGTATCGGTATTGGTGTTAGTAGGATCAAATTTGCCAAAGTAAGATATAACATTGAGAGTAGATGGAAAATGCTTCTTGTGATGGTAAGGGGGAAGATGGTCATAAGTACCCATGTATTCTAGGAGAGTATCATCATTAAGGAATGTATCTAATTCATGCCAAGTGGGAGAAGTAGAATTAACAATAAGCTCATGGTATAGTAGAGGAAGATTATGAGTATATGAAGTGGTGTTAACCTCAAGGGAATATGTGGTGAGACCGAAAGGATTTGGTGGAGGAGGATATCGATGCCAAGTTTATTGGATTGTGTGGGAATGGAAAGAGGATTTGTGACTCCATTTCCATGTTTTCCTAATCCGGTTCCAAAGAAACGTAAAGAAGCATATACGATACCCAAGGCCATACTTTGTGAAATTAGAAGGAGGTGTGGCGAAAAGAGGGGCTTCAAGAGAATGATCAATATTATTGTAAAAGGAAAAAAGGAGGGATTGGCCAAGGCCTCATGGACCACACCACAGTATAAAAATTTAAGATGTGTATGAAGGGTTGAAGGGACCGCATGCATGACATGGATCCAAGGCCGTCTGAGAATAATATTATAATTAAGATTATTAGGAATTACATGGAAGGAGATGGGAAAATTGCATGACCCAACAAAGAATGGGAAGAGTGATTATACCTCGGACCTTTTTGGGAATATTAACCAAAGCTACAAATACAAATAGATGAGGGAGTTAAGGATGCTTCGGAAAGGCCAATGTGCTGAAGGAATGATAGATTACAAATGTTAAGACCGGATCCATTATTAATCAAGCTCGTTTAACCAACCATATTATGGATGAAAATGTGAATATAAAGGGGGATTGCTATCTAAAACAAATTAAGAAGAAATTTCAGCACATGTAAAGGTAATATGTTCTTCGTTAAAAGATAATGTTATAGTAAATCTATGATAAACATATTTAGGATTGACCTACAAGAATGCGGGGAGAGAGACACTCATGTTGGGGAAGACAGAAGGATCTATGACTATCTATGGTGATAAGAAAGATGAAGGTAAGATCTAGTGTTTAGATAAGGATCCAAGTGGTCGAATACAAGTCGGGTTCACTAATTAATTTAATCTAAATTGAATTAAACCTTAATTTTAGAGTAAATTACTATAACTAATGATATGTAATAAATAAAGTATAGTAGTGCACACACAATAAACATTCAAAAATATGAAACTCGAGCAAAATGAGAGACGAAGGTGGCTTGGTTGATTTCGTGTGATTCAGGAGTGGTCTAAACTAAGTATCTGTTGGAATAGGATGGAAACAATGTCATCAAGGCTCAATGAGGGTTCAAAACCCTGAAAAATGTTAGGGACAAGCACCAACGGGAGGATAGGAGTTCCCAAGTGCTAGTGACTAAACTAGGCACCTGTGTCCGCTCAGATGCTCGGGTTTTGGTATTTTCTGTGCTAAAGGAGTTTGTTGTTAGTATCTCTTTCTCGCTCTTGTTATTCTTTGATGTCACTAGTTGTACCTATAGCATGAAAAACAAATATATACTTGTACATTCCCAAAACCACATCAAATCTAATAATGAAGATGTAGGATGGGGAGTCAGAATAGCCCCGATGGTCACCCGAAGAGTGAACTTATGACTGAGCGCTACACTACATCTCAGACTCCATGTAGTTCTCTGTGCTTGTGTGTGTATTGATGCCCTAGGTTTCCCTTGTACAAGTTTACGGGTGATAATAGGATAAATCTAGATTGCTCCAAATTATGCAAGATGCGTGTGATGAAATAGAATGAAATCCCCTCCTATGTTGTGTATGCAGAATAATGCAGCCTTTGTCCCTTGTATGAATGTGCTAGATGTGTCCTTGTAATGCTCTTGTGCCTTTGTGTAAGATTAGGTGGTGATATATAATGATTATGATGCTTGGTCCCTTATTTAAGAGTAATAACTAAATATATATATGATTCCCTTGTTTGAATTTCATAATTGACAACTGAAAGAACAACCCAAAGTTTTAAAAGGTGACTAAGAAGTAAAAGAGACCCAAAAGAGTAAGAAGAAGATATAGAAGGTCAAGAGGGACAAGAGCCTCTGGATACTTCTGTCCTAACTGGCGCTAGTGTTCGAGGCCATAATAGATAAATCGAGTCAAGTGCTAGCTAAGTTGTAGGATGTGTAAGACCGGTAAAGTGTAGGAGATAAAGAAAGCAATCAAAGAGCCAAAAAGAGTTGTCGATCACTAGTTTTCTTACTTAGGAATCATGTATACATTAGTATGCTTTAGAACCTAGAAATATACCCAAGTGTATATATTTTGTGTCTACATGGCTACATAAGTATCACCAAACAAACATAGCAAAGATCGGAGGCCACATACATAGAATTAAGCAATGAAGCAAGTGGATACAAGTAAGAAACAATAGTTTCAAGACATATAGAGCAAGATAAGATAACACTACACAAGACACACATGTTTTTCATGTTAGTCCAAAATATAACATATACATAATATAATTAATTAAGAATAATGAGGAAGTATAAGTAATTATACTAAAATGCAAGCACCTAAATAGTATGGGAGACACCCCAATGGATTAGGTTTGAAAGTGGGAAGGGACTAGGTCAACACCGTCATCATGTACTAATCTATGTATGATTTACATTAAGCTCAATATACCTTGTAAAGACATATGTGTAAAGTGTATACGAAAAAATGATATCTATCAAACCAATATGAAAAACAATACATGTAAAATAATAATCAAACAAATCAAGCCGCATGTAAGTCCTAATTTTATATTTTTGAAAATATGTGATTTATTTTTATTATGTGATTATTTTAATATTTTTAGTGTTTTTATAATTAGATATATACAAATATGAAGGGAAATACAATATATACTCATCATTATAGGAAGGAGGAAATCCTAAGAGTATAAGAGACATAAGTTGTATATCATATCGAGAAAAAATAAGAGCCATTGATAAAGAAAAAAATCCATGGTTGAAGAAGGTGTGTAAAGGATGGATCAATTTTGATAATAATGGGACCAAATGATGAGTCATTGGTAGACATAGACAACTTAGGAGGCAAGGTAAACTCAATAATATGTGTAACGATATAGTCTATGATAACATGATGAGACATATTATATTTATCTATATACTTGGCAATCGAATGATAATACTCACATCGTATAGTCTAGTCAATTGATGTAACATGTAGTGTGTTTATATCAACCTTATTGAGAGGGAGAGATACGGGGATACTAGTGAGTAGTTGACATAAAAGCGTTAATATGATAAGTGACATATGTTAGACACAAAATCTATGAACTTGAGTACATTTCTTGGTCCTAAAGCATACTAATATATATGTGATTCCTAAGCAAGAAAACTAGTGATTGACAACGACCTTTGGGAATTTTGCTTTTCTTCTTATACTTTTATTGACCTTACACACCCTACAACCCTCTTGGTATTTTCCTAATTTATCTTTTATGGCCTCGGACACTAAGCACCCATTTAAGAAAAAAGTACTCGAGTGCTCTTGACCTTCTTTGATTTCTTCTTACTCTTTTGGGTCTCTTTTACTTTTGGGTCATCTTTTACAACTTTGGGTTGGCCTTTTAGTTGTCAATTATGAAATTCAAATAAGGGAATCATATATATACATAGTTATAGCTCTCAAATGAAGGGCCAAACACTAAAATTATCTACTATCACCTAAGCTTCCATATAAGTGAACAAGAACATTACAAAGCATCCATATAAGGGACAAGGGTTGCATCACTTCTGCATACACAACATAAGAGGGAAGTCTATTCTATTTCATCTCACACATTTGCATACTTGGAGTATTCTAGATCTAGCCCATTATCATAGTGCAACTTGCACAAGGGCAACCTAGGGCATCATTACACACACTTTCACATAGAACTACATGGAGTCTGAAATGTAGTGTAACACTCGGTACTAAGTTCACTCTTCGAGTGACCACCGGGTCAGTTTGACTCCACATTCTACATATTTTTATTAGATTTGATGTGGTTTATGGACATGTGTAGGTAGACAATTGTTTTGCAAGTTACATGTACAATCAATGACATTGGAGCAAGATTAGAGCAAAACAAGGAAACCAACAACAAAGCTCCTCATACATAGAAAAGCACGTAACCCGAGCATCGAATGGACATTAGTGCCCAGATTATTCACTAACACCGAGCACTCTCGTCCTCATGTGTGCACTCCTATCCTACAAATCTCTGGGTCTCGAGAACCTCCGGTTAACCTTAATGACACTTTAGCTTCTAGTCTGTTTCAACTATTCACCCGCCTAAATCATCGTCGGGATGAACAAAATCAGCCAAGTCACCCTCTCTCTCGCTCTCTTACTTAGGGTTTCATATTATTGCATGTTTATTGCTTATCCATTTATTGTATTTTATCACTTGTATATCATACACTACAATAGTTACTCTAAAATAAATATTTAATTCAATTTATATTAAATCATTTGGTGAACCCTACCTCACCTTGCTTGAAGGCCGTCTTCTAATTTTTCTCCCATAGCTGAGACTTATGAACCCTTTACCGATGAAGATCTTCATGACCTCTAGGCCCATATTGTTGAACATCCTCAAGAATTAGATCTCTTATTATTCATTGCTCATGAGGAAGCCACTAATCTAGTTGAGCTCAACCCTCTAGTCTCTAATAATACTTCTCTTCCTATTACGACACAACCTCCTAATTCCACCCTTACACCTACCTCCATTATTCTCGTTTCTATGCCTAATCCTACCAATCATTTCACCCCACTTATTACTTCTCACACATGACAATTATTCTCTTTAGGAACTTAAGACCTAGCTTCTTTATATCGGGATCTACAATCCCAAATCTACCAACTATAACAAGCTACTTCACATTCCTCTCCATCTCTAGATTCCTCACTACTCCTTCATAGCCCTTTCGCACCCACCATATCCTCTCATCCACTACCTCCTAAATTCATTGCACCAAAATTTCCCACCTTCAATGGCCATGGTAACCATCAAGAGCACCTTGATCTTTTCATGTGGCATGTCTTGACTATGCGGATGACCTTACATTACTAGCTAAATTGTTTCCTAGAAGTTTGTAAGATTATGCTATGCATTGGTTCTATGATCTACTGTTCATTTAGTAACTTCTTTCACATACTTAGCCAATGCTTTCCTTACACAATTTTCTATCAATATCGGTACTAAAATATCCTATGCACAATTAGCTCAACTCAAACAAGGATCCAATGAATGTCTAGCTAACTATGTTTTGTGTTATAAGAACAATCTTGCTAAGATGACCAATGTACTAGCTGATTCTAAACTACAAGATCTATTTATTCAAATTATCTTATATCTACTTCAAGAGAGTGTCATCTTTGATACTTCTCCCTCATTTGATCAACTATGCCATACACTCAAATTGCGCGAAGGAAAAATTTTATCTATGGGAAAATTGAAATACTATGATACTTCTTCATCCTCATCCTCTAACAAGTTTCAAGCTAAATATACCTTCAAGCCATCTCCTAATCCCACTTTGAAGCTAAGGACAATGTTGATGCCATCTCTACACATGACGAGCTTCAATTGCAGCCCACAAGTCATACTTTTACTAAACTACCTTATGCACCTTGACTTCTATTACCGTAGCTTATCGAAATTAATATTATTACTCTTCCACCACCACTTAATCTTGATCCTTCTCCCACGTGGACATAACTACGATGAAAAATACATCTTTGTGACTAACATCAATGTAATGGAAATTTTATTGACCACTTATTTAAGCTTAAAAATCTTATTCAATATATTATTGATAATAATGCAATCGAGCTTCCTGAGTCATCTACTTCCAAACCGGTTAATGATAATCAAAAGTTAAAAACATTTAATGACCATTTGTCAAAGCATGACAAAAAAGTTACTGATTCTTCTGCTAACCATATATATCGTGTTGTGCCTCCTCCTTCATTAGGGCCTCTTGAATTTCTTGTTACTACTACTTGACATACCACCTCCGGTCATCACATTATCAAATCATGAATATCATGCTATATTTTCTTCTGATTCATTGCATATCAATGCTTTTATTGGTACTTCTACCGAGAACAATACCTTCGTCTATCCATCAGCCCTTACCAATGCATGCTCCGTGGCACTTCTTTTAGCTATCAAATGTCTAACATCTCTAATTACATTTCTGGTTCCTAATTCTTATGGTTGTGTCATTCTTCCCATCACAATTGGGTCTCTTACCATCTTTACACCATTCTTGGTTACCTATAAAATCGTTGGCTATGACATGCTCTTGGGTCTTCCTTGGCTCCGTGCTACCTAGGCCATCCCTTCCATACATCACTTGTGTCTCAAGTTCATCCATAAAAAAAAATTTGTCACCATCAAAGGTATTCCACCATGTACACCATTACCTTGGCCCACTCTTGCTGATATCTTTGCACTAGTCATGACATCTAAGCCTCCTATGCCTCTCAAGTCTAAAGTTATTTCTGCACCTAGCTATCCTATTCACACATGACCTACATCATGACCTTTTCATCCTCATAATCCATTAGTCTACCCCTTTGGCCTAAGTCCCTTACTCAAGAAACCCCTTCTCAAGGTTTTCTTCACCTCCTTCATCACATTAATCTCATGCCCATGCACATAGTTACTCTCCTACACCACTAATTTTAGATCATGGTCACATGCCTTTGTCTCCTCGGATATCAAGTGGGGCCCCCTCTCCCTTCACTATCATCAAATAGTCTTCTATCCCTTGTACACTTTGGGGAATCACACATTATCCCCCCTCCATCACTATCAATTGTCTCTAGTGTCTACTATTACAATTCACACTTTGTCCCATCTTTTCAAGCATCACTATATCTCTAGTAAACATACTTTACCTTCGATGCCCGATGACACACTCTAGTTCCACGATTCATACTTTATTGTTGAGGGTAAAATCCTTAAATGAACCTGAAATCATACACACTTCATGATCTATGCTTCATCTAGCATCTACTCTCACATAACACATTCGTTACCCAATGACACACTCTTGTTCTATAGTTCATTCTTGACTGTTGAGGGTACACTTGTAAATGAACCTCATCTCATGCACATTCGTTGGGGGGAAACATTGATCCTCTCATCTTCACACCTTGCACACCATCACATTCATACAACATTTTCATATCTTGGTTGCATTTACTCTTGTTAGCCTATACTACTTACATGTTGCACTTTGCGTACTATACTAGCTTGGATTCTTAGTATGTCATTATGTTTTTTATATACACATGCATGTTCACTTGGTATCTTTAGGTGAATGAAAAAAATTTCACAGATTCTTACACGATGCATGATGCTCGACAAAACTCTTTACTAGTCCCACCGAGGCTCCTGGAGGCATATACCTTTTCTATTATCATACTCTATACACTACATGTCCTACTATTTCAATATTTACTCCTTCTCGTCACTTTTATTCACTTTTCGCTGATTTATACATACTTTGACATACTATTTATCTTTCTAACATACTAATGGGTGCTTCATGTGTAGCATTTTCCTTGCATGATCAATACAACCATGGTTATCTGTCACTCTTTGCTTGATATTGCTTACTATTTTTACGGGCTATTCCTTGTGTCTTGCTTGATCATTGTATTCTTTTGGCTACTTCAGCCCCATTTGTCTTGTGAAATTGTGAGTGATGTCCCATGTTTGAAACTCACTTTTCATGGTCCATATTTGTTTCCTAGTTGTTTGTTACATTGTCTTCTCTTGCATGCTAGCTATTTTTACCACTAATACTTGCTACTAGCCTGTCTTGTTTGCATGTGCCTTGGTTTCTACTATACACATCCCCCTACCCCTTGTAGGTATCCACTTTAGCTATGCATATCAGTATCGGGTCCTCTCCTTTGGACCACATTATCCTAGAGTCAAGGAAACTTTTAGTGGCGAATATTTGTTGATTCACGAATATTCTGGTTTTTGAAATTTGAAATTGGAGAATTTTTAGGGTAGGGATTAGGACCGGATCACCAAAATTTTATAGGTAAAGTTAATTTTAGGGGTCAATTCGCCATTCTTGCAAAATAAAAATTCATTATATTCACCTTTATCTTTGTCGGCGGGTAGCCTTTTTATCTGCTTGACCGACAACATAATATGTGTTGTCGGCGATGCATAAATTATGCTGCAACCGTTAGCATTTTTTATGCTACCGGCTGACAAAATATATTATGATGTCGGTGAGTAGCATAAAAAAATGCTACAAACCAACAAAATTTTTACATTTTCTTCATATTCTCCATTAGCGTGAAAGTCAATTTTCACATATTCACCAACAAATTTCTACAATTTTTTTGGGGGTCTTAAAAATTTCTCCGAGAGGAAGAGGGGTGTGTTGGGTAGAAAAGTGGTAGTTAAGTATGAGCCATGTGCGAAAGGTGTGCATGATAAAAAAGGGGAAATATATTAAGTACAAGACAATGCGTGAAGGTGCATGTAGGGGCAAGGAGAAGAAGGGACGCATGAAGACTCACACACAAGGTCATAAAAGTACAGAGTTATCCAAAATTCTAAATGGGCTAAAAATAGGAAAAACATGGGTTGGCATGATAAGCAAGGAAAAGTTGTAAATGGATAAAAATAGTGTTAAAGCATATGTAGGGAATTTGTTAAAGATAGAACATGAATGGGAAGATATAACTAAATATATCATGGTGTGAAGGTCAAACAATCTATTAATAACATGCATGGAGAAAGAACAACTAGTTAATGAACAAAGCGTAGATCAAAGGTACATGTAAGCTAAGTATAGAAGAGTCTAATAATAGCTTAATGTATTATAAAGCGGTGAAGGAAAAGTTCCCACCAACTATATATATAGTGGTCAAGTCCATGTAAAGAGTAGTAGTGTGTGACAAGGAGAGTAGTATGTGATGCACATTGTAAATTTAAAAGAGATGTTAGTGTAAAATGCCAACAAGAAACAAAACAAATTGATTCCTATTCTAACACTCTTTATCACTACCTTCGATATAGTAATAGATGCAAAGGATAGAGAAGAAAAATACCTAAATTTACCTACAAGTTGCAAAACTCCTCATTTGATGTGTTGGATTTGCTCTTAGATGATGTTGGTTGCACTTGATTGCTTGCTTGATTTATGTGGATTTTCTTGGGCAACACCTCCCCTTGGATTGATTGATGAAGGATGAAGGATGAATGATGTTAGATTATATTGAAGATGGATGATTGCGTGCTAAAAATTGTTGAGGTTGGCTATGGATTCTTAAGATGTTCTAAGCTTCCAAAACTAGCTCTCATGGAGGATGAGAGTCTAATTTGTAGTTTGTGGGTGGAGGATTCAATGGCTAAGATGAAGCCATGTTAGATTGAGATCAAGGGTGGAGAATTGATGAGAGGATTGGAATTCTCTAGAATTGAGAATTCTAGAATTTGAATTCAAATTCTATGGAGGGAAGAAGCTTCCATTGAATTAAAAATTCAATGGAAGGAGAAGGTTAGAGAGGCTTCTAGATTTAGAAGCCTCTAGATTTAGAGGTGTGAGGATGTGATGAGATTAGGATTAGATTAGGTTAAATAAATATAATTAGGGATGTGATTTGATGGAAAGGATAGGTGTAGGGATGTGTAGGGTAGGTGGTAGGTGAGATGTAGGAATATTAAATTCCTATAAATGTTAATGAAGGATTAAAATAAGATAATATGATATAATAATGGATTAATGAGATTAATGATAAAATGGGATGTAAGATGGATTTAAAGGATTAATGATAAATGATAAATGATGATAAAATGATAGAGGGATTAATGAGATATTAATGTGATAAAATGGATTAAATAATAATAATTAATCTTGCGATTAATTATTATATGGATGATGTTGGGATGTTTACGGGATGGGTTAACTGTGATTAAGCATGTCGACATTTTAGATGTCTACATTTTTCCCCTCTTTGAAGTGTTATTTTGGAGCGGTGATACAGTTGAAGAGAAGATATTAGGATAGTGATATGATGCCCCCTTAAGGGGTTAGGCGGGGAGGGAACGAGTCGGGTAACCACTCGAAAAGAGGAGAGACCCAAGTTAGTTGAGAAGATTGAGGATGGAGAGGATGAGAAGATGGAGGATTTAGAGGATTAGAAGATGGGGATTAGAGGATGAGAAGAATGAGGATTATAGGATTAGAGGATTAAGAGATATTGGAGGATTCGAGGTTTACGTGATATTGGATTTTGGATTAGAGGATGTCCCAGTCAACAATGTATGACAAGGGTGGAGATTTAGGACTTATTTTTGAGGATGGCCCAGTCAAGGGGTGAGGAGGATTTTGGATTTATGGATTATAGAATGTTGGATTTGATGATGTTAGATTTTGGATGAGAGGATGTTGGATTATAAGATGCCCCAATCGAGGGGTTGAGATGTTGAGGATTTCAAGATTTAGAGGATTCCTCAGTCAACGATGTATGACAAGGGTGAAGATTTTGGATTTAGGATGATGCCCCGATAAATTATGTATGACAAGGGTGAAGTTTTAGGATTTTGGATTAAAGGATGTTGGATTGGATGCTATTAGATTTGGAGGATTAAAATATTGAGGATTTTGGGATGATGAGAATAAGGATTGGTTGTTGGATCGATTTGGATGAGAGGATGTTAGATAGTTAGTTAGATGATGATAATGATGAGGTGTGGATGATGATAAGGATAAAATATGATGATAAAAGGGGTGTGCTACCATAAATTTCCCATTATCATCATTAGCAATGTTATGATGTGGAATAGAGAAAAATGTACCAAGGTATAAAGACCATGATGATTAAATTGCCAAATTCCCATGTCCTCGTATCATTGGAAAAATTAAAAGAAAAAAGATGGTCCTCATATCATGGAACTGTGCAAAGAAAAAAGAAACAAAAGCAACCTCATATCATCAATCAAAATCTAAATATAGACAAGCAAACAAACACATAGTGCATTATATGCATTTTTTTTTGTTAATTTTTAGATATTTAGATTTTGGATTTGTGATGTTTAAATTAGTTGATGTTGTATTTTTGGATGTTTGGATTTTTGGATTTTGGATTTTTGATGTTTATATTATTTGATGTTGGATTTTGGATGTTTGGATTTTTAGATTTTGGATTTTTGGATGTTGGGATCATTTGATGTTGGATTGGATTTTGGATGTGTTTGATTTTTTTAGATTTTTGGATTTTTGGATGGATGAGTAATGGGGAGGATGGGAAGGGTTTTAAGGTGGGATGCGTCTTTCTCCTATAAGTCCCAAATCATGTGTGGGGATGAAATGAACTTTGATAAGTTGGATAGTATAAGGATAGGATGAGGATATGATGATTTTGGATTGAAGGATATGATGATGTTGGATTGAAGGATAGGATGAGGATTGTTTGATGTTGGATAGGGATTGGTTGATATGAGTGAAGGATAGGTTGAATGTGAGATGGGAGATAGATAGATATGATGAGTGATGTGGTATATGATAAGATGGGGGATACGAGAAGATGATAAGATATGCCCCCAAGTATAGGAGGGATGGATTGAGGGATAGATGTGGTGTGCCCCCAAGTGTAAAGTAGGGTGACCTATGTAGATGGATGGATGGATTCAGTTTGCACCCATGTGTTGGGTAGGATGGGAAGTGAGGGGTATCTAAAATGGATGATGCCCTTAGTGGATGATAGTAAGGATTCCCCCAGCATGAGTCATTTAAAAGGACATGAGTAGGATTAGATGAAAAGGAAAGGATCATCTTCGCCATAGATGTTTGATCTAAGGGGAAAAAGATGTAGATGTGGTGGGTGTAAGGAAAATGACATCGAGTAATGAATAAAATATGAGCCTAACCGCACATGTTGTTAGGCAAGAGTCGGACTAAAAAAAGTGTGACGAAGGTCTAAACAATACCTAGAAACATGCAAGTGATATGTCTCTGCAAGATCAGAGTGTGTGTGATTGTGATGGTTAATTACTACTTGAAGTGAATACTCAATGGGTAGTATGTGAGGAAAAAACAACCAATGTATAGGGAGTGATTAAGTAAAATAGGTTGATGGAAGGTGAATGGAAGGTTAAGTTGTGCATTACTCTGCTACCATCTAGGTGTCCATAGCCCCAACGGAGATACATCTGATTCTTGTCACAACATTGCTCTATTGCCATCCGGGCATCCATAGGATCGATATAGTTGCTAGAAACACCCTAAAGAGAGTCTTGATGTGGATTTTATTTGATATTTTGAATTTGGATATGATTTTTATTTTCCTTTTTCCTTTTTTGCTTTGTGATTTTTGGATTTTTTTTTTGCATAAAGAGATTCCACTCTCTTGAGAACTATCAAGG
Organism: Taxus wallichiana var. yunnanensis; assembly: GCA_018340775.1. Taxonomy (NCBI): domain Eukaryota; kingdom Viridiplantae; phylum Streptophyta; class Pinopsida; order Cupressales; family Taxaceae; genus Taxus; species Taxus wallichiana. The sequence continues at coordinate 790,798,360 of CM031240.1, read as the reverse complement.
GGTTAAGAATCACTAGTGGCTTGATGGGGGGTGGAAATGAGTGTAGTGATGATAGTGGATAGAGTATCAACAAACATGCCCAAGGGTATTCACCACAAGTTGATTAAGTTTGTTAAAATGCATGGATCTCTAGGAGGACAATTGTGCTTAGATGTTGGAGGTAATGATAGAACAAGATCACACGATTGCGGTAGAGTACTATTATCTTACAACATGTGTGAGAAAGCTAGTCAAGTGTTCAATTAAATGGAATAGAAGAGGATATGAATGGATGTGATGATAATAATTGATTAAATGCAAAGGGATTTGGATGTTGGATGAACAGAAAATGAGTGGAAAGGAAAGAGCATTTGTGCACATGTGACAAATTATGCGCTCAATCCATTTTTAAGTGTTTGGTATTTGTAGGGGGATTAAATGATTTGTGATTGGGTTGATTAGTTGGGATGGTAGGATCAACAAGAGGAGTGGTAGAAATGGTTTGTGATGGAGTAGTTAGAGGGACATTGTTAGTATTAGGTTTATACCCTAAGCCTAAACGACCTGGATTTTGATGAAGGGAAATGGGTTCACGAATGCCTTGTTCATGGATGCCTAATCCTTTGCCTCGATGTTTCATATTAACAAACATATTTTTGGCTATAGGATATGAAGTGGATGGGGAAGATGATGCCATGTGGTCATCATGAGACTGGGGGGTTGTAAATTTATCATCTCGCTAAGAGGCCGAACTTGATAAAGGATGGGGGTGAAATTTGTTTTGGTTTTTGTCGGTGAGGGATGTTTGGATGTCGAGTGGGATTTGGATGGTGGAATATGGTTAGGGAGAGGATTAGGATGGAAAGGTGGTGGATAAAGAGGTACAAGGCTAAGAATCCCTTAGTTAATGATGTTTTAGACATAAGACCTGAATTTCTTGTAGCAATTGGTTGAATGTCCATGAGTGCGATGGAAGTCATAATAGTGTTCTTGATACCAAGATGAGTTGGGAAGGGTTGGATTGTGTGATTTGAGTGGGGGTGGATGACCATGTTGAAGTTTTTAGATGATAGAAGATGGTTGTCAAAGATTCTCCTAAAGGAGTGAAGTGGTTTAGATTAAATGGTTTTGGGGGAGTAAGAAGTAAATGTAAATGATTGGGTGGATTATGAGATGTTCGGTTGATTTGGATTTAGGATTTGGATTGGATTGGTGTGGTTTAGAAGATGAAGGGGATAGGTTAGGCCTGGAGGCCGAAGTGAATGGTTTGGGCTTGGAGGCCAAAGTATTTTTGGGTGACTTTGGATGGGTTGGAGTATGTGATTTCGAGGTAGATAGTTTTGGATTAGGATTGATAGATGTAGATGAAGGGGATGGGGTAAATTTAGATGAAGGGGATGTAGTAGATTTGGATGAAGGGGATGTAGTAGATTTGGATGAAGGGGATTGTGGTGTAGGAATCACATTAGCTTTGGTCAATTTAGGGGATGAAGTAGATGGTGGTGGCATAGGATCCATATTGGATTGGTAGGAGGTGGGATGGGGAGAGGATTGGTATTGGATTTGTGAGGTGTAGGAGTTGGTGACTTAGGATTTAGGTTAGATGTTTTAAATTTTGGGGATGGTAGATTTGAAATAGGATTAGAGGATATGATAGTGTTATATTTAGGTGATGAAGAAGATGGTTTAGGATAAGACGTGAATGAAGATGATGAGGGTGGTATAAGATCCACATTAGATGGTTTATGCTTGGGGATAAAAGGGGATGAGGGTGATTTAGGAGTCACGATGGATGAGATAGTTTTGATAGGATTGGGCGTAGGTGATGGAGGGGATGAAATAGGCTTAGGGGCTAAATTTGATGGTGGATTAGGGATTGTGGGACAATCTAGGAGAAAGTATGTGGGATTAGATTGGGATGATGAAGATGACGAGGATGTAGGACTAAGATGAGATTTAGGAGATGATGATAATTTTGGGTTAATTTGTTGGGATTGTTGTGGATATGTGAATGGGACTCGATTATAGGTTTGATGATGATTGAATTTAGGAGTTGAGGTTTTGGATGATGGTGGATTATTTGTATGATTTTTGATGGTAGGAAGATGTGGGTCATGATGATGGATAAGGGATTTGGAGGTTGGGGTTTGGGATGGTTGCGTGGGTTTGGGATTGGTGGCTAGATTAACAAGGACATAAAGGAGGTCCTCTTGGTCTAGGTAAAAATTAGTGAGGTGGTCAAAGTTGATGTAATTGGATTTTGGGGATAGTGGTTTATGTTGATTAGGTAGTGGTGTGGATTGGGATGGTTCGGTTTTGTTAAGGAGGAAGTCAATGGGGTGAGAATTTGAGATCTTAGGAAGGGGAAATTATGGATGGGTTTGGTTAGGAGGTGATGGTTTAGGAGGTGATTGGTTGATTGAAGATTGAAGATAAGATATTTGTTGATTAAGTTTTTGAATGGTTTTTAGGATGTTAGGATCGACATGGGATGGTTGGTTTGGATGGCGGGGAGAGGGTTGGTTAAGGTAGGATGTTAAGTTTGAGATTTGTTTATTAAGGTGTTGGATAGTGTGTGGGATAAAGTGAGATGGTTGAATTTGATGGGTGGGGGATGATGGGATAACTTGGTTGATGGATTTAGGGAAGAAGTAAGGGTTTGGATGTTGATTTAGAGAGGAAAGGGATTGAGGATCAAATGCCATGGTTAGGTAGGATGTGTGGGGGATTAGATAGGATGTGTGGGGGATTATATTTAGATTAGGATTAATTTTGATGGGATTAGGATTTTGATTGTGTGATTTAGGATAATTAATTATGAAGATGTTTGATTGATTAAAATTTTTAATGTGGTGAGATGGTTAGGGGTATTCACAAGCACACAAAAAACATGCAGCACAAACCCTAACTAGTCAAGTGGGTTTGCAATAAATCTATAGCCTACTTTTAATACCACACACCGATGATGGTGCCACAATTGGCTCTCCACCTATGTGTCAATGTGGGGTCGACTAGTGAGTGATCTTAGGGAGTGTGACCTCCTTGCACTATAGCTCAATATGTGTCCAAGAGGTTGTTTACTCTAGGATGCATGAGCTCACTAGGGGAGTCCCCGATATACGTTGTGGTACATGGGGCCTAAGTCTGTATTACAAGGATTTTTCTAAGGCCTAGGTATTGGGATGTGGAATCCCCTCACTTCACGCTGCTCTTAAAACAAACAAGCGCTTAGCCAATAACGAAGCTGTATTGAATTTATATACCCCGTCGGAACATGGGGTGTGTCTACATGCATGGAGATGAAGCCCATAGTCACGAGACCCCTAGGACTATGATAAGTGCATGGATATCACTTCCACATCACGTTTCCCCTACAAAATAAAAATGGGAAGGCTATCCACTTTTGATCCTCAAGATCATCCTAGGACGCGAGAGGAGAGCATACACGATTTTTCCTTTGGGATGAACAAGAAACAAAGGAAAACACACAAAAAGATGATAAATGCAAGAAAATGGATGCAAGATAAAATGATTAAAAATTATGTAATGGGGTATTTAAGAAGAGGCCTTGCAAAACCAAGGATTAGTAGTTTGTTTATAACCCCAAATTTCTTGGACCAATCGTGCTACCAAAAAAATGGTTAGTAGTTTTATATTGATTTTTTAATTTTTGGTAAGCGTAGGAAGTTGCAGACGAAGTGTTAGTAGTTTTGAACAAGAAAAAATAAATTAATGTGTAGTTGAAATGAATAGATTTAGGAAAATGAAAACCATGAATAAATTATCAACCAAAATATGAAATTAACACTTTGAATGCATAAATCTTTTCAATACCTTTTAGGAAAAAAGCGGAGTCATCTCGAGTTGTAGGACAAAAAAGAAGGAAAAAAAAAAGTGCAAAATAGGTCACAAATGTGTTTGAAACAAGTCACAAATGAGCTAAAGCAGTCACATGTCACAAATGTTAGGATAATTAATTATGCATTATATAATTAATTATTTAATTAATGTTATTAATTAATTATTATTGTTATATGGTTTTTAAACCATATCTATCTTTATTTCCACGGTATAATTCTTATAATTGTTATAACAATTATGTGCTTCCCGGATGTAATATTGGAAGCTTATGTAATCAGGAATATTGGTGCACCTGTGTAACTTAGTTTCTTGTTTGTATTCAGTTGTACAATACCTATAAGTATTGTAGCTCATTCATATGTAAGAAGATTGATTGAGTTTAATATAATTCACAAAGCTTCCGTCCTTGTTGCTCAATTACATTTGGTACCAGAGTGAATTTAAGCTCCTGGCAAGGTTGGAGAAGGTTGCAAAGGAAGGAGAATTCTTGGAGAAGAAATCTACTTCACCGGAGAGCCAATGTTGCCTCCTGCAGCTTCTCATACCTCCCTGCAGTCTCACATCCACCTGTGCATTTTCCAGTAAACAAAGCAATTTTTTTGCCTTGGTGCTCTCTGCACTAGGAAAATTTGTTTCTGGAGCTTATACATATACAAATTTTAAAAAAATCAAATTTTCCCCATTTAGGGTTTTTTCACTAAATTTGGTGACAGTGTTAGTTGTAACTAACACAAGTGGTCCTGCCAAGTCTAGATTTTTTTGCTAAAATTGTTCTAGCTCTGCATCTCGAGGAAAATTTATATTCGACCGAGTCAACATTATAGTTATATCCCCAAAAGGAAAATCACATTGAATTCGTGTCGTGTAAGCAAAGCCTTGCATTGAATTGTGTATCATTGTGTAAGCCACTTGAGCCACTTGATTGACCATAACCGACTCGAAGTTCTTTCCATTTGAGAATTGAAATCGATTTGCTTTGTTTTGGTGTGTTTCATTGGTGTGATCACCAAGCTCCTTGCAATTTCTAGTCGGGGCCTCCCTCCACATGGTCTGCACCTGCTCCTGCATCACAAACAAAACAGAGGCAATAAACAAGGTAGATCAATCTCAAAGGACCTACAGACATGACCATAGCCGTGAAAACTTCCACGCACCTGTACACAAGCCATCCTCCATCGAACCTACAGAGACAAACAAAAGCACATACAAATGGTGACCTATAAAGCAAAAGGAGAAAAATAAAATAAAGTCGGTGGAGAATACAATTATAAAGCGGTTCAATCAAATCATTTGCAAACAATGCAAAACAGAGCATATCAAGGAGATTGCAGATCCAGTTTTTGAGCAAGCTCCAACCCCAAAATCACCCTTCATATCGACCACCACGTGGATCATCCAGCATGCCACGTCATTTCTTCAATAAGGTGAGTCGATTTTGAATATATTAAATACAATATTCTCCATTTCTTAGCCTAAGCACTCATAGAGCCTAGTTGGATAAGTGGAAGTGACTTGGGAGTGGGAAGTGCATGGTTCAAATCACACAAAACAATACAAGTTTTTTTGAATTTTGAAATTTGGAGGAAAAATTAGAAAAACCGCCACAGTTGGAGGCATATTTGGTGGAAAACCACCTCTAAACAGATAGTTACAAACAACCCTCAAAAATTTAGCGAGAAAACCCTAATTTAGGGTAAAAAAATTTTTTTTCTCCTATTAGGCCTATTTTTTCATTTTGGGCAACTTTTTCCAAAGGGGGATAGCTAAAAATTGCATTTTCAGCTGTTTTTTTGCAATTCTTTGCATTTTGGGTCGTATTGGGCTCGTGAGGGCCACGGGGCCCATGAAAACAATTTTTTGTTGCTTGCCATTCAATTTTTTCTAAATTTTTGAATGTAATTGCATGCTTCAATATATTGTACTAATTTACAGGTTGTCATAGTCAACCAAAAATATTGTAACTACTCAAAAAATAGTAGCGAATTGTAATCCAAAATAGTAAAAATTGGTTCTGTAACACTCACAAGATCCTAGATCTCATTCGCAACATTCGGTATATACAATGCCTCTAGGAAGTGCTTACAGGTAAATCATCATGACTACTACTGCACTTAATGCCTAATATAGTTACAACAATGTCGTCTGGGCATCGACCCTTTAAATCGATGGGGAGTAATAAGGTCATAATGCACACACTATGAGCCATCCCATCCGTCTATGAATGATTGCATGACATAAATCCAGACTGAGAAATTATCCAAGTATATAACGAAGTTACATGCACGTATGAGGATATTTCTTTGAGCTGGTGTCAATAATCACATAGACCCCTTTCATTACTATCTTGGTACCACATATTGAATTCTTTCACGTACCTCCGGGTATATAGAAAGGGTGATCTTCTTCCATGTACCGCCAGGTATATCGAAAGGGCGCGTATATAGAAAGGTTTGGTATATCAAACTGATGGTATATAGATTGGGAGACCTTATACATGGAGTGATAAGAGCCAAACCCTGTCAGTGATTTCTACAAAATGGGCACCAATGCCCCCAATTTTTTTCTTCCGGATTCACAACTACTCAAAGGAAACAACTATGCTACATGGAAGACAAAAATCAAGACACAACTTGAGTTTGAAGAGATTTGGCCTGTTGTGAATGGTACTATGACTAGATCAACTACTAATACAACACAACAATGACAGTTTGATAGAGTAGATCATAGAAAAGCCAAACTCATCATCTTGTTTGGAGTGTTCAACGATGTGCAACCCCACATTTGTGATGCCACAACAACCAAAGAAGTGTGGGATAAGTTGAGCACGGTGTATGAGGCCAAAAACAAGAATGTCATTATGAATTTGTAGAGTCAGTTACACACACTAAAGTTCAAACAAAATGAGAAAATCAAAGCTTTCTTAAGAAGAGTTACAGAATTGAGGGCTTCACTTCTAGCCCTAGGAGAAGTGGTCAAAGATGATGCTCTTGTTCCCATTGTTCTGAGAGCACTCCCTTCTTCATACCATATTTTTGTAACAACACTAAACTTGTCAGATACGACAGTTAGTTTTGAAAAATTGGTAAACCTACTGCAACAAGAGGAAGCAATGCACAATAAGGATGATGAAGAGGAGTAGACACTTTCTTCACATCAAAAATGGAAAGGAAAAGGTAAAGGAAAACCTAATTCCTATCAAAAGTCCCAACATTAGAATTAGTATCACGGGGACAAACAACAAAAGAAACAATGTCCAATTTGTAAAAGAGGACATGACTTAAAAGATTGTTGGTATAATACTTACAAGAAAGGTTCATCAAGAAAATCTAGACCTCCACAACAATCTCACAAGGGACATTCTAACTACAATCAAGGGTAGAAAAAGGGGAATTGGAAAAGAAGACCCCATCAGTAAGGAAATATTGTTGAGCAAGAAGAACATTTAGATAATGAAGACTTCTTGTATACTGCTTGATCAAGTGAACCATCCACGTCATCTAGTAATGTTTGGTATGTTGTTTCGGATCACTCGGCATGACGATTGGGCACGAGACTGGTTTACTTCAATGAGGGACACACCATCAAAAAATCATGTTTCATTGGGAGATGATTCTTCATATACATTTCAGGGGATTGGGAACATTTCTCTACCCCTTGGTTCATGCAAATGCAGACTGTAAGAAGTCTTATATGTCCCTGGGTTGACAAAGCATCTACTTTCAGTTAGTCAACTCCTAGATCATAACTTGAAAATTGACTTTGATAGTCATTCCAGGCAAGAAAACATGTTTGATTCGAGATAAATCATGAGGCTCGAAAATAGTTGCAAAATCCTCCAATGTGGGACGCATGTTCCAGCTTGATTTTTTCCACAGAGATGATTAGGAACTTGTGGCTAAGAACTCTACCTCAACATAATTGTGGCATTAGAGACTTTTTCATGTTAGTTTCAAGTATCTCAAGACACTTCACCAGCGTAATATGGTACATGGGCTACCATCTCTTCAGAAGGATACAAAAAGTGTCCTCACCGCCTCGCGGCAGAAAACAACACAACTTCTTTCCAAAAGAGTACTTTTCGGCTCATGGAAAACTTGACTTAGTTCATACCAATCTTTGCGGTCTGATGCAACCAAGTCATTCTGGGTTCCAATACTTCATGCTTTGTGTTGACGACTATTCAAGAAAATGTGGATTTTTTGTCTTCACAAGAAAAGTGAAGCTTTTGAAACCTTCAAGAGGTTCAAAGTAGTAGTTGAGAACGAAACTGGTTATCACATCAGAAATCTTTACTCAGATCGAGGGGGGGAATTCACCAGTAATTAGTTCAAAGACTATCTACAAACTCACAAGATTCATCGACAAATGCCTCCTCCACACACACCGCAACATAATGGTGTTGTTGAGAGAAGAAATCATACTATCATGGAAATGGTGTGATGCATGATCGATGACTCGAACTTGCAAAGACATTTTGGGCAGAAGCAACAAAGACATCAATGTATTTATTGAATAGAGTGCCCACAGTTGCTCTTGACAGAGTAACACCATAAGAAGCATGGTCAAAATGGAAACCATCTATTGTACACCTCAAAGTATTCAGGTGCAAAGCAAGCATGCACATACCCAAACAGAATAGAAAGAAATTGGACATGAAGTCACATAAACTCATCTTTATTGGGTACAATGAAGAGAATATTGGGTACAAATTGATGGATCCGAAGACCAGAAAAGTATACACCAGCAGAGATGTTGATTTTTTTTAGAAGAAGGAAGCAGAGTCTCCTCCTCCAGACTCACAAGATGTAGATTTTTCACCAGTTGTAAAAATTGAAGCTGATGTTCCCACAGATGATGAAAGTGAAGATGGAGATGATGGTGTTGATCATATAGAACCATGACCACGGGAATTGTTCAACGTATGCCCAAGTGGTATACTAACACATTACAAGATGAAAGAATGGATGCTCCACCGGTTACATCCACCCTGGACCCTAGACTTGCAAAGTAAAGCAAGAGAAGAAGTTAACTTTACTTTAATGAGTAGAGTAATTGAATCCGATGAGCCCTCTACACTATCTAAGAAGCCATTCAATCAAAATCTTGGAAAGATGCCATGGATTCGAATATCAATCAAGAATGAAAAAGAACACTTGGCAACTTTTCGATCTTCCACCGGGAAGAAACCCATTGGATGCAAGATGGATATTCAAAATGAAGTATAAAGCAAGATGGGACAGTGGACAAGTATAAAGCAAGACTAGTAGCAAAGGGGTATGCACAAAAAGAAGGCATTGACTACGAGGATACATTTGCTCCCATAGCTAAGATCAAAATGATCAGGATGATCTTTGCTCTAGCTGCACAGTTTGGATGGAAAGTCCATCAGATGGAAGTAAAAAGTGCCTTCCTAAATAGAGATTTACAAGAAGAAGTCTATATGACTCAACCTGAGGGATATGTTGTACCTAGTCAAGAAGCAAAGGTATTCAGACTCAAGAAATCTCTGTATGGCCTTAAACAGGCACCCGGGCATGGTACATCAATATTTATGAGCATCTCGTACAACATGGATTTGTTATAAATCCATATGATCCCAATATTTACCTCAAAAAGCAAGGGGGGAGATTGTGATTTTCGTTATCTATGTTGATGATCTAGTCATCATTGGCAGTTCAATGAGGATGATCGATGCAACGAAGAAAGATCTTAATCGATCGTTTGACATGACCAATCTCGGGTTGATGCATTATTGTCTTGGATTGGAAGTATGACAAAAAGAGAATCACATCTTTGTTTCTCATATGAAATATACCAAGACAACGCTCGAGAAATTCAGGATGATGGATTGCACACCAATTGCTACACCTATGGAGAACATATTGCAGTTATCTCGTTTAGATCCATCTCCTGAGGTAAGTTCCACTCTCTATCGGCAGTTGATTGGGAGTCTCATTTACCTAACCTACACTAGACCGTATATCAGCTTTGCAGTGAGATATCTATCCAGGTTCATGCAGAAACCCAAAGTTTGTCATTGGAAAGCAACAAGGTGCATCTTGAGATATCTCAAAGGATCAGTGGATCTTGGTCTAGAATACAAGAAGAATGATAACTTCTTCTTGTGGATATTAGGATTGAGAACATGCGAGTAATATTAATGATAGAAAATCCACTTCAGATTTGTATTCTTTATGGGATCTGGACCAATATCATGGGGAAGCAAGAAACAACACTTTGTTTCTCATTCTTCCATAGAAGCTGAGTATCATTCTGTAGGAGAAGCTATCTGTGAATCGAATTGGCTACGTCACATACTCGAAGGACTTGGAATACCATAGGACAAACTAACCACCATGTATGTTGACAATGAAGGTGTTCTCAAACTTGTTCACAATCCAGTGTTTCATGAAAGAACAAAGCACATTGAGGTACAAGTTCATTTCATATGTGAGCATGTGTTGAAGCACAACATCTAGCTTCAATTTTGTCCAAAAGTTGAACAACGAGTAGATATCTTCACAAAGTCACTTACACATGACAAGTTTGATTTGTTCAGAGAGTTCCTCTCCTCATCCCTTTAGACAATGCATAATTAAGGGGGAATGTTAGGATAATTAATTATGCATTATATAATTAATGTTATTAATTAATTACTATTGTTATATGGTTTTTAAACCATATTTGTCTTTTATTTCCACAGGTATAATTGTTATAATTGTTATAACAATTATGTGCTTCCTGGATGTAATATTGGAAACTTATGTAATTAGTAATATTGTTGCACACAATGCAACTTAGTTTCTTGTTTGTATTCAGCTGCTCAATAGCTATAAGTATTACAACTCATTCATATGTAAGAAGATTGATTGAGTTCAATATAATTCACAAAGCTTCCGTCCTGTTGCTCACACAAATGCACCAAATAGGCCACAAATGCGTTAAAACATGGAAAATGTGTTGTCTGTGTCACAAATACGCCAAAACCTACACAACCAAAAAGAGAAGGTACGAATGCACTATTATCGGGAAAATGTGTTGTTTACAGAGAAAATGTGCTGAAATGGATGATTGGTTCGAAAATTTGAAAATTTAAGGTGCAAATGATCACGATGTTTTTGAAATTTGGACAACTTATTTATAACACTAAATGCTACTAAAAATAATTAAAAATTTGGGGGTAAGCCCCATGGTGGGTGCCAAAATGTAAATGTAAAAGAGATGTTAGTGTAAAATTCCAACAAGAAACAAAACAAATTGATTCTTATTCTAACACTCTTTATCACTACCTACGATACAACAATAGATGGAAAGGAGAGAAGAAAAATCCTTGCAATTACAAGTTGAAAAAATCCTCCTTTGATGTGTTGGATTTTCTCTTAGATGATGTTGGTTGAACTTGATTGCTTGTTTCAAATTTATGTGGAGTCACTTGGGCAGCACCTCCCTTGGATTGCTTGATGATTTCTTAATGAAGGATGAAGGATGAATGATGCTAGATTGGATTGAAGATGGATGATTGAGTGCTAAAAATGGCAGAGGTTGGATATAGGTTCTTAAGATGTTCTAAGCTTCCAAAACTAGCCCTCATGGAGGATGAGAGTCCAATTTATAGTTTTTGGGTGGAGGATTCAATGGCTAAGATGAGGCCATGCTTTGGATTGGGATCAAGGGTTGAAAATGCATGAGAGGATTGGAATTATCTAGAAAGGAGAATTCTAGAATTTGAATTTGAATTCTATGGAGGGAAGAAGTTTACACTAAATTAAATAATCAATGGAATGAGAAGGCTAGAGAGGCTTCTAGATTTAGAAGCCTCTACATTTAGAGGTGTGAGGATGTGATATGATTAGGATTAGATTAGGTTAAAAAAATATAATTAGGGATGTGATTTGATAGAAAGGTGATGTAAGAGCATCAATGTAATTAGCTTAAATTTTAGCTTGAGTAGTCTTCTAGGGTGTCTTAGGATGTTTTAGGGTGCTATTTATCCTATATGGACCCTCTTATTGTAATAAATGGCATTTTGTAGGTTTCCCTCCAAAAGCCATATTTAAATATTCAAATGTTCTAAGTTATGTAATCTATCCTAGGTGTTAGTGAACTAGGCATAGGAGTTAGTGTGATAGACTCTTAAGTGTTAGTATGGGCCTAAAATAAGTGCATTAATGTGTTCATACTGTAAACTCTCCTACTCTACCCTTACCATTGTGGAAAATTACTTAAGTTGGTCTAATCATGGCAAAGTTAGTTGTTAGAAGCCTAACTACCTTTTATCTTCTTCATATGCTGGAGGATTCGAACAGGGAAGGATGATGAAAAAATTGTAAAGTTAGGGAGAGGAGAGCTCGTTGGAGGAGGAGCCACTAGGCTCAGGGAATCTGTATTAGCATAGAAGAACCCAAATAAATAAGATTTCCCTTGTGAAGTATTGATATAGTTGTTGATAATTTTTGCACTTGTGCAAAAATGGGAAACTCAAAACTTTGTTTTCGATGGAAGGAATTGATGAATGAACCTAACTAGGGGGAATTTACAGTTTAATTGTGTTTTCAATTAAGTGAATCAACAAGGCAAAATGTAGCTATGTGTGTTGTTGCAGAATGCAACACCTCACGTATGCTACTATCCCATGATCACCTTCATCAAAGATGCACAAAAGCTCCGAAGAACTAAAGTATAACCTTGAGGAAGGTAGAGATAGAGGAAAACTTGAGGATTTGGACTCCAAAACAATAAACATAGTTGTTGTTTGCATTGCAGATGTTCATTATTAAGTTACATGTATTTTCAATTTGATCATTTCCTATGATTAAGTGTTATTAAGTATGTATTGAGTTGTTTAATTCATTGTACAATCATTACATATCATAAGAGATGAAAGTAAAAGGAAGTACACAACTCAATTACATAAATAATATCATTTATTCATAAGGAAATTCAATGTTTCCCACACAAGTCATGGGATGTAACTTATGATTATCAAAATAAAAGATACATGTGCATAAAACTAAAAGCAAAAGAGTATAGAAGAAACCCATCATTGCCTTAGGTTTTCTCCTAGTCTTCATTTCTCCAGTTTCAGCTCCATCTTTATCTTCTGCATCATCCATTACAGATGGTACCTGAGGAAAGAAAAGGAAAAAACATCATTTTTGAGCTCAAGGTTTAATTTGTACTCATGTTCTATCTAGCTTCGTAAATGAATCATTTAAGATCGAAAGCAAGGTATATCAAAGTAACATATGTAGATTTGAGGAAGCAGTATCTTGTAGTAGCACATATGATTCCCAGAATCATGACATAAAAGGTAACACAAAGAAAAGAAAATTACTATGGAACACAAGAGGGGCCAAAAAGCCTATTGTTTTCTAACTAGTTAATTTAAATGTGCAGATATAAGTAAGAAGGAAAAAAATTTTGACTGTTGCATTCATGAAAAAGGAACAATTTCCCAAGAATCTAAGTATTGATGATAGCATCGCGCAGAAAGCAATCATTGCTTGATACTTTATGAACATACAATCAAAGTAATGCATACATTCCATAAATGATCAATTACTATCATAGTTCCATTGGAATCAAGGATGAAGAAATGAAGTATAACTTTGCAAGTTTTTGAAAAAGAGATAGATCCATGAGCATGAATAAATGAAACATAATTTAAGATACAAGAGTACAACTATTCAGAGCTTTATCATTTAATTAAAGACACATTTTGTTGCATAACTTGGGAAAATCATCAAGTACAATTTTCAAGAACAAAAAGGTACAAAAATGATCTAAATGCCACATCATTTAAAGAAAATAGATTAAATTCAATGAAAATTACTTCTACAGATCAAATATACAATACAAAACAACATGGATTGGAGTTTTTACAAACCAAAAAGTGAAAAGCAACAAGTATCAATCGAAATTCAGTCACCAATACAAGTTTTTCTTCTATCAAAGAAAATTGGCTACATATGGAAGTACTATTTTTGAAGGAACAAAACTCACACAGATGCAGAGTTTCAAAACGTAATGATATCGAGTTCAAATAAGAAAGAACAAGAATAATGAAATCTCAAAGTTATGACTATCTACAGAAGTATACCATGTCTTCAAGTTTCATCTTACAATAGATGCTCAAATTCAATTATGCAAATATAAATGCATACCGATGAAAAAATAGAAAGCTACAACTCAAGTGAAGGAATTAAAAGTCCTTAAATAAACTGAAATAAAAGTAACAATTCCAAGTTTTGAACCAAGATTTTACTGGCAAGGAAACAAATTTACGTTAAACATGATCATTTAAAGCCGACAATTTTTTGTATTATTATACATGGTACTTGAGTAAAAGAAACACTTTAATGCATCTACAAAGCTCAATAATCAACGAGAATAGTTTCAAAGGTAAAAGGTGAAGCACTCATCAAGGAAAGGAAAAATAGACATCATTTATGTACTTTCATTTAAACTACAAAATTTGTCAAACAACATTCGTAAAAACATCAACATGAATGAAAGGAACTTAAGGATGGATACAAAAATATTATGGTACAAATTTACTGAAAGACATCCTCAAGAAGTACTCAGACTTCATATCAATAAAGTGCAACCAAGCTCAAAGAGTATGTACGAGACAAATTTTTAGTCCACATTGAAGGTACAAGCCAAAGAAGATGCTATAGTATCAAGAAAAATTGCTCAAAGTATAGGTTACAATTGCCAACATCAAACAATGCACAAAATGATATAAACTATAAAATTGCATGACATGAAGGAATAAATATATTCGAAGAGAACAAATGTCCTTGTAATAAACAACCTTCTACAATCCATATTGGAATTCATAGAGGTTTTCTTTTAAATTCAAATTTGCATTTCAAAAGGGAGTTAGTCTCAAAATCACGGGTTCTAGGAGACATTTGAGATTGAGTAATTTCAAAGCTACATACAGCTTCAACAAATCTCAAGCTTCAAACAACCATTAAGATTGTATACCAAAAGTACAAATGAAGTGTTGTTTTCATGAAAACTAAGTGTTGTTTTTAGATGTATGAAGCAAAATTTTAGGAGTAAAGCATAATAAAACATTGCATCATACTAACAAAACAATGATTGAGAATCGAGCTTAATACGTTCACTTTTCCAAAATTGAAGAATACAGCTTCCTAACAATGGAGCTTGAGATATAAAGCTTGAAACACACAACCAAGTAACTAGAAATCAACAAGATCATCAAGTCCATGTTTGATCAAGTATGCCAATACATTTTTAAAATAAGGAGGTTGGTCTTCAAGAAAATCAAGGTACATAAATACTGAAGGAAAGATAGTGCATCTATTTCAAGAATTCAGCAACGTAAGCAAAACTCAAGTCACCAATAGTTAAGACAATGATTAAATAGTTTGGCTCAAGTGCATAATAATGGATCAAGTCAAATATGCTACAGAATTCCAAACAAAGCTACACCATTGATCAAATATAAGCATTTAGAAGTATCATGCTTACATCAAAGTATTAGAAGAAGAAAGACTCACTATGTTTGACTGAGACTAAAGAAATAAGCAATATAGAACTTCTGAAGCAGATGAATGGTTCATTACAGTCACCCAAGGAGTTATCTTCAAGGATAAAAGCAAGAAAAACAGAATACTCTCTACAGTTTCAGTAAGTACAACTCTTCATCAAGTATTGATATGTTTAGTATACAGTATGAATTCTCAAGAAAACAGAGGTATGTAGTTATGAAGTTGTGCAAATATATACAAATCAAAATACATAGCCACAAATAAAGGCTCAACAATGAATGCCAAAAGAAATGGTGAGAATAGAAGAAGTGTCAACGATTGCAGATCTCACAAATGAAGAAATAAACAATGCAAACCCAGTATCTCCACAAGATCTAGGAGTATGAATATCAAGGTTCTCAAATACCCAGAAGAGTTTCAGAAATGACAAACAACTCAAACCCAAATCTAGGTTATGCAAGAGAAGTGGAATTTAAGCATGATTTGAGCAAACATATACAACAAGAACGTATACAAAGGACAAAACAAAATACAATATGTTTTTTTTTGCAAATTATATCCGAATAAGAAAAGTCTCTTATTACATGATTTGGTTGACGGAGAAGAGCTCTTTTTAATCAAGAGTAAAGATTTATCACTTCAAAGTACATTATCAGAGGTTTGTTTTGAACATAAAAGTTTGAATATATCAAGTAAAAGGCATAATTCATAGAAAGAAAATTTGATATAGAGCTCCAATAAAACAAATAAAGACTACCCAATTTTGAGAAGACAAAAATCGAAATAGAACTCCTCGTAATGCATCGTTGTTACAAAGCTTGAATGGAATAACAATGGTAGT
Organism: Taxus wallichiana var. yunnanensis; assembly: GCA_018340775.1. Classification (NCBI taxonomy): domain Eukaryota; kingdom Viridiplantae; phylum Streptophyta; class Pinopsida; order Cupressales; family Taxaceae; genus Taxus; species Taxus wallichiana. The sequence goes on along the minus strand of CM031240.1, from coordinate 790,782,157 downwards.
TTCAAAATAAGGTGAACCCAGTTTTGGGTATAGACTGGATATCAACAAGGAAATCGAGAAAAAGCAATAACTCATCGTTTAGGTTCAAATTTGTTTAAACCTTCAAAAGATATTCATTCTGAGAGAAAATGATGAGAGCCCAAATCAAGTTTCAAACTCAAGGTTACTAGTTTACATAGAAAAACAAAAAATGAAATGATGTATCATCACTAAGATTCAAAATGAAAAGAGTGAATGTTTAACAAGTTTGAAACAAATTTAAAATGTAAGGCTCACCTTTCTAATAACGATGACCATTGTAATTTTTAGCGAGTTTCAATTTAAAGCTTGAAATGAAGCTTGAGAGATAAAATAATGGCATCCACAACTTCATAGTGAGATCAAAATCACAGAAAGCTTCAACAAAATGATAAAGGCCACCAAACAGTGATTTAGAGTTTTCTACAGAAAACATATAGCTCATAGAAACCCCATTAACACCATCTCTATCTTGGAAAAGAACAAGAAGTTGTAGAGACCAAGTAGAGAGTTCGAAATGCTTAGTAACTTTGGCCACCGCTAAAGAATCTTGTACAGAACTCAGAAATGATGGAAATGGAAAAAATATGTAAGTATTCGAGCCCACAAAGCCTCATAGTTTCAAAATGCAAGAAATTGAGCTCGAGAGAACATATCCATGATATCCAAAGATAATATTTCTAGGGCTTCGCCCTATTTTTTCAAACATTGCACAATGAAAATGATTAGGTTTGGATTGTTTCAGCTCACCAACCATCCAAAAAACCTAACTTGACCTTGGTAAAGAATTAACGATAGAGATCAAACAATACAAGATCAAATGGTATGCATTGCAAACCATTGACTAACCACCAGGCTTAGCATGGACAAATCAGATGATGTAAGTTCCAAAATCAATGGCCACAATCCATCATCTAATTCAATGTAACCTCAATGGAAACCAACTAATCATAGTACAAAGATCAACAATAATAGTTAGAGGGTACCTGTACGTACCTGAAATTGTAGGGTACTACACTGCCAAAACGATGTTACACATACCCCAATGATGATACAGGTCTCCTTGCAAGGTGTTTAGGATCCAGAAAATCTCGCCAAGTATACGTTTGTATCCCACATGCCCCGCTTGGCCTCCGCATGCTTTTTTTTGCCCTTTGCCCCCTTGTTTTCTTACATTTTTGTCTTTAGTGACGAAACCATCGCCTGCACAGGCAACGGTCTTGTGACCATGCCCAAGATAGGTGGCGGATCTGCACACATTTTCCAGATTCTTCCGATGATCGCGTCAAACATAAATCTTCATTTTTACCCACTTTCTTCAACCAATTTGGCTTGCATTAATGTTTTTGGTTCCCTGGTAATAGTGTTTTCCCTTTGTTTATAGTAAAAGAGTTCAATTGGGAGTTACCCTCTGGTAAATGCTTTTGCTATAAATAGCCATCTTGTTTTCAAACAAATGGCCCCTCACCTTCTCAATTCTCTTATTCAGTCTTTGAATTTCTTGCTTAGAGTTCTACTAGCTTCATGTTTTGCATCAATTATTAGTTTTCCTTTGTTGTTTAGAAGTCATTCAATCTTCTTGTTTCAGTCTTGTTCCATTGTTGCTCCATACAATCAGTTTAGCATAGAATAGCTTCATTTCCAGATTAGAATCCATTAAAGTTGTAGGTTTTGTTTTGTCACAAGGATAGATTCTAAAACTCTCGGTACATTTGCGTTGTATTCCTGCAATAAATCCCGCTAGGAATTGCATAGTCAAGCTCTGTTCACTTGCGCTATCCCTCTCCTACTCGCATTATATTCGGTCTATATCCAAAGCTACCATTGTTCGAATACCATCTTCTATTGATACTATCATATACATGCTTTTCTGGATTCACGAGAACACGAAGGAATGAGGAGATCACACTAAGGGGATGAAATCACACACAACTGGATTTACCACTGTTCTGTAAACGCCAGGTTTGAGCTATCAAAGTTCTAGTTACAACATATCAAATAGAGTAGTGAATTATTTTATTTCAGTCAAAATTTTTCTCTCGATATCACTGGGGAAGCTGTGGGGATTGATAGTTTATGAGAAACTGTGATTCATTCCTCACTTCTGAGGTAGGATCGAGAGTATTTTAATTCAAAATAATTAGTTTCTTAAATATTTAGAATAAAATCACAATTGCATAGGCAAATAACCACACCAAAGCTATTTTGTTTGTTTTAAATTCATTGCTAGATTAGTTGATTCATTTTTCTAAATATACTAGAGTAGTGCTCTTTAATTTCATCAAAATACGTCATCGAAAATACAAAAATAGAAAAATGCTTGCATAGTGTAAATACATCTTTTGTAATCAGTTCATTAATTTTAGTTAAAAATTGAAACACTTTGCATGATAATCATAGGACCTAGAGAGCCTAGAGAATATATTTTTGAACCAATAGTGCCTCAACCAAATCTACCTATGACATTAGCTAATATAGATCAAGACCTTAGGATACAAGTCTTTCGAGAAACAACACATCTACAAGCAATTAGTGAACAACTGAGGGGGTTAAATATCGAAGACGACAAGGCATACACATTTTGGTCAAACCATCCTAACTATAAACTGCCTTGATAAAATACCCGAATGACTCAGAAAGGATTCGAAGAGAACAAGCATTTGGTTGCGATCCTTTAGTTCCACAACCTGATGCAGGAGACCTCCTCATTGACATAGATACTAGCTTACACATTCAAGTTGCCATAACACCTGTTAGGTACTTTGAGAAAATTATACAAATTCTAGTTCTAAACATAGAGGCTAAAAAGGTGTACGATTACTCGGTAGTTGGAAGAAGGGATTGATTCTTCACATGACCATAACAGGTCCACAACAACCACGCACTCACGGTTGTGATCCCCAAGTCCCACAACCCAATCACACTAAGGGGGTGAAATCACACACAACTAGATTTACAAGCCGCTGCACGTAAGCGTTGAGCTATCAAAGTTCTAGTTACAACATATCAAATAGAGTAGTGAATTATTTTATTTCAGTCAAAAGTTCACTCTCGATATCACCAGGGAAGCTGTGGGGATTGATAGTTTCTGAGAAACTGTGATTCATTCCTCACTTCTGAGGTAGGATCGAGAGTCTTTCAATTCAAAATAATTAGTTGCTTAAATATTTAGGATAAAATCACAACTACACAGGAAAATAGCCACACCAGGCTATTTTGTTTGTTTTAAATTCTATTGCTAGATTAATTGATTAATTTTTCTAAATATACTAGAGTAGCTGCTCTTTAATTTCATTAAAATACGTCATCGAAAATACAAAAATAGAAAAATGCTTGCATCTTTGTAAATACATCTTTTTGTAATCGGTTCATTAATTTTAGTTAAAAATTGAAACACTTTGCATGACAATCACATGACCTAGAGAGCCTAGAGAATATATATTTGAACCAATAGTGCCTCAACCAAATCTACCCATGACATTAGCTAATATAGATCAAGACCTTAGGATACAGGTCTTTTGAGCAACGGAAAACCTACAAGTAATTAGTGAACAACTGAGAGGGTTAAATATCAAAGACGACAAGGCATACACATTTTGGTCAAACCATCCTAACTATAGACTGCCTTGATAAAATATCCAAATGAATGTACAAGGATTCGAAAGAGAACAAGAATTTGGTTGTGATCCTTTATTTCCACAACGACACAGAGACCTCCTCATCGACACGATACTAGCTTACACATTCAAGTAGCCGAACACACATTGGTACTCGAGAAAATTATACAACTTCTAGTTCTAAACATAGAGGCTGAAAAGGCATATGATTACTTGGTAGTTGGAAGAAGGGATTGATTCTTCACATGACCATAACAGTCCACAAAAACCACACACTCATGGTTGTGATCCCCAAGTCCCACAACCCAAATGAGCATGCAAATCGGTGCTAAGTATTGACACCGCTACGAACGCTAGTATTTAGATCCTCACCACTCCCACCGAGATATTATAATACGCTTCTCCGTATTAAATATAGAAGATAATTAACCTAATATTTTCTCACGTGGCTAGACCAGAAAACCACCAATAGCTCACTACAAATTCACTAAGCCTCCTACCACCATTTTTCATGACCTTTCTGCGGAGATATATACAAGCTCCCACAGTGCCACTTCCCACGTATCCAACAACCAAGAAACAGGGACCTTGGTAGAGCTCAACATTGATTGGAGCCTCCGAATAGATATTATATCCGAACGATCCATTACACCAATTCAGGTTAGGAGGGCCTTCTTTGCCTTAGATTCGCAGATTCCATTATTGCGTATTGAGGATATAAGATTACCCGATTAGCTTTTCTGTATCCATTCATATTCAACATTCACCTGGCTATCTCAACACGACCTCGGGAGGTCGAGTACGAGGAAGAGGTACTTGTAGATTCCCATGCTCGCATGTCACTTTTCCATCGTACAAAATTGGTGAACCCAACGTGAACAAACAGTTCTTCCTCTTTTATTTTTCATTTCTTTTATCCACCTTCACTCTTTCCCATTATTTTGCGGGTATTCATATACCCCCCGAATATGTCGGGATACGATGCATATGGTAGACCTCTCTCGTGTCTCAAACAAACTATAGTCAAACAAATAGACAAGCATCACCTTTTCTTTCTGCATGGGCTAATAACTATTCAAGTAATTACTTGTCATCTAAAACTCCCCCTCACAGAACTAGTTCTAGTTTTTCGTTCCGAATCGAGGAGTTTGATCAGCTTGCACAAACACAACAGCCAGAGCCATTAGGCTCTAATAATATGATGTTTACTGGAGAATCCACTTCATCTCCTCGGGTCTTGTTTAGACCACAGATCAGTAGACAATTAGATCCACTCCCATTTTTGGATGAGTACTTAACACGCTACACTAAAAGCGAACAATGTTTCCAAAACATGTATCCACCTATAGGGAGTTTGCAAATACAATCTGATACCCTATTCCAAGAAAACACCCCCATTCCTCCACCTATGGGAAATGCCCTTGGTGAAGCTTGGTAGGGTAACGATAAATTTATAGCAGGGTATCATACCCCTTTACAACCTCAAGGTATACAACAAATGCCATTAAGGCAAAACACAATGTCTTCACCAATAGAGGTCATTTCAGCCTTAGTTGAAAAGGTTAGAGGGCTGGAACTTGCTCAAGCAAACCAAAATTCATATTTGGGGCAAGTAGGAATACCCAACCCTCCGCATCATCCCAGTCAGGTCGACCTCCTTATAGGAATAGGCACATTAGGCATGCCTCCTCAAAATCCTTATAGTTACCCACAACAAACACCAACTAGGACCATGTTTTCAAACGTTGCTCTAGTTGAAAACATGACACCTCCCGGCTTGGCACCAAACAACCCATACTAGAACAATGCTCCTCCTTACTTAAACATTTATTCAAAGTCACCACAAGGAGACATGTTCTCTTCTCCTGGGATGTTCATTCAACCACAGGGATTCCCTTATGTCCCTATAAACGCATATGCTATGCCATATCAACAAACCATTCCACCTCCCCCCCATCAACAAGCGCCATCAATGGTCGAGGTCTATATGGTAGGGACTTATTCAGAATATTTAAAAGAGCCCATAGACTTCACCATATGAGGTGTTATGCTTCTAAGACCCCTTCCTGATTTACCCAAATACAAAGGGGAAGGTGATCCAAATGCACACATTAAGGCCTATGCCACAACCATACGGAGTTACTCCTTGGGACGGGGTTATTGCTAAGATATTCCCTAAGACCTTAGAGGGTATTGCCCTTGATTGGTATTACAAAATACCTAAACCTCGATACACTCATTTAAATAACTCATGTCAGAGTTCATCAAAGATTTTGACATGAACAAATTGTTAAGAACAGGAATCAAGGAATTCTTGCATATTAAACAAGAACATAATGAATCCATTACTCATTTTATCCAAAGATGGCGTATGGTTCTCTACTCATCAATGAGTGCTCCAAACATGGATCAAATGGAACTATGTGATTTATTCCTTAATTCTCTCAATAGAGAGATAAAGGAAGAAGTCCAAAAGTTCCCACTAAGAACTTACGATGAAGTACTCGAGAGTGCTCTCCGAATCGACCAAACAACGATAGATAGTGGTCATAAGACATATGGGAAAAATGGGAAATTAACCACTCCCAATCAAAACACCGCGGCCTATCCTAATACTGAACGCTAATCAAGGACCTAAGATCCTTAACAAGAACCGCAGAGTTACAACAGATGGGGTAATTGACCAAGTTAAAAGGGAAATGTTGTAAACATTTCGCCACTTGTTAATAATTAGCGAAATAACAATTTTACTCCAATAATCAACACGGTGGATTTTAATCGTCCACCACGACAACAACAACAACAACGAAAAATCCAAACAAAAGTCCAAATCGAAACCCAACTAGATATCAGAGTCAAAACCAAAGGCAACAGCCTCAAAATTTTAACTCTAACAACTAGCAACCTTATCAGAATTTTGGGCCACAACAGGTTTTAAATCAACAACCTCAAAATTATAATCCCAATTTGTATTGTGGCTTTCACAAAATTCAAGGCCATGATACTAGGACTTGTCGTGACTACAATAAATTCATGCAATGTTTTTCCGAAGATCAAAAACAACTCTTTATAGATATGTTTTTAGCAAATTTTGTAGTATCCACCCAAACACTTATACAGGGGCAATTTCCCCTCAAAATGCACCCCTCAAGATCTTTAATGATCCACTCCTAAACCATTCTAAAAATAACAAGCTAGATCCTAGCGGAACAAACAAGGGTGTTGTAATAGGAAACAATGATCATGAAGCTTCAACTTCATTAAATCCACCAGTTGCACCCCAATTAGGAACTCAACCCCAAACTAAGATAGTTGGTTTGGTAGAGTTAGACACCGAGCTACCCGTAGAAACCATAACAAGAACATGAGATTATTCTTCTCAGCCTACTCCAATTTATCCATTGGAACCAGACAACAGTCAACAAACATTGGTAAAACCCATAGGCGCTTATGATTTAATTAATGACTTAACTAAAACCTTCTCTCACATCTCCTTTTTGGATTTGTTAAAGAACTCTCCCGCCCACAGGGCTGCTCTCGTAGAAGCATTAGGCATTGGTCATTTAATCAAAATCACTCCTCCAAAAATGCAAGTAAACCACGTAGACTTTTACATTTATCCTCCGGGTCACTTGATAGGGATTACGAGTTTATATTCGATATAAGCAAAATGCCAATAGATGCTGAAATTACACGAAGAGGCGACCCAACTTTACATTTACAAGTATGGGTTTACAATATTTATGTTAAACGTGAAATGGTTGATGATGGGGAAAAAATTAACATAGTCCCCTTCGCTTTTCTTCAAAATTTAGGATATGGAGAGACAAATTGTTCCACAACATGAAATACATTAAGAGGATATGATAGCCTTAAGGCCACTTCAATTAGAACCATAGTTTTACCAGTCACTTTAGGACCCAAGACGGTCCTCACCAAATTTTATATTATAGATCGGAAACCAACTATAATATGATCCTTAGTCAGCCATGGATACACCGTATGAAGGCAATCCCTTCCACACTATTCCAAGAAATAATATTTCTACACTTAGGAAAAATATTTTTGGCACAAGGTGACCCAAAACCCTTTGATATACACCTAGCTGATTTGAAGAAAAGACTAGGTATTCACTCCGAGTTTGAACTCCCAAAAATCAGCTTGTCAAACCAATTAATTCAAAACCAAAAGAAAAGTTGATACCCACCACAGAGTTGGAAATTACAAATCTAGCCGAGGACATTCCAGTACTCAAAAGTGAGACCAATGTCATAAAAACAGTGTCACTAGGGACTACCACAAAAATTGTTGAGTTGCTAGAGAAAGACTTACCAATTCTCCTACCATTTGATTCTATGGGTATGAGACACACTCTGGGAATCGATTCTCTTCCATCAGATGAATTTTTATGGTAGAAGTAACCAAAGCAAAATAAATAGATATGAAAGATATCCCAACATCCATTTTTCCAAGCAAGTATTGGACTCTCCACTTCGACGGAGCTAGATGTCACTTTGGAGCTAGGGCGGAGTGATCTTTACTTCACCTGAGGGAAGGATCCTACCTTTCACCTTTAAATTAAACTTTGAATGTACAAAAATGGCACCGAGTACGAAAGCTCTCCTCCTTGGCCTCATCCCAACTAAAAGAATGGGTGTCGATGACATTAGGGTACTAGGAGACTCGCAACTAGTTGCAAACCAAGTCTCCGAGGTATATGAAACTAGACCTGAGCATTTACAACTCTATAAAACAACATTATTAGATCTAAGTAAGGGATTTAACTTCATATCAATTGAAGCAATCCCGAAGAAGCAAAACCTTCTCGTAGACTCAATAAAGAACCTCGGCTTCCCGATTTCACTCCAAGCGTGAGTTGGAAGATACACATTTCACAGTATCACTTCATACCAAACCATTAGTGAGTAAAATACCAAAAATTCACTCGACTCATGGGGAAGTTGAGGATGATTTTTCTATCATGGATCACTCGACGATGATAGAGTCACTCTTGAATATCTAAACGCCTATGCGAGCTACACCTTGCTCACCGTAGAGTTGATCTTTCCTTAATACCACATTCCTCTTCCTATTTTGGAAATCCCATGGTGGAGTCTACTCCACGAAGGATCTCAATATCTACGAGATAGAAAATAGAGAAAGCTTGGAACTACCTCCACTTAATTTCACGAATTTTAAAAAAGTAACGCTTTTTAATAGAAGAAACCATTGACATAAACATTGGAACGGAGGAAGAACCAATTTTTTTAAGTTGGGATCCTCATTAACTCCGGAGGAGATAGAAATACACACCCGAATCCTCAAAAACATCAAAAGGCTTTCGAATTTAACTATAAAGAAATGACGGGCATTACACCACATGTCGCGGTACATAATCTTGTCACCAAGCTAGATGCAAAACCAATTAAACAAGTCAAGACCAATGAAGCCAAAATTAGCTCTCATGGTAAAAGAGGAAGTAATAAAACTTCTCCAAGTGGGATTCATAAAGCCCGTTGACTATTCACAACGGAAATCTAATATCGTCCCTATTCTCAAAAAGAATGGGAAGATACACATTTGCATAGATTTTCAAGATATTAACAAAGCTTGTCCCAAGGATGACTTCCCATTACCATCCATTGACGTTATCGTTGATGCAACAACTGGATTTGAACTGTTGTCCCTCATGGATGGGTTCTCAGGGTATAATCAGATTAAAATATCTAAACAGGATCAAGCCAAACTACATTCATAACTCCCTGGGGAACATATTACTATGATGTCATGCCATTTGGCGTTAAGAACGTCGACTACATATCGGTGGGGCAATGACTTATATATTCCATGATCTTATTTATAAAATTGTGGAATCCTATGTGGATGACTTGTTGGTTAAGGCCAAGAAACACTGTGATCATCCGGAAGTGCTTTGTATCATCCTCTCACAATTAATTGAATATGGCGTCACATTAAACCTAGAGAAGTGTGTGTTTGGTGTGATAGGAGGCAAACTTCTGGGCTATATTATATCTTCACGAGGGATTGATGTTGATCTAGCCAAAATACGGGTTGTTCTCGAAATGATCCCACCATCAGACGAGTCTAGAATCAGGTCATTTCTTGGGAAGCTCGGTGTAATCCGAAGGTTCATCCCAGATTTAAGTTTTGCCATTCATCCAATCAACAATCTATTAAAGAAATATTATAGCATTGGTTGGACAAAAGAGTGCAACGAGGCCTTCGAAGCAGTTAAATGCTTCTTGTTGTCTCCACCCACGCTAATGCCTCCCAAACCAGATCGCCCTCCGATCCTATACTCATGAGCCACTCATGTCTTGCTAGCTCGCATGCTTTGGCTCGAAGAAGACAATGATAAATGAGAACGTGCGTTATATTTAATCACCAATGTTGCTTGATTATGAAACACGTTATACATAGGTAGAGAGAGAATGCCTTGTCATAGTCTTTGCAACAAAATGTTTAAGAGATTACATGTTAAACCAAGAAATAAGGGTCATTGTAAAGACATATCATTTACAAACATTCCTCACACAAGGGTCTTTATCTAAAAAGGCTAGACATTTCATAACCTTAATGGGTGAGTTTGAGTTGACATTCATAAACCAAAAATCCGTTAAGGGACAAATCATTGTAGATTGGTTAGCTGACAATCCACTAGATGGAGGTGATCTGGTAAATCTGGACTTTCCTGATGAGTGTGTATACTTCGTCGAAACCAGGCCCCCCATCTATACATGTCCCTGGTACACTGATATCAGCAATTTTATCATAGACCATACATACCCGGAAGCTACCACATCACAACAAAGAAGGTGGTTATGCATTATTACCGCTAAATATGTTGTTTTAGAACAGGTACTCTATCGTAAAGCCTTTGACGACATGCTTCTAATATGCATCGACCGACAGAAGAATCTAAAAGATTCTTCATGAATCACACATGGAATGTGTGGAGGCCACTTCGGTGGTCACGCCACTGCTCACAAAATACATCAAATGGGCTATTTTTGGCCCACTCTTAAACATGATACAGTGGAATTTGTACGTAAGTGTCACAAATGCCAAGAATTCTCTCATGAGATTCACATGCCAGCACAATCCCTACAACCAATAGCGACCCCGTGGCCCTTCTCCACGTGGGGTCTAGACTTGATAGGAAAATTCTCTCCCTCATCAACCGATGGCCATAATTTTATAATTATAGCCACAAAATATTTTACCAAATGGGTGGAGGCCATGCCTCTCACCACCGTACCAGGTTTGGTAATTACCAAATTCATTCTAAACCAAATCATTTGCAGGTATGGTGTCCCACAAATCATTATCTCAGATAATGGCATGTCCTTTAAAAATGACAAAGTCCATGAGTTATGCAGCAAATTCAAAATAAACCATCACACGGCCTCTCTTTACTACCCTCAAGCCAATGGGCAAGCCGAAGCGACAAACAAAATGTTAAAGGCTATTCTCCTCAAAACAGTCAAGGAGAACAAGCGAGATTGGCATTTAAAACTATATCCGACCTTGTGGGCCCATCAAACCTTGGTAAGAACACCAATAGGAGTAACTCCTTTCTCGCTAGTATTCGGAGCAGAAGCAATTCTCCCACTTGAGGTTGAAATACCCAGTCTCCGTATCTCATTACAAGGGATTTTGGATGAAGAAGCTTATAGGGTATGTATGTACCCAAAATTGTAGGTCTTGCACCACCGAATAACGTAACACATGCCCCAATGATGATACGAGTCTCTCATGCAAGGTGTTCGGGATCTAGAAAATCTCTCCAAGTATGCGTTAACATCTTGCATACCTGCTTAGACCATGTGTGCTTAGTTTTCTCTTCTCCCCTCCTTTTCTTTGTGTTTTGGTCTTCGATGTGAAACCGCCACCTTGCTCGGGTAGTGGTCCTTCATGCGTTTCCGAATGATCTTTTAACGTGACTCGTGTAAATTTTCAACGCTTACCATATTTTTTCACCGCCTTTTGCTTGTATTTATGATTCTCGGTTCCCTGGAATAGTGTAATTGCATTGTTTATGGTTTAAGAGATCAATTTGGTTTTTACCTTTGGGTAAATGGGATTCTATAAATAGCTGGCTTGTGCTCAAGCAAATGGCCCCTCAAATTTGCCTCTAAATTTCTCATTCCAATAGTTTAGCCTTTCCTTTTGTTTAGGATTCATAGTTTCATTTGTTAGATGTATAGTTAGCATTGTTTAGCTGTCAGAAAGCCACATATTCTCCTTGTGCAAAGTGTTGTTGTCATTTCATCCAAATCAATTGGAGTAGGATAGTTTGATTTCAATAGGAAGCCATTAAAGTTGCAGGTTTTGTTCATCCAACAGGATAGTTTCAGGTGCTAGACATTTTATGTTGCATGACTCGCAATAAATCCCGCTAGGAATTGCATAGGCCAAGCTCTATACTCTTGCGCTATCCCTCTCCTACTCGCATTGTATTCAATCTGCATCCTAAGCTACCTTTGTTCCAATATCTACTTTTGTTGATGCTAGCATTACACACTTTTCTGGATCCACGTGAGCACGAAAGAACGAGGAGATCACACTGAGGGGACAAGGTCACACACCATCGGATTTGCCACTGTTCCGCAGAATCCAGGTTCTAGCTTTCAAAGTTCTAGTTAAAAGCATATCAAATAGAGTAGCTAATCATTTCATTTCAGTTAAATTTTACTTTTGATATTGCCAGGGAAGTTGTGGGGATTGATAGTTTCTGAGAAACTATGATTCACTCCTCACTTTTGAGGTAGGATCGAGAGTCTTTCAAATAGAGTAGATCAGTTATCAAGTTATTTAGAATAGATCTACAAATTACACAGACAAGCAGCTATACTCGGTCGCTTTGTTTGTTTTAATTGTGTTATTAGTTTAGTTGTCAATTTTAGATATATTAGATAAGTTGCTCTTTAAAATCTGTTCAATAGTTTAGCAATATGCATCAGACTTAGAAATATACGTAAATATATCTTGCATGTTTAGTTTATTCTGTCATTAATCAACTTTATATCGCTTGCTTTTGTATGACAATCATGGGACCTAGAGAGCCCAAAGAATATGTATTCGATCCAATCGTGCCTCAACCCAATCTTATTATGGCAATAACTGATATAGATCGAACATTAGAATCCAAGTCTTTCGAACAACGAACAGAGACTTACAATAGATCATCTCATAGTTAAGCATGTTAAATATAGAAATTGACAAAGTGCACACATTTTGGTCAAATCAGCCAAATTACAGATCACACTAGATAAGTATCCGCATGACTATAGAAGGACTTGAAAGAGAGCAAGCATTCGATTGTGATCCTTTGGTCCCACACCGGCCCAGACGTAGGAGACACTCTCACGTACATAGATACTAGCTTAATGATTCAAGTTGCAAAGAATGCCTATAAGATACTCGAAAAAGATTGCACAACCTGTTAATTCTCGAATGTAGAGTCCGAAAAGGCATATGACTATTGGATACTAAGGATTAGGGACTGATTCCGCACATGACCATAGCAGGTCCACAGTAACCACAAATATACGGTTGTGATCCACAAATCCCACAACCCAACAAATCAACAGGTGAATCAGACATAGATGCTAGCTTACGCACATTAGTATTCAGATCTACTCCACTTCCGCCTACCATCATCACACAATTATCCTTGTTAGACATAGTAGCTAACAAAGCTAAAGATTTCTGGACTAGACTAGAGAATCAGCCATAGAATTCGCTATATATCCATCATCCATCATATGACCCTGTCTGGAGACATACACGAAACCATCCCAGGTCATTTTCCACATATCCCACAACCTATAGATCGGATCATGCCAGAGCTCAATATTGATTAGAGCCTTTGAGTAGTCATCTTTGCCGACTGATCTATCACGCCAGCTCAAGTTAGGAGGGCCTTCTTTGCCTTAGATTCACAGATTCCATTAGTGCGTGTCGAAGATATAATATTTCCTAACTAGTTTACCCATACCCTACGCATAATCCATCCCCACCATTGTCTCGGCACGACGACTCCTGGGAGGTCGGGTGCGAGAAGAGTCACTTGTAGATTCCCATGCTCGCTTGTCACTTTTATATCGTACAAAATTGGTGAACTCCGACGTGAACAACACCTTTAAGTACCTCCCATTTTCTTTATTACCTCTTTCTTCCACCTTCGCTCTTTCCCATTATTCTCACAGTATTCATATACCCCCGAATATGTCGGATTTGATGCATATATGGCGGACCTCTCCTAGGTCTTGAAGCATACTACGCTCAACCGAATAGACAATCATCACCTCGCTCTCGGTATGGGATGACAACTATTCAAACAACCAATTATCAACACAAACTCCACCTCCAAGGACTAGATATTGTTCTTCTTTCCAAACAGAGGAGTTGGATCAACTCGCTCAAAAACAAAAAAGCAGAGCCTTTTAACTCGAACAATATGACGTTCACGGAGAATCTAGTTCATCTCCTCGAGTCTTTGCTTAGACCACAAATTAGTAGAAAATTAGATCCATACCCGGTTTTAGATGATGAGCATTCAGTGCATTATGCCAGGAATGAACAATGCTCTCGGAGTATGTACCCACCTATAGGAGGCTTACAAACACAACCCGAGATCTCTTCTCAAGAAAATACCTCCATGCCACTACATATAGGAAATGCCCTCGGGGAAACTTGGCAGGGCAGCGATCAGTTCATAGCAGGGTATCACATGCCTATACAATATCAAGATATACAACAAATGCCACTAAGGAAAAATACTGTGACTTCACCAAATGAATTCATTTCAACGTTAGTAGAAAAATTTAGGGGGTTAGAACTTGCACAAGCAAATCAAAATTCTCAATTCATACAGGTAGGAAGTTCCAATCCTCCACACCATCCTAGCCAAGTAGAACTTCTCACAGGAATTGGCACATTGGGCATGCCTCCTCAGTATTCACAACAAACACCAACTAGAGCTGCTATTCCTAACACCGTTCCGATACCTCCCGGTCTAGTACAAAATAATCCATTCCTAGACAATACCCCTTCATACTTAAACATATACTCCAAATCACCATAGGGAGATATGTTCTCCTCTCCCGGCATGTTTACTCAACCACAGGGGTTTCCTTATGCCCCTACCAGTGCATACGCTATGCCATATCAACAACCCATTCCACCACCACCCCCTCAGCAGGCACCATCAATGGTCGAAACCTATGCAATAGGGACTTATTCAGAATATTTGAAAGAGCCCTTAGACTTCACCATACGAGGCGTCATGCTTCCAAGACCTCTTCCCAATTTTCCCAAATACAAAGGGGAGGGAGATCCAAACGCACATATCAAGGCCTATGCCACAACCATTCGAGAACTGCTCCCTTGGGATGGGGTTGTTGCCAAAATATTTCCCAAAACATTAGAAGGTATCGCCCTCAATTGGTATTACAGAATACCTGAAGCCTCCATCCATTCGTTTAAACAACTCGTTTCTGAGTTCATCAAGGCATTTGATATGAACAAACTGTTGAGAACAGGAATCAGGGAATTCTTGCACATTAAGCAGGAACACAATGAATCTGTTGCTCATTTCATTCAAAGATGGCGTACAGTCCTCTATTCTTCGGCAAGTGCTCCAAATATGGATCAGATGGAACTATGTGATTTATTCCTTCATTCCCTCAGCAGAGAGGTGAAGGAAGAAGTCCAAAAGTTCCCACTAAGGACTTACGATGAAGTACTTGAGAGTGCTCTCCGAATAGATCAAGCTGCAATAGATAGCGGTCGCAAGACATATGGAACAAACGAGAGGTTAATCACCTCCAACCGAATGTTATGACTTACCCCACTACCACAAATGTCAATCAAGGACCTAAAGTCCTTAATAAAAATTGCGGAGTGACAACAAATGGAGTAACTGATCAGGCTAAAAGGGTAAATGTTGTGAATACTCCACCACTAATGAACAACCAACGAAACAACAACTTTACCCCAACAATCAATGTAGTGGATTTTAATCATCCACAACAACAACAACAACAACAGAAAACCTTACAAAGGGTTTGAGCCAAAACTCAATTGGATATCAAAACCAAAACCAAAACCAAAAACAACAAACACAAAACTTTAATCCTAATAGGCAACGGTTTGATCAGAGTTTTGGGCCACAATATGCACCAAACCAACAAACTAGGAATTACAATCCTAACTTGTATTGTGGTTTTCACAAAATCCAAGGCCATGACACTAGAACGTGCCGTGACTATGATAAATTCATGCAACATTTGCCAGAGGAACAAAGACAACTTTTCATAGATATGTTCTTGGCCGATCCTGTGTCACCGACACCAAATACTTTCACGGGGGCAGTTTCCTTCAAAACGCACCCCTCAAAATCTTTAATGATCCGCTCCCAAATCACAATAACAACAAGTTAAATCCAAATGGGACAAATAAGGGCATAATGACAGGAAACAATGATCATGAAGCCTCGACTTCACTAAATCCATTAGTTGCACCACAATTAGGAAGTCAGCCGCGACCCAAGATAGTCGGTTTAGTGGAATTAGATGCCGAACTACCCGTGGAAGCTGTAACAAGGACATGAGAATATTACTCTCAACCAAGTCCAAGTTACCTACCAGAGACATATAACATCCAAAAAATATTAGTAAAACCCGTGGGTGCCTATGATTTAATTAGTGATCTAACGAAAACCTTCTCACACATTTCTTTTTTGGACTTACTGAAGAACTCTCCCGCCCACAGGGCTGCTCTTTTAGAAGCATTAGGTTTAGGTCATTTAATTAACATCACTCCACCTCTCGAAACACAGGTAAACCACATAGACTTTGATATTCACCCTCCGGGACAGTCGGATAGGGATATCGAGTTTATATTCGAAATAAACAAAATGCCAATAGACACTGAGATTGCACGCAGAGGTGATCCAACCTTATATTTGCAAGTTTGGGTTTATAACAATTACGTTAAATGCGTAATGGTTGACGATGGGGAAATAGTTAACATAGTCCCCTTCTCTTTCCTTCAAAAGCTAGGGTATGGAGAAACAAATTGTTCCATGACTCGAAATACATTAAGAGGCTATGATAGCCTTAAAGCCACGTCGATTGGAACTATAATACTACCGGTCACCTTAGGACCCAAAAAAATCCTAACTGAGTTTTATATTATAGATCGGAAACCAACTATAATATGATCCTTGGCGACCATGGATACACTGTATGAAGGCAATCCCCTCTACATTATTTCAAGAAGTAAGATTCTTGCATTTAGGAAAGGTGTTCGTAGCCAAAGGCGATCCAAAACCATTCGATATACACCTAGCAGACCTGAAGAAAAGGCCAGGCACTCATTCTGAGTTCAAACTCCCAACAAACCAACTCAATAAACCCACCAACGCAAAACTGGAAGAAAAGTTGGTACCTACAACAGATCTTGAGACTATGAGCCTAATCAAGACTATTCCAACCCTCAAGGATGAGGCTAACATTGTTGAAACCGTATCATTAGGAACTACTACAAAGATTGTCGAGTTATTAGAACAGGATCTACCGATGTTCCTACCATTTGATTCTGTAGGCATGGGATATACCCTAGGTGTTGGTTCTCTTCTAGCAGAGGATCTCTGCATGGTAGAAGTAGAAGATGTTAACACAACAAATATCCCAACGTCTATATTCCCAGCTAAATACTGGACTCTCCATTTTGATGGAGCTAGATGTCGTTATGGAGCTGGGGTAGGTGTAATCTTTACTTCTCCCGAGGGAAAAATCCTACCATTCACCTTTAAACTAAATTTCGAGTGTACAAACAACGACACTGAGTATGAAGCCCTCCTCCTTGGCCTCATCTTAGCTAAGAGGATTGGTGTTAATAACATCAGGGTGTTAGGAGACTCACAATTGGTAGCAAACCAAGTCTCTGAGGTGTATGAAACTAGAGCTGAGCACTTACAACTCTACAAAACAACTGTATTGGATTTGAGCAAAGAGTTTGACTTCATATCAATTGAAGCAATCCCGCGAGAACAAAATATTCTCGCTGATTCTATAGCAACCTCAGCATCACGCTTCACTCCAAACAATGAGTTGGAAGATACCCGTTTCATGGTATCCCTTCGTACTGAACCATTGGTGAAAAAATGTCAAACCCTCTTTTAACAAACATAGATGAGAACAAATCTACTATCCTAGACCACATTGATAGTGATAGAGCCACTCTGGATTACTTAAATGCCTATGCAACGTTACATCTCACCCATCACGTGATAGATTTGTCCTTAATCCCACATTCATCTTCTTACTTTGGAAATCCCATGATAGAGCTTCCCCCACAAAAGGAGCTCAGCATATACACGGTAGAGAACGGAGATGATCTGGAACTACCTCTAGCTCCGCCTGAGTTTGAAGAAGGTAACGCTTCTTTAATCGAAGAAACAATTGATATTAACATCGGAATGGAGGATGATCCAAAGATCTTGAAATTAGGATCTTCGTTAACCCCAGAAGAAATAGAAATACACACTCGAATCCTCAAGGAGCATCAGAAGGCCTTCACATTTAACTATAAAGAAATGACAGAGTTGCACCGCACATTGCGGTACATAACCTCGTCACCAAGTTAGATGCAAAGCCAATTAAACAAAAATCAAGACCAATGAAACCTAAGGTAGCTCTCATGGTAAAGGAAGAGGTAATGAAACTCCTCCAAGTAGGATTCATCAAACCAGTCGACTACTCTCAGTGGGTATCTAATATCGTTCCCATTCTAAAAAAGAATGGGAAAATACGCATCTGCATAGACTTCCGGGACATTAACAAAGCATGTCCTAAGGACGACTTCCTGTTACCATCCATAGATGTCATTGTTGACGCAACAGCCAGATTTGAGCTTTTGTCTCTCATGGATGGATTCTCAGGATACAATCAAATCAGAATATCTCGAACAAGACCAAGCTAAAACCACATTTATAACTCCTTGGGGAACCTATTGCTACGCTGTTATGCCATTCGGTCTCAAGAACACTGCGCTACATACCAGTGGGCTATGACGTATATATTTCATGATCTTATTCATAAAATTGTGGAATCCTACGTAGATGACTTGTTGGCCAAAGCCAGGAGGTGTTGTGATCACCCGGAAGTACTCCGCGTCATTCTTTCACATCTAATAGAATACGAGTCACGCTAAATCCAGAAAAATGCGTCTTTGGTGTGACAGGAGGGAAACTCCTAGGTTACATTATATCGTCACGAGGGATCGATGTTGACCCAACCAAAATTTGGGCTGTTCTCGAAATGGTCCCACCTTCGGATGAATCTGGAATCAGGTCATTTCTCAGAAAACTTGGTGCAATCCAGAGATTCATCCTAGATTTAAGCTTTGTCATTCATCCAATCAACAATCTACTCAAGAAAGATCATAGTATTGATTGGACCGAAGACTGCAACGAAGCTTTCAATGTAGTTAAATGTTTCTTGTTATCACCACCTACGCTAATGCCACCTAAGCCAGACCACCCGTTAATCTTGTATTCGCGAGCTACCAATGTCTCGCTAGCCTGTATCTTTGGCTCAAGAAGACGATGACAAGAGAGAACGCACGATCTATTTCATTAGCCAAACGTTGCTTGACTATGAAACACGTTATACACAGGGTAATGAGAATGCCTTGCCATAGTCTTCACAACCAAACGCTTAAGACATTACATGCTAAATCAAGAAATGAGGGTCATTGTAAAAATAGACCATTTACGAACCTTCCTCACGTAAGGGTCCTTGTCAAGAAGACTGAACACTTTATAATGTTAATGGGTGAATTTGAATTAACTTTTGTAAATCAAAAGTCCGTTAAGGGACAAATCATAGCAGATTGGTTAGCTGACAACCCATTAGACGGAGACAATCTAGTCAATTTGGACTTTCCCGATGAATGCATATATTACGTCGAAACTAGACCTCCCATCTCTGAATGTCCTTGGTATACTGATATTATTAATTATATCATAAACCACACATATCCAGAAGGTGCTACACCACAACAAAGAAGGTGGTTATGCATTATCGTAGCTAAATACGTTATTATAGAACAAGTGCTCTATCGTAAGGCTTTCGATGGAATGCTTCTAAGGTGTGTTGACACAGAAGAATCCAAGAAGATCCTCTACCAATCCCACAGTGGAATATGTGGAGGCCACTTTGGTGGTCATGCCACCGCCCGTAAAATACATCGGATGGGCTATTTCTGGCCCACTCTAGAACACGACGCAGTAGAGTTTGTGCGAAGGTGTCATAAGTGCCAAGAATTCTCCCACGAGATTCACATACCAGCACAAGCTCTACAACCAATCGCTACTCCATGGCCCTTTTCTACGTGGGGCCTAGATTTGATAGGGAAATTCTCCCCCTCATCTACAGACGGCCATAATTTCATAATCACGGCCACCGAGTATTTTACCAAGTGGGTAGAGGCTATGCCGCTTACTACTGTACCGGTTCGTAATTGCCAAGTTCATTTTGAACCAAATCATTTGCAGGTACGGTGTCCCACAAATCATTATCTCAGATAATGGGACTTCTTTTAAGAATGACGAAGTTTGTGAACTATGTAATAAATTTAAAATAAGCCATCATACAGCCTCCCTATATTATCCTCAAGCCAATGGACAGGCTGAAGCGACAAACAAAACATTAAAATCCATTCTTCTTAAAACGGTGAAAGAAAACAAATGAGATTGGCATTTGAAGTTATATCCGGCCTTGTGGGCCCACCGAACCTCAATAAGAACACCAACAGGAGTGACTCCTTTCTCGCTAGTATTTGGGGTAGAAGCAGTTCTCCCACTTGAGGTTGAAATACCCAGTCTCTGTATCTCATTACAAGGGATTCTGGATGAAGACGCTTACAGAGAAGCACGTCTCTCCCAACTAGAAAGCCTAGATGAAGCTAGGTTAGATGCTGAACAATGGCACAAAATCTATGCTGACCGGATGTGCCGTAGTATAACAAGAAGGTCTATGAACGAGACATATATGAAGGTGATCTGGTTCTAAGGCTAGACATGTACCGGATCGATAAAAAGACCGGTGAAGGAAGGAAGTTTCGGCCCAAATGGTTGGGCCCATACCAAGTCATGAAGGACTATGGAAATGGTGCATATCTCTTATGTACACTAGAGGGTGAGGAATTTGGCGAAACAGTCAATTCCCTACACCTTAAACGATTCTACGCATAAGCGGCTAGCACTATTTATATAAATATATCTACATTGCATATTCATATAGTTAGGTTCATTTTGTCCGCTTGTTTCATACAATTTTGTGATCAAGGAACTCATTCTCAAAGTAATTCATTACAAACTTCTGATGGTATTGGCATAAACACTCTAATTATACTTCTTCATTTTATAACGTCATCACCTGTTTCAGAATCATTTCATCAAATAAAGATAGATATGACAAAGCCTTGACGGTAACTATACCAAGATCTCATGGGCTTACTCTCACTTTTGGTTTCTTCCTAGGATAGGTGTCTTGCCCATGGTCTGTTCTAGAAGCTTCATCGTGTCACATCTATCCCGTATGTATATCTCTTTGGAAGTAAGAACATACTGACATTTTTCTCAAATAAGCAAGTCAAACATAGATCAAATAGAAAATTTTAATTTTACACATTTCCTTGCCCTACCAACCTTTGGTGACGAGCTTGCATCTCTTACTAGTGACGTAGGGTTGGGAAAGGATGGAAATGCCCTTACTCACCTATGCCTTGCCCATGGTGATGAGCCCATACTTCTTACTAGTAGCATGGGGCAAGGTATAGGGGGTCCTCTTGACAATAAACATTGAAGGCAGTCAGCAACCAAATTCAAATGAACCTTTGAAATCTTGAGTCAAAAACAAATGAATCAGATGTCCAAAATTCCAAGAGAGTTCAAAACCTTGAAACCCAGATTTTGTCTACCATGTGGCCATCTATGGATCTAAGTCTAGATAAACCGCAAAGCAAGTTGCATCCCAAACTATGGAGTCACTCGAGTAGAGTAAGTTTGTAGCGTCCTAATTTGGTTCCACCAAATCTTTGTCTATCTCTCATCACTACCATTTCAACACATTTCATAACTTGTGCCCTTTCTAGCTCTCGGTGATGAGCCCTCGCATCTTACTAGTTGCATGGAGATAGGAGTGGGGAAAGTTCATCTACTCATCATACCGGTTTATCATCACACTTTGTCAAAACAAATATGAAGTACCGAAAAATTGCTTATAAGAAACTGGAGTTTAAAATCACATTGTGTTTACATTATCATATATCAGCATCACGAAATACAAAAAGAAAGTAAACATTTTATCATTTGTTCTCCATTGCATACATTCTGAAAAGCATATAAACATAACATTATAGTTTACATATGGAAAACAAAGCCATAAATGCCAAGAGTCTGATCCAAAAGAATATATATATATATATATATATATATATAAAACAATCAAGTTTCTTGTACAATGCCATCATGCGCTAAGCATGGTCAAAATGCTCAAAGAGCCCGAGAGATACAAAATACATCATAAAAAATAGTCCAAGAGAGCCAAGTGGCTTCTCAACCCCTATGAGATCCCTCTAAGGGTGCACGCCCCCGTCTAGGACTCCGGCTACGCCGGCGCTCTGAATGCACGGAGGGCTCACGATCCCGAGGAGCAGCTGTGGTCTCGCCATGAGAATGACTCCTCATCAGGCACTCTGCTGTCTTGTACCCTGCCAGCTTGGTACGGAGGGTAGACACCATCCTGGCCACATGCCAGACAGGGGAAAAGACATCGGTATGCCTACCAGCTGCTGAAGGCTCCCCTGCATCCATAGATAGCTCTGCACGGGTCTTCTCCATAGGGATCATCAGGGTATCGGTGCATACCCGGTGAATCAGGTCTCGCCACTCATCGGCAGTCTCTACAAGCAAAGGAGAAAAGCCAATTAGAAATAATCAAGAGATAAAAGAAAACGTAAACAAAAGGAGAGGTAACAACTAAGGCAATCATAAACTAGAAACAAACGTTAAAAGGAAGGATGATAACTCACTCGGATCGTCGGGCCTCCAAGATGGATCTCTAGGATCGGTACCGCCACAGATGCCACCACTGACCGGGTGCACTCCTCCTGTGGCCGGGCAACATAGCGTCCTACTACGAGACTCATCCTCCCCACCAAGGCCCTGAGAGAGCGGCTCCTCTGAAGCTAGTGTCACCCTCTCTGCACTCTGCTCCGCCCTCTCTGCTTGTAAAATATCCTGAGTGTCATGCCACTCAGGATCACTGTCCTCCTCTCCACCTGACTCACTAGCCTCAGCCTCGGTCTCCTCCTCTGTCTCTCCCCCTGTGAACTCCTCAGACTCGGAGTCTATGTCAATGGGGTTATCGCTACTATGAGCAGGACTAGCGACAATCTGAAGTAAGGGTGCCTGAGGAGCATCGGCTCTCCCTCGAGCACGTACTACCCGCCTAGCCGCAATAGGAACACCAGGAGTAACAACTATCCAACCCCGGCCTCTAGGACCTCCCCTAGCCTCTCGAACTGATCTATATACTGGCACCACGGGGAAGCATACCCACGTAAGGCAGGCCAAACTGTTGAGGCACTCGACCAAAAGGGTGTATCTCCACCCTCCCCACCCTGTCAACAAGTTGCCCTGTGGTGGAGCAGGAAATCAAAGTAAGAGCCTCCTCACCCCATAAACCTGCCATGGCCTGATAAGGTGTGGCCTCCATGTCAACAAAGCAGTGGCCGGAGGCGATTGGCTGGTGAGGTGCTCTGAGCACCGACATGTCTGTCCATCTGGCTGCCCTCACAGCTCTGGGATCTACCACCTCTACACCTCTCCCATAAGGGATGAAACACTCATAGACCCAGCTCATAACCAGGGTCAGATGGCTCAATGACTGCCCCTGCAAACGGACCACCCAGTACAAATCATGGTAGGTAGTCCCAAGAATGTTAGCTCCCAAGCATAAATCCGACCATGTCCCTCAATCTGTGTAATAATGGGGGACCAACAATAGAGTAGAGTGTCTCCTCCCTTGTCCCCGATCAATCTCGAGGCAAGGATCCCCATAATGGCCTGACAAATCAAGGGGATAGGTAGGCTAGGAATAGATCAGACCCTCACCCCTTCTTTGAACCAAAGGGAGATAATCGCATCTCCCATGTATGAGGCCCACTGTGCTATCTGAGCCCGTGAACTTGCTGTCTCAAGAGTGAGTCATCTCCCGATGATCGGGACCCCAAGATACGGTAAACATCCTCCAAAGTAATGGTCCACTCACCTCGGACCCCTGGTAATCGGAAAGTGTTCCGATCAACATCCTAATATGAAAATAAGTCGAAAGTATGTGACAAGACGGTGCAACATGCGGAACCCATGATATATGCAGATATGCGGCCTCTCGAAGAGTGTCCTCGCTTGCCCTGAGAAAGGGCATCTAATACTGCTGGGAGCCAATCACACTCTCTCTCTCTCGGCTCCATCGAATATACTCCTCCCTCACCTGCATACACCCAAAAACACACAAAATAGAGCAAGTTAGTATCCAAATGACTTTAGAAAAATCATGAAGACACATAAGAATGCTAAAAATGCAAAATTAACTTCAAAAGGGTGTTGTTTGTGCATTATGTGAAGGACCGCCACTCTGGGCGGGGTGGCGGTTTCATAATTGCTACCTTAAAGGCGGCGGTCTTATGCGCCGCCCTTAACAGGGCAGCGGTTGTGTATGCTGCCTTGACGCCCAAGGCGGCGGTCATGTCCCAAATTTCCGTACGGGTCACATGACCTAAAAATGCCTAAAAACACTAAATAAACGCTATTTTGACTAAAACAAAGCCTACCCAATAGGTGCCCCCTAGATAGACCTATTAAAACTAACATTTTCAAAAATTATCCCCCCATGACAAAGATTTCAACATTTTAATCTTTTGGGGATAAAAACGGTAAATCAAGAAAAACTAACCTGTGATCTCGCGGGTCGGCGTTCCACTCGTGGAGGCATGATCACGATCTCGTCCCGAATGTTTTGACTATACTCTCATGAGAAACCATCACCATGGGTCCTAGAGCTCAAAATCAACCAAATCAATGCGCGTAAATGAATAGGAAAATGGGCCCACTTTTACATATATAACAACCTGACTTGTTTTGAATGCCCCTTTCCACAGGTTTAGAGCGCCAACGGAGGTAAGTTCTTATCCCCACACAAATGGTACGTCCTCATTTCATGATATTTTAGTATTTATTTTTTGATCTACTTTGTCTATCTGCACTTGAGTTCTCTTTTCATTTTGCAGGTAGCGGGAATTTCGAGATAGCGTCATTTCGACACACGGACATACCAGGTATAACTCCTAACTTCCCATTTCGGGACCGCCATACTCGGACCCACCATTTTACGCCTCTTCATGGCTAAAACGATTCTCTCGAGGGGGCAATATGTACGTACCCAAAATTATAGGGTACTGCACCACCGGAATAACGTAACACGTGCCCCAATGATGATATAGGTCTCCTCGCAAGGTGTTCGGGATCCGAAAAGCTCTCCAAGTATGCATTAACATCCAGCATACCCTGCTTAGCCCCTGCGTGCTTTGTTTTCTCTTCTCCCCTCCTTTTCTTTGTGTTTTGGTCTGTAGTGACGAAACCGCCGCCCTGCTGGGTGGCGGTCTTGTGACCGCCGCCTAGGTAGGGCGGCAGTCCTTCACGCATTTTCCAAAATGATCTTTTTAACGTGAATCATGTAAATTTTCAACGTTTACTAGCTTTTTTTCACTGCCTTTGCTTGTATTTATGATTCTGGTTCCCTGGAATAGTGTTTTGGCATTGTTTATGGTTTAAGAGATCAATTTGGTTTTCACCTTTGGGTAAATGGGATTCTATAAATAGCTAGCTTGTGCTCAAGCAAATGGCCCCTCAAATTTGCCTCTGAATTTCTCATTCCAATAGTTTAGCCTTTCCTTTTGTTTAGGATTCATAGTTTCATTTGTTAGATGTATAGTTAGCATTGTTTAGCTGTCAGAAAGCCACATATTCTCCTTGTGCAAAGTGTTGTTGTCATTTCATCCAAATCAATTGGAGTAGGATAGTTTGATTTCAATAGGAAGCCATTAAAGTTGCAGGTTTTGTTCATCCAACAGGATAGTTTTAGGTGCTAGACATTTTATGTTGCATGAATCGCAATAAATCCCGCTAGGAATTGCATAGGCCAAGCTCTGTACTCTTGCGCTATCCCTCTCCTACTCGCATTGTATTCAGTCTGCATCCTAAGCTAGCCTTTGTTCCAATATCTACTTTTGTTGATGCTAACATTACACACTTTTTTGGATCCACGTGAGCACGAAAGAATGAGGAGATCACACTGAGGGGACAAGGTCACACACTATCGGATTTGCCACTGTTCCGCAAAATCCAGGTTCTAGCTTTCAAATTTCTAGTTACAAGCATATCAAATAGAGTAGCTAGTCATTTCATTTCAGTTAAATTTTACTTTCGATATTGCCATGGAAGCTGTGGGGATTGATAGTTTATGAGAAACTATGATTCACTCCTCACTTTTGAGGTAGGATTGAGAGTCTTTCAAATAGAGTAGATCAGTTATCAAGTTATTTAGAATAGATCTACAAATTGCACAGACAATGGCTATACTCGGTCGCTTTGTTTGTTTTAATTGTGTTATTAGTTTAGTTGTCAATTTTAGATATATTAGATAAGTTGCTCTTTAAAATCTGCTTTCAGTAGTTTAGCAATATGCATCAGACTTAGAAATATACGTAAATATATCTTGCATGTTTAGTTTATTCTTGTCATTAATTAGCTTTATATCGCTTGCTTTTGTATGACAATCACGGGACCTAGAGAGCCTAGAGAATACGTATTCGAGCCAATCGTGCCTCAACCCAATCTTATTATGGCAATAACTGATATAGATCAGAACCTTAGAATCCAAGTCTTCCGAACAACAGCAGACTTACAATAGATCAACTCACAGTTAAGCAGGTTAAATATAGAAGATGACAAAGTGCACACATTTTGGTCAAATCAGCCAAACTACAGATTACCCTAGATAAGTATCCGCATGACTATAGAAGGACTTGAAAGAGAGCAAACATTCGGTTGTGATCCTTTGGTCCCACAGCCAGACGTAGGAGACACTCTCACAGACATAGATACTAGCTTAAGGATTCAAGTTGCAAGAACGCCTATAAGATACTCAGAAAAGATTGCACAACTGTTAATTCTGAATGTAGAGGCCGAAAAGGCATACGACTATTGGATACTAAGTATTAGGGACTGATTCTGCACATGACCATAGTAGGTCCATAGTAACCACAAATATATGGTTGTGACCCACAAATCCCACAACCCAACGAATCAACAGGTGAATCAGACATAGATGCTAGCTTACGCACATTAGTATTCAAGATCTACTCCACTTCCACCTACCATCATCGCACAATTATCCTTGTTAGACATAGTAGCTAACAAAGCTAAAGATTTCTGGACTAGACTAGAGAATCAACCATAGAATCCGCTATATATCCATCATCCATCATATGACCATGTCTGGAGACATACACGAAACCATCCTAGGTCATTTTCCACATATCCCACAACCTATAGATCGGATCACGCCAGAGCTCGATATTGATTGGAGCCTTTGAGTAGTCATCCTTGCCGACCGATCTATCATGCTAGTTCAGGTTAGGAGGGCCTTCTTTGCCTTAGATTCATAGATTCCATTAGTGCATGTCGAAGATATAAGATTTCCTAACTAGTTTACCCATACCCTACACATAATCCATCCCCACCGGCTGTCTCGGCATGACCTCGGGAGGTCGGGTGGGAGGAAGAGTCACTTATAGATTTCCATGGTCGCTTGTCACTTTTCCATTATATAGGCACGCCTCTCTCAATGGAAAGCCTTGACAAGGCCAGTTAAACGCCGAACAACAATACAGAGCTATGCTTGACTAGATGTGTCGGTAGTATAACAATAAGGTCTATGAGTGAGAAATATATGAGGGAGATCGAGTTCTAAGACCAAACAACCAGATTGATAAGAAAACTAGCGAAGGAAGGAAGTTCCGGCCCAAGTGGTTGGGCCCATACCGAGTCATGAAGGACTACGGAAATGGTGTGTATCTTTTGTGCACACTAGAAGGTGAGGAATTCAGTGAAACTATCAATTCCTTGCATCTTAAACATTTTTACGCATAAGGAATCAGAATCACCACTTATACATTATAGGTACCTACATTGCATCAGTCATTTAATTGTTTGATTTTGTCCACTCATTTCGTAAATGGTAGTCCAGAACTTACTCTTAAGCAATTTATTACAAATTTTTGAAAATATTGGCAAAATCATTCAAAACACATCTCTTCAAACATCATCAACTATTTTCAAATCTTCTCATCAAGTTCGACAAACAAGTATTGACGAAAACCATACCAAGGCCTCGCATACTTGGTTCCGCTCTTTCTTTCTACTAAGTAAAGTTGTCCTTACCTACGGTGCATTGCTCTAGAAGCTTCTTGGTGTCATATCTATCCCTCTTAAGTATCTTTTAAAGAAAGGAAATCCCAAAGTCATAGATCGAAATGTCAAAATCAAATGGAATCAAAAGCACCAAGCAAACAGAATATTTTATTTTACACACTTCTTTGCCCCATCAACCTTTGGTGATAAGCCCACATATCTTACTGGTGGTGTGAGGTTGGGAAAGGAAAGGAGTGCCCTTACTCACCTATATCTTGCCTTTGGTGACAAACCCGTGCTTCTTACTAGTAGCATGAGGTAGGGTGTGGGGGGTCCATTCACACAAATTAACAAATCTTGGTATGCAAAAAGCACAAATCAGATCATATTAAGAGAAAACAAATGTCCAAACTCCAGAAAAGGTCAAATCCTCAAAACCAAATTTTGTCAACCAGGTTGCCATTTATGAAGCTAAGTCTAGATAAATTATAAAGTAAGTGGCCTTCTAAGCTTGGTGGTAGTTCTGAGTAGGGTAAGTGTGTAGGTCTAAGTTTGGTTCACTCGGTTTGTCTGTCTCTCTCATCGTTCCATTCAGTCAAACTCATATAACTTGTGCCCTTCCTAACTCTTGGTGTTGAGCCCTCACATCTTACTAGTTGCGTGGAATTGGGATTGGGGCAAGTTCATCTCTTTATCACTTTACATTCATCACGTTTTGCCAACATAAGAAGAAATTACAAACATTTCCCAAAGAGGTCGAAAGTTCAAAGCTACCATATGTTTATATCATCGCATATCAACATTACAAAAGCATAAAAAAGAGAACCATTCTACTCAACATTTGTTATCATTTGTCATCCATTGCATACATACTGAAAAACATGAAAACAAATACTCTACAAACATCTAGTGGAAACAAGTCATGAAATTCTAGGTACCAAGAGTCTAGATCCAAAAAGATATATATATATATATATATATATATATATATATAAATCAAGTTTCATATACAATGCCATCATGCACTAGGCATGGTCAAAACACTCAATGAGCCCGAAAAGTACAAAAACACTCATATAAATATCTGACAAAATACTACAAGAGTGGCCTCTCAATCCCTATGGGATCCCTCAGAAGGCGCACGACCACGTCTAGGACTCGGCTACGCCGGCGCTCCGAATGCACTGAGGGCTCGCGGTCATGGCCAATAGCCGTCCTCGCTATGAGAATGACTCCTCCTCATCAAGCGCTCGACCATCCTATATCTAGCTACCTCAGCATGGAGAGAAGTCATGATCTTCGCCACATGCCAGATAGAGGTGAAAACATTGGTATGCCTACCGAGCTACTGAAGGCTCCCCCACATCTACAGATAGCTCAACACGAGTCTTCTCCGAGGGGAGCAATAAGGTATCTGTACATACTCGGCGAATCAAGTCTTGCCACTCATCAGTAGTCACTGCAAGTAAAGGAGAAAAAAAAGTTAGAAAATGATCAAAGATAAAACCAAGAGTAAACAAAACAAAAAGAAATAATGACTAAGACAATTCTAACTAAAACAAATGTCAAGAGAAGAGTGACAACTCACTTGGATCTCCGGGCCTCCAAGAAGGATCTCTAGGATCCGCACCTAGCACTGATGCCGCCACTGACTGGTGTCCCTCTCCCACATCTAAGGCAATGTGATGGCCTGCAACAGACTCGCCATCTCCACCTAAGTCCTGAAAGAGAAACTCCTTTGAGACCAGATTCACCCTCTTTGTGCTTCGCTCTGCCCTCTCACCTGTAGGATCTCCTGAGTATCATGCCACTCAGGATCACTATCATCCCCCCACCCATTTCATTGATCTCCATCTCCTATGTCTCTCCCCTAATGAACTCCTCAGACTCAGAGTCCACGTCAATGGGCTCATCGCTGCTATGGGTGGGATTGGTGGCACCGACTCTCCCTCGAGCACGTCTTTACCTTCCCGGCCACAATAGGAACACCGGAGTAATAATAGTCCAACCCTGACCTCTAGGACCTCCCTGAGCCTCACGGATAGACCTATACACTAGCCCTACTGGAGGAAACATGTCAATATAGGGGAGGCCAAACTGCCGTGGTCCTCTATCAAAGGGATGTCCCCATACCCCTGCCATGGTCTGATAAGGAGTGGACTCCATGTTTGCAGTGGTCAAAGAGGCCACTAGCTAGTGGGGTGCTCTAAGAACTGTCATCCCTATCCACCTTGCTACCCTGACGGCCCCGGGATCCTCTACCTCTACACCTCTCCCATACAGGGAGTGATATGCTCATACACCCAACTCATAACAAGAGTCGGGTGGCTTAGTGACTGTCCCTATAGTCGGACCACCCTGTACAAATCATGGTAGGTGGTCCCGAGGATATCTACTCCCCAAGCGTAGACAAGTCCATGGCCTTCAATCTGTGTAATAATTGGGGCCCAACAATATAAGAGGGTGTCCCCTCCCTTGTCCCCAATCAGTCTCGATGCAAGGATGCCCATGATGGCCTTGCGGAGCACATGAATGTATGACTCAATAATGGAACGGATCCTCACTCCCTTCTTCGATCCCATCGATACAACTGCATCCCCCATGTAGGTGGCCCATTGAACCACCTGAGATCTCGATACTGCTATCTTAAGAGACAACCGCCGCCCAAGGATCGGAACCCCTAGTATCCGATAAACATCCTCCAGGGTGATGGTCCACTCACCCCTAACTCCTGGCAATTAGAAGGTATTCCGATCCGCATCCCAGTATGAAAATAAGTCACATAGTATGTGACTAGCAGGCGCAACGTGAGGGACCTACGCAATCCTCCAAATGTCAACCCTCTGAAGAGTATCTCACTCTGCCTGAGTGAGTGCCTCTAACACTGCTGGGAGCCAATCACACTCCCTCTCTCGACTCCATCTAATGTATTCCTCCTCCTTCTACATACACCCAAAAACACAAAAAGGAGTGAGTTAGTATCAAAATCCAATTGGAAAAACTATCAATAACGTGTAAAAATGCTAAAAATGCAAAAATAAGTTAAGTAAAGCATTGTTTCGGCTTTTTGTCATGGATCCGCCTTGTGTAGAGTGGCGGTTTTGTAACCGCCACCTTCTAAGGCAGCGGTCCCATAACTGCCACCCTGCATAGGGCGGCGGTCCTGTCTCGAAAATACAAACGGCTCAAATACCCTAAAAATGCCCAAAAACAAGCAAATGCACCATTTTTGCTAAAATAAAAACCTACCCTATGGGCGCCCCCTAGAGACACATTTAAAACTAGTATTTTCAAAAATACCCCCTTAAGACAAATATTTTATCATTTCTACATTTGAAGTTTAAAAACAATAAATTGAGAAGAACCAACTTGAGACTTCGCAGGTCGATTTTCAGCTCTCGGAGGCATGACCGCTATCTCACCATGAACTTTTTGACGATACTCTCATCGAAAACTGTCACCGTGGGTCCCCAAGCTCAAAAAATATCAAATCAATCCATGTAAATGAATAGTGAATTGAGCTCGTATATATATATATATATATATATAGCCTTTTAAATTGATTTTGAATGTCTTTGCGTAGGTCGAGCATTGACGGAGTAAGTTCTAAACCCCACGTAGATGGTGAGTCCTCTTTTCATATCAATTTAGCCTTATTTCTCAAATTATTTTATCTAGCTTGCACTTGAGTCTTTTTTTTTATATACTTTGCGAGATAACGAGATCTTGGATGGCGACTTTCCAACACACACAGTGTGTAAGGTATAACTCCTAACTCCCCATTTCAGGGACCACCATACTTGGATCCACTATTTTACACCTCTTCATGGCTAAAATGATTCTCTCGAGGGGGTAATATGTACGTGCACTCGAAATTATAGGGTATTGCATTGCAAACGATGTTACACATACCCCAATGATGATACATGTCTCCTCGCAAGGTGTTCGGGATCCAAAAAAGCTTGCCAAGTATACGTTTGTATCCCGCATGCCCCGCTCGGCCTCCACATGCCCTTTTCCCCCCTATTTTCTTGCATTTTTGTCTTCAGTGATGAAACCGCCACCCTGCCTGGGCTCGGTCCCGTGACCGCCACCCAGGATAGGGCGGCGGTCCCATAACCGCCACCTTGCATAGGGTGGCGGTCCTGTACGCATTTTCCGATTCTTCCGACAATCGCGTCAAACATAAATCTTCAATTTTACCCACTTTCTTCAACCACTTTGGCTTGCATTAATGTTTTTGGTTCCCTGGTAATAGTGTTTTCCCTTTGTTTATAGTAAAAGAGTTCAATTGGGAGTTACCCTCTGGTAAATGCTTTTGCTATAAATAGCCAGCTTGTTTTCAAACAAATGACCCCTCACCTTCTCAATTCTCTTATTCAGTCTTTGAATTTCTTGCTTAGAGTTCTACTAGCTTCATGTTTTGCATCGATTATTAGTTTTCCTTTTTGTTTAGAAGTCATTCAATCTTCTTGTTTCAATTTTGTTCCATTTTTGCTCCATACAATCAGTTTAGCATAGAATAGCTTCATTTCAGATTAGAATCCATTAAAGTTGTAGGTTTTTGTTTTGTCACAAGGATAGATTCTAAAACTCTCGACATTTGTGTTGTATTCCCGCAATAAATCCCGCTAGGAATTGCATAGTCAAGCTCTGTTCACTTGCGCTATCCCTCTCCTACTCGCATTGTATTCGGTCTATATCCAAAGCTACCATTGTTCGAATACCATCTTCTATTGATACTATCATATACATGCTTTTCTGGATTCACGAGAACACGAAGGAATGAGGAGATCACACTAAGGGGATGAAATCACACACAACTGGATTTACCACTGTTCTATAAACGCAAGGTTTGAGCTATCAAAGTTCTAATTACAACATATCAAATAGAGTAGTGAATTATTTTATTTCAGTCAAAAGTTTGCTCTCGATATCATCGGGGAAGCTATGGGGATTGATAGTTTCTGAGAAACTGTGATTCATTCCTTGCTTCTGAGGTAGGATTGAGAGTATTTCAATTCAAAATAATTAGTTGCTTAAATATTTAGGATAAAATCACAACTACATAGGTAAATAGCACACCGAGTATTTTGTTTGTTTTAAATTCTATTGCTAGATTAGTTAATTCATTTTTCTAAATATACTAGAGTAAATTGCTCTTTAATTTCATTAAAATACGTTATCTAAAATACAAAAATAGAAAAATGCTTGCATAGTGTAAATACATCTTTTGTAATCGAGTTCATTAATTTTAGTTAAAAATTGAAACACTTTGCATGACAATCACATGACCTAGAGAGCCTAGAGAATATATATTTGAACCAATAGTGCCTCAACCAAATCTACCCATGACATTAGCTGATATAGATCAAGACCTTAGGATACAAGTCTTTCGAGCAACGACAAACCTACAAGCAATTAGTGAACAACTGAGAGGGTTAAATATCGAAGACGACAAGGCATATACATTTTGGTCAAACCATCCTAACTATAGACTAGCCTTGATAAAATACCCGAATGACTGTACAAGGATTCGAAAGAGAACAAGCATTTGGTTGCGATCCTTTAGTTCCACAACCTGACGCATGAGACCTCCTCATTGACATAGATACTAGCTTACACATTCAAGTTGCCAGAACACCTGTTAGGTACTTTGAGAAAATTATACAACTT
This sequence comes from Taxus wallichiana var. yunnanensis, assembly GCA_018340775.1. Taxonomy (NCBI): domain Eukaryota; kingdom Viridiplantae; phylum Streptophyta; class Pinopsida; order Cupressales; family Taxaceae; genus Taxus; species Taxus wallichiana. The sequence goes on along the minus strand of CM031240.1, from coordinate 790,748,275 downwards.
CTAGTTCTAAACATAGAGGCTGAAAAGGTGTATGATTACTAGATAGTTGGAAGAAGGGATTGATTCTTAACATGACCATAATAGGTCCAAAACAACCACGCACTCATGGTTGTGATCCCCAAGTCCCACAACCCAATGGGCCTGCAAATCAGTTAAGTATTGACACCGGCTTACAAACGCTGGTATTTAGATCCTCACCACTCCCACCAGATATTATAATACAGTTCTCCGTATTAAATATAGAATCCAATCAATCTAATATTTTCTGGGCTAGACCAGAAAACCACCCATAGTTCACTACAAATCCACTAAGCCTCCTACCACCATTTTTCATGACCTTGTCTGGAGATATATACAAAGCTCCCACAGGCCACTTCCCACATATCCAACAACCAAGAAACAGGATCTCGATAGAGCTAGACATTGATTGGAGCCTCCAAACAACTATTATATCCGAACAATCCATTACACTAATTCAGGTTAGGAGGGCCTTCTTTGCCTTAGATTCACAGATTCCATTATTGTGTATTGAGGATATAAGATTACTCGATTAGCTTGTCTGTATCCATTCATATTCAACATTCACCAGCGATGTTTTAGCGCGACCTCGGGAGGTCGGTGCGAGGAAGAGGTACTTGTAGATTCTCATGCTTGCATGTCACTTTTCCATCGTGCGCACTGCATCAACTGGATCAAGATGCAAACCACCATCCAAACCTAGAGTTATAATCAACTCACTACGATTATGAAGTACAAGAATCAAAGGTCGGTGTTGAAGACCTAACTCAACTAGAGTTAGATGTGAGTAACTGAAATTTCAGAAGGGTGAGTCATCATGAAGAGGGGACCAACCCTGATTAATGTAATAATTTTCTCGACCTTATCTAAGGTCTAAACTATATCATATGCTGAAAATCAAATTCCAAGCCACGTGTCACATGACACATCAACAAAGGGACCAAAATAATACAAATAAAACATGTGTTGCAGAATGATTAAAAGAGACCAAATACTATAGTATGTGTAAAATTTGGAGAGGGTCAATTATTTAACAATGATGATATCCTTTGACCTTAGACTAAGGTCTATATTATATGTGCCATGTAATGTCAAGGTGGCCAAGTGATGTATGGTATATATATATATTTATATAAGTGCTAAGGTCAGAGAGGGGTAAATAATTACTTTATTATTTGCAAACATACCTTAATCTTACCAAAGAACCTTGTACCAAGTCAAAGAGGGAAAACAAAGGAGAATATTATTTCTAGCATGTGCACATGGACAGGTGGTCCCCACAGTAAAGATGGAGTATTTTGCTAAGAAAAGGAAATCAAAGCATTATTTTGTAGGAGTATAATTTTGCATGCCTTCACAAAAGGACAAAACTGAGAAGAAGACAAAAATACCCTTGCAAGTGGATGAATATGCAAGTGTCACATCATGCACAAGTAGACCAAGATCATGCACTTACATTGGAGGAGACTTGCACAACAAGCAAGTGGCTAATATTAGCCAAAAATATTCACCCAAGTATTTTAATTGCATTAAAAATAGAACAGTCAACTGCACTTTGACTAGAGTGTATTTTTGTAACTAAGGCTATTAATGCCTCATTGTAATCAGCATGTCTATTTTTATTCCTTTATTTATTCATGATAAAGGGGTAAAATTAGCATGCATGCGTGAGTACAGATTGTAGTCTATTTTTAGGAGGGGTTGGGTGAAGTATTTTTGCTATATATTGTGTGCACTAGCAAGGCACATGGATGCCTTTTTGACACAACAGATCTTGATCTTGATGCATATTTTTGTCAGTTTTTCCCTTGAATGAGAACTAGTTATTGTCTTTCCAATTATTTGCAGTGGTGTGTATCTTTCCATTAATTCTTGTGAATTTTAATTCCCTGATTAATTATCTTACCTTGCTTTGTAAATTTGGTATTTTCTATTCAATCTTAGTGTGCATGTTAGCTTTGTGTTGTTGTGATTTATCCCTCAACACACAAGTGTTTTTCCTTAGGATCAAACTGAAACCCATTGGTTCATGCATCTGCAACTTGTTTCTCAATTTTATTGTGCATGTACTCAGTCAAAGCCCTCAATCAATTTGGTGTATCACCCCATTTCATTTCAGTTACAACAATCTTTTTACCCTCAAAACCCCAAAAATTAGTTTAGGATACATCAATAAGGAACCGACCTTGATACCGAGACTCACCTCAACAATAGGTATACCCACAGACCTGAGGTGTTTCCATTGTATCTACGGAAGTGAGAGATAAAGCAAGCTTAGAACCCCTATTTTCATCTCTCAACAAGGGTGCACTTTTGAGAGATAACAATAGCTTTGATGATTCAATGAATACTATAATTACTTTGTATAATGAATTGATTGATTGTTTGATGAATGAATGCACAATGAGAAGAATGAATGTATAGGATTTTGAATTCATGATAGTAATGGATGGTTAAAAGGTATCGTTAATAAGAGAGTATATACGGGAAGGGTTTCTTTTTTATTGATCTTGAACTATGGTCTTTGGAAAGACCTTTTAATGATACTTAGAACTCATTTAAAGATGATGAAAATGATTTGAAATGACCAATAATTGGGAAAGAATGTTACATCGGGTTTGTGTTTGAATGTCCTCATTTGAGAAAGGACTAAATACTTGTATTAAGTTGTAGTTATTTTTGTGTGAAAGTCTTGTATTGACATTTTGAAGAATGGAAGATCATAAAATTTGTCATAATATGATGATACAAAAGTGGAGAATGATGTCATGCATGAAGATTGTAGAGACATGATATGATGAGTTTTAACATGAGTGATGATTGCTGAGGGTTTAGTACACTAACCGTAGCCTTGTAAGTAAAAATATTAAGGTGTATTGACTAATAAAGAAGTGTTTAGTGAACATATAAAGTCCTTTGTGAACTAAGACAATTTATAAGGAAGTAATAAGGATTCTTAGAGCTTAAAAAGTTATCTAAACTGTTTGATAAGAACATTTTTGCTCTAGATTTTTGGGTCAAACCGTGTCTAGGGTTTTTGGATATAGGAAAATTTGAATAATTCCAAACCTAAACACTGAAAGAACTTGATAATTTATATGTATGATATTGGGTATGGGGCAGAGCTATATATGAAATTTCATAGTGATTGGTAGATGTTAATGTTGTCAAAAGAAAAAAATACGGTCATCTCTGAGCATGCATGGATTGGGTGGAAGCTTGAGGTCTAATCTTGTCAATAATATATAAGCTATTGTTTCAAGGTTATGAAAATGACAATAAGAATTGTTAGTAGAGTTTTGTAAGGGTGTGCATGGTTAGGCAAAGTGATAATGTGGAGAAGACCTCAGAGAGTATAGATAATACTCTGTTTAGTCCCGAGAAAGTAAACATAGTAAAGTGTAAAGGTTGTTGATGCATTCTTAAAATTTTTATAGTAAGATAAGCATGTTGTGATGGTGTTAGGGAGTTGATAAGACTATTATGCAAAGAAAAAAAAAAAGAACTAAGGTAGGAACGCTAAGGTACAGTCCTTGAAGTAGAATTTGTAACAATCATTCCTAGGCTAGTGAAACACCGATTTCAAACACTAAGGCTACAAGAAGAAGAATTTGATTCAAATGGTATGGGAAGTTGGTGTTAAGAGTTGAGGGAAGATGTTAGAGTGTCTTAGAAAATTTAGAAAATAACAAGAAATATGGATAGAGTCAAAGTTGTGGTCGATATGAGCAAGATTTGCAAATCTTGGAATTGAGAAAAATAGAAGATGGAGAGTTGAGGAGAGGATGAGTATACCTTGAGAGAACTATTTTGAGATGGATAAAAGGGACAAAGTTGATGTCACAAAGAAGAAATTACAAACCCTATAACATTGCATTGTTACCCTAGTATAGACAAGAATGAGCAAAAGTTGCTAAAATTGCAGAAATTGCACAATAGAGAGCTTGATAACTCTAGGAGCATGGAAAACCTCTTAGAAATGATGGAGTGAAGTGGATAAAGTGTTTGGAAGGTCAGAAGATGTTAGAGAATTAAAAAGCAAAAATTTTTCCTTGAAACCCTAGACTAGGTTTAGAAACAAGCTAGAAATGGGGTTTAGTGATTAAGAGAGATAGAAGAAGAATTGAGAAAAATCCCATGGTGAAAAGCAAGAGCAAGATAAAGGGTATCTGGAAATATAATAATTTTTGATTGGTTGTTTGCAGTTGTTCTAAACTTGGAGGTTTACAGTGTAGGAGGGCTAATTGCCTAGGAAGACAAAATTACAAAAAGTGGCATAACTTTTCACTGGAAGAGAGTTAGGACTTGAAATTTGAAATGCACCTTAATGAGGATAATGGGTGCCTAAAAATCTTACCATTCAGGTACATAAGCTTCGATTTGCAAAAATTTTCCTTTTCGGTGGCTACAAGGACTAGTGAGGGTATAAAAGGAAAATGATGAAAGATGGATTTGTGAAACTAATTTGATGGTTTGAGAAAGTGTAAATAGGGTTATTAAGCATGCTTGGAGTGGTTTCTAGTGTTAGAACAATGATATATTACATTTTGGAATATTGAACCATTTTTAGCAAGAAGTTATCTTTTGAGGAAAGTTAATGATAGAGTTGTTTTTAACACTCCTTAGTAAAATTTTGGATGAATGATAGCATGTGTGTAGGGGAATACATAATTTGGTATTAGAGCAGGAAAATTTAAGAAGTTTGAGCATTTTAATTAAAGGTACAAGTTGATTTTTGATAAGAAAGTATTTCAAATAGTTGTCTTGATGAATGTGGTTTAATTTATTAAGTTGTTTGAAACTGATGGTTTCCTTCTTGTGAGTTTAATGTGAGAGAAATGACATGTTACTCCTTTGAGAAGTGAATAAAAGTGAAGAAAGAGAAAATATAGTGAAGATAGTGAAAGAATTCAAAAGACTAGGTAAGCAAATAAACCTAGGTGAGACTTGGCAAGGTGAAAATACTTTTAGAGAGAAAAAATATGAAGGCCGAGATAGTGAGGAGTTATTCCAGTTGATGAAGAGTAGTAAAAGAAGGAAATAATAAAATATGAGAGAAGAAGAGAGAAAATAAGAATGTGGGAAGAGCAAGAAATAAAAGAGATAAGAAAAAACATCAATTAGAAGAGTTAGAGAGAAAAATAAGAGAAATGCATAGGCAAGAAAAGAAAATAGAGGTGAAAATAGTGATAAAGAAATAGGTAAAGTGGCCATTGAGGTCACTCATGAAGAAGAAAAAGAAGATAGTAGAAGAAGAAGACAAGATGAAAATGATGGAGGTGAAGACAAATCAACAAAAGAGTGAAGAAATAAGAGATTAAAGCAAAGAAGTGTTCAAAGTGTTGAGGAAGAATTCAAATGAGAGATAGAAAATATTGATTTTCAGTTTGTATATATAGGAATAAAAAAATAGAAGATGAATTGTGGGCACTTGAATGTGCTTTAAAGGATGAAGAAGTGAAGTATGAAGAAGAAAAAGTTGAAGAAATGAAAGAGAAGATTGAAAAAGATGAAGAAAGAGAAGAAAAAGCAAGTGAAGAGACTCAAAAGTCTCTTGTTTTTAAATCTAAGGTTTTGTTTATTTGTGAATGTGTAGGTAAGATAGAGAAAGAGATCAAAAGTATTGAAAAGATAGCTCATTTGAGAGCTCAAATGAAGAGAAAAGCAAGTGAAGACCTCATTTTTGAGGACAAAGACAAAAAGAAGAAGATGAAGACAAATAAATAAGATTCAAGGAAGAATGAAACTAAAAAGGATGAAGAAGACACAAAAATAAAGAGAAGAACACCACAAGTTGAAGCTAATTGGAAGAAAAGAAAGAAAGAAGGCCTTTTGTATATACTACATTTCTCTCCACATGGGGAGTATGATGTAGGAGCATCAATGTAATTAGCAAAATTTTGGCTTGACTAGTCTTCTAGGGTGTCTTAGGATGTTTTGGGGTCCTATTTAGCCTATATGGACCCTCTTGTTGTAATAAATGGCATTTTGGAGGTTTCCTCTAAAAATCCATATTTAAATATTCAAATGTTCTAAGTTGTGTAATCTAGCCTATGTGCTAGTGAAATAGGTCTAGGATTTAGTGTGATAGACTCTTAAGTGTTAGTATAGGCCTAAAATAAGTGCAATAATGTGTTCATATTGTAAACTCTCCTACTTTACCCTTATCATTGTGGAAAATCACTTAAGTTGGTCTAATCATGGTAGAGTTAGTTATTAGAAGCCTAACTACCTTTCATCTTCTTCATATGCGGGAGGATTCAAATGGAGAAGGATAATGAAAAGATTGTAAAGTTGGGGAGAGGAGAGATTGTTCGAGAGCCATTAGGCTTAGGGAATCTGTATTAGCATGGAAAAACCCAAATAAATAAGATTTCCCTTGTGAGAAATATTGATATAGAGTTGATGATTTAATGAACACTTTAATTACTTTGTATAATGAATTGATTGATTGTTTGATGAATGAATGCACAAAGTGAGTAGAATGAATGTAAAAGCTTTTGAAGTTATGAGAGTAATGGATGGTTAAAAGGTACAATCAAAGAGAGTATATACAGGGAAGGGTGTCTTTTTGATTGATCTTGAACTATGGTATTGGTAAGAACTTTTAATGATACTTAGAACTCATTTAAAGATGATGAAAATGATTTGAAATGGCCAATAATTAGGAAAGAAGGTTACATCAGGTTTGTGTTTGAATTTCCTAATTTGAGAAAGGACTAAATGCTTGTATTAAGTTGTAATTCTCTGTGTATGATAGTTTTGTATTGACATTTTGTAAGAATGGAAGATCATAAAATTTGTCATGATACGATGATACAGATGTGAAGAATAATATCATGCATGCAGATTGTGAAGACATGATATGATGAGCTTTAACATGAGTGATGATTATCGTGGTTTAGTACAATGATTGTAGCCTTGTAAGTAAGACTGTTAAGGTGTCTTGATTGATAAAGAAGTGTTTAATGACCATATCAAGTGATTTGTGAACTAATACAACTTCCAAGGAAGTAATAAGAGTCTCATAGCTTATAAAGCTATATAAACCGTTTGATAAGAACATCTTTTCTCTAGAATTCTTAAAACCTTCCTTCAAAATCAAACCTTGTCTATGGTTTGTGGATATAGGAAAATTTGAATAATTCAAAACCTAGACATCAAACAACTTGATACTTTGTATGTATGATCTTGGGTATGGGGAAAATCTATATATGAAATTTCATAGTGATTGGTAGAGGTTAATGGTGTCAAAGGAAAAAAATACAGACATATCGAGCACGCATGATTGGGTGGAAGCTTGAGGTCTAATCTTGTCAATAATATATAAACTATTGTTTCTATGTTTTTAAAATGAAAATAAGGATGATTAGTAGAGTTTTGTAAGGGTGTGCATGGTTAGGAAAAGTGATCAAGTGGAGAAGACCTCATAGAAATTTCATAGATAATACATTGTTCGATCCTGGGAAAGAAAACACAGTCAAGTGTAAAGGTTGTTGACAAATTCTTAAAAGTTTTATAGTGAAATAAGAATGTTGTGATGGTGTTAGGGAGTTGATAAGACTATTATGTAAAGCAAAAATATAACACTAAGGTAGGAAGACTAAGGTATAGTCTTTGAAGTGGAATTTGTAACAATCATTCCCAAATCTGAAACAATGATTTCAAACACTAAGGCTACAAGGAAGAAGTTGATTAAAATTGTATGGGAAGTTGGTGTAAAGAGTTGAGGGAATGTGTTAGAGTGTCTTAGAAAATTTAGCAAAGAACAAGAAATATGGATAGAGTCACAATTGTGAACTGATATGACATGGATACTTGGTAAGTGCCTATGAGCAACTTTGAGCAAGAATTACAAAACTTGGAATTGAGGAAAATAGAAGGGGAGAGTTGAGAAGAGGATGAGTAGAACTTGAGAGAAATATTTTGAGATGGATAAAAGGGACAAAGTTGATGTTACAGAAAATTAAGAAATTACAAACCCTAGAACATTGCATTGTAACCTTATTATAGACAAGAATGAGCAAATTTTGCTAAAAATGCAAAATTTCACAATAAAGATCTTGAGAACTCTAAGAGCATGGAAAAACCTCTTAGAAATGATGGAGTGAAGTGGATAAAGTGTTTTGAAGGTGAGAAGATGTCAAAGAAGTCAAAAACCAAGAATTTTCCTTGAAACCCTAGACTAGGTCTAGAAACAAGCTAGAAATGGTGGTTTGGTGATTAAGAGAGATAAAAGAAGAATTGAGAAAAACCCCATGGTGAAAAGCAAAATAAAGATAAAGGGTATTTGGAAATATAATAATTTTTTATTTGTTATTTGTAGCTTGTTCTAAATTTGGAGGTTTATAGTGTAGGAGGGCTAATTGCCTAGGAAGACAAAATTGCAAAAAGTGGCATACCTTTTTAGTGGAAGAGAGAGTTAGGACTCGAAATTTGAAAGGCACCTTAATGAAGATAATGGGTGCCTAAAAATATTACTAGTCAGGTATGAAAGCTTGTGGTTTGCAAAATTTGTCAGAATTTGTCCTTTTAGGGCTACAAGGACTAGTGAGGGTATAAAAGGAAAATGATGAAAGATGAATGTGTGAAACTGATTTGATGGTTTGAGCAAGTGTAAATAGGGATATTAAGCATGTATTGATTGGTTTCTTGTATTAGTACAGTTATCTATTACATTTTGGTATATTGAACCAATTTTAGCAAGAAGTTGTCTTTTAAGGAAAGTGAATGATAGAGTTGTTTTTAACACTCATAAGCAAAATTTTTGGATGAATGAAAGCATGTGTATAGGGTGATTACATCAAAAGGTTAGGTGTAGGGATGTGTAGGGTAGGTTTCAGGTGAGATGTAGGAATATTAAATTCCTATAAATGTTAAGGAAGGTGTGTTTGTAATGGATGACCTATTATGGATTGCCAAGGTTAGGAGAGATGAATGAGGTGTCATTGGCATTCAGATCTTGATATTAATTGTATGTTATGGAATGAATGATCAAAGATCCTTATTGTTATTATCTTTGTCATGATTTACATTATATTGTCTTCTATTCTATGTTGCACAATGTGTTATGTTGACTACACATCTTGCATGATCTAACAAAGAGGGACTTGAAAGGTTATGTGTGCTTTAGGTGAGCACTTAGACATCATTCGAGTGATGTGCCAAAGCGTGCTCAAATAAGTGGTGCTAATAATAAATACTACATTTTGTTCCATTGTCGGGATCTATTTCAACTCTAATCATCACAATGTGGTGTGTGTATGGTGTTCCAACTGTCATTGGATAATATTGAGGTTTGGGTACACGAAAAATAGATGATTTTGCTTAGAGATATAACATTGGAAGATACTTTAATTCATGCAAATGGGTAGAGGACAACCTATATGATGAGTTGTATGAGACCTTTTTTAGTTTCTTTTCGAGCAAATTGTATGAATGGTTAACAACATACTCTCAGGATAAGGTGATCATATTGGGAAGAAAGTTTGTGTGGAGTTAGGATAAGTACCAGGAACTTGTTGATTTGGATGATCCTTGGACATGCACGATAGATTGTTGGTGGGTAAGAATTTTGAGGAATTACACATTGAAGTATGTGATGCTAAGGTATTCGTGTTTGGAGGAGGCAAAATTTCAGTTCCTACGTGAACCCATAGGATATTATTTATGGGCGGTCTTGTTAGCCATAAATTTTTTAATGATTGAGCTTGGATTGGAAAATATCCCTATGGTAGGCTAAAACCCCACTATGCATAGTAGGAAAAGAAAAGGCAGGAAGGATGGCGCTAGTCTAAGTGGAAGAAAGATTCAGGGAAGAGAGGATTCAAAAGTATAATAATTCGCAAGAGGGTAGTTGAATAAAACCTGAGAATGAGAGGAATGGGGTTGGGTGAAAGTGATGAGAACCTTATAGAAGACGAGGGATCACAAGACCATGTCCCTTATATATTAGGGAAGCACAATATAAGGACCCCCTCGGCATTTGATGAAAGTGAGTTTGATGAAAGAATAATAACCATTGATGCACATCTAACCCACCCCAGGACCCTAGCCCTTGCACTTGGTGTTTGGAATTAATAATTTTTTATAGAGGATCATCATATGATGACGATGAAAAGAAGGTAATTAGGGATCACCATGTTGGGTGGGAGATACAGGTAGATATGTGTTGGTATCAGCTCAAGAGGCCCAAAATAAAGGTAGCAATGGAAATGGCTCATGTAGGCAATGTTTATGGAAAAGTCAACAGATGGCAATTAGACAACAAAAATGGTTTAGAATTCTTCTTAGTGGAAGTAATCAATGTTAGGAAAATGTTGGAAAATGCTTGGTGCTTTATTCCACTATGGTCATGCAAACCAATTATTTCTTCTTAGGACCACCATTAGTCCCAACAATGGGGTTGGGAGGCTCTGGTCCTCCCTTAAGTGGAAGCAACCCTAGTGGAGGTTCGAGGTTAGGATATGGTCCCCCACCAAGTGGAAATAAATAATGAGACAAAATAACCCATCACACAACAACCTCCTCATATCTTCTTTGATATGTCACTTCATTTACCATAGTATCGAGGTGTGGAAGATGCAGTAAAGCACATACATAAGTGTGAAATTTTATGGAGGGCCAAAGGAATAACAACCTCAAATGAGAAGGTGAGTCAATTTTCCATAACGTTAAAATGTCGTGCGCATAGTTGGTACACGAAGTATGACCCACATCAAGTAAGGTAGGACTATGATGCATTACACCACCTTTCTAGCTGAATTTCACATACCAAAATTTGAGCAACAAAAGAATAATGCACTCAAGGACATCAAACAAGGTTTATCCCAAAGTGTTAAGGAATATGATGCGCATTTCAAAACCTTGTTGTCTAAGATTTCATATGACATCCACCACATTCAACATGCAAAATGGTTTATAAGGGGATTGATGAAACCATTTCGAAGGGCATTATCACATAAATCATTCATAGAACCACACAATGCTTTGGAGGCAACACTATGCACAGAGGCGGTTAGAAGTGACAACACTGGAGTAATCTCATTTATTGAAGTTCAAATTACAACCATGAATACTCAGCTAGAGAAGTTATCTCGCTAACTTAGTGCATGATACTTGTAGTGGACTATGGTGCATAAATTATGACATGGAAGGGTACATGAAGGATAGTTATCCGCGAGGGAATGTGTGCGCATTAATCTCAACTTACAAGATTTGTCACAAGAACCATGATGTCTGAGATTTCCCACTTTTGCACTATGCTATAGAGAATAAGGTGTTGACGTATTGTAATATTTGTGACATGCACACACATATACAACTAATTTCTGTGATTGACCACATTCATGAAGCTTGTGAGACAAGGTTACACCAGATTAGTGCAAAGAGCATCTCAGAATGATGTGAATGAGAAAGTGAGAATAACATTGGACAAAACAATGGGCCATGCAACAAATGGGGGATAATGGGGGATATCATGGTAGAGGCCAACGAGGTCAGCAGAGGTAGGTTTAGTCGAGGAACATGCTATACATGTGGGTCACTAGACCATTATCAATGTGAGTGTCTAAAGAACCAATCTTGCATGTAATGGAAAGGGGCATAAAGTAGAAGAATTCTAACTTTTATATGTGCACATGTGTAAAATAAGAAGGATAGCGAGGCTCCACAATGATATACACTTAAGCGCTCTAGGAAAGGAAAATGACTTCCGAGAATTTAGCTATGGTAGAGAAATAACCATTATTGTTGGTCACAATACATGCATAAGCCTCACACATGCATGAAACAAGGGAGAATGAAGACACTCATAAGAGAGGATTAGAATGTATAGCCAAACAAATATCCAGACATGGGGTGGTGAAAATAAGTTTTCCAGAAACCATGGGATTGATTAGAGAACTCTAGGGGAGATACAATACATGAAGGAACAAGCATGGGAGAAAGAGCATGCACAAATGGAATGAGGTACATGATAAGGATGTGGATGACTCAAGGAAGTATGTAGAATGCTTAGGCAAGAGAACATCATCCCTCTATTAGGAGAGTGATTACGGAAAAGTGATGCCATGCACAGAATAAATAGGGATAGAAAAATCTTACATGTTAATTTACCACCCATGACCATGAGTATGATAAGGAAATTACTTTAGATGCAGTTATAGATGGTTGGTTGGTAAGTAACATTTTGATTGACACAAAGCGTATGAAAAGTCAATATCCTAACATTGATGCTTGGAATCAAATGGGAAGACCACCATTGCAACCATCTTTGAAGTGTGTGTACATGGCCAATAAGACAAGGGAAATTCCCATTGGAGTTTTAAAGAATGCAAACATCATGATTTAAGGAGAAAATTTCAAAGGAGACTTTGAAGTACTAGAATTGACAAAGGAGGAAAAATTTCCTGCACTACTTGGCCTCCTTTGGTGTTATGCAAACAATGCAAACTTATGCTTTAACAAGTGGTATATCAACTTTGAGAATGAGGAGGAATGAGTGGTAATCCCAATGGATGGTACCAATATTACACCCTACACCAAACCTATCAATGAAGAGGAACTCAATTAGATATACACACAGACAATGCACACTCTAGAAAATGTTGAACCAACAAAGGAAGGAGTGATTAATTGGGGAGATGCACATTCATGTCACCGACACTACTAGCATTTATTTTGATAATTGGGATCATGGAAATTATAAATGGTGGGTCGCAAGTGTCATGGAAGAGTAACATAGATGATCATGCCACAGATAGTCAAATAGCAGGAATGAAGAGTGGCACTACTAAGATATATGGGAAGAAAAACCTAGTCTTTCTTATGTGCCATGGAGGAATAATTACGAAATGAAGGGGAGATAAGAAATATGTTTGTTTACTCCTTGAAGGGAATAACAAAATGATGATGGGCATGTGTAAAGGGATAATCTACTCGATGGCATGAAATAAGGGTTGTTTTCTTAACAAGGTTCTCTAGAATAACCTTCCTTCTCGATACCATATTATGATGGGAAGACACATCCCCATGGTCACATATAACTTTGTGAGAAAGAATTGGCTAAAAGGGCTTTGATGTGTTGCCCCATCACTCTAGGGTCCATAAGTTCTATTCTACATTGCGTGGATGCACACGCACATGGTATATATATATATATATGAGTTGAAGCAAGAGACAACAAGTTGGCATGACTTAACCTCAGGTATCGTGCACACCTTTGATTATTTTTTTACTTAATCTTTTGTCCATGAAGCATTATAGTTAATGAAGCACATCACATTGGGAGATAATGCAATGGCAGGAACTCTTGACCTTTGTATATGATGAAACTACTTTGAAAGCACGTGTGAGTAATCACACAAGATTGGACATAGATGAGATTCTCATAGAGCACATCTAAAAAGAAAAGGAGAGAGGAAAGCTTGTATACCTGATAGAGAATTCTGAGGTTGAGTATCTTAATTTAGAGCATACAGAAGGTGCACAAGAAGTCCTTCATATGACTGATGAACAAGCAAATGCATACCATGTGCCACTGAAGACCAAAAAGGTGAACATTGGGACTGATGATGTGTCAAGGAGGTAATAATTGGTGACTATTAGGTTGAGGCAGAAGTTGCAAAAATAATTTAACTATTGCGCTAATTACAAGATTTATTTCTAAGAGGGTACCACAAGATGAAGGGTGTCCATCCTTCCTTAGGTGAGATGAAGATAAAGCTTAAGGATGGTGCGTGATTGGTTTGTAAAAGGCCTTACCAAATGAATCCTAATTTATGTTTCAAGGTCAAGGATGAAATTGATAAAATGCTGAAAGTAGGCATCATAGAACCCATAGAGGAATCAGAGTGGATCATCCCAATGGTCATTAACATCAAGAAGGATGGGAGGATCAAGATCTATGTTGATTATAGAGTTTTGAATGCTTCATGTGTCATTGATCCTTTTCCCACCATTCACTGAAGAAATACTAGAGGGTATTACAGGGCCGAGATCTATTCCTTCACTGATGGTTTTTCGGGTTATTCATCAGTGTGAGTATCATGCGCGAAGATCAAGCAAAGACAACATTTACAAAATAATGGGGTTGTTTTGCATACATATTCATGCCTTTTGTGTTAAAGAATGTGCCAACAATGTTCTCACACATTGTTGGACATGTATTTCAAGACTTTATTTATAAGTTTCTTCAAGTATATCTAGATGATTGGACCATTTATGGGCTAGTTAAATATCACTTTAATTTTTAAGGCTAATGTTTGAATGGTGTAGATAGTTAAGTATATCATTGAACATTAAGAAATGTATTTTTATGACACCATTTGGTACACCATTTGGACACATAATTTGCAAGGAAGGACTATTGGTTGATCCAACAAAAGTAGTAGTCATATTGGGGTTGGAGGAACCAACTAATCAAAGTGAAGTGTGCATGGATTCCTTGGACATATTGATACTATCATAAATTCATTAAGGGGCATGCCAATATTTTTATGCCACTAGAGGATTTGATGAAGGAAAAAGGAAAGTTTTATTGGAAGGACACACAACATCGTGGCATTTGAGACATTAAAGGAGAGACTAACAACATCTTCCATTTTACGCTTCCCTTCTTGGAATTTACCATTTCATGTGCATGTGGATGCTTCTAGAACAAAAATTGGGTCAGTATTAGCTCAGCCATGGGAAGGTAATGTGGAAAATCCTATCTTTTTGCGAGTAGGAAGTTGACACCGACATGGCATGATTATACAACCATAAAGTGCGAGGCATTTTCAATGGTGTATGTAATTCATAAATTTAGGCACTATTTGCTCAACACCATTTGTATTCTACAATGATCACATGGAACTTAAGTATCTAGTAAATAAGCCATTATTGCAAGGGCACATCTTTCATTGGATACTTTTCTTTCAATAATTTGAGTTATTAGTTATAATAAATCTCTTTAAAAAATATTTGGGACCAACCAATTGTCATGGATCAAAAATGGTGAATACACACAGAGCATAGAGGAAACTATGAAAGATACCTAGCTATTTATTTTAAAATGCACACCATCGACTTGGAAGACATTGCAATATTATTGCACGTAGGTATGGCCCCCAGGAAATGAAAACATTAGAGAAGAAGCATTTTGTTATTCATTTCGTGCCTTATCAATTGATAGGAGGAGACCTATATATAATTGGGTCAAGATTAACTATTGTGTAGGTGTATCTTGGAGCATGAGAACTAAGCCATTATGGAGGAAGTGCATGGTGGGATAACTAGAGGACATTATGCGGGTAAGGCTACATAGTACAAGATACTCTTGGCAAGAATTTGGTGGGAAACATTGTACAAGGATACTAAAGAGTTTGTCAAAGCATGTGATCATTTTTAAAGAATAGGAAAACTAGGACAACATGATAAAATGTTGTTAACCCATAGAAAGCGCATAACCTTTTGAGAAGTGGGAAATTTACTTTGTTGGCCCAATTACACCAATTGCATAGAGGACATCCATGCATTACATTATAGCTTACACTAATCATTTGACAAGGTGGGCAGAGGCTACACCCACAAAGGATTGCACTACAGCTATAACAACAAGATTTTTATGGGAGAATATTATTAGTAGATATGGCTTCCCATTGAGCCTTACCAAGTGATAGGGGAAATCATTTATTGAATGAAATAATTAGGATATTGTTATTTGATTTTATGGTAGCCCATCACAAGACTACCCCTTATCACCTACAAGCCAATGGTACTATAGAATCCTTCAACAAGATCTTGGGACACACATTGAAAAAAATCATGTGATGTAGGAATAAAACATTGGGATGATAAAGTGTCAATTGTACTATGGGCGTACATGACTACATACAAGAGGTTGAACAAAATAACACTTTTTCAACTCATGTTTGACTCATAAACAATATTACTAGTTGAATTCCTATATCATCCCAACGTATTGTGGGCATAGGAGGATTTTCTTCGATGATCAAGTAGTAATAGAGCATATTGATAGGCTAATGTAATGAATGAAATGTAATTGCGTGTTATAGCCGAGAAGGTAAAAAAATCATGACATATGGCATGGAATGACATGTATATTAAGAATAAGTCCTTTTTGGTTTGTGGGATGGTGCTTCTTTATGACTCTAAGTTTGTGCACCACCCAGGGAAACTCAAAGTGCATTGGTTAGGACCATTTGAAGTAATAAAGATAGTGGATTTGGGTGCATATCAGTCACATGTGATGTATTAGACAATTTTTCTTGGTTACTTTAGTGGGAGTGAATGAATCCCTATTATAAACAAGCTTCCATTTTATGTTTGTAATAAGGTAATATAAACATTTATATTAGTTTTCCCTTTCAACATTTGATTTTGTTATTTTTGTAATAAATGTGTTAGTGTGCAGGAGCTAATAATCTTCGTTCTAGACTAATGCGTAGAGGACTGCACATGATTTTAGTGTGGGGTAGAAGGAAAATGAGCATATGGATTAAAATTCAATGTCATATAAAGTTCGAGTGTACATGTTTACGTTCTTGTTCATAATTGGACCGCTAAGATATGAAAGACGTGAGGGCACGCGTAATGGTCAACTTACTCAAAGGTGTGAAGGATGTTTGTGTGAAGAAAATTTAGTAGAGCATGCAATATAATGTGAGGGAGGTAGTGTAGTAAGGAAAAATAATTGGCAAGTGGCGCAGATGAAGAATGTGTGTGGTACAAGAGGATACACGTAAGAGGATCAGTAGCCTAGAAAGTAGTAGTGCACCGAAGATTATGAACTATCACGCGTGGAAGGTAGTGAAGACCATATGAAAAAGGTGGGAAAATGCATAATAAAGTGGGAAAAGGTAAAAATCACAATTAATCTGGAAGGTGGTAGGTGGATTGAGATGGCAAAGCATTAAATTGGAAAGCTATAAAAGGGAAGAGTAGAGTCATTTCCTCACATCGTGACTTGATAATTGAGGAGATTATGCATTTTTTTGTGAATCGAGCTTGTGTGAGCCAAAGTGATTATGCATGAAGCAAACAATGAGGACAACCAAACAACAAGTAACCAATGCCTAGAACCCAGGCTCCTTACAATCGGGGAAGGTGAGGTATGTTTTGCAAAGTGGAAGTTAAAGAAGTGTGTTAAAGCAAAAGTTAGGGTTGCATAGGTCACGTTGAAACATACATAGCTCTAGAATAGAGAACTAAGGTATGATCAGACTTGGGTGGCATGATATTTTAAAGAGAGATTAAGAATCATTTCACCAATTCAAAGGCATTTTGGCACTCTTCTTTCCATGCCTTGCAATAAGTTTTCTTTAATAACCCATTAATGGGGTGTATGACATATTTGAGGTTGGGCCTAAACCTTCGAATTTCCTCAAGCTTGCCTAGGAAGGATCTAATACTATACTCATCTATAAGAGGGGCCATTTAAAGGATCATGTGAATTTTTTCTGGGTATACCTCAATTCCTTGAGAGGATATGATGTAGCCTAGGATTTTACCTCATATAACTCCAAAAACACACTTTTCAAGATTCAAAGTGACATCGTATTCGATTAAACATGAAAGGATAATATAAAGAACCACTTAGGGTGATCACCTCTCTTTTTAACCTTTTCCAAGAGATCATCAACATATTTCTAAAATATCTTGTGAATGAGGCCATCGAATATATAAGTCATATCCCTTTGATAAGTTGTGTCAGTGTTGTTCAAGCCAAAGGGAATGACTTCATAATATAAGGTTCCCCAAGGATTAGTAAAGGTTGTCTTCATTTGGTCTTCTTTAGAGATTCTTACTTGGTTATATCCCAAAAATCCATCCATGAGGGATAAAATTCATAACTAGTTGTGGCGTCAACAATGATATCGATAGATAGTAACGGGAAATTGTCCTTAGGAAAAGCTTTGTTAATGTCTCTAAAATCGATATAGATTCTTATTTTTCCATTTTTTGAGAACTAAGATAATGTTAGAAAACCACATGGAGTAATCCACTAGTTTGATAAACCATACCTATAAAATTTTAATAAATTCTTCTTTAATATTTAAGGCGACCTTTGGCTTCATTGGTCTCAACTTTTGTTTTACCAGGTTTTCCATCGGGTTTAGTAACCAAATTATAAACTACCACATCAGTGGAAACTCTTATCATGTCTTTGTAAATAAAAATGAAGGCCCACGAATGTTATTTGAGCACCTTGGTATGCTCTTCTATTTATTCTATGGATAATGAAGAACCAAGCTTTAGAATTCTAGGCTCATCCTTCACTCCAATGTTAATGTCAATTGTGCCTTTTATCAAGGAGGCATTCCCTTCTTTGAACTCAAGGGGAGGGGGAGGTAATTTAAGAGGTTCCTCTTCTACCTCATAGACTTCACAATATTTTGGGGTGGAAGTGGACATAGTATTATCCCCGAAGTAGGAAGAAGGATGTGGAGTGAGAGAAAAACCCCTCTTGTGATGTGTAGAGGGAAGATCATTATACACATGCAAGAATCCCAGAATTACCTCATCATTTTCAAAGTCCAAAGTGACGGGTTCGTCTTTATTTTCTACATAAGGTAGTACAATTGTATTTGAAATCTTTCAAATTAGAGGCTCAAGTCCTCATAGAAAAACAAACTCCATTTCCTTCAAACCCTCATTTGGGAAAAAGTGAGAAGAGGAAGAGGCCATAGAGTTAGCCAACTGGTTTCTTTCTCTAGGAATTGCTTCAATAGAGATGAAGTCAAAGTATTTACTTTTTTTTTTGCCAACAATGGTCTTGTAGAGATGGAGATGTTCTACTCTAGTTTTGTATACTTTCGAGACTTGAGTGGATGTTAACTAGGAATCCCCTATGAATCTAACATTTTTAACACCCAACCTCTTGGCTATAATGAGATCAAGGAGTAAGGCTTCGTATTCTACTATGTTATTAATAAATTTAAAGTCAAACTTGAAAGAAAAAGGCATGATTTTCCCTTTTGGAGAAGTTAAGATCACCCCTACCTCTACGCTATATCAAAATTTAGCTCCATCATAATGGAGGGTCCAATAGCTTGCATAGAAAAATAAACCCTTTATTGTCTTTAGGGGTCTCTTCTGCATCTCTAATACCTCTACCATGCATATGTCTAGTAAATCATCCATAAAGAGATAGGATGGGAAAAAATACTCCCCATCCCTTGTGAATCAAGGGGAGAGTAATAGGTAAGTCATTTTCTAATAATTTTACAATTTTTTCTTGTTGTTTTGGTGGATATAGTCTCCACCATGGTGACCTTACCATCTCTCTTTCTCACACCTTTAATCATTTATGCTCATTGGTTTAATATTTCTAAACTTATTTTATAGTCGTGACTAGATCGTTTAAGGGAAGTTGTTTTTTAATTGATTGGAATGGAGTTCAAACTCTGAATGGATTCTAGGTTTCTTTCTGAGATTAGCTAGGTGAATATCAAAGGGTTTAGGATCACCCTGAGCAATGAAAAACTTTCCTAAATGAAGGAACCTATATTTTGGAACAACATGGATGGGATTTCCTTCATCCTATGGATCCATGGAATTCCTAAAATCATATTATAATTTATTTCCCTATCTATGATATAAAATTTTGTTAAAATAGTTTTTGGTCCAAGGGTGACTAGAATAAATAGGGTTTTAATTAAAGTGGCTTTAATTTTGTCATAACCTCGTAGTATGTTCCTATTTGAAAGAGAGGGGGACTATGTTTACATCATCTCCATCATAAATCATATCTCTTTTAACATAATTTTATAAACCCACACTTGTAGATACAATGTGGGATCCCCTCTTCATGTTATCTCAACATCTGAAGGCATTTTACTTATGTCAAAACAAACCATGCGTCCCTATCATTTTGTCTCGGGGATATACATCAAAATCAATGTGATTAATTTGATCCTTAGGTGGAGGCGTGACATGAATTAGATGTCCAAGGCCCAACACTTCTAATAAATCCAAATTGTGGGTTGGGGAGTTCTTCAACATATCTAGAAAGGAGATATGAGAGAAGGTCTTATTAAGATCTATGATTAAGTCATATATGCTCCTACCGGTTTAGGAACTATAGGTAAATAATATTGTACTAGAGGATAGATATGTAGAGGCTGCGATGTATATTCCCACATACGGCTCATTGCAATGATTTTTGATTTTTTCTATGATTCAACCAATCCCACAATTTTTGTCTTATTCCTTTGTCTAAATTGGGAGCAAATCGAGAGTTATTAAAAGTCGAATCCTCATGGTTGTGATCCCCTATAGGGATACCTTTTTTACATTTTGAGGGTTTGTTTTATCATCTTCAAGATCCTTTGGGAAAGGGTCTCGATAAATTTATAAGTTTGCATTTTGAGGTGCAATGGGTCTTGTATGACCAAATGTGAGGACCCTTCGAGGTTTTCTAGAAACATATCTATGAAGAGTTGTCATTGATCTTATGAGATTATTTGAATGAATTTATTACAATCCATAAAAGAACAAGCATCATGACAATAACATGGTGAAATACACAATATAAATTGGGATTGTAATCCCTCGGTCTTTGATTTGGACTATGTTGTTGGTTATAACCTCAATTGTTGTTTTGGAATTGATTGTTGTAATTTTAGTTTGAAGCCCCATTGACCAAGATTTTGATATTGGTTTTGGCCTTGGGATTGAGCTTGTTGAGGGAGGGAGGACAATTAAAATCAATTTCATTAATAGAAGGGGTAGGGATATTGTTCCTTTGGTTCCACATGTTCCCATTATTGTTATTTGTGTTATCTGATGTTCATGACATTGGGTTTCTTTGGTTGATCAATAACATTATCTAGGGTGACACCACAATTTTGATTTATCACCTTGGGTCCTTTATTATTATTCATATTACTATGATAGTTGTTTTTTTGATTGGGAGTTATTACATTCCCATTAGGACCATAGGTCTTTCATCCACAATCAATGCCTGCTTGGTTAATGTGAATCCCACCTTCTAATACTTCCTCATAATTACGGAAAGGGAACTTTCAACTTCCTCCTTGGTTTCTCGGTTAAGCGAGTGGAGAAAGAGGTCACATAGTTTTATCTCGATCCATGTTAGTGTGCTTGCAGAGGAATAAATGACTTGATGCCACCTCTAAATGAATTGTGAAGAGGATTGGTTTTTTAAACCTACTTGATGTGTAGGAATTCTCTGATTCCAATTTGTAACAATTTATTCATGTCAAAGGCCTTGATGAACTTAGAAATTAGTAGTTTAAAAGAGTGTATGGAAGCCTCGGGGATGTGGTAATACCAATCTAGTGCAATCCCTTTATTTTTTGAAATATTTTGGCCCATGGAAGAAGTTATCTAACAGTGGTGGCATAGGATTTTATGTGAACATTCATATCTCCCTCTCCTTTAAACTTAGGAAGATCATGCAATGGACGTGGAAGCATGTATCCCCATATGGTGAAATATAGGGGCTCCTTAAAATATTTGGCATATGTGCCCATTGTGTATGATTCAACCATTGAAGTTCCTTGATGAAAGGTAGGAGGGGGAGCTTGGTAAGTTATTGTATAAGCATTGGCTGGGGCATATGAGATCCCCGATAATGCGTGAATGGGATAGGAAAGCATACACATCCAATTGTGGTGACTTTGAATACATGTGCATATAAGGAGGAGTACATTAGGAAATGAATTCATGGGTGACACAATATGAAAGGATGTATTGTTAGGAGGCGTAGTAGTTGGAAATGCATTCTAAAATAACCCTTGTGTGAGATATGTAAGATGGGTGAGGGGTCATTCCTAGTGTACCCGATCCCGTGAGAAGATCACCCAGGTTAGAATTAACTAGAAAACCTTGTTGTGGTGGTTGTTGAATTGATTGAGCATTGGTAGAAGGAATGTAATTTTGATTATTGGCATGATAATTAGTATTTTACCTAGCTATGTATGTAGGTTGTGAAGCTTGGGAAATTTCTAATTCTCTAATCCTTCCTACCAATGTAGAAATGACATCGTTGGGAAAATGTTGTGACCTTTGTTTGGGTATGTGTTGTGTGTTATTCGGTTGAGGGGATGTATGATACCCTTTTATGAATTTTTTCACTCATTGTTCCCCCTTTTGTGGTGTGTTTTTAATTTTGGCGGGGTTAAGGAGGCATTGTTTTGTAAAATAACATTGGTGTATGCCTTGCATCCTATCCAAAGATCCATCTATAACATTAAGTTGGTCATTACTTTGGGCAATCCATTCCAAAAGCTCATCATTAGTTTGTAAATAGGATGGAATGGAATAAGATTGAATGTTGATTTATGGCCTCATTTAAACTCATGGGTATAGCCCTTATTCTCATGTGAAATTCATGTTATTAGAGCTAGAAAGCTCCACTTGTGGACCCTTATAGGTCGATGGTTGGTCAATTTCTTCAATCCTTACATTGGAAGGGATATTTTACATTTGAGTAGAAAAGAAATGTGATGAAGGGGAGTTTTGAGAATACTTATCAACCCACCTAGATAACGAGGGTGAATGTTGAGCATCCACATGAGTGTAGTAGGCTTCTAGGCCCAATATGGGTTTGCTATAATCCTGAATTGACATATTCGGGGGTGTATCAAAACACCCATAGAATAATGGGAGAGGGAGAAGGTGGAACAAAATAAAAAAGAATAAAATTGAAATGAGAAATAATTGTTCCTTCATGTCGGGTTTACCAAATTTGTACATTGGAAAAAAACACGTGATTATGAATGCACTCGACTTCCCAGGATTCCTGAGATAACCGAAATGTGAGAAATGAAGTGGGAATGGGATGGGTATATCTGGTAAAGATGAGATGAGTGGATACGGTGATAGTTTGAGGGTCTAAGATCAAGCTAAATGCAAATAATTGACTTACAAGTTATGAACTTGCTCATCAAGAGAAAATAGATGCTCATCTAACCTCTATGGGGGTGATATGCGGTCGAGGATGATCATTGTCTGTAGTTCTTAATCTATGTAAGTGAGATTGAATATGCCTCCACCTAGTTTCCAAACTCAAGGAAATTTCTTGTTCGCCTCCAAATTTCCTTCTTTAGAGAGGGTCATGTGAGAGCAAGGATAAACATGTTAAAATAAAATTAGGGAGTTTTTCATCTAACTTGATTTTCTTGATCTTCCCAATGTTTTTATATTGTTGATTTCTCATTGAGAGCGTCAAATTGTTTTATGATTTGGGATGAAAAAGAGATTGATCTAAAAAATAATGCTCCAAACCCAAGTCTATATCCCCTCAATATCGGTCAATTCTTGATAGGTGAATAATTGTTTAAAAAATCCTTCTACGAGGTTAAGGGGGCCCGAAAATGGTCATATGGGACACCAACTCATGAGCAAGGTAAATGGATTCAGACAATTGGGTGAAAAGGGGGCTAAAAACTAAGATCGAGTAGTTTAAGTTGATAATAATTGGTATGTTGCATTCTTTTAAATCTCTAAACTAATTTAAATTCCTAATTTTAAATAAGCAACATAAAAGAGCTTAATTAAACAAAATACAATTAAATTACCTTTTAATTAATTAAATTACGTTCACTAACACTTAAATAAAGTAAAATGCATGAACTACACTATTATTTTTGTTGTTTTTGATGAGGATTTTCAAATAAAAATAAAATAATTTAAATTCCTAATGTCTTTTTGTATTTTCTAGGATTAAAAAAATAAATAAACAAAATAACTTCTACAAAATTAGACACAAAGAAAGAATTAAAACTAAACAATTACTTCTAATTAAAATAAAACTAAAACATGGAGTAGCCGGATGTGGCTATTCCTCGGTTACATGGTTGTCTGATAATGATATTCTAAAATAATGTATTCAAAAGTTATTAATATAAATAGAATAAAATGAAACTTCTTTTGGAAAGCTTATGCCTAAGTTTTAGGAAAGGAAAAGCTTCTCGGAAGTAATTTTGTCTTTGTCGTATGAAATTTCATCTATAAATTAGATATAAACTAATTAAAAGAAATAAAATAAGTGCAAGTACTTCTTCACTTCTTCCTCCAACTGATTTCTCGGGAAAATCCATAGGGATAAGTTGGGAAGAAGTTATCAAGGGAATATTTATGCAAGAAATGCTTTGAAATAAATACTAAGTAAGGAATATATACGTGAAGTGATGAAATATTTCACTTCCATTGATCTAAAAACACAACTTCTTCTAATGACAATAAATAAAACTATGTAAAACTTTGAATAACATTAAGTACACCCCTACTTGTTACTATTGTTCTGTAGTAGCTTCCCATATATGAAATGCACATTTTTTTCTCCTCAGCTTTGTATCCTCTTCCAAAGATGAAGTCCAATTGATCCTAGAATGTATAAATGATGAATGGTAACAAAAAATCAGAAATTTGGTTGTAGATGGCTTGGTACAAGAAATGATTGAATATAAACAATAGATAAGAAAAAAGTAAATGCAATGATTTATCTATGTGGTCCCTCTCTAAATTCAACATCACAACACTTCAAAAAAATATCAAATATAAAACCATCATATGGGTAAAAGTTTGGTTTTTATAGAATGTTGGGAAAGAAGAAGTCAATCTACATGCGTCTAATAAGAAGTGACAAATCATCAGAATGAGAGGGATTTAAACTTCTAATTTTAGTAATTGAAGAAAATGAATTCAATACTTAATCTAACAAGCCCAAAATAGACAATTATGTTGAGAAACAAGGGAGAAAATCACGTTTGAAATCCAAATACACATTGTAAAATGTGTGTTTTAACTCATTATAAGGGGACATGACTCCCGCTTTTTGTCAACAAGGGTGGTTGTGTAAATGTCACGAAAATTGTGTAAATATAATTCAAAAGGAGTTAAAAGATGGCTGATAAAAAGATTTGAACAAAAATGAACTCCTTAACTTGGAAAAGAAGATGAATTGAGTCATGAAAAGAATAGAAAAGAGAGGGGGAAGGATGTGGACTTCAATATTACCTTGGATTTTTATCATCATTGGATACAAATCATGTTCTTTCCTATTACACCATGTAGTTTTGGGTGCGTACATATTGCCCCCTCGAATGAGCGTTTTAGTCATGGATGGGCTAAAACATGATATTTGAGAATGACACTCCCAAATGGGAGGGTTATAAATTTACCTTATCCCACCACATGTCATTTCGATGCTAGCCAATCCTTCTCGTTACCTACAAAAGGGAACGATAATCAAGTGCATATCAAAACCCGCACTCACAGAAAATATGGATAATTGGATCATCTTGTTAAGTGAGTTTGACATTGAGTATGTACATCAAAAGTTAGTAAAAGGACAAGTCTTAATAGATTAGCTAGCAGAAGCTCCACTACAAGAGAATGAACCTTTGAGCCTAGAACTACCAGATGCCTCCATCGTGTACCTCAAGGAATATGTCATTTGAAAACTATACTTTGATGGATCCTTTACCTTTCATGGTTCAGGTTCCAAAGTTGTGTTAATCACTCCTACGGGGGACTTGATTCCCCAAGCATTCTGGCTCAGTTCCCATGCACGAACAATATAACAGAATATGAAGATCTCATCACAGGAATGAAGCTACCTATCAAATGGGATATCAAATGAGTAAGGTGTATTGGTGATTCAATGCTTATCATAAAACAAGTCACAAATGAATACAATGTAAAAGACGAGAAACTCCTTCCAGAAAAAGGATGGTTGACTCTTTAAAGTAGTATTTTGAAAAGATAACATTTGAGAAGATAACATTTGAGAAAATACTAAGATCCCATAAAAAGTAGCAGATGCTATGGTTACAATGGGATCCATATTGATTATTCCACCGGAAAAATGATATGCCGTATTTTTGAACATCTAAGAACACCGACATACGACATACCACAGTCCTGCTTGGTAAGTGAAGTTGTTGGTCCCTTTTCCCCGTGGTACACTGAAATATTTAATTACCTCCATGATGGAAATTTTCCCACTAACATTTCCCATGTTGAAAAATGCACCCTCATCTAGTGTATAGCCTAATATACCCTACTTGGGGCACCCTCTTCCACTAAGGCTATGATGGGAATCTATTGCGATGTTTAAATTCAGATGAATCTATCCAAGAAATTAAAGAGGTGCATGAAGGCATTTGCATGGGGCTCATACTAATGGGATTGTCCTTGCGAAGAAAATACTTAGAGTAGGATACTATTGGCCTACCATGGAGCATGACTATTGTAACCATGTGAGAAAGTGTATGGATTTTCAAAAGTATGACAACTTAATACATGCGCCAGAACAAATCCTTGCATCCTGTCACAACCCCTTGGCCATTCTCAAAATGGGGTCTTGATCTAATAGGGAAACTTAACCTTGTCTCTTCATATAGTCATAAATTCATAATTACTGCAACTGAGTACTTTAAGAAATGGGTAGAGATTGTTCCTCTCACCTATGTTGAAGGTACCCAAATATCTAAATTTATCATGAACGATATCATCTGTCAATATGGTATTCCTTATGCTATTATCAATGATAATGGTAAATTGCTTAAGAATAAAGCGTGAAATTACTCGAAAACACTTTCAAATATCCCTCAAGTTCTCGACCCTCTATTACCCTCAAGGTAATGGGAAATTTGATGCTTCTAACAAAACCCTCATTCACATTATGGAGAAGATGGTGAACAAGATAGGTCGTGACTGCATCTAAAAATTCACCCTACCCTCTGGGCATTCATAACATCTATCCGCACCCCCATAGGTGCCATTCCATACTCCTTAGTATTTGGCACATAAGTCATACTACCTTTAGAGATTGAGATCCCTTCTTTGCGCATCAAGCTAAGGGACTACTTGAATGAAGAGGACTATAGAGTAGCTCGACTAGTAGAGTTGGAGCTATTAGATGAGAAAAGACTTCATGCTCTCAATCACCTTAAAGTGTATCAGAATCGAGTGCGGTAAAATTACAATAAAAGAGTCATACCTCGTCAATTTGAGGTATGGTATTTATAATGAAATTACTTGTATAATTTAGATCATGAGTAGAAATATAACACCAAATAACACAATATTCCAGAATAATGATCTCAATATGCAATTAGAATAGCTTCGCCACTTCGAGGGGGCAACCTCCAAACCATACAATAATACTCAAATGCTCCAATGATGATAAACTACTACCTACTAACCTCTATATATACTATTCCTATGTTATGGCCAACACCAAGGCTGACCCACTAATGAAAATATAACATATATGAAAGATATACATAATGATAAGAAGTTATGATAGCCACAAGTCAGCTATATACATCCAATATAAGATAAATGATTAAGGGAGTAGCATGCCCTTCCCCTTCGAAGCAACATTTTCCCCAATGTTGAGAAGATCTGGATGCTGCTACAAGAAATTTGCATCCTCCCAAGTTGCATCTTCATTGTCTAGATTTTTCCACTTGATCAAATACTCAGTGATGACCCTTGTCCTCAACCACTTAGTGCATGTCTGAAGGATGCATTCTGGTTCCAGGATGATTCTGCCCTCTTCATCAAGCTCGGGTAACACTGTCTAGGTTGATATTATCTATCTAATTACCTTCTTTAGGCAAGATACATGGAAGACTGGATGAATTCGAGTAGCCGGAGGAAGTTCCAGTTTGTATGCTACATTGCCAATCTTCTGTAACACTTGATAAGGACCATAATACTTAGGTGAAAGCTTGTTATCCTTTTTGTGTTGTTTTAAGGACATTTGCTTATATGGTTGTAAATGCACAAAAACCCAATCACCGACTTCAAAATGTCTTTCACTACGATGTTGGTCTACCTGCTGCTTCATGCGGTTTTGTGACATGGCCAAATTCTCCCTGAGACTAGAAAGCACCTCTTGTTGGTGTTGAATATGTTCTTCAACTGCTTGAACCTTTGGTGGACTCTCAAAGATGAAGTGATAGATGGTGGATGGTACCCATATAATGCCAAGAAAGGAGACATTTTAGATGAAGTATGAAAGGAGGTGTTATACCACCATTATGCCAGTAGTAACCATTAGACCCATCTCACTTGCTTATCTGATGTAAAAAAATGAAGATATCCCTCCAAGCACTTGTTTACCACCTCTGTTTGCCCATCAGATTGGGGATGATAAGAGGAACTACGAGCTAGTTGTGTGCCCAAGCATGAGAACAAGTTAGTCCAAAAATTACTAGTAAAGATAGGGTCTCGATCACTTACTATAATCTTTGGTGTCCCATGTAGCTTCAAATTGTATCCTGAAGGCCGTTGCTACTGTACTTGCAACAAATGGATGTGATAAAGCACAAAAATGGGCATATTTGGTGAGTCTATCCACCACCACCATGATTACATTTTTACCTTCTGATTTAGGAAATCCTGTGATGAAGTCCATAGACACCTCTTCCCACCTTTGGCTAGGAATAGATAGAGGTTGTAAAATACCTGGGGACTTAATTGTTTCGCCCTTATTTTGCTGACAAACCATGCATTCTACCACAAACTTTTGGACATCTCCTTTTAGCCCTTCCCAGAAAAAATCATGCTTGATTCGATGATAAGTCTTTAAGAAGCCAGAATGACCCCCTACTGGAGAAGCATGGAGCTCAGATAGAACCCTATTTTTAAGGATTGAATTCTTACATAGATATAATCTATCTTTATACCATAAAACATCTCCTTTCCATAAAATTTTTTCTGACATGTTTGGATCTTGTTGGAGATTCTGAATGAGATTTTGTGTACCTAGGTCATTTTTCCATTCGACCTTGCATCCTCTATCCAATCCTCCTGTAATACCGATATGGCACACAACAATGCCCTCGAGCAGATTCATCCTTCGAGATAAAGCATCAATAACTACATTATCTTTCCCTTTCTTGTATATTATCTCAAAATCATACCCCAACATTTTTTAGACCCATTTCTATTGTTCTTCAGATGATAAACGTTGCTCTAAGAATTATTTCAAACTATCATGATCTGTCTTTACTTTGAAATTTCGTCCCATTATATATGTTCTCCATTGTTTCAGTGCATGAAGTATTACTAACATTTCTTTCTCATAAACTGGTTTAGAGATATTCTTACCTTTGAATTGGTGGCTCTTGAAGGCAATGGGTCGCCCTTCTTGCATGAGTACTACCCCCATACCATACCCTGAAGCATCACATTCAACAATGAATGTTTTTGAAAAATCTGGGGTGGCTAGAACTAGAGTGGTGCACATGGCCTCCTTCAACTTCTCAAAGGCCATAGTAGCTTGCTCGTTCCAATGGAAAGAGTCCTTCTTCAATAAAGCTATGAGTGGTGCTACGATGCTGCCATAATTCCTTACAAATCTACGATAATAACCTATAAGCCCCAAAAATCCTCGAGAGATTTTTTAGGGTTTTAGGAACCTTCCATTCAAGCATGGCTTTTATCTTGTTAGGATCCACTTTAACACCTTCATAAGAGACAATATGACCCAGATATTCAACCTCCTTGACACCAAAAGAACACTTATAAGGCTTTGCATAAAGTTTATGTTGTTCAAGAGTTTCCAACACCTTATTTACATGATGTAGGTGTTCCTCCCATGTTTTACTATAGATTAATATATCATCAAAGAACACTAAAACAAAATTTCAAATAAATGGCTTAAAGATGGAATTCATCAAGCTTTGAAATGTAGAGGGTGCATTTGTTAGTCCAAAAGGCATTACCAAGAACTCATAGTGTCCTTCATGTGTCCTGAAGGCTATTTTATGAATATCTTCATCCTTGATTCTAATATGATGATATCCAGAATGAAGATCAAGTTTTGTAAAGTAAACAGCACCATGTAACTCATCTAGCAAATCATCAATTACAGGAATAGGAAACTTATCTTTAACTGTGTACTTATTGAGTTCCCTGTAATCTGGACACATGCGCCAATTGTCATCTTTTTTCCATACCATCACTACAGGAGAAGAGTAAGCACTTTGACTATGATGAATAAGTCTTGCTTCTAACATCTCTTGAACTATCTTCTCAATCTCACTCTTTTGCATATAGGGGTACCTATAAGGTCTGATGTTGGGTGGTTGACTCCCTGGTACTAGTTGGATGGCATGGTCATGGTCTCTTTTCGGAGGCAAACCCTTGGGCATTTCTCTAAAAACCCCTGAGTGCTCATCTATAACTGCTTGCATATCTGACGGGTATAAATGTATTGGAATGATGTGCTTCTAATGAAAATAGTTGTGCTACAAACCCTTCTGCACCCTTTCTAAGCAATTTTTGCATCTGATGAGAACTTACCATCTGTGGGGACTTTGCTCTTAGTCCTTTTAGTTTAAAATTCCTCCCTTCTGACTGAAATTGCATGAACAACTCTTGGAAATTCATTTCAATGGTTCCCAAGGTGGTAAGCCACTGAACTCCTAACACAATGTCTACTCCTCCCATGGCAATGGCATACATATTGCTAGTTAGCAAGTAATCTCCCATGGCGAGATTAATGTTATGGCATTTTCCTAAACAACTAACAGTTTTCCCATCAGTGATCATGACTTGACATTCTGGAGCTGGATAAACAAAGCAATTCAAGTGTATCGCCAACTTATGATTGATGAAATTGTGAGTACTTCCCGAATCAATCAACACTGTTACCCTCTGTTTTTTAAGAATCCAACTACTTTGAGATTTTGGGAGTGCTAATACCAAAAATTGCATGGCATGATATTGTTGGTTGGGGATCTCCTAATTCCTCCTCTAGCTCTACCTCTTCATCTTCTTCATTTTCTTCTTCTTCAGTAGGTCCCTCAATGTAGAACAACTTCTTTTCAGCACACTTATGTCCTGGTCCAAATTTGTTGTCACAATTAAAACATAACCCTTTGGCTCTCTTTTCTTCAATTTTTGAGGTGTTAGTTTCACTGGCCGAGGGAATGATGGTGGAAGGGTGCTACGATCTCTGATAGTACTAACAGTTTGTTTCCGACTTGAAAGAAATTTTTCCTCTGCCCTACGTGCCATGATCATAGAGTCTAAAACCTTATGAGGATTAAACATATGCACCTTAGTCTCAATTTTTCTTTAAGACCCCCAAGAAATAAGTCATTCAAATTATCTTCAGGAATATTTTCCACCCATAAGGAAAGGTTTTGGAATTGATGGATGTAATCTTTGACTATTCCTGTTTGTCTGAGCTTTGCTAATTGGCTAAAATAATTCTCTGACACACTAGAACTATAGTGCAATTACAAATATTTGGTGAATACTTCCATGTAACATTGAGGCCACTCTTTTTCCTTTGAGCACATAACCATCGATACCAAATGAATTGGTCAGGTTCAAGATAAAACGATGCCATGGTAACCTTTTGTCCTGATGGAATCTGATGAAGTTCAAAGAAATTATCCATTTGGTTAATCTAATTGAGTGGATCCTTTCCATCAAACTTACACATTTCCACTTTTGGAAGCATGTTACGGGCTTGTAGAGTGTTTGTATTTGGATTGGTCATGTTTGCAGATCCACCCTGGCTAGTTTGTTTATTACTTTGACCTAAAGATCCACCATGGTTAATATGAGTATGATTGAGTTGTGGATCATTAGGAATGATATGATGACCCATGATATTGTAGCTAAATTGTTGAATGAAATCCTCTAATCGTTGTCCAATCTTTTCTACATCTTCTTTGCTTGCCACTCTACCTTCGAGGTTTCACAACTCTAACTCAAGATAGCTGACCTTATGGTCAGTTGAAGTAAACCCTAACCCTGAGGACTCTGTAGATACCCCTTATGACTCTAAATCCTCAACTATTATCTCATCCTTATCAAGGGTTTTACCTAGAGTGATGGGATTCTTTTTGCCTCTTGTCGAAGGCCCAGCCATGATGCCCCAAAATGGTAAGATTTAAGGATCAA
Organism: Taxus wallichiana var. yunnanensis; assembly: GCA_018340775.1. NCBI lineage: Eukaryota > Viridiplantae > Streptophyta > Pinopsida > Cupressales > Taxaceae > Taxus > Taxus wallichiana. The sequence continues at coordinate 790,716,349 of CM031240.1, read as the reverse complement.
GGTCAAAATTTAGGGTTTCGGATTTCAATAGGAATTTGATAAAGTTTTATAAAACTCAAAGAACGAACTTAAACTAATTTTTTAATATTATTTCTAGAAATGTAAATAAATTTGAAAAATTCCACAAATTGCACCCTATGTAGTGAATTATGAAAAAACATAAAACCGCTATAACTTTTGCAAAACAAGTCAAAAATTATTACAATTTTGAGGGAATCTTACTTGACTGATTTTGCCACACCATAGAAAAATTTGTAGAAAAATTCGATACTGATGTTGAGATATGGATGAACCTTCAAAATTAGGGTTTGATGCAGTGTTGGCCGAGTTCAAGCTCTGATACCACTTGTAATGAAATTACTTGTATAATTCAGATCATGAGCAAAAATATAACACCAAATAACACAATATTCCAGAATAATGATCTCAATATGCAATTATAATAGCTTCACCACTTCGAGGGGGCAGCCTCCAAACCATACAATAATACTCAAATGCTCCAATGATGATAAACTACTACCTACTAACCTCTATATATACTATTCCTATCTTTATGGCCAACAATGCAAGGTGACACGCTAATGAAAATATAACATATATGAAAGAGATACAAATGATAAGAAGTTATGATAGCCACAATTCGACTATATACATCCAATATAAGATATATGATTAAGGGCGTAGCAGTATTTGGTATTAAAAGAGAATTAGAAGAACACCAATAAGGACCATGAAAAGAAAGGGAAATTTGAACCCAATTGGCTAGGACCATATGTTTTGGTTACCAAGTTTGGTTTAGGTGCCTATAAGCTAGCCCATGTAGATGGTCAAGATCTTCGAGAACCCATGAATGCAATGCATCTTAAGTGATTCTATGCTTAAGTATGGGGTCTCTAGAATATCAAGAAAAGAAAAAAAGTATAAAAATAGAAAAAGAAAAGAAAAATAAACAAGTGCGTCCAATAGTGAAAACCACGCAATGGTGGCACTTTGGAAAAGTCCTTTGGTGAAAAAATATTTCTAGTGCTAAGGAAAGGTCCATTGTTCACAAGCATTTTAGGGTTAGGAATACGAAAACTTTTCCCTAAGATGGTCTTTACCTTCGTCTAAGTCCCATGTGAGCCTATCGTTCTTTGCCCTAATATGGCTAATCCTATCTTTTTGAATACAAAGAATTTAACTTTGAATGAGCCCATCTCATGTTGGGAGAAACTTCATACTTTCACTCTTTTGGCACATAACACATGGCATTCTTGCCTTATATATCCCATCTAACACTCGGGGCATCCACGTTTATTTGTTTCCTTGCGCGTTAAAAAAATCTATTTAGAAAACATAAAAAAATCATATAACTTTTGAAAACCCAAAACATGCGCAGATATGTCCCTTGGAAAAATTAAAACATTCAAAAACGTCTCGTAGAAAACTCCAAAACAATAGAAAATTGTCTTAGAGGTAATACCCAAAAACAACAAAAACATCCCAAAAATGTCCCACAAAAACAAAGTAAAAATTTGCTCACTTTTAGTTTGCTTGGTTTGTATGGTTTTTAGTTGCATTGCTTTTTCGTATTGTGTGCTTTAGATTGAATTCACTTATTTACTTAGATTGAATGTTGTTTTAATTTGTAGTTCATTGCATTGAGTTCATTTTATCTTGCATACTTGTAGATAAATGTGTTGCTTTGATTAGATTTGTTAACTTGTGCTTGTCAATTTTTACTTGTACATTGTGTTATCACTTCATCATCATATCACATATAACCATCACATCTATACATCATATATCAATAAATGCTAAGTCTACATCATACATGTATGCTAAAGCTAATCATCAAGTACCGTATCACCAATGGGGAAAGAGGGGTTGCACATGATCACAAATCTATCCCCCACACCAATATCAAAAATAAAAACATGTTTTACTCAAAGTATCTCATCAACATACAATATGATATCAGCTAAGGCTATCTCATAATCTAACATGTGATACAAACATAAAACATACATATTAAACATGATATCTCATAAAAAATGTGATACATTGGTAATCCATCAATCATCATACATCATCATAAATATAAATGTCCGTGTACAAAACAATATGTCTCAAAAGTACATCCAATACAATGAGCCATCATGGGCATCTATACAAAAATGTGTGCCTTCATCATGAGGCATAGTAAAAATAATACATAACATACATCTGTAAAAAAAAAAGTGCCTTCATCACGAGGCATGATAAAAAATAGTACATATACATCTATATAAAATTATGCCTTCATATTGAGGTGATACACCAAAAATATACATTTGGAACAAACAATAAGTAGGTTTAACAACATATCGATCCCTCTCTGGGAATGACTGGTGTGAATTTTCCACTAGGAGGTGACATCTAAGGTGATGACGGTGGAGGTGGTGCTATGCCATGCTATACTTGAACCATGCTTTGCTCTGAAGCTGCATGTCTGGAGGACCCTATACAAAGTGCATTGATCGTGACTACTTATGAGATGTAGAATAAGACAAGGTACCTACTATCTGGCTATACTTAGGAACTCTCTGATCGACTGATACGATCATGTAATACTGCATCCTATAATAGGTAGCCTCACATGCTATAGTGGTGATGTGCCCAATAATTTTACTCGTAAACTGAAGCGATCGACTGACCGCAGCGGGTGCATCACACTCTACTCTCACACTGGCCAACTCTATCTCGTAGCTGATCTCACTTTGCAATAACCTAGTCTCACTCTAAAACAAGGTGGTCCCTCTCTAATTATGGTTGTAATCCATCTTTAGTCACCTGGTCTCTCTCTATCATGGTTTATATCCTCTCTACCCTGGCCTGGTCTCGCTCGGTAATGAGATGATATCTCTCAGTGATCACCCAGTCCCTCTTAGCTATGACCTAAAGCTATAAGGATACTTCTTGTTATAGCTTCTGCTACAAGGCAACCTCCTGTCCACCACCCTATATATCCTGAATATCCTCGTCCATCTATTGCTCAACCACCTGCTCATCAACTGGTATGTCCTCCTCCATTCGCTGCTCTCCACCCCCACCATCTCCTCCATCTCGCCGGTGGACCGTGTGTGGTGGACTCACGTGGAGGGTGGTGGAGGTTCTGCAAGGGTGCCCATAATGGATCTTGGCTTGGGGAATCCATGGTGCCAATACCTAGGGCCACACTACTACATGTGGCCACACCAATACCTCTTTGTTGCACTCTGACAACCTGCCACCGGATGAACACCTACTATAGTCCCCATGTGGATCATCCTTTTCTTGTACATATGCCCTAGGATTGGGGCCCTAAAACCCCTACACCGATGCATCCAGTACCTCTTATGGAATGGTTAAGCGGTGAGGCAACACTTTGTAGCACACCAAAAACATAGTCATGTGTAGTGTCAAGATCAACCATATGCACCCGCTGTACCCAAGCCTGAAAAACAACCTCTAAAAAGTTGTCACGAGCTCGGCCTAACCTAATACAAGTCCCCATATGAAAGACCTCTCTATATCTACAAGCATATCACATCTTAACACCAAGAATCTCTTGAATGAGACCAAACCGGCACCGAACCTAGTTTACTCTATACCACTCCATAATATGCTTCCTGCTCCTAAGGAGTAAGTGATCAACCATCATTGTACAAAGCTCAACTACATCCTCAAGCCATTGATATAACTTGTATGGCCGCCATGTAATCATATGGGGTTGTAGCTCATCAAAATCATGTCTGTAATAATCTGTGTCCCCTGAGTGACCATGTACATCCTCTCTGATTGGAACCTAGCCCATGATAGTCCATGATGGAAGGCTCTCTAATGGCTCGAGCTCTCAAAGCTCCCGTGGGGCGATCGAACGCAATATGGTCTCAATCCCATATCTACAAAAAATTAGTAGGACCTATGGAACTCTACCCATGGTAAGCTATCAGGTGAAGATCAATGTATAAGTGAGCCAGTATGCACTGACCCCATCAATAAACCTCTCCCTGTAGAAGGCCATGAATCACTCCAATAAGGCCAAGGGGAAACCGAGTACCAGTCTTGTCAGATAGTAATATGCCACTGACAAGAGCTAATAAAAACATGGGGACTAGGCCTAACCACTAATCAACCATGCACCTCCTAATAAACACCTTTGTCATACTCGGTGGAGGTATGTCTCATCAAACCAAACATATCAACTAAACATCATCTAATATGTTCTTAATGACCATTATAAGTGATCAAATGACCTTGAATAGGAACTTGCAAGTTACGCCACATATACTCTAAGGTAATACTCATCTCCCCGGTAGGTAGACAAAATGTCGGCTCTTGTTCCACCAAACCTATATAGATCCTTCATGCAAAACCAATTGGGTCATTCAATTATGATGTTATTCTTCTATTCTAATCATGTCAATTATTCTTCAACTCTATCATTTAATTTTTTTAGTCTACTATAATATTTTGCTATTTTCGTATGAGTGTCATTATGACCTAACACTTAGGGTTTGCTAAAAACCCTCTTTCTACCGAAAGGCATTTCAAAAGTAACTTTTATGCACTTTGGCGTGCCCTTGGTGGCACTAATGTACCCCGTAGTGCACTAGTGTACCCCTCAGCGTATAGGCACATCCATATTTAATTTTTTCTCACCGGTTGTGCACTAGCGCACTCATTTTCTTGTGAGCACATGTGCGCCCTTGCTTGAATGCTATTATTACACATGCATGCCCCTAGGTCCGCGCTGCATGATTTCCTTAAAAAACCTAATTCTACCCTAAAAATGCATGTATTTTAATCAAAATTAAATGTTATTAATTAATGAGGGTAAGAGATTAGTGTTTTGTACCCATGGGCCATCCATTGGAAGTCTCGGTACTCTCTCACATGGTTCGCACGATGTTTTCGGCTCCACACCCTCACCATCTTCTCCTGTAGGATAGAGCTCCAATCGGTGGTAAAATGGTAAGTGAATGTGGTAAATAAACTTTTCGTGATGGCTTATATACCCATTTTTATCTTCCACGATGTGTTTCTCACCCCTAAAGTGCCCTGAGACCATCGTATTTCTTCTAAAATTATTCTAACACTTGTCGCGGTGATTATTTTTAATAAATAATTATTTTCGGCACATTTTCGCTACGTTGGGGCATATTTTTGCTTCTTGGTGGCCTTTTCTACTACAGGGCATATTTTTGCCTTACAGTCACTTTTAGCATTGTCTCATGACTTCATTATTTCTTCTATAATATTTTCTTCTATAAAAATTAAAAATTAAAAAAACCCACAAAAATTTGAAAAGTTTTTGGTAAAAAAACATTAAAAATCCAAAAAATTGTATAAATTTAAATTTTTACAAAAATGGTAAACAACGTGCATACAATCAAGTCATCATCACTTGCATTATGCTCGAACACCAAAAAGTTTCCTACAAAAACATCCGCCTAAGGTTCTTGCTTGTTCTGGTCTCAAACGACTTGCGGATCATCATGATCTACCTCCATTGACAAAGTTGGGTTTGCTTATTATGTCGGTACTCATGTGCAACAGTGAGTTGCCATGTACTGTGTCATAATGCATGAATGATTTTTATAGGACCACTTGTGTCCTTCATTTTTCCCCCACATGTTTTATTGCTTGGGGTGCCATTTTTAACCCTTGTCGTTACAACACGAACATTCAAGAATCGCAACTTGATAACAAAAACATTGATATAACTATCTTGAATGTTGTTTATTTGAGTATATGTGAATGTGCTTGTTTCTCTGTTAGGTTAGCTAGTTTACTTTCTCATATTGCATTACATTTTATATGTTGCATGGAGTTAAATATCATTTTACTTTCTCGTATTGCATTACATAATGTATGTTGCATGGAGTTACATATTTTTAGTAGTAGACAAATGTTAGTAATATATCTTTTCATGTTATGTTATACTTTTGTTTATTTTAAATAAAGGATGATGATGTAGATCATAGGGGCAATGTGATGAAATAAGGTTGCGTATTGAAGACTGGATATAAAGATGAGCATGTTCCTATTCTCCACTTTCCTATCTTATCACTACTAATTTTTCTTCCCAATCACCTAGGGCAATAAACAACCATGTTTATCCCTATTCTTTTCCCTTCTAAATAACCAAGGGTTTTGTGCCCGTTCTATCCTATTTCTTCTATCCATTTCGATCATATTTTTGATTGTCGATTGACTTCTTCTATCACCCCATCGTCATTTGAGGGGCATTCTTCATCCTACTAATTTTTCTTCAAAAATTTACATTTCTATTTGTCTACTATATTTGAAGTGAATTCACTAACTTCACCTCAAACGAGGGGCAAATGTACTTTTGTTGAGTTGTGAAGCTTAATTACTTCATTTTAGCATACAATTGGAACTTGCTTTGGAAAATACGAATGGCGACATCGGTCAAATATGACTAGCATCTCAAGTCAAGCAAGTAAGGAACCGTAGCGGTTAGGCAAAACCAACGTCGGTTAATCGTATGCGACGAAGTTTTAATTAACTCTTGGGAATTATATCTATTTTTAGCATTAAAATAGATTTATTAATTGTAATTGCATGGCTAAGTGCCCTAAGTCTATAAACAACTATATAAACATAAAAGCTAGGGTTTAGAAGTAATAAATAGATGGATGGTCACTATTACAAGATAATTATGTGAGAGAGAATTCTTGGTAAAGAATCAAAAATCTTGAAGGAAGAAAGTACTGAACATCTGAGAGGTGTGGAAGATTGTAAATCTTCATTGTATATCTTATCAAAGCTTTGGATAATAGATTGGCTTGTTTCTTGGTGGACGTAGCCCACACTAGGTGAACCACATTAAATCTGGTGTTGATTTATGTCTCTTGTTTTGTATAATTCTTTTGGTAGAATATCCACTTTTATTTGCATGTATGCTTAGATCTGATATATTATCTATATAACCGGTGTGCTAACCCCACAACTGGTATCAAAGCTTTGTTTGAGGGTTTTGTGTGTTGAAATATTTACTCACAAGAGGGTTTTTGATTGAGTGGGAGCTACAACAATGACAAAAAATAATAAATACAAGGTAGAGAAGTTTGACGGCCGAAATTATCAATTATGGAAGATGCAGATTGAGGATTATCTGTATCAAAGAGATTTGTACTTACTGTTGGATGAGAATTATAGACCTATGAAGATGACCCGATGAAGAATGGAAGATTCTTGACGAAAAGGCTTTGGGATCTATAAGATTGAGCACACAACATCCATGACTTCTAATATTACGAAGTAGCTTCTACGGTAGACTTAATGAAATCTCTTGCTAATTTATATGAAAAACCTAGTGCTTCAAATAAATTTTATTTGATGAAGAAACTATTTAGTTCTAAGATGCATGAAGGTGAATCTGCCTCTAGTCATTTGAATGATTTCCGATCTATTGTAAATCAGTTAAAATCGGTTACAATACCATTTGATGATGAAGTAAAAGAACTTTTATTCTTATGTTCTTTTCCTGATAGTTGGGACAACTTGGTAATGGCTATTAGTAATACATCATTTGCTAATAATATTTTGAAGTTTGATGATGTGGTTAGTATAATATTGAATGAATAAATTCATAGGAAAAGTACAGAGGAAACATCATCTGGAAATGCTTTGAATGTAGAAAGTAGGGGCAGGAAGAAGGAGAGATCTAAGAGTAAGAGTAATGGGAAATAAAATTCAATGGATAACAGATCTAAATCTAGAAGGAAGGGAATTACTTGTTGGAAATGTGGAAAGAAAGGACATGCAAATAAAGATTGTTGGTCAAAGGATAAAGAGAACCAACAACCAGACAAAGGTAAAGAGGTGAATCTTGTTGCATCAGAGGTAATGCAAGATGCTCTTATTATTTCTTTAGATAGTAGAATTGAATCATGGGTTTTAGATTCAGGAGCTTCTTTCCATGCAACCCCTAATAAGGGTTATTTCAGAAATTATGTCCAGGGAAATTTTGGGCATGTTTATTTGGGTGATGATGAACCTTGCAGTATTACTGGTAAAGGGGAATTTCATCTAAAATTGTAAAATGGAAATACATGGGTATTGAAAGATGTGAGACATGTGCCAAGCCTCAGGAGGAATCTTATTTCTACAGGGCAACTAGGTGAATCTGGTTGCATGGTTACTTTTACAGGAGACTCTTGGAAAGTCACCAAGGGTGCTTTTGTTGTGGCAAGAGGTAAGAAGGTAGGAACGTTATATTTATCTACCTATATTATTAATTCCTTTTCTGCATTATCTACTTCAGATTCAGATGCATGCATGTGGCATAATCGGTTAGGTCATATGAGTAAAAAAATGAAATATCTTAAAGGTTAAGGGTAAGTTATCAGATTTGAAAGATTTAGATCTTGATTTCTGTGAGCATTATATCTTTGGAAAGCAAAAGAGAGTGAGATTTCTCAAAGTTGGGGCAACTAAAGGAGCAGAAATTGGAGCTTGTACACTTAGATGTGTGGGGACCAGCTCAGGTAGCTTCTCATGGAGGATCCCAGTATTATGTTACTTTCATTGATGATGCTACAAGAAAGGTATGGGTTTATTGTATTAAACATAAATTTGATTTTTTGAGACTTTTAAAAGATGGAAAGCCCTTATTGAGAATGAATCAAATTTTAAGTTAAAGTGCCTTAGATATGACAATGGTGGTGAATAATGTAGTAAGGCTTTCAATGATTATTGTTTAGTGAATGGGATACGTAGAGAAAGAATGGTTCCAAGAACACCACATGAGAATGGTGTTGTAGAGAGAATGAACAGGACAATCATGGAATGTGCTAGAAGTATGAGGATACATTCTATTGCCCTTGCAGTTTTGGGTAGAAGCAGTTGATACATCAGGTTTATTTGATTAACCATGGCCCTTCAAGTTCACTAGATGGAGGAATACTAGAGGAAGCATGGACCGAAAAAGAGGTAGATATTTCTTTTCTTAAAGTTTTTGGTTCAGAAGCTTTTGTGCATGTTGATAGAGAAAATAGAAAAAAGTTGGATGCAAAATCCAAGAGGTGCACTTTCATTGGTTATGGATCTAGTGATTTTGGTTTCCATTTTTGGGATTTAGATAATTCTAAAATTATTAGGAGTTGTGATGTTGAATGGAATGAAAAGAGAATGTACATGGATCAAATTTTGGTATCCAAGGATGAGAAAATTGAAGTTTATTGATGAAAATGAACTCTCAGGTTTTAAAGAAACACCTACAGAAATACACATGATGTAGCCTTGGTCGGTTATGCCCTCGACTGCATCTGGTTAGATGAACCACCGATGGTTACAGGATAGATTCTGAGAATTAGCACCGACGTTAGTTAGTAGAACCGACGCTTCGGTTAGAGGTGACCAGGTGTTGGTCACATCGAAATTGATACTAATGTTGAGGAGGTCTAGATTGAGTCTCCGGTACCCCAAAATCCTCTGAGAAGGTCACAAAGGGTAAGTAAACTTCCATAAAGATTTACACCTTCTCTATTTTATCTATTATTGACTGATAGTGGTGAAATAGAGAGCTTTGAAGAAGAAATGCGGAAAAGACTCATGTCCAGGTGGGAGCATGGCATGGATGAGGGATGAACTCCTTGGAACAAAACTAGACTTGGGATTTGGTTAAGTTGCTAGAAGGAAAGAGAAAATTACGCGAACAAGTGAGTTTATAGAATTAAGGAAGAAGAGAGTGGACGAGAAAGGTACGAGACAAGGCTTGTAGTAAAGGGATTTACACAAAAAGTAGGTATTGACTTTGGTGAAATATTTTCTCCTGTTGTTAAGATGACTTCTATTCATACTTGTATTGAGTTTAGTTGCAGTATAATATTTGCATTTAGAGCAACTAGATGTGAAGATGGCTTTCCTTCATGGTGATTTGGATGAAGAGATTTATATGCAGCATCGCTTGGGTATGAATTCAAGGGTAAGGAGAAATTAGTGTGCAGGTTGAAAAAGAGCCTATATGGGATCAAACAAGCTCCAAGGAAATGGTGCATGAGGTTTGATAGTTTTATGCATGAGCATGGTTACTTGAGATGTGAATTTGACCATTGTGTTTATTTCAAGAAGCTTAAAAATGGGAGCTATATTATTTTATTACTGTATGTGGATGATATGCTTATTACATGATCTAATATGCAGGACATTGGTGAGCTTAAGAGAAATCTAGCTCACACATTTGCAATGAAGGATTTAGGAGATGCAAAAATAATCCTTAGCATGTAAATACATAGAGACAGGAAAAACAAGAAATTGTATTTGTCTCAGGAGGATTATATCTACAAGGTGTTAGAAAGGTTCAACATGCAGAATGTAAAACCTGTTAGCACACCTATGGATGGACACTTCAAATTGAGTAAAGATCAGTGTCCTTCATCACATGAGGAGGTCAAATACATGACATGAGTGCCATATGCTTCAACAATTGGAAGTCTCATGTATGCTATGGTTTGTACAAGACCAGACATTACACAGGGTGGGAGTTGTGAGTAGATATATGGCTAATCTAGGTAAAGAGCATTGGAAAATAGTCCAATGGATACTCAGGTATTTGAAAGGGACATCTAGCATGTAGTTATGCTATGGAGGTTCGGATATTTCATTACGTGGCTATGTTGATTCGGATATGGTTGGAGATCTAGATGGTAGGAGGAGCACTATTAGATATATTTTCACAATAGGTGGAATGACATTTAGCTGGATTTCAAGATTGTAGAAGGTTGTGACTTTGTCTACTACAGAGGCAGAGTATGTTGTAACTATAGAGGCTAGCAAGGAGATGATATGGATGAGTAGGTTCATGGAAGAGTTTGGAAAGGAGCAAAGTAATTGTAAACTGTTCAGTGACAATCAGTGTAATTCATTTGGAAAAGAACTCAGTGTTTCATTCGAGAATGAAACACATTCAGTTGAGGTATCACTTCATATGGCAGGTATTGGAGGATGGAAAATTGAATTTGGAAAAGATTCATACGAGCAAGAACCCTATGGATATGCTAACGAAGCCATTAGAAAAGGAGAAGTTGGAGCTACACTCCACTTCTGTTGGTATTCGAGTTTGAGACTTGAAGAGGAAGAAACAAAGCCAAGGAAGGATCCAAGAATGACGTTGTATAGGTATGGTGTAGTAATTAAACTCCAAGTGGGAGATTATTGAGTTGTGAAGCTTAATTACTTCATTTTAGCATGCAATTGGAACTTCTTTGGAAAATACAATAACCAACATTGGTCAAGGCATACCGGTATCGATCGGGGTAGACCGACATCGGTCAAGTATGACCGGCATGGGTCAAGCAAGTAAGGAACCGACAGCGGTTAGGCAGAACCAACGTCGGTTAACTGTGTGACGAAGTTTTAATTAACTCTCGGGAATTATATCTATTTTTAGCATTAAAATAGATTTATTAATTGTAATTGCATGGCTAAGTGCCCTAAGTCTATAAACGACTATATAAGCATAAAAGCTAGGGTTTAGAAGTAATAAATAGATGGATGGTCATAATTACAAGATAATTATGTGAGAGATAATTCTTGGTAAAGAATAAAAAAACTTGAAGGAAGAAAGTATTGAACATCTGAGAGGTGTGGAAGATTGTAAATCTTCATTGTATATCTTGTCAAAGCTTTGGATAATAGATTGGCTTGTTTCTTAGTGGACGTAACCCACCTTTGGGTGAACCAAATTAAATCAGGTGTTTATTTATGTCTCTTGTTTTGTATAATTATTTTGGTAGAATATCCACTTTTATTTGCATGTATGCTTAGATATGATATATTATCGTAAAACCGATGTACTAACCCCAACACTTTTGTAATCTTATTGCCAAATGCACACAAATCACTCTCATTCTTACCAATTCCTTTATAATTAGTATTTTCTACTAATTAACTAACACTTTGCCTATATTCGGTTAATTAACAATGCTTTTTTGATTATCCACCCTTTTTCACATTCGGATGCCAATCGACGTCAAATCGTAAGTTGTTATCCTCTTCAGGAAAAAATTAGCTTTATTAGCTAATTAATCCTATTTTCTCTTGTTTTGGTCAATATACCCTATTATTGGCTCAAACGCCTCTTCTAACCACTTGAAATCACCCCACTTCTCTCCCCAAAATTTCAGTAAGTTTCAAAAGCTTATCCTAGCCTCCTAGTTAACCCTAAGTGGTTGATTAAGACTCCATACACCCTAATCACTTGATAATTCACTAATTATGATTAGAAAATATTAATCATGATTAGAAATTCTAAATATTCTTTGTAATTTTAGTCCCGTATGTGTACCAAGATGCAAGATTTCCTTAAAGGAAAAACTATAAATAAGAATAAGTACTATCTTCCAACTTTACACCATACTTTTATTAGTAGCCTCATATGATACATATGTTAAAGAGCCTAAAATCCATTAAGAATTCAATTGCTCATCTTTTCCTAAAGTCTTCATTATGGTTTATAGAACTACGGATACTCACCCTTTCAACCATGGTGGCCAACTTTGAGCAAACAAAACAGAGAAATATATGCCTACGAGATAAAAAACTCACAAAATCTCATCCATGGCGACCACCTCGTAGGAGTGAGAAAATAACACAAGGAAATGAACATAGAAAGAACAAATAGAGGCTCGTAAAAATATCAAAGGCATTAATAATGGTGGCTTGGAATTTTTTTCCAGGGCTTCATGCAAAGCACCTAGGCTTCCAAATGAAAATGGTGAAATGATAGGCTCGGCGAGCTTTTTGTTTATTTAACTCACCTAGTAAATTGATCTCAACGGTCTAAGATCAAAAGTACTAGAATAAATGATGCATAAGAATAACCTGTTTAACCTATGGTTACACTAACTCAACCGAAGTTCCGTAGAGTACATACGTGGCAAAACCAAAGAAAACCCTAACTCTATTTGAGTTAAGTTTTAAATCACCGACATAATCAAGGGGTGAGTCATCATGGCAGAGGGGACCGAGTCCCATTTCAAATAATTATGTTTTCCTTGACGTTAGACTAAGGTCTAAATGATGATTATATATGCCACAGAATGTGCAAAGGGCTCAAAAACTATAATATATGTAATGATCAATCAAAGGAGACCAAATCATATGTCATGGTAAGTCAAATGGGGCCAATGATTATCTAACCAAAGCATGTTCCATGTGATTCAAAAGAGGGAAATTAAAATCAATTATTATATGTGTCATGCCCAAAGTAAAGGAGGGGTAAATCCTTACCTTAAAATTTGTAAATTTACCTTAATTTTTCCAAGAACCTCATACTATCCAAAGGTGGCCAATAAGGTGGCATATTGGCCAAGTCAAAAAATAAAGCTAGAAAATAAAAGTATTATGATCTACATGTGAAGTGCATAGATGTCACATCAGGACCACACAAGAAGACAAAGAGGATAAGGAAAACAAGTGTCACATAATGAGCTACGAGGATAAAATATTTGCATGCACCTTGGGAGACTTGCAGATCAAACAAAGACTAATATTAGCCAAATTATTCACCCAGATTTAATTTATCAGATCGAATTAGACGAGTTAACTACACTTTGACTATGGATGTATTTTTGGAATTAAAAGGTTATTATTGCCTCATTGTAACAACATGTTATTTTATGTATTTATTTATTCATAACAAAGGTTAATTATATCATGCATGTGTAGTTATACTTAGTCTATTTTTAGGGGTATGGGTGAATATTTTTGCTATTTATGGTATGCATTGGCAAAACACAAGGGGGAATTTGACAAAGGAGGTATTTTTGGATGTAATTAGTGCTGAAGCCATTTTTGGCAAGTTTTTTCGTTGAATGAAAACCAATTATTGCATTTCCAATTATTTGCAGTGGTGTGTATTATTTTAGTAACTCTTGTGAATTGTATTCCCTGAATTAATTAGCTTACCTAGCTACAAATTTGGTGTTTCGCATAGTCTTAGTGTGTAAGTTATCTCTTTGTGTTGTGATTATTCCCTCGACACAAAAGTGTTTTGCCTTAGGATTGAGATGAAACCCATTAGACCATGCTTCATTAATTTTTTTCTCATAATATTGTGCATATTTCTCGATTAAAGCCCTCATCAATTTTGGTGTATCACCTCATTTAAATTTTAGTTTTGTCCATCTTTCACCCTTAAACCCCACAATTAATCGGTTTTAGGATACATCAATAAGGAACCGACCTTGTAATCCCGAGACTCACCTCACAATAGGGATAAACATTTCCCGTGAGGTGTTTCCATTCATCTACGAAGTGAGGGAGAAGCAAGCTTAGAACACCTATTATCCCTCAATCACATGGTACACTTCAGAGAGATAACATATCCTAAACTCCTTTAAGGATTCACATGCTCATCTTTTCCTAAAGCCTTCATTATGGTTAGTAGGAGGGTATCTAACATGATATTTTAGTCTTGTGTTAGAGAAATCTCCTCACCATTTGTGGAGTAGAACCATTCCCGATTTAATTGCTCATAGGTCTATTTAGGTCTACGTTAGTTAATCAAATATACTAGTAGGCATGATTAGATATTAGATGTTAGTTTAATTTGATCTCCATTGTTATGCTATTAAGATTTTATGATTGGTGTTTCATTCCTTAGCTTATGCAATTAGCTTTAGACTATGTGGTGTTAGTCTTGCTTTAAACTAGTTAATTTGCACCAAAATTTTGGGTGTTATCGGGGTAGAGCCATTACTATTTTTGGTTGTCCTGTTACATGAAAGAATCACATTCACATGCTCTATCAAATTTTGACTGATACGTGGCATAATGTATTTGATATAACATCTAAATTTGCATATTAATTAGTTGTTTAATAAGCTACCTGTTTCGTACACCATATTAAGCCTACCATTTCTAGGCAATCACTATTATGGGGCGAAGCATCCATTGTATTCTAATAATATCTTGTCTGCAATCAAGGTTGGCATGTTCTATCTTACACCTTTAGTAACTTGTTACCTCACGTGAGGATCTGCAAATAAATACATGATGACACTATCTTGCATTAGTATTTACTAAGCCCGAGAGTGCAGAGAGAGATTTACATCAGATTTCATCTAGATCTACGGTATATTAGAGCTTGAGGATCAATCATATGAGGCACGGGGCTATGAAATATCATATTTGACACCAACACATTATTCAAATTTGGTGTTGGATATATATTCCTCGACGATCCGATTATATTAATTCAACATGCAAGATTTACCAATATATACCGTAAAATATGGCATGCGTTTGATGTCGATGAATTTTGACATAGGGGAGTGTGTGTGGAAGGTCAAGTCATGAGAAAAAATGTTTTATGTTTTATTAAATTCACTTCCAAACATATCTCGATACCATGCGAGTCGAAGGGAGACAAACCAACCAACCATCTCTACCACGACGTGTCCAAATATGAGTCAACACCTTCACATTTTATATCTCCATAAGTCTCATATCCAACAAGTATAAGGTTGGGATTTGCATGTTTCCTTTACGGGTCCTTTATTATTTTTTATCCATGTGGTAGTAAATTTTATAAATATAGTACATGTATTGTGTAAGTAATAGTTCATTATAAATTATTGGTGGTCATGTTTTGGACCTTACATTAATATAGTGTATTTGGTGTGTATGTCATTGGTCGGTATCATCATTTATGTTGAATGAACTATGTCGGTATGAAACTAGGCATATATGTTGTTTTATATGAAAAAGAAGAGTCAAAAATTATTTTATAGGTCATAGTAGTATAATTGATATCATTAATATTGATATTGGAATCAAAGTAAAAATTAAAAAAATTGCCTCACTTTTAGCCGGATGCATTTTCGATGTAACCCACCATTCAAGTTGAGAGGATAGTTGTAATTGTGCTTCATGATCAAATCCGAATGAGCTAGTACCATGATACCGGAGGATTGAGGCAAAAGAGGTTGGAGGTCGATCAACTACCTCTCATCAGTCACCTATGATGGGGCCACATTTTGCTATAGTGGTACTTTTGTGGTGTGAGTATTTGCTTTTAATTTTTACAGAGTGTTTCTTTTCAGAGTTCTTTTTTGTGTGGTTCTAAATATTGGAAAAGAGTTGTGTTGGAGCGCAGATGATTTACACCGATCCTCTGACTATCGTACTTCGTTAAAAGATGGTCCACTTGTGAATACTTCAATTGTAATGCTGAACATGTGCAACAAAATCTAACTAGCAGGATCTAGTCAGTTGTATGTCTTCGATACAATTTTATTCTCAGTGTTTGTGTGTGGAAATTTCACATTGTGGGGAACATGACACCAATGTTCCATTTCCATTATGTGCCCAAAATGACTAAAGTCAAAGGTAGCTTCCAGTGGTAGTGGTAGTTGTCTATGATGTTTGAGATCGAGCAACAACGATCGATATTAGTGGATACAAATAAGAAGATTTCTATTCTTGGAGGTGGTAATGTGAAATATTTCTAGTATATGTTATATTTTTCTAGTGTTGTGATAAGTGAGTTGTTTCCTATGTAATCCCCGATGGAATAATGTGATGAGAGTCGATGATACTACTACAACATCATGATATTGTGGTTGTTAGTAATCCACTGGAAAAACTATCCAGAGGTTGTTGGTACTGTCCTAAAAACCATATGTTGTGTGGTTGTTGGTTAACCACTTGGAAAACCATCCAAAGGTTGTTGGTATTGTCCTAAAAACCATCCAGATCATGAGCAAGATACAAAGTGGCACATTGAAGTAAAAGTAGGTTTTCCACATGTTCACACTAAGGGGGGAATGTTAGGAATTTATTTAAGTTAGTGCTCTACATTAATATGGGTGGAATTCAAAAGCATTCCCGAGCGGTTCCTCTGCACCAAGGGCTCATTTTGTTGTTACACAAATGCTGTCTACTTAGGTTTCCTGGTCTCCCATCCTCCCCTATCTCGATTCCCCCTTTGCCGAGATCTGCTGCTGTCAGCCCTGTTTCTCCTTTCTCTGTCCCTGCCACCGCTGCTGTCACCCCCATGCCGGCCGTTCAGGATTCTTCGCCTGTTCCCTCTTCTGATGCTCCCACCCCCCACTTGGCCTCTACCTCGCGGAGACCGGTTACCAGGGCTTCTAGGAAGCTTAACCTTGAGACCCTTGCGGTGGAGAAGGGTTCTCATGAATTTGAAATTGCTCATGACCTCCTGCATATCAGTAGTGCTAGCCCCCAGGAAGTGCAATTGGAAAGCCCTACAAAAAGGCTGGAAGCCTTAGAGGCAGATATGAAATTGTTAAAGGACGAAGTTAAAAACTTGACAAAACGGAAAGGACAGAGGAAGAAGGAGGAGGAGGATGTGGACAACAGCCAAATTGAAGATATTTACAAGAAATTGCACTCCTTGGACTCTCTCTTAGGGAAGGCCAAGACTAGGCATGATTACAACATTGCCATCTTTAGGGAGATTGAGGAATTTATTGAACAACACGTCAGAAGTGTCTCCAACCTAAGCGGAGTGCCTGACCCTTTGGGTGCTTGATAAAGAAAGCAAGAAGACCTTGGAGTAGCTGGATTCTAATGATGCTGCCCATATGACTACTTTGGGTATGTTTAAATCCTGGAATAATATCAAAACCATCTTAGACAAAGCTACTAGGAAGTAGTCATGCGGTTGATTATCTTTGTCCTTGTTTGTTTCTTTTGCTTTTTTTGGTTCCTTTACTTGCTTTTGCAGTAATTTTGTTGTTCTGTCTCATTTTGGTAGCTATTTTTTAGCTACTTTGAGCATCATTGTAACATTTGGATTCTGATCCTTTTCACTCTGGTTCTCTTGTTTATCCTGGCTTTTAGGCCTTCTCGGTATTCAAGGGTATAGTCCCTTTCAAAAACTATTTGCCAATAATAAAAAAATATATGGGTGGAATTATGTTATTGTAATATAATTAAATAGGGTTGTTTATAGTTATTGCGTGAATTGTGGTGGTTGAAATCACTCATGCAATTTGGATGATTTGGTTGTAAATATTCTTGTTTATAGGAATACATATTCCTATTAATATGTAATTGATTGAAGAAATACAAACAGAGAGTTTTATTATTATCGTGCTATGTGAATATGTTGTTGCACCTTCAAATGATTCACGCATTTCCCTTTGATATTCCCTCAATACATGTTGCATTTTTCTTTGGATTTCTCTCATAGACTGTTGTAATTATCTTTGACTCCTTATGATCACTTCATGCATGTAGTTTAGCTTATCATTTGAAGGATCTCGATTAGACTCTTCCATTGTCACATTCTTTACATTTAAATATATATTTTTTAATTCTCTCACAACTAGAAAAGATCATAGTTATGATACCACTGTAATGTCCCTAAATGGAAACTTTGACACTACCAATGAATTTTACGCAAATATGATCTTAATATGAACACTATAAAAATATTAAGATGCAAATTTGAATTAATACCGAAATAATGACTTGCCTAGAGGGATGGAATTCATACAAAACTGAAGTAAAACCATTCTTTTATCATAAAAAATAGATCATTTAATTTTATAAAGACAAAACATTAGAAAAGTGCCAAATTTGATCTAAATAGAAGGTTGAAATATTCATTATAAATTTGCGGTTGCACTGAGATCACAAACACAATCCCAGCTTCACAAATTCCTTAGCCCAAAAATTATGCAAAGTGGATGATCTAGTCTCCAAAAATTTTATTTATGAATAACTCATATATGATCATAGCAAGCTCGGATCATGTCAAACAACTCTCTATATGGGTTGTTTCACTACGAACAAGATGGAAAATAAAGGTGGATCGGTCAATAATAATTATCCTCCTTTAAACCCTAGCCCAAATATGCAAATCTTGCCTTCAAACACTATTGAACTATAGCTTTGAAAATTAATGAAATATCTTGAATAAACCTCCTCACAAAATGGAATAATAATTTTTATTAATATTCCAAAGCTAAAGAGAGTTTTCTTCCTCTAAAGCTATCTACAAAAGGTTTTAGTCCTTTGGAGTTTTTATGGAAAGCATGCAAGATTACACCACAAATCCGAAAAATTATCATAAACAAAAAGAGATGCTTTCCCTTGCAAGTCGACCTGCTTTTATAACATAACTTGGCCTTTTACCACCCAAAACCACCAATCATATTTCTTTCCTAGCATTTAATATTTTTCTTTACCTTTTTTCTCCTCCACATGGGTCATATTTTTCCTTAGGGGAAAATAAAATAAAGTGACCCCTTTCTTTTCTAATTTCATTTTGTCACTTTTCTTTTCTTTTTAACTTTGTCATTAATAAATTAATAAAAGTGCTTATAATAATATTTTATGATGCACTTTATGATTAATTCATTATGACTAAGTTTCCCTTTTATTCCTCCCTTAGTCGTCGGGAAACAATGAATGGGCTAAGGGTCTTTGGCCGAGAAGGGGATATTACATAGGTAGTTGGAAGGAGAAAACGCATACAATATGTGTCCAACCAAGGGTATAATGTACATCTTAGACGATTTATGGCTAGGGAAAATTGTATATAAATAAATTTATTAATTCCTCTGTGTGGCCTTGTTTATGGCCCCGTATTTCTAATCACAAGGGAGAGAAAGGTTATTTCGAGAGGAAAATAAAAATATGTATTCTAACTTTGAATTAATACAAAGATGGTATTCTAGTTAATTAAATTTTATTTAAAGAATTATAATGTTTTGAACAATAAAATAATATTTAATTTAATATAATTGATAAATGTTTTAGATGGAATTTTTATTTTTCTAGGTTGAATGTAAGCTTGATAAATAACTATACCATAAAAATTATATGTCAACCATGAGATGAAAATATTACAAGATGCTTGAGACAAATATTAGTTCACCTTTCTTTTTAATTTAATCATTTAAAAAAATGATGTACTTTAATTTCCTTATTTTGTTTCGTATATTAAAAAAAAATTATACGAACAAAAATATTATTTTAAGAAAATTTCCAAGTGGAATGCAAATATCAACCAATTAAGCATAATAAATGGTTCATTACTTGTATTTTTTGGAAATTGGTAAAAGTTGGGGGTTTTGAAAGGACCCTCATCCTTGTACAACAAGCCCTCAAGGCTGGATAAAACATTAAAGTGTTACAAAGAAGAAACCTCGAAACCTAGGGAAAACAAAAGAGAAGAAGAAAACTACGAGAAGGAAATAAAAAGACAAGTAGCACCCAATGCTACATCTGCATCCAAGTTATCTAGAAGAATCCCTTACATGGGATCTAAGATGCATAGAAAAAGTATTCTTTTTTTTCTTAAAAACTATCCATTTTTCACTCTTAGTAGGATTTGAATTTTCTTCGAGTCAATTGGAAGTTGAAACTCTAAAGAATTCAAGAATACATCACTTGGTTTCTCCATAGTGGAACTGGTTTTAGCGATTGTCAACAACTGGAATCAACATCAACAAATGACCACCATAACTGCTCCAACAACATCCGTTGAAGGGCCGTCCCTAAGGGAATGTAATGGAACCGTTATCTTCACTGACCTGAATATTAGTAGTAGACTCGAGTTCTTTGTCAAATAAATAAAAGGTTTTGGTGAGCCACCTTCCACCAAGAAACCTTCTCATTTTTAGATTTCTTCTTTACCAACTGGCAAACAACAACGAGATGTCCAATGTTAAAACATTTTCTACATCTAAAGGGCAATCCTTCATAGTCGAGGGGTTGTGACCAAACCCTATCATGCACTTTGAGATCAATAGAAGTAGGTAGATCGAGCGAAGTATCCAGATCCACCAATATCTCGTGCGTAGGTGGTATGAGAAAAGGTATATGTATTTGAGTCAATGGATAAAAAATCACCCAAAGTATCCGAGATCCACCAATATCCGTGCGTAGGCAGTATGATAAAAGGTATCTGTATTGGAGTCGATGGATAAAAAATTACCCAAAGTATTACCAATAGATAATAAACTATAATCTCCCCAAAAATGCAATGGAAGATGGGGTAAATGAATCCAAACTGACTTAATACTGAAAGAGGCAGTGAGTGGATTAAAAGTCGGGAACCAAGGTTTCATCAACAAATGATGATTCTGTAGTTCTCGGATATTTGAGAGCATAAAACCCCAACATCATCAACGATGAAAGCCACGATGTAATGCCCCTCGGGACACCGAAAAATAGACTAAAAAGTTGGTAATTTTTTTTTGATAGTGAGGACTAATGTTTCACCTAACCGTTCTCATTAAATAATTAAATTCATAACAATCTAATTTTAACCGAATTGCTAAAACATTTATTTCTAATTAATTTTATTTATTTAGCTTCTATTAAATTACACACACACACACATATATTTCCTTTAAATAATTTTCACCCACATTGAAATATAATTATTCATCCTTAAATAAATTCATCCCCCAATACATATATTTACCCACACCCCTTTTTAATTTAAATGACCATTCCCACCAAAAACCCATGACTTAATGTGAGCAGGGTTTTATTTGAGCCCTAGGATTAAACAAATCTCAACCCTAGATCAAAAATTTGTGCCCTAAACTTCTTTATCTCTTTCTTTTCTTTTCTTTTCCATATTATTTTCCTCTCATTGTTAATTTTACTTTTGTTCCTTCTTGCAGGTCAAGGGTGGGGAAGCCATGGAAGCTTGTATTGTTTCTTATGTCTTTTTTTTTTACCATCCATTCAAAAACGTTTTGGTATTTTTTTGTTTTGTTGTTTTATTGATAAATATATATTTATTTATATATGTTTTGAAGGGGCGGGGGATTAATGAAGGAGGAACAGGGGCGGCGGGTCTGAGAGGAGGGGAAGTGTGGAGGGGCAACGTAGAGAGGGGGTGAAGGTGAGGTTCGGTGATAGGGACAGGCGTGGGGAGTAGGGAGGGCGCCATGGGGTGTGGGGGATAGACGGTGGCGGGGAGGTAGGGTGGAGCGGTGGAGTCGGGGACGGCGGCCCAAAAACAAGGTTCGCGGTAGGGGAGTTGGACGGGGAGGTGGGTGATGCGGGCGCAGGCACAGGCAATGCGCATGGGGTGGTGTGGCCAAGCGGATGGGTGGGGGAGGGTTCGGCCTCCCCATGGCCATTCAAACAAATTTTATTTTATATATTTATATATATATTTTTGATTATTATTTAAAACGTAATTTAATATAATATATAGTATATATTATATATATATATATAATAAATACATTACATTTTATTATATATATAATTTATATTCCATAATATATATTTCATTATACACATATAAATATGCAAAAATTACTTATAGTAATATAATAATTAAACTAAGACTATATATATTTTCTTTTTTTAATTTATGAATATGGTTATTTCATACACAATGCTAAATAATGATGATTTCAACTTAAAATAAATAACAGATTTTAATTTTATTATTTGATGCAAAAATGAACTTAATATTCTCAACTATTCACATTAAATGATTATCTAATTTGTGGTAAAGAAAAGCACAAGTATTTTAAAAGAGAGAAGAGGCTAATTGCTAATAAATTTTGCAAAGGAGCATACTATGCAAATCTGATTTTTTTTTGTTTAAAACACATAAGATTCTCAACAAAGAAATACTATTCCTTTTTGTAATAACATCTTTCCAATAAATAAACTTTCTTTACCAAAATGATATTAAAAAAACCAAGCATGTTAAAGGAGTATAGATATTTTACAAGACTTTTTTTTTTTTTTTTTTTCAAAAATTCTTCAATACATCATATTTTCCAAACATGCTAAAATACATAAGAAACAACCAACAACTCCTTTCTAAGATTGAAAGAAAGTTTTCAAATACAAGGAAATTCAAAGCTTACAAGTGATTTTCCAATACATAAAGGAAGAGGAATTTCATCAAAGAGGAAGTATATATTTTTTTCTTCAAGCCATATCCCAAAAAGGGTTACAATGAGGTAATGTCCACAAATAAAATGAAGATGACCAAGAGCTCCAACCAACATCCAACTTTGAGATCCAAATGCACATGCCTTCAAGGAATCCAAACAAGGAGAAGAAACTTGTTTTGCCACCCAACCATAGGCATCATTACATGCCTCTCCCAAGGTTGGGATGCATGCTAGCCTCCCCCAAGCCCATGGGAAAGAGGACAACTAACCACAACTATGCACAAGAGAGAGGGTGAACAACAACATCACAACCACACAAAAACAAGGCAAAGATTTAACAAGACTCCAAATTTGTAAAAGTGAAAAGGAGGAGAACCCAAGTTCTACCTCTAAAAATGGGGAAGAGAAAAGAAAGTTCTCCAAAGTTTGCCACCATCATTATTTGTACAAAACATGATCTCCATACCCTCCTTATTTCTCTAATTTCATTCAAGCCCTCCTTATTCCTCCACCCTTTCACCAATCCTTCTTGGAAGGATTTTCAAACCCCAAAGGGGTTTCCTTACCAAGAATGGGGAAGGAGGTTCAAGCCAAATGAACAACCTTCCCCACCTCAAACCATTTGAGGGGAGTAACTAAATCCTACAAGGCTTGCCCATCAAGCCTATGAGGATTGAGAGGGAAAAATCCCTCTCTCTTCCCCCACAAATCCAAAACTCCATCATGCCATATGATGGAGGGAGCAAAATCAAGAAAACAACAAATAAATTCTACATGCAACAACTAACATTTCCAAATACACAACTAATATCTAGCATGATATATCACATACAATAGATGCTCAAGAAGCCTACCTCAAAGAAAATCTCTCCAAAAAGCTTTCCAACTTCAATCTTTTCCACTTCTTGACTCAAGAAAACTCTAGCTCCAAATCCACAAGCATCCAAGCAAAAGCTCCAAAAAAAAATTCTCTTCCTTTCCCATGAGGGGGAATTTGAAGAGGAGCAAGCAAAAATCCTCACAAATGAGGGGGTGACATGTGTCACCCCTCTCCTCCTTCAAGGTCAAAGATGCCAAAGATAAATGAGAGAAAGGATAAAATGACTTTTAGCCCTCTTCTCCCAAATTACTCTAAATGATAACAAAACAATTCTTGTGCAACTTTTAACAAGCACACTAATCCATACCCCTTACATGGATGTGACCAAACAAGATGAAAAAAGGGAGGGAAAACTCCCTCTAGGCTTGGAAATAAGCCCCCTACCTACTAGATAGGGTCCAAGGGCTCATTTTTATGTTAAGGGAACTCCCAAACTAAAAAGGGGTCCCTAAAAATGTCCAAGATAACCCAATTTCGGGTTTAGAAAATTTGGCACAAGGGTAGAGGGTCTGGGGCCCACCCAAGGGTTCACATGTGACCCTAAACCCTTTTTAATTAAGTACATCATTAAACTAATTCAAGACTTAATGCAAGTGGGGTCATTAATTCCCCAAAACAAGTTTACAACACAACTAGACACCCTAAACAAAATAAATAATTACAAGACATATTACATTACAAATGAGGGTCACCCATGGCACTTCCTAAAACAATAATTCTAATCCTAAGGCCTCAAGCAATAAACATGGCTAAGACTTAGCCCGTGGGTTGCTTGTGCAAAGTTGCGTAGCTAGCTTGAGTCCCACGTTCTCCTGTGACCTGTCACCTACACACTCGTTGCACACATTAAACGCCCCTGTTCGATAAAGTATAAATCAACTACTAAATAAGATATCAATGAATTCTAGACTAACATTTCATCTTTCTGGAATCGAAATTACGACAACATGCACAACTATACATAATTCACCATAAGTTAGTCACAATGATAAAAAGACATGTATCCATAGAATCCCAACATGCAACAAACTGAGTATCCATCAATATAATTACGTTCCAAAACAACATCATATCAATTAGTATTCATGACATCATAAGATAATGCAAACAACATAGTAATCAAGCTAAATCGACGTTATATGCCTAAACGTCCATACATGTCTAATCAGATCAAATCTCCTAATGTAATGTCCAAAATATAACAAATCCCTATCAAAACATGTCTAATAGTAAGAGGAACAACAAGTATCTGAGCTATAAAAGTGTGGGCACTACACAAAAAAAAATCCCTTGCGCAAGGGTAAATATCAATCCTACACGAAACTAGAGGATGCCAGTTCATAGTGATCCAAGAGTGGAGGAGAGAAAGACTGGCTAGAGGCCATTAAAATGACAAATCATACCATTGGAGGAAAGTAACTCCTCAACCTCCAACATCGAATCTCCAAGAGAGACAAATGTGAGAATATTTAGTAGTAGAGAGGGTCTTGGGCGAAAATTCAAGAAAGGTCCTTTTCCCCAGAGGGTTTACCACCATCGAAGAAACCAACCCCATACTACCATTAGCAAGGCTAGATGCAAGAGGCGTCGAGGGGAAAGAATAGTCACAACAAGACCGTGTCTTGTAGCCTAAACCACCCATGGCACAAAACCATTTCCACTGTTAAACCCAATCAGACACCAAATTTGTGTCTTATGACACCCTATGCCCCGCGTCTCATTTCACAACCTAACCTCACCACCTAAACCTTGCACAATTATTTATTAATTACCTTATAATTAATAAATCCACATCTCCAAACCTGCCACCTCATCATGACCTAGCCCTAACCCTAAACTAACCTAATTAAGACCTATAACTTGGTCTACATCCATACCCATGACTAATTACTCCTCACCCGTACCAAAACCAACCTAATAACGACTTGACCAAGCCCACAACTAATCCCTCGGGAGAAAGGAGGGAAAGTTGGCTATTTTACTAAAAATAGCCCACTTTGACTTAACCGACATTGTTCTACTCGACCATCGTTGGTTACGTAACCGCCATCGGTTCCCTGTAAATGGCCTCCCCCAACCAAAAACAAATGATCTGGAACTCATTTTGTAAAGGATCTAGAAATTCATTTGCAAGACAGAGACAAGTGAAGAAAAGAGAAGAGGTTGCAGAGAAGGGCATCGAGCCGAAGACTGCAACTGAGCCACTGGATCGCTGTCACCCCGTTTAAGCATTGGAAAAGACTGAGGATAGCTTCATCAGCTCATTTTCCAATACCAGATCATCCCAACTGAGCCTTACTGTCACTACCACATTCCTTGGACCTGAATCTTCATCAAGAATGAGTAAGTAGTGTCTTGTATGTTTCTAAGCACCATTTCCTGAGTCTTTTGATTGATAGTAATTATAAGCTCACTCCTAGATCTACCACCTGCCAGCACCCTGCACTTAACCTTCATCCATACATCCTTGTATTGCCCAGAAGACAGTTTTATCACTCTCTGAGTCTTCCCCATCATCTCACTATTCCCCTCAGCCATCCACCAGTCTTAAGAAAAACCCCACAATCACCCTGCAACCAACCTCTATCCAGAAGTGCCTAGATTACTGACCCTACCGGTGTCGGTTATCCCCTACCGGCAGCGGTTCTCTAACCGCGGTCGGTTATCCAGTGACCGGCATCGGTCACTGTGACTTATACCCAAAACCTTCCTCTCACCTATTTGTCTCCTAACAACCTCAGATCCAGTCTGGTTTATCCCTGTAACTCGAGCTGAACGTATCAACGACCATTGACCAAACAAACAACGTGACGTTTTATTATTGGTAGTTTAGTCTCTATTGCTTTGTAACGAGGTACCTAAATCGTGATTTCACAATAGCTTCTTTATTATCATTTGTGTTAATTCGTATTAAAAGGGGAACTGACCACCTTCGAAAGGAAGTCTAATATTTCCTGGGCCCAAGGCAGTTCCCTCATTTATTGTCTAACTAAAATCTGGTGGTCTTGTATTCTTACTTGCAGGTAGTCCTTCCTAGACAAAAAGGAGTTCTTCGCAATCGATCTGATCTCTCTCTACGGTACGCGCACACCCTCTCAACATTCAACAGGTATTCCTCCTAGCCCTAACCCTTATCTGTTTCTCAAGAGAATGAAAGGATAGAAGCAACTCTATTCTAGGAATGGAAACATTCTGTGCGAAACATTTTGGCACGCCCTGGTGGGACCCTTTTTTGGGTTTCTTTCTTTCTTGCTTGCTTTCATATAGGGAGCATACTTGCTGTTTGTTTCTTCTAAAATATTCACAAGATATTTTGTTATTTTGGTAAAAGAATTTGTCTTGCTTTCACATCTTTGCATTAGGGAAAGTCATCTTCTTTGCTTCATCGAATATCATTTTCGATTTGGGTTTAAAACACGTGCATCACATTCTTGCTTGCTGTTTTCAATTCTAGTGAACGTAGATTAAGTAACAGGTCGTACACATGGGGGTGATATCCACGGTATTGATAAGAAATTAATCTTACTTTCACTGCACAACACATCCCAAATCACATCATAATCAACACAACAGCTCAAACATCCCCCCTTTTCCGCGGTATTCCTCCGCCCGATTGAGGTAACCTTATAAGCCAAAACAAACTTGACATTTCCCTTAGGTCTTTTGTTTAGGATTGACATCATCTTGCATCTAAGGCATAAGCCCACAATAATTAAAACTAATCCTAGGGTTAGTCTCTTGATTTTCCTGTGCATCTTGCTTGTGTTTAGTTCTGTTTCTCTGTCATACACTTGTTTCAGTAATCACTTCAGAACAGTTTGGTCGGTATACTAAGCATCGTTAACCCCAAATCAACAACTTTTTACATCTTCTTACACCGGTCCTATTCTACCAACATCGGTCAACTTACCGATGCTGCCACATCGACCGACATCGGTTACTGGTTCTGATCGATATCGCCATTCGTCTTTCACGGTTCCCGAAACCAACAACCTACCAATTCCAACATTTTGTTGCTGCTTCTGTTCCTGATAGATTGCATCCCTACTGTCTACTCTTGTCCATGGTTGTTATCACTCGAAACAAGCTGCAGCCATGGTTTCACATGCCTGTTCCGTGCCTTTGCCTGAATCACCCCCTTCACATTCTATGGGGAATCCTACGGACACCAGTGAAGTTCCCAAAATCCCTGTAGGAGATAAGGAATTTGTGAAATTTTTGGATGCTAATCCTAGTGCTGTCAGATGAAGATTATTTGTCTCATACCCCGACCGTACACCCGATGGTCACTCATTGTTGGTATGACTATTAGTATAGCTTCTCACTTAGCTCCTACCCCACCGGATAACTCCGCCTTGCCTTCTTCATCCTTAGCCCCGTCTCCCAACTTAGCGGCTTCAGGGGTTCATATGGCACAGATTGGCTTTCCTTTGGTTAACCTGGGGCCCCATATATCATTACCGCCAACTGCTCCTACCTCATCTCTCTCGCAGACTGCTCCTTTCATAACTTTCTCTCTGCCACCTATCCACACGAGCTTTCCTTCTCAAGCTCCACCCACCTTTTCATTTCCACACACGTATCCGGTAACTTCAACATCGTATATAGGACATCCCTATTCGGCCGCCTCAACATATTCGTCGTCAATACCTTATCAACATTTAACCCCACCATTGTCTAGTAGTGGCTCTTGGCCCAATCCACCTCTGTTTACAACAACCGCACCATCATCTTACCCAACCACTGATTTAATCAAACAAATGATGGACAAGATGCAAAATCTAGAGGCTTCTATTTCAGGAAGCCATAGCACCCTGACATACGAGCAAGTTTTTTGGGAGCCTATTCATCCTTATGTCCCCCTTCATTCATATCCTCCTCAATGGGAATTACAAAAATTTACTCGTTTTAATAGTAAGGAGGATCCTCAACAACACTTGCGATCATTTAGACATGCCTGCTATCTGATTGCTCATGACGATACCTTACTACTCCGCACCTTTCCCATGTCCTAATCAGACCCACCTTGATTGGTATAGTGCTTTAACCCAAAGACTCAATCTTCTCTTTTAACCAATTAGCCCAATCTTTCTTGGATCATTTCTTCATTAACATTGCCAAGAAAGTATCTATCACCGACCTCTATGTCATCTCGACAATTTGAAGATGAATCTATCGCAGATTTCGTTGGACGATGGTGGGGCCTTATCAACTAACTTACTTATGCCTTGCCTCAGGCTGAACTTATCAAACTCTTTACGCGGGCCTGCGCTAAGCACATTTCTCCTACCCTCCAAATTCAAACTTTCCGCACCTTTGATGAGGCCTTTACTATGGCTTGAAAACTAGAGATTCGAGCCTTAGAGGACGAAAAATTGCGATTCTGCAATAATAAAAATCCTAATTTCCAAACCCAAGACTCTACCAACAAACCCAACACCACCAATTCTCATGCATCGACTGCTTTGAAATCAAAAGGAGTTGTACACGCAGTGATGGTCAAATCCCAAGCACCGTCTAATACCCCGCCAAAAACCACCTATAAGTATAAAGCCGAGCCCATCAATTACACTCCCTTGGGAGAAACTTATGGTGTGATATTGGAAAAATTTCTCAAAGCAGGAGCTATCACCTTACCTCCTATTAAACCTCACTCCGGGTTTGATTCCACCCGTGCTATACCTTCTTGGTACAAAGAAAATGACTTCTGTAACTTCCACCGCGTGAAGGGACACAGTCACGAAAACTGTAAGATGTTGAAAAACATAGTGCAGGAAATGGTTGATGCAGGGGATATAACCCTCGATAATCCTAATGCCCCTGCTAACTGAAATTTGAAAATCTTCAACAAACCATTCCCAAACCACTCATCTAACAGTAACATAAACCAAGATATCTTAGCTGAGGAGAGTGTTCATGAAATCCATGCGGTCTTCGACTCCCAACCAAAAGCTCCTATCGAGGAAATTCTGAATCGAGCCTCTTCACTAACGCAGGGATCCGAACCCCCTCCACCCCCATCAAGACAAAACGATAACCTTACCATTCCTTTACCCATAAAGGAATTAACCGCCCAGAGTTCTCTTCTCACAGATGAGCCTTCTTACACCACATCCCTGCAAGACTGTGAGCGGATGTTATCTAACTTATCTATTTCCCAAAAATCTCCTTCTACCACTCTTGTTGTACAAGAGGAAGGCTCGCCACTATTTCTGTCATCCTTAGACGAGAAACCCCTCGAACCAACATCACCAAATTCTTTAATCATGACGGATCCTCTCAAACATGCCCTCCTACCTATTAGTTCTTCATCGCCTAAATCTTTTCAACAACGGTTGACCTCTTAACGCCCATTGATACGAAGGCCTCATTTACCCCTTGTATCACACCCACAGTGGACCGGAATCACAACCCACCTCTCTTCCATACAAAAGTTCCTATTCACACATGAGGATTGTCACCCCTCAGAAGATAGACGAGTCCTATGGGAGCGTTTGAGTACACCATACTCTACTCAAATGCAGATGACTGATTCGGACATCTCTACCATATACTCGAGGTGTTTACAAAAGCTTAAAATGCCTATGTCCTCATCTTCACCCCCTCATATCTACCAAATACCTTATCCACCTCTATTAACCTAACCAAACTTTCCCTACACTTGGGATGTCACCAATACCCAACTTAATGCACCCACCTAAACGGTTAGACTTATCCAAAAATAAAGCCGTCAATCCACCTAGGAGACAGACCCAATCTCCTCAAGTCCAATCTATGCCTCTGTCACAACTAAAACCCTCACCGTCACACCTACCTTCTATATTAGGACCTCACCCCTCCACCTTGCCTCAATACATCATACCTCCTGCGTTTTCTTTAAAACGACTTGCACCTTCTACACCCATACAGAGATCCATGGGTGTATCAACACCGTCACCCCAAGTATCCTGTCCACCTATCAACCCTAAACAAACTCCATCATCAAAGGATTTGTTTGCTTTGTCACTCCTCTTTCTCCATGGTTGTTTTCTACTACCACATCATCTGACCAGCTAAACATAACTTCTGCATCGAAAAAGCCAAGTTTAGTTAAATCCAATTATAAAAACCCCTTGTCCAAACCACCACCCATACGAATCAACCATACCCAATCATTACCAAAACCCACCCAGTCAATAGCCTCATCTTCCTCTGACTTTGACCCGCTCAAAGGATCTTACGCCAAAATCCTTGATATGTTGGTGGAGAATGCGACCATTTCCCTACCCCCACTTAGACCCTATGATCCATCTAAGCCTCGACCTATAGGTTATGATGAGTCTAAAATCTGCGCTTACCACCGCACACCAGGACATGATGTAGAGGGATGCAAAGCTTTGAAAGCCATCCTTCGTCAGTCACCTATCTCGGATAGACAGCCTAAGAAGGACAACTTACGAAGGGAGAAGCCCCTAGCTTCGATTCCTTCTCCTATACCACCTATCCCCGCCTCGTCAAAATCTATCATCATTGCAACCCCACCTCTCGAAAACAATGACTTATCCCTACCATCTTCCTCCTCTCGTGTTCACGAAATCAACATGATTAGTATTGCTACTCGAGGGCAGAAAAACAATGGGAAGGCTAAAGAAAGCACACCTGTGGCCTCTCTTTCTCCGTCCACCATCCCGATCGCACCACCACCTAAAGTGGTTATTCGTGGACCTGCCTACCCTGTCTCTGATGGAGTGGCCCACCGTACCATGATCAAACAACTTCACTAATCACTTGTAAAAATGACATTGTATGATCTCATTCAAACCTCTGAATCTCATCGACAAGATCTCATTGAAATCCTTCAAGGGATAGAGGTCCTACCTAACGAAACCTTGCCCGTTGCCTCCATTTTAACACCCAACCACATTGCTTCTCTCACCAAACAAACTACCACTTCCGTCCCCAAGACAACAAGTTATGCATTGCCGTTTCTCAAAGATGAAATTGTCGACTTTGGTGCAGAAGATCCTGACCCCGCTCTTTTCATCTCGGCTTACATCCGGGACATCCGAGTATGTCATGTTATGATCAACGGGGGTGCTAGCTTAAACATCATCTCTTCCAAAGCCTTCCAACAAATGAATATCCCCTCTAGTCAGTATGTGTGTGCCAACCCCACCATGTTGCGTTCATTCAATGATGCTATTACTTCTACCTTAGGCACCGTGATCCTTAACATTTGTGTAGGGCCATGTACTTTACCTGAACTCTTCTATGTCCTTGAGGGAGAATTCTAATACAACATGTTGTTAGGCCGCCCTTGGATCCGGGCTATGGGATGCATTCCCTCCACCTTACATAGATGCATAAAATTCGAGTATGAGGGGAAGTCCTACACCGTAAAAGCTGACCCTCCCCCCTTCAAAACCTGCAATATGTTATATCACCCTAATGATGTGCTTGTACCAGTCAAGACACCCATTCATCCAACCCAACCATCTATTTTGACCACACCTCAACCATCCACCTCAACCGCACCTACACCTTCAACCAATGAAACCGCCGCCGCAAATACCGCTTCCTTCCCCGCGGACAACATCCCGACCTCAGATCCCTTAGTAGATGTTTTTCAACGCCTTATGCTGGGGGAGTATCACCTATATAACGTTAGCTCTTTCCATACCCCATAGGAGTACGGATAGTTACATGCGCATCCTACCTATGACCGTCATGTGGGGGAGGTAATCTCCTATGGACCACCTAATTTCCACACCAACCTAACATATGGGGGTGTCGATACATCCTCTGTCACCCCTGAACCTCCCCTTGGTGTGGTTCCCTTCCAATCTGATTTTCAATATCTAACTAATCGTCGCTTCGCCCTCACCTTCTTGACGCGCTGTGCTTGGAAGGGCTTTGGTTTCGGTCTTTATGAACAAGGCCGACATACGATCATTCCCGTAACTACACGCAAACACAAAGATCATCGTGGTCTTGGATTCTCTGAACCACCTACACCAAAGACACCGCATATCCGTTGTATCCAGGAAGACGACGAAGTCACTCCTTCCGAACCATCATCACCCATTTTTCCATCGTCACCCACAGAGTCGATAGACCCTGAATCCATCCCTCCTAACTTTTTTTTCATAAACGCTATCTTCCTAGGTCCTCTCACTTATCAATGTGATAATGAAGACCCATCTTCTCTTCCCCTTCTGTATCCAAACATGATCAAAGAGGACTTGCCTTCAATTAATGTTGTTGAGTGCCAGGATGACGACTCCATCCTCACTTACCTTGGTGTGGACGACTCTTATATTCAACGCGCCTTACCATCTGAAACTCAAACCATGTTGAATGAGTCGACTATAGAAATCAACATCCACACAGAGGATGATCCTCACATTGTGAAGATTGGACAATCTCTTAACGCATTAGAACAAACTGCCTTTACTACCTTTCTCCGTGCTCCGCAACCAAGCTTTCGCGTGGTCCTACGCTGACATGCCAGGAATTGATCCTGACATTGTTGTCCATAACATTATCCTGAAACCCGATTCCAAACCAGTTAAATAGAAACTGAGAAAAATGCATCCATGCATTGCCCTCTGAGTCAAAGAAGAGCTTCATCGACTCCTTTTTGTTTCCTTCATCTTACCTATTGACTATCCTCAATAGATTTCTAACATCGTACCTGTTACTAAAGCAACGGGGACTTCGGATATGTATGGATTTCTGGGACCTTAACCTTGCTTGCCCAAAGGATGACTTCCCCCTACCAAGTATTGATCAACTTGTTGATCTCACTGCGGGCCATGAGATGCTTTCTCTCATGGATGGCTTCTCGGGATACAATCAAATTTTGGTAGCCCCAGCCGATCAACATAAAACCGCCTTCATAACTCCTTGGGGAACCTTCTGCTATCGTGTCATGCCGTTCAGCCTTAAGAATGCTGGTGTAACCTATCAGCGGGCTATGACTTACATTTTTCATGACATTATGCACACTATCCTTGAGGATTATGTTGATGATCTTCTTGGCAAATCTAAACATCGCAGTGAACATCTCGATGTTTTAACCATTATTTTTGATTGCCTGTTACAATACTGTGTTCGTCTTCAACCAAAGAAATGTGTCTTTGGTGTCCTTTCGGGAAAACTCCTTGGTTTTATTGTCTCTTTGTGTGGCATCGAGGTCGATCCAACTAAAGTCAAAGCTATCCTAGAAATGCCCCCACCCACTAACCTCAAACAATTGCGTAGTTTGCAGGGCAAACTCCAATCTATCTGGGGTTTCATCTCACAAATCTCAGATCAATGTCAACCTTTCCATCATCTCCTTAAAAATGACATTGTCTTTCAATGGAGTGAAGAGTGCCACCAAGCCTTTGAGGCTCTTAAAGCCTATCTCTTGCAGCCACCCGTGCTTATCCCACCTCAAGACGATCGCCCTTTCTACCTTTACCTTTCCGCCACTAACCATGCTGTAGGAGCCATGCTCGCACATCATAACTCCGAGCATCGAGAACAAGCCGTTTATTACATAAGTCATACTTTGGTGGATTACGAGACTAGGTATACACATGTAGAAAAGTTGTGCCTAGCCCTATCATTTGTGGCCACCAAACTCTGACACTACCTCCTGAATCACAAAACTTTTGTCATCACCAACGCGGACCCCATCCATTATATGTATGCCAAACCTCATCTAAACCAACGCATCGCCCGATGGCTTATGCTCCTCGCTGACCTTGACCTTGAGTTTGTACACCAGAAATCAATCAAAGGACAAACTATCGCAGACCAACTCGCGGAAGCCCCTTTACCTGGGGAACAATTTACCAATTTTACTTTCCCTGACGAACTCATTGCCACTCTTTCACTCAGTGATGAGTCGTATCCAATGACCCTCTTCTTTGATGGATCCAAATGCCAGCGTAGTGGAGAGGGGCTGGCGTTGTTCTCATTCCTCTGGACGTTGAACCTATGCCTCTTTCATTCCGGCTCGATTTCCCCTGTACTAATAATACAACGGAATACGAGGCCCTTGTTTTGGGTCTCCAGGTTGCGTTACACTTAGGTGTAAAATCTATTAAAATTTTTGGCGACTCTCAACTGGTCGTCAATCAAGTTATGGGCATCTACCAATGTAAAAATGAGGAACTTCAAAAGTACAAACATTACGTGGATTCACTTTTGACCTTATTTACTCATTATTCTATCCAAACCATTCCCCACTCAACTAATAAATTTGCGGATACTATGGCTTGCTTAGCCTCGCAAATTCCTGCCTCACCAACTGACTCTGACATATTTGTCTTGGTCCAACAACTCTTTGCCCCATCTTACTCAGCCTAGATGTTGGTATGATAAATAATGTCTCCGCTGATTCGCAGGATACTTGGTATCACCAATTTCACAATTACCTTACAACCTCTGTTCTCCCATCTGACCTTACGAGTAATGAAAACGTGCTTTTCTTAAAAGTTTTTCTCGTTACATCGTCATGGGGGGACTCCTCTATAAACGTGGCTTTGATGGCATCCTCCTTCGTGTCTAACCTCGCGGAGGTTACCTATACCATCCAACAAGTCCATGACGGTATTTGTGGTGGACATTTTAGTGGCCTTACCGTGGCCAAACGGATCCTTCGCCTAGGCTATTATTGGCCTACTCTTAATAACGACTGCTATGAATATGTTAAGCATTGTGTTATGTGTCAACAACATGCCAACCTTCAACATACTCCTAGCCATCCGCTACAGGTCGCACGAGATCTTTGGCCTTTCTCACAATGGGGTTTAGACCTTATTGGTGAGATTCACCCGCCCTCTTCGCAACATCACCGTTAGATAATCACAGCAACCGAATATTACACTAAATGGGTGGAGGCCATTCCACTCATTTCAACCAAAAAGAAATTTTTTTAGAATTCATTAACCATCACATTATCTATCATTTTGGTGTTCCTCATCGCCTGATAACAGATAATGGAAAATCTTTTAAAAACAAGTTATTACAAGACCTTTGTGACAACTTTGGTATCAAACTTAGCTTCTCATCACCTTACTATCCACAAGCAAATGGTCAAGCTGAATCTTTTAACAAAACCCTGACCAAAATTCTCATGAAAGTCGTTAACGATTCTGGAAAAAACTGACATGATCACATCCTCTTTGCCCTTTGGGCTTATTGGACTAGCATTCGTACCTCCACTAATGCCACCCCATTTTCTTTGGTATATGGTACCGAGGCTGTCTTGCCTCTCAAAATACAAATACCCTCCCTAAGAATATCTCTTCAGGATATTCTCACAAATGATGATTTCCGCCAAGAGCGGTTAGCCCAATTAGAGCTTCTTGACGAGCGTCGTCTTACAGCTCTTGACCACCTTCAAATATATCAAAAGCACATCAAGCGTGCTTATGATAAGCGACTTCATGAGCGTACCTTTAAGGTTGGTGATCTTGTCCTCAAAGAGAATCAACATGTAACCAAACTAGAAAAGAGCAAACGCGGAAAATTTGATCCTAATTGGATTGGGCCTTGCATTATCACTCACACTTACGGATCAGTCACTTACCATTTAGATTTGCTTAATGGTAAACCTGAGCTTGAACCCCTTAATGCCTTGCATCTTCGGCCATTCGAATGTTGAATTTAGTGTTATATCACTTCTTATCTACCTTGCACTCATCCCTTGAGCTCATTTACCACTTCATACACCTTGTTTCGTGCATCTTAAAGTAGAATCAAACTCACGTGGTTTGATCATCACCTCCTCTTACAGATGCCTTCTCCTTTTTAGTCGGGTCCATGACTTAAAAGTATCAAAATAACAAGTTCTCAATTATACAATTCTGGGATATTCTTGAGTCAAACTTCCTACAAAACTAGATGCTTCATGCCAAACGGACATCTAGACCTCTAAGTTATACATAGACTGCTCCCTCGAAGGACAACTATGTGCAAAGCCACTTCTGCTATTATAAATAGACTGCTCCCCCGAAGGACAGCTATGTGCAAAGCCACTTCTACTATAAATAGACTACTCCCTTGAAGGACAGCTATACAAAGTCAGCCTTTATCAGAAGCTTCTCGCATTGATCAGCTTCGTGAAGACCTCAAGAACAACAAAATACATATCCCATGTAGACTTCCCGCATCAATCAGTCTATATCCAGAAAAATAAAAGCAGTATTCAAAAGCACTTTTGAGTCATGGACTTGTCTATTTAGGTTTGGTTTTCTTTTGTCAGCATAATCACCTTATAACAAATTCTCTGCGCCCCAGCTCTACCAGCCACCTCACCTCACCATTCGTCAACGCAACAAAACTCAAGGGACGTGACGTATATCCGATATATTGTGATTATACAACTCTTTTCACCTATTGACTTCTCGCATATGCAAGGTACCTAGGGATTCAAGCTCATCCTACGTTAATATGTGGTTTGTTTAGCTCTTCTCAACTACGGGACCCTTTTGCCTCTTTTTACTCGAATCTAGGATTATGTGTTGACCTTAATCAGGACACGGTTCCCTACTACTTGGGTAAGCAAACTTTCGCTTCACCTATACCTACACCAACAACGTCAATCCCTTACCAACACCAACAACATTACCCTACCAATATCAATATTTTTACCAACCGAAAAATTACCTAACCACAACCACATTGCCTGAATTCACCTCTCCCTAGTCCTAAGGGAGAACTACATCGGTCTGAGGCCCCTCCTTGCTTTGTGCAATGGGCTATGTAGGTAGCACTTAGGAGACATGGGGTCTCCCAAGGTTAGCTCGACCATCCCCTACCATAACCTATCATATGTTATAAATATAAATATTTTTGTGTATTTCTATTTGATAACATTCATCTTTATCCTTTTTTTCAAAAAACATTCAAAACACAACCATTCTCAGTATTATCATAACTTAAATCAACATACATATTCAGTTTTATTTAGATGTTAAACAAATACATCTTCTCTATCATCGACGACGCGCAGGTCGACATCCTTATTTATTCTTATACCTCTATGAAATTCATTTAAACCCTTGCGCCTTATCCTGAATCAGGTGGTGATCATGATCATCGACGCCACTCACCTGGTCTCTCCATCCTCAAAGGTGCCACTATTATTCATTCCTCCCACTCGATCCATCAACATCTCCTCGTAACATACGAATACGCCTCTCGCGTGGAGGAATCCCGCCTCTAGTATCTCCACTGTGAATCGCAAACCTCTAACAATCCTGTTGTCTCATTCACCTATGTTTGAAGTCAGGTGAACCAAATCCCGTAGGTGGTCTCTCTCCGCTGTAATCACAACTATGTCGACGATCGACCCTCTCGCATACACCTCGCACTCTGCTACCGTTATCCAAAATTCACCCCCCAGGGTAATTTTGATAACATACATCAGAATATTCAAGTCCCAGGAAAATTGATTGATTCAGAGCAAACATCATGTTTCTGAGGTTCTCTCAGATATTTTTCTAACTCCCCTGGCCGAAGAAGGAGGGAGCAAGCTCTGAGAAAATGCGAAAAAGTTGTAGAAAGGCAAGTAGGTTGATCCAGAAAAAATCGTGAAAATTGGCTAAGTCCTGCTCAAGGTCGCCTTTGGGACAATTGGAACGAATGTACGCGAAGGCGCGGATCGGCCGAAAAGCCTCCAGGCGGCCCGCTAAGCATTTGGGACAATCGGGCCGTGGTACGCGGCG
Organism: Taxus wallichiana var. yunnanensis; assembly: GCA_018340775.1. Lineage (NCBI taxonomy): Eukaryota > Viridiplantae > Streptophyta > Pinopsida > Cupressales > Taxaceae > Taxus > Taxus wallichiana. The sequence continues at coordinate 790,677,884 of CM031240.1, read as the reverse complement.
GCGCGAAGAGCCGATCCGGCCAAAAGAAAAGAAAATCGACTAACTGCTGAGCGGGACAGTTCGGGACAAGAGTACGCGAAGGACCCGAACCGGCCGGTTCGCCAAAATGGGAACAAATGGTCCGAAAGCAAATGGGACATTTGGGCCGCGAGTACGCGAACCGGCCGAACCGGGCGAAAAAGGTCAAGGCAGTCCGAAACAAAGTGGGACATATGGGACAAAAAGACGCGAACCGCCGGATCGGCGAAATGGGAAATTTTAAAGCACTATGCCAAAATGGGACAAAGGGACGCGGGGATGTGGATCGCCAAGGAGCCGAAAGCCAATCAAGTAGCGCCACGTGTCATCGGCCGAATCGGGACAAGGAAGCCCATTTCGGGCGGATCGGAGGTTTATGTCCCAAATGGTTTGGGACATCCGGGACAAAAAGATGCGAAGGGCGCGAAAGAGCCGGCAGGGCCGAGGACCAATCAACGCATGACACGTGTCACAAGGGGAAAGGTCTAAAAAGTCAAAGGGGCGAGTTTTCGAGCACTGATCCGAACCAATGAAATAGCGCCACGTGTCCCAGCAAGGGCCCACAAGGAAATTTCAAAAGAAAGCCCACCGAAAGGCAGAGGAGAGAGAATCATGTGACCAATCAATGCGTGCCACGTGTCATCCAGGTGGCGAAGCGCGGGAAATATTTCAAAATCCGTTTTGGTCTGTTCCGTGCCCTAAATCTTCAGATCGCCATATCTTTTGATCCAGAGCTCGGATTTGCACGTTCTTTATATCAACGGAAAGCTTGTGAGAATGCTCTACATGATTCTGGGATCAATCTCGAGTTTTGGTGTAGTCTAGAGAGAGAAAATTGAGAAACGGCTCTGACGCGTGATAATGGCCAGAGGCGACGTTTCAACAACCTGTTTTAATGCTAATGGGTCGCATTCTTCTTCAGCACGGCCAGAAGTGACATTTCAGCGGCCAAATTAATGCAAATGGGTCGCATTCTCCTCCAAATCAGTCAAAGATGGTAGGGTATGGGTTGGTAAGGTATCCCATGCCGTTTTAATGCATCTGCAGTCAATGAGGAATGGGCTTGCACGTTTTCCCACGTTTCTGTCCCCTGGGCTCGACCCATGCAATGTAAAAAGCCAGATTTGGCTCATTTGAAACAAGTGGTTCATTCTTTCTGCTCTGCCCTCCCTTCTTTTCTTCTCTAGGGTTGAAAATGGAGTTCGAACCTCCTCCCTGCTCTGTAATGGCGTTTTTGCCTCTTACTAATGGAATGATGTTCTGTGCAAACTTCTGAAGCAACAAAACGTGTTTTGTGATGCATCTGTCCATCCTTGCTCGTTTTTGCTTGTTCTCTTCTTGCCTCTCTTCATTGCAGGTATTTGTGCATGTTTGAATGTTCATTGTAGGTCCTGAGCCGTGTTCATGGAGTTTTGGGACATTTTCTCGTGTGAAATCTATCCTTGGGCCTCGTGATGCATCTCGTCCATCCTTCCCATTGCTCACCTCTCTCTTTGTCCCATGGCGCTTTGATAGATGTCCAACATTCTCCTTCTCTCGTGTATCACCGTTTTAGTGTAGGCTTTTGTTGTTTTTCCTTCTCTCTCTCTCTCTCCTCCTTGGCATGGTTAGATTAGGATTAGATTAGCTTGCCCGCACCGGAATAGCTTGTGGTAGGTAGTTTAGGAGCAGAACCACCTTCTCTCGGAGATTCCTCTCTCGGTTTTACAAGTCCCACGCTGAGAGAGGTTTCCATGTTGTGCAATCACACTGATGCCCGAGTGATCAACCTAGAAGCCTCGATCTCGCATCCAGGGGTGCCGTGATTTTGCACTAACAGCTTTGGGTGCACGCCAGGTGGGACATCGAGGTCTTCCACTTCATCTTTTGCAGGTTGGTGTGTTCCCGTGAAGATTTCAGCCTTTGAGGCACTTGCAAACACATCCGCGACTCCATCCGATCAAAGCAACCCATTTCTCTCGAGCTTGCATGCACCGCTTTCCATCCATTTTCATCCATCTTTCTTTCCATCCCTTTCATTCTTTTCCATTCCATGAAGTTGTGCAATCATGACTTCATTTCCATCATGGAATTCACATCAACAACAGCAGTATATTCCACCTCCAACATGTTTTACAAATCCTCCAAATCATTTTGAGCAGATTCAAGATCGCATGCATACTCATATGAGCAAGCAAGTGCCAAAGTCAGTTTGGCTATGGAGCTTTCCAAGAGCAAGAGTATGCATACAATGAAGACCATCAGATCCAAGATGCTGGTCTGTTGGAGAAAATCCAAAAGATGGAGGTGGGGATGGTGCAGTCCAGGGCTCAAGCACAAATGAAAGCTTTTGGAATCGGTTGTGGAGCACCCTGTCCATGGGTGGGACCTTTTCCAAGGCATTACAGCCCTCAGGAGAAGCTTGACTTCATGATTGCAACGCTGCCTTTGCTTGCAAAGTGGATTGAAGAAATAGAGGTGTATGAGAGGAGTATTCAACAACCTTGTCAACGGGTAAGCACACCTTCTCATGCCTTTTCTTTTCCTCTTTCCCAATCTGTTTCATTTCAGCAGTGTCAAGTTTCAAACCCTCCATCTGCTGTCCCAAGTGTTGAATCCATCCCTCCATCTCCTAGTCTTCCACCTCATCTCAATTCTTCTTTCCTTTTTCCTTCTAGACAGTCATCCCCTCCACAAGAGCTAACAGAAACACCCCCTCCTCCAAAGAAACAAGAGGTTTCATCTCCTCCACCACCACAAAAATTGTCAAATCAGTTGAGTTTCAACCCATCCCTCCTCTTGCATTCCCAAATCCATGTGGGGAAGAAGAAATTGAAAAATGCCACCAAGGACAACAACAAAGAAAAAGAGAGCCAAACAAAGAAAAGAAATTCAAAGTCTCAAGAGTTGGGCTCTTAGATTTGGGATGACAAAGATCCCCTTGATGGTTAAACCTACAGAAGAGGCTAAGGTTGAACAAATGGTGGTGAGGACTGATTTTGTTGAAGAAGAAGATCTTGCAGCCCCAACTTGTCCTCTAGAGCAGCAGAATGAAGAGTTTGACTTGACAAACTTCATGCTAGAGGAAGAGTTTTATCAAGAGCAAGATTCTCTTCTTCAAACATAGAGGAAGGAGAAGCTGCTCCAAATCCAAAAGAAGAGGAGCACAATCTAGTCATGGAAGGAGAAAAGTGCAGATCCAAGGGCTTTGAGCACAAAGCAAAGCACAGGAGAACCTTCGCTTCTTCTTTCCACTTCATCTCTCTCAAATTCTAAGATCAAGAGGAGTTTGATCTCTCAAACTCAATATTGAGAGTGAAGGAAACCATGGTGGTCAAGTTGCAGATCAAGAGGACACCATGGAGGAAGTTGAAAATGAGCAAAGCAGGACAACAATGAGGCGCTTTACCTGCCGATTTGGAGGACTGCTTTGATGGAGAAGAGCCGGTTGAGTTTTCACCATTCTCTCTTTCATCATCCACATTCCAAACACTGCAGAGCTCTGCTGCATGAGGAGAGCTTTCATTTTGCAACAGCTTTCGCATCTTATAGCAGCCCTTTGGAATCAAAATTGGAAGATTTAAATCTTCCATGTTCTTCATTGGAGGAAGAGAAAGGACAGAAGGATTCCACCATTTCTTCCACATCATCCATTCAAGAGGGTCTACAAGAAGACTCCATTTTTGGAGTTGAAAATCACAGCAATGGGCATATCAAACGGATCAGACCTTGCCCAATCAGGTATTTGGCTTCATTGGAGCCAAAGGAGAAGCCACAACCGGTCATGCTCACTTCTGGGCATGAGGATGAGCTACAAAGTACCAAGGATCAGCTGCCATACCTCTCCAATCCAAATGCAGAACAACTAAAAGAGGTATTGGATTTGTTTTCAGTTGATACCTTGATGATTTGGATAGAAGACCAGCTTCTTGTTGATTTTCCATCCATCCAAACAGCCATGATCAGTGCCAAATCAATTGCATGGCTGCCAATTTTGAAGAAAGGAAGCTATTTCTCACAACCAGTTGCAGGGTTTGTTTAGCTTGCCTTTGCTTCCAGTTAGAGTAGAGTAGCTAGGTTTGCTTTCAGCAGAAGAAGTGCTTGTGCACACTCTGCATGTTCCATTTGGGGCATGTATGATTTTCAGTTTTGTACATAGTTTTTGGTGTTGCTGGTTTTGCTCTTACATAGTTCATTCCAGTGGTTTTTGGTGAGAACAACTCCATGCCCGGTGGGTTTCCAAGTGGCTCAGAGGGGAGGTTTTCAAAGTTCAGATCAGTTTTCAGGCTACTACTCATGACTCCATGCCCAATGGATTGCTTCAGGCTACTGATCATTCATCTAGCAGTAGATGACCCCGCTGAGTCGCCAAAACTGTTATCCAAAATTCACCCCCCAGGGTAATTTTGATAACATACATCAGAATATTCAAGTCCCAGGAAAATTGATTGATTCAGAGAAAACATCATGTTTCTGAGGTTCTCTTAGATATTTTTCTAACTCCCCGGCCAAGAAGGAGGGAGCAAGCTCGAGAAAATGCAAAAAGTCAGCAGTAAAGGCAAGTAGGTTGATCCAGAAAAAATCGTGAAAATTGGCTAAGTCCTGCTCAAGGTCGCCTTTGGGACAATTGGAACGAATGTACGCGGAAGGCGCGGATCGGCCGAAAAGCCTCCAGGCGGCCCGCTAAGCATTTGGGACAATCGGGCCAGAAGTACGCGGCGGGCGCGAAGCCGATCCGCCAAAAAGGAAAAAAATCGACTAACCGCTGAGGGAAGCTGGGACAAGACAAGAGTACTGGGACCCGAACCGCCGGTTCGGCCGAAATGGGAACAAATGGTCCGAAAGCAAATGGGACATTTGGGCCACGAGTACGCGAACCCGAACCGGTGAAAAGGTCGAGGCAGTCCGAAACAAAGTGGGACATATGGGACAAAAAGACGCGAACCGGCCGGTTCGGCCGAAATGGGAAATTTCAGCACTGTGCCAAATGGGACAAAGGGACGCGCGGGACGCGGATCGCCGAAGGAGCCGAAAGCCAATCAAGCAGCGCCACGTGTCATCGGCCGAATCGGGACAAGGAAGCCCATTTCGGGCGGATCGGAGGTTTATGTCCCAAACGGTTTGGGACATCCGGGACAAAAAGACGCGAAGGGCGCGAAAGAGCCGGCAGGGCCGAGGACCAATCAACGCATGACACGTGTCACAAGGGGAAAGGTCCAGAAAAGTCAAAGGGCAAGTTTTCGAGCACTGATCCGAACCAATGAAATAGCGCCACGTGTCCCAGCAGGGGCCCACAAGGAAATTTCAAAAGAAAGCCCACCGAAAGGCAGAGGAGAGAGAATCATGCGACCAATCAATGCGTGCCACGTGTCATCCAGGTGGCGAAGCGCGGGAAATATTTCAAAATCCGTTTTGGTCTGTTCCGTGCCCTAAATCTTCAGATCGCCATATCTTTTGATCCAGAGCTCAGATTTGCACGTTCTTTATATCAACGGAAAGCTTGTGAGATGCTCTACATGATTCTGGGATCAATCTCAAGTTTTGGTGTAGTCTGGAGAGAGAAAATTGAGAAACGGCTCTGACGTGTGATAATGGCCAGAGGCGACGTTTCAACAACCTATTTTAATGCTAATGGGTCGCATTCTTCTTCAGCACGGCTAGAAGTGACATTTCAGCGGCCAAATTAATGCACATGGGTCGCATTCTCCTCCAAATTGCTCAAAGTGACAGGGTATGGGTTGGTAAGGTCCTCCATGCTGATTTAATGCATCGGCATTCAATGAGGAATGGGCTTGCACGTTTTCCCACGTTTCTGTCCCCTGGGCTCGACCCATGCAATGTAAAAAGCCAGATTTGGCTCATTTGAAACAAAGTGGTTCATTCTTTCTCGCTCCGCCTCCCCTTCTTTTCTTCTCTAGGGTTGAAAATGGAGTTCGAACCTCCTCCTTGCTCTCGTAATGGCGTTTTTGCCTCTTACTAATGGAATGATGTTCTCGGTAAACTTCTCAAGCAACAAAACGTGTTTTGTGATGCATCCGTCCATCCTTGCTCATTTTTGCTTGTTCTCTTCTTTGCCTCTCTCTCATCAGTGTATTTGTGCATGTTTGAATGTTCATTGTAGGTCCGAGCCGTGTTCATGGAGTTTTGGGACATTTTCTCGTGTGAAATCTATCCTTGGGCCTCGTGATGCATTTGTCCATCCTTCCCATTGCTCACCTCCTTTGTCCCATGGCAGCTTTGATAGATGTCCAACATTCTCCTTCTCTCGTGTATCACCGCTTTTAGTGTAGGCTTTTGCTGTTTTTCCCTTCTCTCTCTCTCTCTCTCTCCTTAGCATAGTTAGATTAGGATTAGATTAGCTTGCCTCGCAATGGAATAGCTTGTGGCAGTAGTTTAGGAGCAGATCAGATTCATTACCCGCTTGAGAATGATGCCTCGATGCCTCGGCGTCGAATACCTAAACAAATCCAAATCGTCACCGCACGCGATGTCATCTATTCACCTCATATCCACCTCAATCGTTTACACCCCTCAAATCCTCGCTATGTTCTCTGTTATAGTTCTCCAAATTTCTACAATCGTCACCATCTCCCACATCTGCTATAATACTTGATGTCATCCCATCGTCCTCAATCTCAACCTCTTGTTCTGTTTGGACCCACTCCTCGACCTCTCTCCTTCTTTCCTAGATTGTTCGGCCCTCTTAAGTCGCACACACACAATGTGCTCATAGGCCCAACAATGTAATAAGTATGCACAAATCCAAAGTGTCGCCTTGTGATTTCACCTACAGGCCCATAAACCCCTGTATAGCTCCGCCAGATATGCGGGTGCCCATGCGAAAGTCACACTCCTTTCTATCATTTCCCAAATAATACACATCAATGCTTTTGGAAATCTTCCCCCATCCACCCTCGGTAATGCATAATACCCCACCGCTATCATTAATACCATTGCCAACCTTGTTGCCTCAGGGTGTGCTGCATACATTATACCATAAGTGAATGTCAAACCTCGTTGTGTCAAATCTCGTGCAACTGGACCAAATACTGTTGTTATCGCTCCTCGCGCCACGCTAGCCCCGCCTGATACACTGGTCTTCCTGTAATTGGGAGCCTCAAAATTCTAAACACATCTTCCAACGTCACTGTCATCTCCCCTGTTGGCAGATAGAAGGTATTCTTTTCCGGATTCCACCTCTCAATCAACGCCTGCAACATAGCATGATTGCGTGCGATTCGTGAATAATAGCGGATTCCACTTAACCCCACATGGTTTATCAATGCCCATTCAACTGGTGTTACATCTGCTCGGACTCGTGACAACAAAGCTGGCACACTATCATTCATCCTCAACCCTGCCTCTGCCTGCATACATCAAATCAACAAACAAACCATTCAATAAATCAAATCCCCAAGTGTTTTTTTCTCACATTCTGGAATTTCATACAGTAACCGATATCGGTTATAGATAACCGATACCGGTTGCCTAACCGATACCGGTTATCTCTAAACGATACCGGTCATCACAATTCTATACAAATTTCTACTTAAAAACATCCCCTACGATAATTATTTTGCTCGTTTACTCCTCTCTCTCACCTACAAACATACGCGAAACCCCCGCTTACCTACCCCATAACACTCACCCCATCCCAAACCCTTACCTATCACCTTTTCTTTCTTGTCTCTATCCACTTACCTTCTCTCATCCTATTCATAAAACATGCAAGAATTAAATTACAACCAAACAGTTTACCTCTTGGGACGCAGCAGCTTGAGGTGGAACCTGTCTTCCCTCTCGTCTCTGCCTACTGGATGCTTCTCCTTGTTCAGCCATGTTCACCACCCTCTTCAATATAACTTGCCTTTCTGCCTTCTTAATCTCAGCCCACAATCACTTTACCTATCTCTTTCTTCCTTATCACTCAATTCTCCCATGCAATTACTTGTATCAGTCGTCAAACAACATCGCATTCTCGTATTTAACTTATTGCATGCCTCTAAAAATAAGAACTCAAGTTGTCTCCCAAGCTTTTCTATTTTTAGAAAAGCTTGTTTTAGCATAACCGATATCGGTTACCTAACCGGTATCGGTCATATATCTATCGGCATCGGTTGGCTAACCGATATCGGTCATATGTCTCCCTTTGCTTAAACCTAGGCCTTTTCTTCATTTTTTTGCAAATTTTTGGTGGCGCCCGCCTCTTTTTCCTGCATAACGACATCATTATCAATATTTGTCATCAAAATCCCATCAACACATATACATATCATCACAATTTCATCAACATCATCTATCTACATTAAATTTCAAAAACCATCGACAAAATACATGCGACATTTTAATATATACATCAAACCCATCATTATACACACCATGTGGATCAAACTCATCATCTATATACATTAAATTTCAAAAACCATCGACAAAACACATAAGACATTTTTTTACACACCATGTGGATCAAAATCATCATCTATATATATCAATGTCAAAATATACAACTTGCCCTACATGGGGGCCTCTGTGATCTAAAAATAATACAAAGCCGGCACGCAGGCCGCTATCCCTGTCAAAATCTCGACTCGGCTCGCAGGCCGGTCTCTCATGTCAAAAATATACTCGGCTCGCAGGCCGGTATCAACTATACAACATGTACTCGGCTCGCAGGCCGGTATATACAACAAAAATGAATAAATAAATAAATCATATGTGGGCACGCAGGCCTCTATATACATATCCGGTTCGCAGACCGGTGTCTATATCCAATATCAAAAACCCATCGCCGCTCCCAGGATGTCTCAGCTCTCTCCACCACCCTTGGCTCGCTCCCCTGCTGGTTCCCGTCTTGGCTCTCGCCTCCCCTCGTAATGTGACCCACCGCCATGGCCGCGCCCCACAGGATCTCTCGGCTCGGGGATGTCTCGGCTCAGGCGCTGCGTATGGCTGATAGTCAGCCCTGGTACCATCGAGCACGCCCTCGAGGTTGTTAGGGATAATATCGGGCCTCCGCTCTCGCCTCCATATAGCAGCCCGTGCCACCATGGTCATGCTGGGGCTGGTCCCCGACTCCTACTAAGCAGGGGCCCCTACCTGCCGGTACACCCCGTGCTGTGGGGGTGCCATGCTGCGCGCTGTGCTCTACGGCGGTGCACATCGTGCTGTGGCAAGGTGCTTGTGGGTCTGTACTAGTGCCTACGGCCGTGCTTGGCTAATCGCCCCGTGGCACTTCTCAATCGTGCTGTGCAGCAGTTAGTGCCTTGTAATAAACTGCACTTATCCTAAGAGCTGGTCCTCTCTCACTATAATAACACCAAATGTCAGTTGTGCGGGGTGTGCTCTCTAAATGCTTCTCTCCCGCCCACTAAACCAAAAAGGCCCCTATCACTCCATCATCCATCAGATCGCCACCGGCCTCTCTCTCTACCCAATCTGGTCAACAGTGCGGTGCCGCGGTGCGGCGGTGGGCCTTTACATCATCCCTCCGATACTGTGGGAAGGGAAGTGGCTCATCTCTGCCGCAAGCTCAATCGCCGCGTGCCCTCTCTAGGGGTATCCGCTCATACTTCCCGGGCCTCCGTCCAGCCTATCCGGACACTATAGTGGATCCAGCAGATCTGTGCTCTGGCTCCTCCTCGGGCTAATGGCCTTTGTAGGGCCTCCATATAATGTCCAGCTGGTCCAGCACCTCCTACTCCTCCTAGCTGTGCCATGGCTCCACAACTCCTCAGCTGAGTCCTCAACCAATCAAACTCTGCCTCCTGCCCGCTGGGGTCTACCAAGCACTCACTCCTCCACTCAAATAATGCCAACTCAGCCCACAAACTCAACACAATCACTTCACACCTCAGACAAGACAAAATGGGGCACTCAAATTCACAAAGTGACAATGACATGCCATATTTTTCTTTTTATAGGTTTTGGCCTATAACCGATACTGGTTATTTTGTGCCCTAGAATACCGGTATCGGTCTTCTAACCGATATCGGTTATACATAACCGATATCGGTTCCCTACTTCCTTCACCTAACTCCCGCCCTTGTCCACCAATCTCCACTTTTTCCCCCATCACCTACCCCTGGCTTTGCTGACTTGCCTTATTTTGACTTCAATCGGCCCGACCCACGGCCACAACCAACCATTTGGCCCGACCCACGGCTGCAACCAACCATTTGGCCCGACCCAAGGCCGCAACCAACCATTTGGCCCGACCCAAGGCCGTAACCAACCATTTGGCCCGACCCAAGGCCGCAACCAACCATTTGGCCCGACCCACGGCCGCAACCAACCAATCAGGCCCGACCCAAGGCCGCAACCAACCATTTGGCCCGACCCAAGGCCACAACCAACCATTTGGCCCAACCCACGGCCCCAACCAACCATTTGGCCCGACCCAAGGCCGCAACCAACCATTTGGCCCGACCCACGGCCGCAACCAACCAATCAGCCCGACCCAAGGCCGCAACCAACCATTTGGCCCAACCCAAGGCCGCAACCAACCATTTGGCCCGACCCATGGCCACAACCAACCATTTGCCCGCCCCAAGTCGCAACCACCCGATCCGGCCCGCACCCAAGACCGCACCCCACCAATCGACTCGACCCCAAGACCCTCACTCATCAATCAGCCCGACCCAAGGCCACCACCATTACGTACCTCGCCCAAGACCCGCCAATTACGATTTTATACACCCATCATGTAGCTTTTTGTTCAATCAAGCTCACCTGTTCGTGTTAAAGCATGATTAGGATACTTGAATTGATCACCAACCAACTTTGCTTGCCGAGACCGTGACGTTTATCTCAACCAAACCAACCATTTGTACTCTTACGGACATGCCTAAACGCTTCTTGTACCTTACCCGTTATATCCCCTCGGAGCTACTTCCTATGCCTTGGATACCAGGATTATATCAACCTTGTTTGGATAAACTATCGACCTTTGCCTATGTATTGCTTGTTTGCTCTTCAAATCGTGTACCCTGGTCGCACTATTGCATTTCAACGTGCGTCTACTTCCTTGAACTTACCCCACCATCTTACCATCATCTCAACACCATTCACCCTTTATCAACCCTATCCCTGATTTCACGTCGCCTCCATCTGTGATAGATTTGAGGGGGATTACCTATACCCTTAACTGGGGCAACCACTTCTTATTAATTGTCAAACAGACTTTACAAGACAAGCTACACGACAACAAGGGGCTAATGTAGACACCAAATTTGTGTCTTACGACACCCTGTGCCCCGCATCTCATTTCGCAACCTAACCTCACCACCTAAACCTTGCACAATTATTTATTAATTACCTTATAATTAATAAATCCACATCTCCAAACCTGCCACCTCATTTCGCCACCTCATCATGACCTAGCCCTAACCCTAAACTAACCTAATTAAGACCTATAACTTGGTCTACATCCATACCCATGACTAATTACTCCTCACCCGCACCAAAACCAACCTAATAATGACTTGACCAAGCCCACAACTAATCCCTGGGAGAAAAGGAGGGAAAGTTGGCTATTTTACTAAAAATAGCCCACTTTGACTTAACCGACATCGGTTCCTACTCGACCATCGTCGGTTACGTGTAACCGCCATCGGTTCCTTGTAAATGGCCTCCCCCAACCAAAAACAAAGGATCTGGAACTCATTTTGGAAAGGATCCAAAAATTCATTTGCAAGACAGAGACAAGTGAAGAAAAGAGAAGAGGTTGCAGAGAAGGGCATCGAGCCGAAGACTGCAACTGAGCCACTGGATCGCTGTCACCCCTGTTCAAGCATTGGAAAAGACTGAGGATAGCTTCATCAGCTTGTTTTCCAATACCAGATCATCCCAACTGAGCCTTACTGTCACTACCACATTCCTTGGACCTGAATCTTCATCAAGAACGAGTAAGTAGTGTCTTGTATGTTTCTAAGCACCATTTCCTGAGTCTTTTGATTGATAGTAATTATAAGCTCACTCCTAGATCTACCACCGCCAAGCACCCTGCACTTAACCTCCATCCATACATCCTTGTATTGCCCAGAAGACAGTTTTATCACTCTCTAGAGTCTTCCCCGTCATCTCACTATTCCCCTCAGCCATCCACCGTCTAAAGAAAAAACCCCACAATCACCCTTCAACCAACCTCTATCCAGAAGTGCCTAGATAACTGAGCCTACCGGTGTTGGTTATCCCCTACCGGCAGCGGTTCTCTAACCGCATGATCGGTTATCCAAAGGACCGCATCTTATACCCAAAACCTTCCTCTCACCTATTTGTCTCCTAACAACCTCAGATCCAGTCTGGTTTATCCTTGTAACTCAAGCTGACGTATCAACGACCATAGTGACCAAACAAACAACGTGACGTTTTATTATTGGTAGTTTAGTCTCTATTGCTTTGTAACGAGGTACCTAAATCGTGATTTCGCAATAGCTTCTTTATTATCATTTGTGTTAATTCGTATTAAAAAGGGGAACTGACCACCTTCGAAAGGAAGTCTAATATTTCCTGGGCCCAAGGCAGTTCCCTAATTTATTGTCTAACTAAATCTGGTGGTCTTGTATTCTTACTTGTAGGTAGTCCTTCCTAGACAAAAAGGAGTTCTTCGCAATCGATTTGATCTCTCTCTACGGACGCGCACACCCTCTCAACAATCAACAGCATTCCTCTTAGCCCTAACCCTTATCTCTGCTTTCTCAAGAGAATGAAAGGATAGAAGCAACTCTATTCTAGTAACGGAAACATTCTGTGCGAAACACCAACACAACCACAAAAGAGTCAATGTCGCCACTAGGAGGGATGCAAACAACAGATCTCTGGACGACGGACAACTAGGGTTAGCGAGGAAGCCCATCGTGATTCAATACATTGTTATCGTTGGTCATATCCAATTATCGATTATTTGTTCATTACTTGTATCTAAAACAAGTTTGATAGAGCCTATTATTATGTGGGCATTATTGACAAATTTTTGATAGAGGCGTTTAAGAGGATGAGGTGATATATAAGAGTATGAAAACATAATAAAATAAAATAATATTTTTATGTATTTATATGTTTATATTAATTTTTGAAAACTTAATACATACAAGAGAATTATAGGGGTAATGCAAGGAAAATTTTAGTGGCCCAATTTTTTTGTAAACTTGCGAATATTAGGTGTTTTGGAAATTGGAAATGATGAATTTTTTAGTAGTCGATTGCCGCCCAGTTTGCTTAAAATTTTGGCCAATAAGTTATTTGTATGGGTTAGTTCGGCTACTATTTACAATTAAAAATGAACTTACACATGTATTTCACCAACGTTTGAATCAAACTGTGCTCATATTCACCAAGGTATAATACATAGCCTCGGGGTCAGTTGGGGGTACCTCTTACGTGGTATGGATATCTATGTTTCTAGGGGAGACGACTGCGTATTTCTGAAGAGATGGTCAGCTAAGAGACGTCCATGCATAGAGACACACGTCTATACATGGATGAGATGGAAATAAAAATATGAGCATCCAACACTTCAACGTCCTAACCAGGAAGGATGACAACTCGCAAAAGGAGGACAGACGGGTAATGTGCCCCCATGCTCCGGGCCCCGTATAATATTACCGAGACAACCAACTAATTTTGACTTAACAAAGGGGCCTACTATCCAATATAGGTTAGACAATAGACCAATAAGATTGGACGAACGACCTAATGATTTTTATCCAATGTGCAGGTGACATACATCCTACTATAATAGATGTTAGTCTAATTCAAGTTAGATGCCCAACTAATAGTTTTAGTTTCATACGCCTTTTTTATATTTATTAGGAAAATTGATGTATTTGTGAATTTTATTCAAGAATTAGTATTACAAACTAGTGAAACAAAATAGAATCCAATTGTATACAATCATATGTTTGAATCATCGCCACTTGTGAGTGGTTTGGATTTGATTTTAGATCACATGAGATTTTGTTAATTATATAGGGTTTTAATTGTGATGATCCATGAACTCGCTAAACAAGGAAGGCATACCCTAAATTTGTTTCTCGTCGTCGACTCTAATATATATATTTTTGTTTCTTTTCTGGCAATTGATTTTCATGTAAAATGCTTTTTTTTTTATTGTGTTGAGCAGCAAGACCGCTATGAGGCTTGCGATCTCTCACATTAAGCTGTTGAAGAACAAGAGAGATTTGCAGTTTAAATAGATGAGGAGGGATCTGGCTTAGCTTCTTTAATCCAGGCAGAAACCAAGTTCCAGGATACAGGTAAATATGCCTTTTTATTATTTATTAATGGTTTTATCTTGTCGATTTAAATTGAATTAAACTATTTGTTGATTAATTCCTAACACAGCAGTTTGTTAGTTGAGGTCAATGATGTTCTATCACTTGCTTCACACACCCACATGAAGAATTTTCTAATGTATTCGATATTTCCACATATAATTGGAATTTGGACGGACCAATGAGCTCCGTCTAACTAGGAAGTGACGGACGAACAGCTTGACTGAGCAGTGGGACGATCATTCAAGATCTCAGATCGATCATTTAATTAATTTTTTCAAAATCCTCCCGCCCAACAGCGCCTATCAAACATCCTGCTCCATGCCATGCTCCGCAATGAACTTCTTGTATGCATTTTGATATTTTCTTCTTCACTGCTCAGCATAATGGAAGTGTATTTGCTGTTTGCACGCACTGTCATGGCATATGATTTTGCAGCGTACAGAAGATATGGGTATCCTGATTCTGCAGTCCCAATGTTTCACCATGTACAACAAACAGGTCCCCAACCCGATCAGTTTACATTTGGCAGAGTACTTCCAGCCTGTGCAAAACGGGAGGTTTGAAACAGGGTATGAACATTCATTAAAGCAAAAAGGAATAGAGAAATTGTGTCAGATGCTGGAGTTGCAACTGCCCTGGTAAACATGTATTCAAAATGCAGGATCATGGACAAAGCACGTGAAGTGTTTGATGGAATACCACAAAGAAATATGTTCTCCTGGACCCCAATGACTGTAGGATATGCAGAAAATGCATTTGTTGGAAACGTAGGTGAACTGTTTGATAGAATTCCTCAAAGAAATGTGGTCTCATAGAATGCCATGATGGCAGGATATGCACAAATTAGATTTGTTGAAAAGACTTTAGAAACTTTAAAGCAAATGCAATTGGCAGGTGTAAAGCCAGATTCCACAACTTTTGCCAGCATCCTCACAGCCTGTGCCAAAATGGGAGGTTCGGAACAGGGCATGGACATCCATAAAAGTATAAAGTATAAAGTATAAAGGTTTGGAACAGGGCATGGAATTTCATCAAAAATTGTAGTTGCAACTGCTCTGGTAGACATGTATGCAAAATGTGGAAGCATAAACAACACTTGAACTATTTGACAGAATGCCTCAATGAAATGTGTTCCCAAAGACAAAAATGATTGCAGGCTATGCACAAAATAGATTTGTTGAACAGGGTTTAGAAACTTTCAAGTAAATGCAATTCGGGGCTGGGGAGGATAGTTTCTTCGAGGAGATGGACCATGTTGTTGCACGGTAAGCTACACCCTCTCTCTCTAAATTTGGTTATGGTCTGTAATTTTGGGGTTTTTATTTTATTAATGCAACAGAGTATATCATATAAGAGCTGTTTGGGTCATTCACCTTGAACTAACTTGCTGTACATATAATCACTTGTCGAGTCCATTCAGTTTAGCACCAATATACATGATTTTGATCGAATTATCTTTGGATTAAGTTTTTACATTGATCTTCCCAACATTGTAGCTACATTTTTATCACTTCATTTATCTCTACGAGTCTGAGGTTTAAGTCTCGTTATCTGTAAGGTTGTCTTTTGTTCACTCATCGATGGGTTTAAATAGTCATGGAAATCTGGATACCCTTCCACATATGTGTCAATATCCATTCAGATGGCTCATCTTTATCACTTATTGCACAAGCATCACCACCGGTTCTTTGCTGTTTCATGCAGGCTTCATATTTTCATTGTCTGTTTTGCATGGTCTCGATATAAGACTCAGCTTGTGTGTCCAGTTTCTCATTTCTCTGGGTTGTTGGATCCTCATGAAAATACCTTTACCACTAGCAATATCATCTCATGGTAAAACACATCTGATTGATATTTTGTAAATCCTCTTTGCTTTATTTGGAAATAGGACTTATACACCTCGGCTCTGTGTACCTACTTTCACAGGCCTCCTCCATATGTCAAGCTTTTTCTTCATTTACCTTGTTTGCACGAGCTATGTTTCGATGTCACCTCACTCAATATCCACAAGTCCTGACTTCTTGCTTGAACTTCTTGGCTTGTATGCTTAGGTCTGTCGGCTTAACCATATGATGTGCTTTTGAGTTCTTCATACCTATTTGCCTTCTTTCTTTGAATAGTCATAGGTGCACATTGAGGTAATGGTTGAAACCACTCCACTTTGTACATCACAGAGGTCATGTCAGGTGTTTACCGTAATCTTCCTTCATTGCTATGTTTGGGTTACCATAGCCATCAACACCATCACTTCAAGGATTGCTCTGTTTTGACACTTTTGACCAGTATGTATCTCAATTTAACAGCTGTGATAACAATGTATCAGCAGCAGCCCCTTGCTTTACCAATATCACAAGCTAACTATCGAGATAAAACATGTATATAGAAATAAATCATTCTAGTTGTAGTGCTTCTATTGATTTTTATGTTAGCATTTATGTTTCATTTGATTCCATACATTAGCATGTGGTGGAGTATATTGTTAGAGCCGAGGAATTCAAAACGTTTGCAGGCACTTAACTAATTATAAATCATGGAGTACCTTGTCTAATCACAAATGTGCCAATGACTATTGTATAAAACAAACCTATATAATGGATAGACAATCGTTAATTTGATATTGCTAAGTTTTTGAAGAGCTAGGAAGCAAATTATAATTTCATGTTGATTAATCAACTTCATGACCTCCTTGTGAAATTGGACCTCCTAGATTTCATCTTTGAAATTTGTTAATACATGCTCCAGCACCCTTTCCCTAGTACACCTTCACGTTGATGATAATGTGGTTGGTGTTTGATGATTGCCACCCTTTCTCAGGCATTTCATGGAAGCATATTTACGTTATCTTTTATATCTCTAATCCAAACCATGCAATTAGATTTGTCATGTGCATAATTCAAGATCAGGATCACACACTCTCTCTATTTCTAGATGACCAAATTTTATTCAGGTTGGATTCCTTATGAATCATGATAAATGGCGTACTATGTTTTACAATAGGTTGGAAGTATCCTTTAATATGTCCGCTTGAGGGTCAGAAAGATTGATTTTAGGCCCTACCCTGATTCTTACAACTTAGAATCTGGGTTTAGTATTTCCTTTTTCGCTGAGAATCTGATTTGGGTTTGTTATTTTCAAGGTGGGTAGTTGTGAAAGTAGCAAAAAAACTATAGGTTTCCCTTTTGTTAATGTGATTCTTCTTTTGGTTTGGAAATGCCATGCAGATGCCTTGTGTAAACCTCATCTGGCTTCATCCTCCTCCAACGCAATGACAAGTCTTATGGCAGCTGCAAATTCCAGGTTAGTAGATTGATAGGCCTGTTTGTTATTGTTTACAAGTTCTGAAATTTAAATGCTTACATACAAATATCGTATAGCTAGAAATGGGTGTTGGTCTTTTATTAAGGGTGGTTTTGTTCTTGACTAGTCTCTTACTCATTCCAAACTCTATTTTGAGGTTGGTTACTTTCTTTTAATTGGTAACAATTGAATTATATAAATATCAACATTTCTAACTTAAAAAGTTTCAACATAAATATCGATATCTCTACCTTAAATATCAAAAAAATTATGACACTTTGTATCTTATTAATTTGTAGAGTAGCAATACAAATGTTGATATCTTTCTCATTCTTTTGTACACGGTTGGATAACAATTTTGTCACTTTTTGTTGACCAGATATATACAACTTATATTTTACAAAATATCATTTCCTTTCATGCTACATACAACGTGTTGGTTATGGCTACATTGTGCTCATTATGCGGATGAACCAATGCAAGTTGGGCCTGTTGCTCATGTTGAAGATTGTGTTGCTTCCACTCGAGCTCGGTAATAAATTTTCCATCTTCCTTTACTTATCAATGGAAGGCCTTGCTTTAGCTATTCTAAATTTTGTATTATGTGTTTCTGACATTTTATTGACACTTGGTAGTTTTTGGTATATGCAGGACAACAAGGAACCTTCGCTGAAATAAGATATTCCCTTGTCAAATTACATGTGTCATAACTAATAAAGCATGATTTCTCAATTCAACTGGGGAATACAACCCTCCTGTTACCAAATGCTTCTTTGATTGCAAACAAACCTCTGATAGTCAAGGGTTAACAACATTTAGGCACCCTTTTGTATTTTATCTTATTTGATATTAATAAAATGTTTGTGGACCCATTTGTGGGCACAAGATTCAACTCAAATTGTTATTAATTTATAATATTGATTACCAACCCACTCTGACATCATAGACGATATGTAGCCATCGATTGCACTAGATGATATTTGGTTATTATTTATTCTTGAATTTCAGTTGGAGAGGATACATTAAGAATTTCATTGTCCCCGCAAATAAATTAAGAGAGGATACAATCAATACACCAACTTTTCAATACAAATTTCAAACATCAATGTAAAGTGGATGGTGTTTCTTGTATATGATTAATCAAAAGTATTCTAAGTAATACAACAGTGAATTGTTCACTATATGAAAAACATATCCATGACAATTTAACAAATTGTTCACTATTATGAGGTGTTTACACTCTTGAGAAACATTAAGAATTAAAAAATGGGACACAAAAGGCATTACAATATAATTTGTAAAACATAATATTAATGCCCAACAAAGATTTGAATTTGTATTTATAAGACCAAATGTCTTTACAAAAATGGGATAACAAAGGAGTCCTTGCAATATTTTTACTACTGTTGTTCTACACCTCTTGCAGCTTGTTCTATCCAAGTCCTCCTGAAATGTAACACGCTTTGATCGCCCTTTACGTCTGGGAGGGAATTCAACATGTTCATTTGTTGGTGGTGCATGCCTACGAATCACCATATTCTCAACAAAATCTTTTTGTACGTTTTAGAGAGGTCCCATAATTATCTTTTACACATTCAAAAGGTTGTGCATGGGGATGAGAAACCACGCCATTATTGAAGATTGACTGTGCTCAAAATTTGTTACAAGCATCTTCCACCACCTTCTCAAGGAAATTAAGACTTCTCCTTTGAACTGGTAAAGAAAGAAGAGTTGTGTCTAACAATCTTTACAATTTGGGGATCATTGGGATTATTCACATCATCAACAACATTTTGGTTTACACTAGTATTACCAACATTGTCATTGGCATAATCATACCCAACATTATCATTGACGAGGTCAACAAAATTGTTATTAGCTTCATCCTGAATAAGCCACAAAAGGATGCTTGTTAATAACCCTATGAAAACCATTAATAGATTCAACAAAGTAAGGGATGGTAAAAAACAATACAAAAATAACACTTACATGGGTAGAAGCATGATTTGTTGAAGAAAATGAAACATTTCTTTTGAAAGAAAGTTCCATTCCCATTCTCTTTCTCAAATCAGCAACTTTCAATATATGCTTGCACACATGGCCTTGGGCTGCCCACATGCATTCACACAATGCAAAAGAGTGATCCGCATTATAGACCTTGTAATATTTATCTTCCTTGCTTTGGCTCTTGACCCATGCCACATCAAGGTCAAATTCGAGAACTTCACGTCACCATCTGAGATGCATAGAGATTTCATCCATGACTTGTTCTCCAATTGCTCAAGCTTGAAGTTCCTATAAAATCCATTCTCCTTACACATTTGGGTCCACCAATAGTAAACAAATACAACCGTCACTAACTTATTCACCAACCAATCCACTCTGCGATGGGTGCAAACTCGTATTTCATTTAGAAACATGTGCTTCAAATGAGAGTGATATACTTCTATGGCAGCATTTGTCTCTTGACCTACATGTGGCATTGTATGCAAACACCTTGCCCACATGCCAATACGGTGGGCCCATTGATCTTTCCAATATGTGATGAATGATTCTTGAGCTGCATATTTTTCTATGAACATGTTTGCATCATGAATTGCTGCCTCCTTAGTAGGAGACTTGTGCATAATTTCACCTAGGCTTGTAAACATTGCTTGCCTTGTTTCAACATCCTTCACCTTTGCAATCAAGTTTTTGAGCCATGCTCTCCTCACGTGCCAACTACAGAGGTATACCTCGCATTGAAACACTTCCCACTCACAATGCCAAAATAATAGGGAAGAGAAAATTTAGTAGCTAAAACATTGTTTTCAATGACAATAAGCAATATTTATGATATACATGAGTCTCACTTACCTAATAGCAACAATTTCAGCACGAGCATCATCCACCATGAAAGCATTTGGTTTCCATTCCAACATGTGACAATGCGCACTAACCACCAACTTACGCATCCACAATGTCAAGTCGGGAACAATAGCCCTCGACATCAATACCCACGCAACAGAAGCCCATTATGCATATTATCAAATGCAAGAATAGTGTACAACATGAACTACATAAAACAAGAAAAATGTTAAGTTTTATACTATAAAAACTACATAGTTTAAAATATACATATCTACAAGTACCTTTTGTGCATTTGTCCCATATGTGGAATCCATTGAAAGTATACTTGTTGTGTGCATACTTCAACATCCACTCACGTTGGAAAGGAAGTTGGAGGCCTAACACAAATGGATGCTCTTCCGTTCCTATTTTAATAAATTCTTCATACACAAATACCTTTTCAAGATTTTTGGTGGAAAATGTTCTAACACTGTCTGCATCATTGAGCTCAAATTTGTATTTTGCTTCTTTCATCTTTCCCTCAATATTGCAATATCATCTTTGCTCAAGAAATCATCCCACTCTGTTTGACCATTGAATAATGTGAGTTTCTCATGGACCATGTGACGATGTTTTTGTGAACAAGTTCAGGGGTCAAGCCCAATAATAACAAACTCTCTACCCAATCCTTCAATGCGCCACTTATGTGTGGAGCCAAAGAACAACGACTACCCCTAAAGTCATCGGTCTCTTGCCCATGGCAAATTTTTCCCTTGTGATCTCTATGGTCCATCTTGTTATATGTAATCAAAGCTCGATCTTGTAGCTTCATCAACACACGGATGGAAAAATGACATTGGCATCCACGACACAAATGCTTATGGCTAGGTCGACTATTCTAACCAACCTTTGGAACCTTAGAAATGTCATAATGTGCCTCATCTTGAGGCCTATAATCCTCGGGCCATACGTACACCAGTAACTATATTACACATGCATAAATCAAGTTATAAAAATATTCCAAATCAAATATTTAAAAACATATATTACAAAACATCGTACTTACATTATGTATTGAAGAGATCTATCGATCCTAACTTTTTGGAGATCATATGGCTCATGATTGTATGTACTTATCCTGGATGTGAAATGTGGTGGGATACCTGGTCTCTTACATTCACCCCTTAGGAAATCATCTATGTGATCTCTTTGTATCCATGCAACAATATCCTTCTCACTACATAAGTTGTACTCCACCTCACTCCAATCTAATTCCTTGGAAGAAAACTCTCCATGTGGGGGATTATGCACTGGAAGAGATAATAGAGACTTCCACTTTGAACCCATCTACAAAACAAACAAGAAAGAAGAGAGTTACACATATTAATTTAGAATTTAAAAATGTAATTAAATAAATAGGAATACACAAATGCAATTACTGGTTGCAGAAATGCAATGCATCAAAGACATTCGTGATAAGGAAAAGGGTATTGCGATTCAGGAAATGTCAAAGAATGGTTAGTTAACACCCTTGAAAGCATTAGTTCAACATGTGGACTCATGGAGGGAAAACACCTGAAATGATGTTTTACTTTGAATAAATTTAACTTGGACAACAAGTATTTTTCTCAATTACATACAAAGTATATGAAAAATAGGAGATTCACTGTGACAGACAATGACAAGGCAAACAAATATTTTTATTTGTAACTCAAAGCCAAGCCCTCATCACACAACTGTAAATGAGGAGTCCTCTTGACTCAAATTTTGCAAAACCACAGCGAACAAGATCACATACTTCAGGGGAGGCATTCAATAGAAGCAAAGGCATTTACTTTGAAAAATGAAGAGTTTAAGATAATTAATGAAATTAGTCAACAAATGAACCTTCAACTACAATTACAAATCGGTAACTTCTTGGTTAAAGAAAATGAAAAATTGTTCGGTGGGCTAAGGATGCAATTTCAAGATGAAAATGCGATCAACCTACAATAGTAAAGAGAGAATAAGTACTTGTACATGGAGACAATTCAAGCTAAGGGTTTCTCCAATCCTTTCAGAGATGTTATTCAATGAAAATAAAATGCCCTGCCCATTAACTAGGCGTAATTTCTTATTTAGCATTTATAACTTTCATCCATGCCCTGCCCTGGATAGGAGAATCTAAAAACTGTTTGCCTTGTACAGGGAGAATCTAAAAATTGTCTGCCTGAAAGAACAAGGGATAACATATGCTCAAGCTACAACAGGTGTATTTCACAATGAACATAGAACCCACCTAGACTGAATTTGTAAAGTACATTGGGGCTCTTTCTTTGAGGGGATATTCCCTGAATATCCATGAAATTCTATTAAACAATAAAAATAAATGACAAAAACAATAAAAGAAGTGACAAAAAAATAAAATGCTAGAATGGTTTCCATGTATGTGGTAAGAATTAGCTATGAAGTATTTTTTTGGGATAACAATAGGAGATCTTTTTGGGGCCCCTTCCATTCACAATAAAATTGTTTCATATAGAGAGTGAGACAGACACCATCTGTTAGCTATATGAGTTGCATGTAAAAACATGGGGGAAATTTAAGTACCTAGGGGCAATAAACAGGAAGTTTATATTAGGCCTTGAAATCCCAATATCAATCGTGAATGAAATGTGCATAAGCCTTGTGACAACAGAGACTAAGATTATTACAGATATGCATATTTTGAGAATAACAGGAAGCCAACAAGGGTGGCTCCATTTGAGCAGTCATGTCATTATATGTTGAGGTAGACCCAATGGAATTTTCATAACTGCCAATGCCATGGTGTTGAACGTCCATACCAAAATCTTCAATCAAGTGAAGGTGAAACTGCAGGCAATAAAATTTCCAATGCAGCTACAAAATCCCAAATTTCCATAAACACCAATAAAATTTCCAATGCAGCTACAAAATCCCAAATTTCCATAAACATCAATAAAATTTCCAATGCAGCTACAAAATCCCAAATTTCCATAAACACATTGATGTTGTGAGAGGATAACTGAACTGGAAGAAGCAAATATCAAAATAATCACCATTCATATCAATATACTTACTGGCAATCATGTGAAAGAGAAACTGTAGGTAGATAAAAGTTGTAGGGAATTACATTCAATAAATTTGATTGAGTCCCTGCCTTTTAAGTGAAAAACTAATATCTTACAGCTGCTCTGGTTGATTCTCTAAAAACATGTCAAAAAGAGCTATTTGCAACCATAAATTCCATTGTTGCTCACCCTGTCATTCCTCCGCCAATTTTTATTGGATATAATTCTTTAATTGAGCAGTGGAAAAATAATAGTTTTTAAGTTTAATTTAGATTTTTGGAGGTATGGGTTAGATTCGTGACAGAGATTTCAAACAATTTCAATTAATAGTGCTGGAAAACTTTTCAGAGCAATACAAATTAACGGAGCAATTAATGTGTTGTTCACTATTAGTTAAAAAGTTGACCATAGGGGACCCACCTTGCCACGTCATTGGGTGTTGGAACGCACCGACAAGTTAAGGCGTTCCGACATGTACCGGCCCAACAGAATTTCAGAAAACCACAAAGAGACGTACGCCTAACACTTGTCTAACTATGTGAAACTATTTGAAAAAATTCCTCGCGATATCGCCTTGTCATAATCGAATCAATTTTTCAGATATTTTCCATTGTTTTGAAAGTCCATTTAGGAGATTCGCCACCAATTCTATAATAATTTTTCGGAGGGAGGGTCTTAAAATGAACCTTGAAGTATTGTGTGTGAGGAAAGAAAAACCCATTAGCATGTAGGCATGAATGTAGTTGCATGGAAAATCAATGCAAAAATTAGCAATAATGAGTAACATAATAGGATTTTGCTAATTTGAAAAATAAAAGCATAAATTGAAAAATTGGGTTAATTTTTTTATATTCATTAATCAAAAGTGTGTTATGTTTTAATATAACTATAAGGGTAAAAAGTATCTATGAAAATTCCAACCATTTACTTAAAATAAGTCATGGGAGAGTTCGGTAACTCATTGATTGGGACAAATGAGCATTGAATGTTGCTTGCAAATTTGCATTTTTAAATGTAGTTTTAAGTTTTTACTAATTCAGACCTCAATTATATTATTAAAATTTTGTTATTTTTATAGATCATAGAAGATGTACAACTTAAAGGTTATAATGTAGGTACAAGCACAACTCCAAGCCCTCGACGAAACACCAATGTATTCAATGAGTGAGTGCATTCTAGTGGATTTGTGCTAATAAGACGACATTAAATATTATTTAATATATAATAAT
The DNA here is from genome assembly GCA_018340775.1 of Taxus wallichiana var. yunnanensis. Lineage (NCBI taxonomy): Eukaryota > Viridiplantae > Streptophyta > Pinopsida > Cupressales > Taxaceae > Taxus > Taxus wallichiana. The sequence goes on along the minus strand of CM031240.1, from coordinate 790,653,188 downwards.
ATATAATTGAAATCGTGTGCCTAATATAATTGATTTTGGAATATTTTAATAATTATTAAAAATGTCATTTTATGTGAATTGTTCAAAGTTTTAGTTGATTGCCTTGATTTTATAGAGGGTGATGATGATGATGATGATGCTTTGATATGACTATGATTCCAAGTCATTCCATGGAATTAAATACACTCCAAAACTACAGAAAATGAGTGCATAAATTATGATGATGATGTAATGAGCTTATAAAAATTATGTTGATGAGCTATAAATGATGCTATTTTGTAGTTGTAACTAGTTCGTAGTTATAACTAGTTCATAGTTGTAGTTTTTACATTTCACAATTCTAAAACTTATATTATTGTATCAGTAGCTAGGAAATTGATTATTCTCTCATATATCTTCGACATTATATTTTTATCTTTGTTATTAACTTACCTACTTAGATTATTTTATATTTAAAAATTGGTATATGTTAGTTGAACAATCATTTTTAGTTTGTAAAGTAAAAATATGTTTTTTTCTTATGATATGGTATTTTAACATTCTAATTTATATTTAAAAATTACTTAATCATGATATGTAATTGAATAATAAATTCAATATCATAATTTATATTTTAAGATAAGTTATATTTTATGGAATTAAAATTTCAATATTATATAAATTTTAATATATTTATTTATATTTCATGATATGTCAATTTTGTTTTTTATTTTAAATCGTTAAAAATAGAAATATATAAATATAAATATAATATAATTATTTAATAGAAATATCATATAATTACATTACACTTTTTCCAATTTATCAATTAAATTAATTGTCATACTTATGTTACCTACTAGTGGCACAAATTTATGTTTAGCACCATATATAGATGGCATAAGCGTGGCACAACAATGACACAAGTGTGGCATGAAATAAATGCAAACTAAAATGTCTAGGTGCTTCAGCTTTTTCATTCAAATTGATGTGATTTCCTCTAAGAAACACGATCTAAATCATAAAAATTCGAGTTTACAAACGATTTTGACCCTAAAAGTGATGTTTTTGCACTTAATTTAGTAGTGTGAGAATAAGGAGAACCCCTCCTTATCCCATGTTGCGTGATGATGATGATATGATTCTAGAGCATTGATTGCTACCCAAAATACACAAGGAAAAATGTCATTAATGACTCGCTCATGGAGGTCATTTGTGTAATGAATAAAAATCCCACAAGTAATAAAGCTCACATAAATAAATAATCTATATGAATCTTCAAAGATGTTGGCTCGATATTGAGTACAAAAATATGATATCCCTATTTGTTATAAGAGATAAAGTCCATGGATTGATGATAATGGAATCAAGAGTATTTAATTATTTACACACATTCTCGATTTTCAACTTAAATTTGTTGAAGGAGACTCATAAAATAGTAATGATCACCCTTGGTTATGTTTGCATAATAATTGATTCCTTTATTTTTCATTTAGATTTTTGATAAAATAATGTACCTTGACATTTACATAGGATCTCCTTGGAGTCAAAACCGATATAGACCTCACATCATTGAGGATTTCTTTTGCAAAAATGTAAAATCCTAGTTCTCTTGGCCGACATTTAAAACTCGTTTTCAACTTTCTAACCAGACCAAGATACTCTACAAAGGGTAAGCTCTCGGTTGTTGACCATATGTTACACAAGATTATTGTGCATTCTTTTCCTGTGGTGGATGGACTAGAAATGGTATGCAAATACTCCATTTCACACCTACAAAGCCATTAAAGGCTATCATTGGATTTTTCCTCATTTTCCCATGGTGGATAAACTCAACACACGATGAGGAATTTACTCATATTCGTCTACTTGGAGCCGATGATTTTCCACTATGTGGAATCTTTGTGTGGAGCCCAAATTTCCCATTTCCTTTGGTGTATCTTGCACCAAGGACTTCCTATCGGGGCTCGTCTTGTTCAAATTGGGATCCAAGCTCCCAAATTCCCATTTTGTGGTCACCTAGAAACAATCTTGCATATCTTCTGGTTTTGTCCCAAAGCCCAGATTGCCTAGAATTGGATTCATTCATTTTTCTTTCCGTTAAGGCCGCATTACTTTACTTGGCAAGCATATCCTTTTGGGAGACAATCCCAAGCTTCTGCCTATGTTCACCCAAATTTGGCATGCTTTTAGAGGGGAGATTTTGTTTTGGATTTGGAAAGAAAGAAATTATTTTTCTTTGTTAATTCTTTTATCGATCAATCCTTTTCGCTTCATAACAAGTCTATGGTGATCTCAAATGTACTATCAGAGATACAAGTCCAGCTACCAGGTGGCACCGAGGTTGACCACCTCCGCACCTTGCTTTGACACTGGGGGAAGCCCCATGTAATGTTGACCATGTGCGGCCTTCTCCTACTAGGCGTTCCCCCGTCTCCTAGCCGTGGTGGTCAACATAGCCGCTCCTAATGACGCGCATTCATCTGAGCTTGCCACTCCCCGGATCCTCTACACCAATGAAGTTACTCACTAGCTCGCTGTCGTGGCTGTGTCTTGCCACCTCCTCACCTCTGGATCCCATCACTAGTTCGTCACCACAGCTAGGGGATCACCACCTCGCCACCATGGATGGGGCTCTCTCGATTTCCTCCGCGCCTCATACTGTTGATGGTTGGAATCCGACCTTATCATCACCACCATTTGACAAGTTCCCTCGCCTTAGCCTTGCCATTCCTACTCGTGAGGAGGCAGACCAGGAGGAAGAAGCTGCTGGCCGCTGCCAGAGCTCCCAAATGTGGGTAAAGACTTACTCCGCTCAAAGCAGCTGATGACTCGATCCGCCCACTTTGGGCATGTTTACACCTCGCATGATTTGGTTTGGTGGATTTTTTAGGTGATGCCTACTTTTTTATAATCTCCTAGGCTCTACCTAGTTTGTCTTTCAATTTTCTAAGCTCGGCCTTGTTTTGTTTGTGGTTTTGGGGCATGCTCTCATACCGCCCGATTTTTTGTTAAAATCTATCTTGTATCAGACATTAATATAATATAAGATCTTTTTCATAAAAACAATCGATATAGACCTAAATATAAAACACTTAAAAAAAATTAATCCAAGGTTAAAATGTTGATTTGGTCTTGATAATCACAGATTCCATGGCAGTAAGTTGAATCTCTACTATTTTTTGGCATATGTTATAGAGTTAGTGATAGGTCAAACGATTGCAAACTTGGGAATTAATGCAAGTTTCAAATTATAAAAATCCTCAACGTATTCTCCACTACATGAAAATTATTTGTGAGATTAAAGAAGATGGAGATAATGTTATCTTTATATATGGTTCTACAAGAAATAGTAATATACAAGAACAAGGTTTGCATCATTTTTATGTGTCTTGTTTTAAGTTACGTTAAGAAGTTCTAGTGAGGGTTGGAAAGAGAAACACATAATCCTTTTACAAGTTCCACTTATTGCCAATGTTTCCTAATTTTAATGAGCTCAACATTGATTGTTTGACAAAACCAAAAAGTTAGAGGACTTTTTCAAATTCAAAATTGGTAGTTCCCCACATGCTAAGTTTTCAACTAAAGTAATTCATTTACAAGGTAATTAGAGCTCACCAAAATAATTTTATGAAAAGATAAAAAGAAATTTGAATATCAACATATTTTCATTATATAAGAATTAATGAACAACATCCCTTCAAACTACTTTACAACTCATGTACAATTGTTAGTCATATATATTGCAATTGAAAAATGAAGGGATTTTCTCTCCCCAAATTTGATAGGTGGATGGTTATTTCAAATCCAATATAAAAGAGCCTATACTTGACCTATTGAATGTGTTTATTTTTACTCTTCATTTTTTAACTTTTTATCTATATTTTAAATGTATTTTTCAAAGTCAATTGTTGGTACGTTCAACTAGCAAGGGTAAATCATGAAACCTATTTGTTAGTTGTTTGTGTAATCAACACGAGTTTGAATCATAAAGGAGTCTCGATGAAATGGGAAAGATCACCCTGGTTATATTTTTAGAACAATTGATTCAAATATTTTTCATTGGGATCATGTGGTAAATTCTTGTACCTAGACATTGTCACAAGGTCTCTATGCACCAAAACCCATATAGTCTAAAATTCAAAACACTTAAAAAAATTAGTCCAAAGTTAAAATGTAAACTTTATCTTCACAATACAAAATTCCACTATATTAAGTCGAATCTATATTACTTACACTAGCATACATTATAATGTTTGGGATAGCTCAAGTGATTACAAACTTGAGAATTAGTGCAATTTTGAACTTTTAAAAACCCTCAATCCCTTCTTGACTACAAGAAATCATTTATAAGAGTGAAGATAATGGGGATAGAGTTATTTTTAGACATGTTAATTTCCACACTAATTCACCAGAGGTGTTCTCTATGAAGAGAGCCCTGCTGGAAAGCGTTAAATTCTAGCAGGCTCTTTCCCGGTGGTGTTAAGCTCAAAAGTCTTAGAAATCGGGATGAAGAGGTTAATGTGCAGAGGTTGTTTCTAGGGATGATTTTAAGGAAGAAAACATGATTCTTCCTCAAATAAGTGAGTTGGCTTCTCCATATGGGAGCTCTCTATAGAGTTGAAACCTACTTTTTGGAAGGCATGAGGACTCGCCTAATAAAATCTTGCCTAGGCATATGCTCATCATTTCCAGGGGTGCAAATAGAATGCATATAGAGCATGTTGTCTACGTTTCAATACTTCAAGAACATATGCCATTTGGTAATAATTATCTGATTTCACATCAAACCAAACCATACTAGAAGCCTTTGAGGGAAAGAGCTCGAGTTCACATCATAGATTTTGACATAATGCAAGGATTGCAATAGCCGGCGTTGTTTCAATTCATGGCTACAAGGACCTCCACACGTGAGGATCATAGGGTTGGAGACTTGCATAGACGCCCTCAAAGCCACTAGGAAGAGGCTCTCCAGATTTCCCAAGAATTTGAGATTTCCTTTTGAATACCATGGCGTTGCAGAGAGGGTAGGGAAAGTATACCTTGCCACTATACATATAAGGAAAGGGGACGATGCCCTTTCCGTCCATTGGCTTCATCACTCTCTCTATGATGTCACGAGATCGGATACCCACACCCTTCAATTCCTACACAGATTGGTGTACAATGTTATCACTATGGTAGAGTAATAGATGAGCTATGCATGATCCTTCTTAACTAGATTTGTAGAATCCTTTCACTAATATTCTGCAATGTTTGATTCCCTTGGGGAGTGTTTCTATGAGGTCAACATAGAGCACCATGTTGTAGATTAACAAATTATTTCACAAGAGATCAAAAACATCTTGGTAGTTGGGGACCTGCTCGTATGGGAGAAATTCTAATTCAAGATTTGGAGAAACTATCTCCACCAATCTCAATTCAGGTAGTTGCCCATGAGTGGGAATGCTTTCTAAGCAACTCTTCTTGCTAAACATGTTTCCTTACTGTGGTTTTTTTGTGGAAGATTCAAGAAATATCAAGCTTGGGTGGAAGGATTTGTGCCTCTACACCGCCTCCACTTGGACCTCACTTTTCCATACCAGGAATTGATTCATCTCCTCTCCTCTCCTCTAACTTCGATTGATAGCAATTTTTTACTGATTTTGAAATGAAATGGAATTCAATTTTTAGCTATTTCCATCAGGGACATTATACACTACCATGAGTTCTACTTCAAATTCTCATCACCACACCATTTTCAATATGATTTAATGCCTGTGGAGGTTTCAGAATAATAATACTTTGAGCTTAATTCATTTGTGGGACTCTGCACTGGGCGGGTATGGATAACAATTTTATATTTTATATCTTATTAATGCAGGCTGGTTTTATATAGTATAAGCCTCACATATGGTCCCATGCCTTGTTTTTTTCTTAGTATTTGATGTGACTGTACATTTAGCTACAAATTAACAACTCTGAGAAATGTCAGCGACCAACTCTCTCCATGAACATCTAAACTCTGCTAAACTCAAACTTCCAATCTAATTAGTTTATGACTTGTCACCAAACCTATTTGGTTTTAGATTAGTAGTTATTTAAATTCTAATACCCATGAATATTTTTTTAAAGTGAAGAGCTGATTATAAGTAAAAAACGTAAAAACTTCACCATGAAGGCATTGCCATTGAAGTCTGTCAAAATTTTTAATTTTTTTATAATGGTGATTGAAGTTTTTGGTATAAAATTAAATGGGTTGTGGTCCAATAGTGCGTATGATAGTGTAAAGGTGTTGCCTAGCTATTCACTGAAGTTTTAATCCTAAAAATACTAATAAATAAGAGATCTCCAGGTGAATTTGGCAGGATAAAAACCCCTCAATATGTGGTAGCTAAACTACTAAGAATTCTGTGTAGCTAAACCTTACAATTTCAAATTCAATAAAAAACATTATGACATAAACTATTCATTGAAAATGTTTCAGTAATCATTGGTCTTAATAATTTAATAATATCTAAATTTTAATGTAAAAAAATTGTATCACTTTTTTTTTTTTCACCGGAGGTGTCCTCTCTATGAAGAGATCCCTGCTAGAAAATGTCAAATTCCAGCAGGCTCTCTATCCCGACAACGTAATTCGACTACGCGCATTTCTAGCGAAACCATTTTCTCATCAACGGTGTGATAAAACAGGTTTTGAGATCGACACGTGGAATATGGGCATGTTTACCACAAACTCCATGAATGCCCCTTTCAAAATCATTCAGAAGCATCAAGATACGTCAAATGGGGTCCAAGTTTATAGAAGGAAAATAGGAACCACATGTTTGAGTTTACATGGTTAGGTTTACGCCCCAAACTACATTTGCTTACCAACCATAATGAGGAACAATGGGATTCTGCTTAGCCTCTTCCGTAGGAAGATGGGCTCGATGGGTAAAAGAGGATAGAGAGATTGGACTTGCTTCAAATTTTGGATGCAATTTTCTCATATTATGGTTGATTTGAATTCTTCCCTACTTTTCCAATCTGTATAGCTATACTTTGGTGTTTATATTGAAGTGTATATGCTATAATTGTGGATTCAGATTTGTGGTATGGTATATTTAAAGCTAATTTGGTAGGAATCCATCTGCGCTGCCCATGATTATGTATATACATGTTAGGCATCCAAGAAGGCACAATAGAAAGTGGTTTTATTTTGTCCCTTTCTAGAAGACCTGCGTTGTTGTTCCCCACCCATGCAATGGATTTCACCAACCATTAAATCATGGAAGAAGTTAATTTTGTTTTGTTACAAGAACCTAGGTAAATTTGTATGCAAACTGTGGCGCATATGCAAGGGAAATGAACTACCATCTAAATTCCTGAATGAAATGTGGCCTCTTGGATCCCTAGATTTTAGGGAAGACATGGGCATCCTCATGTAGCATTGACACTATTTCACCAAATGCAATCAACAGGTGTCCAACCTGCTCAGTTCGTCATGGAGCTTTGACTTTGTATAACACCAACATGTGTCTAATATGATCACCTCACCTTTGCTAGCATACTACCAACATGCACACGTGAATTGTTTGAAAAAATGCTTGAAACATATGTGGTCTCATGGACTACAATGATTAGGGGATATAAACAAATACCTATTAAAAAGGCTATGGAACATTTTAAGCAAATGTAATTGATAGGTGTAAAGCCAGAAACTACAGGTTTTTTCAGCCACCTCACAGTGAATGTCAAAATGGGAAATTTAGAGCAAGATATTTTCCTATCAACATTTTCTTATGTTATGAAATGCATGGAAATGTCTAAATATGTCAGAAGTGGAGTGCTTTTCCAACAACCTTTACATTGTCATTCTCTGCGGTGTAGTTTGCAACTCATGTGCAATTCTAGTAATAACATACAAAAACAAGATTTGTATCATTTTTATTTATTTTTTTAAAGTTACATTTAAGAGGATTTAGTGAGAGTTGGTTGGAGAAACAATACAAATTCAAATTATTATCCTTCGAAGGCGTAAAATATATTGCCTTCAACACATCTATTAATTTTTTTCATTTTTTCCAACCAACTCTTGACATGTGGAATATTTTATTTTTAGACTATAGTTTTTGGAAAAATAATTATTTTTTATAATTTATAAATATCACTTATCTTGCATTCTATTGGTTTTCCCATTTATTTAGCATCAGAGATGGAAAAACCAATTTTTTCCTGCCTTGCTTTAATGATAGCCACCGTGCGTGATGCAAAGGTGTGGTTGTGGGGTTCGAGGTTTTGCTACACATCCTGTCGTGCTCTCGGGTTTATTGATAGTAATTTCTCTGCGTAGTGCCGACATAAAAAAAATAATATAAATTAAATGTGGTGGTTGAATGGAGGAGTGGCATGTGTTGATGGTGGCATTTGGGTGTAGGCTTCCAAGAGATTTTAAATGGTTGAAAGGACTTAATAAACTGTCCCAAGCATATACATTTTTCGATGTAAGTTTTGCCCCTCAACTGTTTTTCAAGGTCCTTCTTACATACGCGCTTTTGTAGAAATTGGAGGGAGACTCTTGAAACGTCCCTTCAAACTTGTCACGTTCCTTGCATAATAATACAAACACTTTATTTTGAGATCCAGAGGCAATAACCATGATAAAACCCAAGTTCATGTTGTAATTTTAGTAGTTTTGGATAGTTGTAGTGAGGGAAGTGTGAGGGAGTTGTGTTGATAAGCCCAAGCCATATAGAGCAAGAGAGTTTGTTGGTTCGGTTGTATAGTGTTGACACCGCGTATATAGCCGAGATGTGTAGTTTGTTGTATGCCAAATGAAAGAATGAGGTAGCTTCTCATGGAATATGGTTACATCAATGTACATAAGACATGAGTTTCCTCACAAGACAGTCACATTGTTTCACCTATGCAACAAACATGTCTCTAATATGATCGATTACATTTACTCGCGTACTCCTGGCCTGTGCCAAAATGTGAGCCCCTGGAACATGGTATGTACATCCATTTAAGCATAAAAGATAGAGGAATGTTTTCAGATGTTGTAGTTGTAAATGCTCATATACGTATATGCAAAATGTGGAACCTTACATAAGGCAAATGCTTACTTTATGAATTTGTACATGTAAATATTTGTTGGGTAATTGTGGTAATATACTGAGAATGAAGCCTTTTTTTCACTAGTGGGAATTGCGGTCTTTGTTTTATGCTTTAGGCTTGGGATGGCTCAAACTCTTTTAGAGGATGCACTTGTACTACTTGAGTTTAAGAAAGGAATCCGGAAGGATCCTTTGGGCTATTTCCTTATCTCATGGAATGAAAAAATATGCAGATTTCAATGGATGTCCAACTTCATGGCATGGAGTTGTATGCAATGATAGTTTCATCATTGGAATTGATCTCACCTCTTTGAATATTGTAGGAGAGATTAAACTTTGATGCATCCTAAAATTTATCATGAATAACCTAGGCGCATTGTCATATCACTCACCAAAGATGAGTGCTCACCCAAAGCACGCAAAGGCACCAAGTCTCTCTTTAGAGTTGCTTGTACAAAATGTTAGCATGACGATGTTTTAACATATTCGATTCATAACCAATCATAAAAATTTCACAAAGGCATATTCCAGATTTATATCTTAGAGAATCATAATAAATGAACTAAACAATAACTATGATAAGATTAACCATACAAGAACTAGATTCAGTTATGTCTAATACCATTATCCAACCAATATACTCCATTGCATTAAATACTATAAAACATAGAAGCTTCTTACACTATATCAATATCTCCATGAGTCATGTGCGCGTCAAAATAGTAGCACAACTCTACAATAATTCACCACACTAAACTACGCAAATCAATACATATTTATAGGGGTGGGGACTTTCCCTTCACCACCCATGCACTTCTCAAAATAGGTCACATGCTGATAATATCCATGCACCTTTACAATAGTATGCACAACATGTAAGTGCTCTAACAATAGATGTCCTATAGTTAACTCCAAGTAGAAATCCTATTATTAGCTTAAACTATGCATGGCGCTTATCTTCCGCTTGTTCCCAAAATACCATTGCGTGGAGCACAAGTCTTCATCTCTATGTGTGCTCTACACGTTATCTCCAAAAATAGTCCTTATCCACAAAAATGGCTAAGTCCTGATCCAAAGTGTTCTAGTGCGTGTTTCCTTTCCTATCTTCCCGTGCCTTCAAATGTGCCTTGTTCCCGTGTGCGCATCCTTCGTGTGTCTTCTCCTTAGAGAAACATTCTGTCTAGCTCAACATTACCCCACACTAAAGTACATTGCCATCCCAAAAATGGGAATTCTTTATGATGTATATCCAACAATAAATAATAAGTAATGAAATAATGAATGAAACACTGTACAAAATAATGAAATTTACTCTACAACACCCTCTTCTTCGATTGGAAGGATTAACTTTAGATATTCAGTTTTGAGTTCATCCTCCAAGGTTTTCCAGTCACTTAGCGCGTTCCTTGTTTTCTCCGAATATCGGTGGCTATGGCATCCAATTCATCCTAAGTGATCTTCTCTTTCTCATTTTATAGCACCCAGAAAACATTGGCCATACCTGACAACATTCCTTCCATGAGATCCATCTTCTACGCTATGAGTTTCCCAATCTCATCAATTCTATCCTCGTGCTTTGATCCCGGTGGCAGCAAGGGCCTCACGCTTTTGTTTCACCAGTGCTAACCTTTTTATGCACCCAAGTGTTTCATCTTTCATTGCCTTCATAACTTCATTATCCTCTACTATAGTTTTGATCCTTATTATGGCGTCTAGCACCACACATAAATTGAGAGCTTGGTCAACTTTCTTCAACTCATCTTTCAAGGTTTAGAGCAAATCCTCATAAGTTGAAACTTTTCTAAAAATATTGGCCCTTACTCTTTCTACTTCTTGTGTAAAATATTTTGGTGCGGGCATTCAAATTGGCCCATCATCTAATACCAAATTGACCAAAGTGCACAAATAATGCATAGCAGAAGGAAATTTTTCAGAACTCTGAGATTCTAGATGAGGCCTTGTTTTAAGAATGTGATCACCAAGATCCTCAGCCATGTTAACAAAGGCCTCATTCTTTGCCTCTTCTCGTTCCTTCTCTTCTTTTAAGTGTGCTATCTCTGTAGTCTTATCCTTGTTATCTTCAAGTAGTGCTCGAATGGTGGCGGCCTTATCAATGTTCCTCTATGCCACCTTAGTAGATACCTTGACCAAGGCATTGTTGACCTACTCATTAGACATTACAGTAGGGTTTTATTGTCATGTGCCTACTCTGTGGTGCCTTCTTCACTCTGTGTGAGACACAAGACTCTTTGCACACATCAAAATTTGGTTCATCCATATGAGTCTACATGGACCAGGATAATTTCTTCCTTGTGCATGTAGTAGCCATATTTGGATCCATCAACTCCCACCCATATAACTCTTTCAGGCCCACAATGCTCTAAAAATGGGCACAAATAGTTTTTCTCATGTCTTCAACATAGCCCATATTAGGGGAAACATATTCTTCACTTTTAATCTCTCTTTTTGTCTTCGGCCCCTTAGAAACCCCAGTGTTAGGGGCTAGATTTGGCCCTTCTCCTTCCTGAGTAGTAATGGGCGCGATGGGTGTCTTGCCCACAACTTCCTCTACTTCTTTCAACCCTTCATCAACATCTCTCATCTCATCATCTCAGGGCTCTTCTACATCTTTAGGTTGAACCGGGATTCCTGGTGTGCTCTCCCCTGACTCATCCTCTTCATTATCTTGAAGCTTTAACCTTATTCTCTTCTTTTTCTTGGGTGTTTCTTTTTTAGGGGAGAGTCAAGGTGACCTTTGTAAAGGTTGGGATGTCCCCGTGCCTTGGGTTTTGGTTCTTATGAATACCCTCTTGAAATGGCGTTCTTCATGGACTATGTTTACATCCAAGTCTTCCTCTTCTCCTTGTTGCTGTGGAGGAGTATCTGCGTGCTCACTTTCTACTTTATCAGTGGGCTACCTCCGGCCTTTGTGGTCCAAGCCTCCACTATCCTCATTGAGTTCTCCTTCCTCATCTTCCTCTAAGGTTGAGGCAAGCTTTGGAGCTGCCACATTTTCAACTATATGCTTTCCTTTAGGTGGGCATGGGAGCATGAACTTATTCTCCATGTATTTTCCCTTTTCCATCCTAGGATTAAGTTGGATATAGATAAGTGTAGCCCCACTATCCCCAATGGCAAAAATTACTAGCTTCATACTTATAACATCAGAAATAAGCCTCTCAATGTAGGCATATTTACCTAGATAAACATAAGTTTTTCTTAAGGTATGGTAGTCACAGTCTACCTTGTCTCCGCATTGTCTATTAACTAGCACGCGTTGGTAAACATGTGTACTACTTTTTAGAAGAATGGAACTATGAAGGCGTATGGTAGTTTGCACTAGGGACTCCATGTCCCATCCTTCATTGCAAACCACGTGATGCAAAAATGTTGATATACCGTGAATTGCATGACCTTGCCCACCACTGAGGGTAGCTCCTTTGGAATGCACCATTCCTCCTCGAAGGTTGCACAAAGTCAGTCATACCATAATGTCACCCTTTTCTTGAACAGACCACTCATTGATCCTTCACATAAATACTTTTCAAACCTCTCTGCAAGGGACTTATTTTCCATGGGGTATTCCTAGATTTTATTGTTTGGCCCATCGGCACTCCAATTTCTACAAACACAAGTGATAATAGGACAATGCCAAAACTTATCTTCTCACCTGTGCATGCTTCCTCAATGATTGTATCTACTATGTATCCTACCAAGTTGTAAACTTCTCCCTATGAAATCTTCTTAGCAATGTGTAGCCACATGGTGTTCACTTGTGACCACCTTTCCTAATCATTCAACTTGGTGAGTATATCTACTATGTATCCTACCAAGTTGTAAACTTCTCCCTGTGAAATCTTCTTAGCAATGTGTAGCCACATGGTGTTCACTTGTGACCACCTTTCCTAATCATTCAACTTGGTGAGTAAGTGCGCGACGCCTTTGTACCATAGGGTACTTCCTCAACTTGTAAATATCCATCCTGTGTGGACCCTTCATATATCCCAACTCATTGTTGGTGGTCAAGATATCTACTTTATTAGTTAGATCACTGCTAACCTCTATCCTTGTGCCCTTTAATCTTATAAACGTAGCAATTAAGGGCACTTCGATCCTCACCCACCACCCAACAAAGTAGAAAAAGTCCTCATGGAATCTACTCATCAGCCACCGGTATATATTCTCTAATTTTTCAAAGTATGAGAGTTCATACAGTTGGTACACCCCTACCTTCTCTCCAACATCGTCATAAACTAGCATGTCATCAAATATTCACTTGTTGGTCCTTCTATTTATCAATGTGTCCAATTCCTCCTTGTTCTTGGTGGTGTGATGTTTGTAGTCACACACCTTGCACTTGTGGATATGGGAATACCAAGCCCGTCGATAATTCCTTCTTTTGGATATCGCATTTCTAAAAATTTCTTTCAGAGTATCCTTGACCTCGCTTTCTACCTTATTCTTCCCCTTTGTTCCTTCTCCAAGTGCTTTCCTCAATGCTATGATAAGAAAAATTTGCCCCTATTTACCTTTATCGAGCAAGCTCTCGTGCCCTAGCTCAAAACAACATGCCCTAGCTCCTTCTCAACCCTAGTTATTTATTTATTCTCTCTGCATGCTTATGCTTCGCTCAAAATCTTCTCGAATGGGGACACAAGAAAATTCTGTGCACAAATATATTCTCCTCGCTTGGTTGCAAAAATCTCTGCACCTCAACGCGTTTTTCTCGGTTTGGTCGCAACTAGCTTGCTCTAATACTCGTGATCTCAAAGGTATAAATGAACCCATATCATGCCTTTATATAGAGTTGGGAAAATTTATCACATTTATTGCTCCTTTACCTACCACCGATCCTCTCATTAATTGACCATTTTCCCAATTTTCGCGTGATACACCTGCGCGCCACAACTATAACCTTCAAGCGCGCCTTCCTACCTTTTGGCTACAGACCTCCTTTTGTGCACTTCCATGCACCAAATTACCTTGCCACTGTGCCTTCCTCTAGTAGTTTTTACGGCCGTAGCTTACCTCATGTTATCTTTGTGCATTCATTTATTTCCAGTTATGGTCTTCTTTAGGAGCAATTTTCTTTCTAGCAACACCTTTCCATAATGTCTACACTTTTTAACAAGATAAATCACCTGTAATAATATTTTCTTATGTGTACCCATGTTTGAATGAAAACCACCCCACACCAAGGGTATGTGCAGTCCTCTGCGCATAAAAACACTTCAGATTGTGATTAGCTTTTGGTGCGTAAACACACTTATTACACAAAACACTGAACTAAATTGACAAAGCATAACGAAAAGAAGGAAACACATTAAATGAAATACAATAAGGGAAATATATACTAAATGGAAATACTACCTTATTACAAACACCAAGAAGGCTTATTTATAGTAGGGCTTCAACCTACTCCCGTTGAAGTAACTGGGTAACCATGTTCCATCAATTGCCTCTAACTGACAAGCACTTGATTCAAGTATGTGAGTGATAACATACGGTCCCAACCAATGCACCTTAAGATTTCCTGGGTGGCACAGAAAATTTGAATCATAAAGAAGCACCATCTACCCAACCTCAAGCTTCTTGTCCTTGATGTGTCTGTCATGCCATGCCTTTTGTCTGGCGTTTTCCTGCTTCTGACTCCAACTTGCTATGACGCGCATCTCATCTAACTATATTAATTTGTCAATTATTTCTTCCAATGCTTTCTCATTAGCTAGACCTCTCATGTGCACAATATGCAAAGAAGGTAACATAAATTCTATGGGAAGAACTGCTTCTCGTGCCAAACACCAACTGAAAGGGTGTGGCCTTATTCAACCTTTTATAGGTTATTCTATATGCCCAAAGTACAACAAAAACTTTATCATCCCAATCTTTCCTTCCAACATCACAAATTTTTGTCAAGGTCTAGCTCAATATCTTGTTGAAGGCCTCAGCAGTCCCATTTGCTTGAGGGTGATAGGGTGTGGTCTTGTGGTGCGCAACCATAAATTCATCCAATAATATCCTGATTGTATCATTCAAGAAATGTGCTCCTTATCACTTGTCAAACTCAACATACATTCATACCTAGTAAGAATATTTTCCCATAAGAACCTTGTTGTTGTAGCCGTTGTAAAATCCTTTGTATTTGTTGCTTTAGCCCACCTTGTAAGATAATCTATACAAGTGATGATGTAGCACGATTTGGTTCTACGTGTGGCTAGGGAGATAGGACCCACAAATTCTATTTCCCATTTTTCAAACGACTCTACACTAGTAATAGGCCTTAAAGGCATTTCATCTCTTTGCCCAGGTTTTTCAAAGCGATGATAGGGATCACACGCCTTATAATACTCATTACAATCCTTGTACAAGGTTTCCCACAATAAACCAACAAGTAGAATCTTACGCGCGGTGGCATCACCTACATAGTGTCCACCTGCAATACCACCATGAGCCTCTTTAAGTAATTTCCATGCGCTCATGCTCCAAAGACACATCGGCACAATGATTCATCTCATCCTATTTTGTATAGGTCACCATTGATCAACATGAAAGGTGCGGTGCTAATTGTAAGTTGTATCTTTTCCAAAGTTTTCATCCCTTCGGCACCATACATGTGCCTAAAAAGACAAAAATATCCTCAAATTTAGAGGGTGCATGGTTTAAATTGTACAAGTGTGCATATGGCGTAATATCTTCAATTATGCGCACATCCTCTCCGATTGAATTCTTGATAAGTGGTCTAGGCGAATTGCTTTTGCTTGGCTTTACCACGACTATAAAATCAAACTCTTGGAATAAAAGAATCCATCTACATATGTGCCCCTATAAAACAGGCTTATTTACACAATATTTCAATGTCATGTGATCTCAGTAAAGAACAAAAAGGTGTTGCACAAGTATTGTCTAAAATTATGCAACACGTAGATCATCGATGTCATACAAGGAATCACGCTTTGTAGTTGTACAATTATGTTATGAAGGATTTAAATTTCTTCTAAAAAATAAATAGGATGATCTATAACAACTTCTCTAGGCTGAGCTAATACCACCGCAATGGCCATGCCAGAGGTGTCCACATGTATGTGAAAAGGTTGGTTCCATGAGGGAAAGCACAAAATAAGTGCTGTAGTAATCCTATCCTTCAACGCTTCAAATGTGCACTGCATTGCGGTTCTCTCACCCAAGTTAGGTTCTCGGGTCATTGCTTTGAAACTAAAGACTGTTATTTCTATGTTGAATCAGTATTGTACTATGAATGTAGACTATTGAATGGGGTGAGGGATTCACCCAATGATGTCCCCCTCGTTTGGGGTGCATGTGAGGTGCAAGAAGTATGTGGCCCAACGAAGGACCCTACGTTGTGGTGAAATTGATGCCCTACGGGGAGGGAGTATGCTTGGTATAAACCAAGGCACACACAAAACAAAGTGGATAGGAAACAAGTGTTAGTGCAAACAAGATAAACACACATGTAGAAGAAAAAATGTAAGCTAACAAGTAAGAAGACAATATAGACAAACAATAAAGTAGACTGCACAAAGCGGGTTTCATAAATGGGATATCACTCATGATGTTACAATACAATTGAGTCCAACATGTCCAAAAATAGACAAGCAGTGTGTACACAAGACAAAGGGCAAAGCCCAAAACAATGGAAAACAATGTCAAGCAAGAGAGAAGACAACCATGGTAGAAAATAGTTCCTACAAAACAAATGTTACACATGAAGCACCCATTAGCATGTTAGAAAGATATAAAGTATGTAAAAGCATGTATAATCTGATATAGAAGTGAGCTAGTAAGAATAAAAGGTAGTATAAATTGAAACAATAACACCTGTGATGTATACAAAAGTGGATGCCCCTAAGAGCCTCTACGGGAATAGTAATATGTATTGCACCAAACATCCATGTTTCTTGTATTGATTTGTGTAAATTATAAGGCAAGAAAATGTGCATGTGTATATAAAAAAGATAATGACATACAATATATCCATCTAACATAGTAAACAAGATGTATCATGCGAGTATAAGCAAAAAAAGAACAATGTACAACCAAGATATGCAGTATGTTATGGATGAGTGAGATGGAATGAAATGCAAAGAGAGTGCGATAGGATTCATGTGTCCCCGAGTGAATGAAAATGAGTATATATGAGATGAGGTTCATTTATATATGCCCCCTCGTCATTGAGAATGAACCGTAGAACAATAGTGTGTCATCGGGAAATGGTTTGAATTTGTGCGCTAGAAAGATATGATCGATAAAGCATAGAGAATAGATAGTGATTGAGTGTGGTGATATTCATTTCATATTGAGACCCTCAACAGTCAAGTATGAACCATTAAACTAGAGTGTGTCATAGGGATATGTGTTGTGTTGACATGTGCATGAGAGAGATATGTCATGAATACGTCGAGTTTGAGGTGTGTAGTGTGTAATGTGATGTGGGGTTCATAAATGTAGTGAGCCCTCAATAGTCAAGTGTGAACCGTGCCACAAGAGTGTGTCATCAGGTAATGTGCATTATTTATGTGTAGTATCACTTAAGATGCATAATATTGAGTGGGTTCTTTAATGGATTACCTAAGAGAGTGGCAAGGTGATAGACGCCACCGCCAAGCTTTTCAGTAATGATATAAGGACCAAGCCACTTAGGATTGAATTTGCATTTGAGAGAAGCGTCAACATTCGTGTTTTTCTGATTCTATTTTAACACAAGATCACACACATTGAACTTGTGAGGACAAGTTTCAAGATTGTATGCGTGGGCGATGCAAGATTAATATGCACGAAGATATTTAAGATCTTGAACACGACGAGAGTTAAGCATTTTCAGCTCATGTACACATTTTCATGAAATTAATTGTCTTTAAGTATACCATTGACTAAAATGCATAATGATGGTATCTTGAGTTCCAGTGGGGTGATAGCCTTAGTACCGTAGACTAGTGAGAAAGGGGTGGCATTAGTGGGCATACGCACACTAGTACAGTAAACCCAAAGAGCATATAAAAATTGATTATGCACCATCACCACTAGTGGCAACATTTTTGCATAAGATTTTGACAATAGTCTTATTGGTGGCTTTAGCTTGGCCATTTCCCTATGGGTAATAAGGAGTAGAGAATGATTGTTTAATTTTGAATTTCGCGTAAATTTTTAACATCCTTATTTTTGAAAGAAGACCCATTATCAATGATAATGGCAGAGGGAATACCGAAGTGTGTAATGATGTGAGTAGTGATGAAACCAAAAATGTCAGAACCAGTTGTAGTGCATAAGCGGTCATGCTTCGACCCATTTAGTAAAATACTCTATGGTAGTAATAATATACTTATGGCCATCAACCGATTCAAGATTTATCATGCCAATAAGATCAAAACCCCATAGAGAGAATGACCATGTTGGAGCAATCATCTAGAGATCATATGCAGGCGCATGGTGAATATTGTCATGTTTTTGGCATTTATCGCAACATGTAGCATATTCTAGGCAATCCTACTCCATGGTAGGCCAATAATAGCCATGACATAAGATTTTTGTGACATATATTTTCTAGAGAAGTGGCTACCGCATAGGCTATCATGTATCTGAGAGATACCGGTGGGGATGTCGGCGAGTATGAGACATCATAACAGACAATTGTCAAATGAAAGTTTAAATAATTCAGCCTCTATGATGAAATAGGTGTTGCCTCACGTCAAGAGATGAGATTCATGTGGTTGTAGACCATCAAGAATGGTTTGTCGATAAAGAAATTGTAAATTGGAGTAAACCATTCATGGTTTTCATGACTATACGTAATGACACAAGCTGTTAGAGGTAGAGTAGAAGTGGAAGGTTGTCATGCAAGTGTCAAATGATGAACATGGATTGATCATCAATAATATCTCGA
Organism: Taxus wallichiana var. yunnanensis; assembly: GCA_018340775.1. Taxonomy (NCBI): domain Eukaryota; kingdom Viridiplantae; phylum Streptophyta; class Pinopsida; order Cupressales; family Taxaceae; genus Taxus; species Taxus wallichiana. The sequence continues at coordinate 790,634,231 of CM031240.1, read as the reverse complement.
GGGATAAGTGATGTCGCACTAGCAATAGAATTAACATTACGATTGTCTTTACAGGGGATGACAGTAAGAGAGTAAGACTCAAATGTAGCTAAGAGATCCTTGACAAACATATTATATGGAATTAGGTGCTCCTCTTTTGTGTGATATGTGTTATTAACTTGATTAATAATAAGTTGTGAATCATTGTGTATGTAGATATTTTGAATAAGAAGATTTTAAGTGGTGATAAGGCCGAGAATGAGGGCTTCATACTCAACAATGTTATTAGTATAGGAAAACCCTAAGTGATATGCAAAGGGGAGAGGATCACCATGTGGAGTGATGAAGACTATCCTAACCATGATCCTGAGTGACAATGAGGCCATCAAAATACATGGTCCAAGTATCGAGTTGATAGTGTAAGTAGTGAAATCATCGCGAAAGGAATTAGAGACATGAGATGCATCATGGTAGAGGTGCTTCAACTAGTTAATCAATAATGACTTGGCCTTTAATTGCTTTCTGTGGAATGAATTTGAAATCAAATTTGGTGAGTAACATGACCTAGCGCACTAGACATCCCGAGAGATGTGTGTGGGACAAGAGGTATCGTAATGGATCTACTTTGGTAATAATATGGACCTCATTGTTAAGAAGGTAGTGGCGACTTTTCTCCGTGACAAAGAAAAAACCAAGACATAGTTTTTCAATATAACTATAGTTACACTCATAAGAGAGTAAAGTCCAAATGATGTGATAAAAACCCTTTGACATTGATAACCATCATGCTACATTAAGAGTGCTCCTAAAGCATGAAACATGGTAGAAATATATAACAAGAAAGGATGCTCAACCACAGGAGGGACTAAGACAGGTGGATTTAAGAGATATGTTTTAATAGCGTCAAATGCTTTTGGCAGTGATCATCCTAGAAAAATTTAGTGTCCTTCTTCATTAAGCATGTGAATGGTTGGGTTTTATCAACAAGTTGCACAATAAACCATCGAATAGCTTGAATTTTCCCTTATAATGAGTGTAGTTGATGCAAATTTTGAGGTGGAGGCATGTCAACAATTTCCCTAATTTTATTGGGATCTATTTCAATACCATGTTGCGAGATAATGTATCTAAGGAGCTTGTTGGTTGTAACTCTAAAAACACACTTCTTTGGATTTAAGCATACTTTATATTGTTGTAAATGTTCAAAGAGTGTATGGAGATCTTGAGCATGTGTAGAATGGTGTCGTGATTTAGAAAGTATATCATCAACATAGTCTTCAAGAATATTGTGAATATAATCATGAAATATGTGCATCATTTCCCGTTGATAGGTGGCCCAATTTTAAGGCCAAAGGGCATGATGGTGTAACAAAATTTTCCCCATGGCGTAGTAAAAGAAGTTTTTCTTGATTTGTTGGATTGATTTTGATTTGGTTGTAACCAATGAAGCCATCCATGAAAGAAAGAATATCGTATCCGGATGTGGGGTAAAGGAAACTATCCTTGGGACAAGCCTTATTTAGATCACGAAAGTATGTGCAACAATGGATCCGACCATCTGGTTTCATAATTGGCACAATGTTAGACACCCACTCTAGATAATCGATGACACGAATAAATCCAACATCTAGTAGTCATTGTATTTATTCTTTAACTAGGAGTGTGACCTTTGGGTGCATTTTATGGATTTTCTATTAAATGTTTTTCACCGGGGTTGAGAATGATGTTATGCATGGCTACAAATGGATCAATACCAGACATATCACTATAGTCCCATGTGAAGATGTCTAAAAATTCCTGAAGAACTTGTTTGATATCATTTTTCTCATCAGGCGTGAGAGAAGCAACTAATAAGACCATTCATGGGTTATCGAAGTTCCGAGGTTATATTGAATGGTATCCTCATTGAGAAGAGTTGACCAATCCTCAATGTATGGGTCAGTAGGAATAGTATCAGGAGGATCAACATTGTTAGTAAGTGTATCGAATCTCTAAAGTAAGTGGTAACATTAAGAAGTGATGGAGAACACTTCTTATGATGAAAAGAAGGGAGGTGATCTTAAAACTCTATGTATTCCGAAAAAGAATCACGAGTAGAAAGGTGTCTAGATCAACCCAAGTGGCGTAAGAATCGTTGATGAGGTCCGGATATACCAAAGGAAGCGAAGAAGTATGGAGAGTAGTATAAGCTTCCAAGAAGGTATAGACAAGAGATGGTACCATAAGTGTAGCTTGCTAGATTGAGTGGGGATAGCCCATGGCTCTGTGACTCCTTTTCCTTGCAGGCCTAGGCCATTACCGAAGAAACCATAATGGAGAAAATATTTATATCCAAGACCATATTTCAAAAAATCCTTAGAAGCAGAATAACTAGGAGTGTTAGCAGAATGCTCAATAGAATTAAAATATGTGAAGGGAGATGGATCTGCTAGAACATCATAGAAAAATCGTGATAAAGGAATTTAAGCCATGTATGAAGAGTGGAGGGGACCGCATGCATGGCATGGATCCAAGGCCACCCAAGAAGAATATTATAATTAATATTGTTGGGAATTATGTGGCATGGAATGGGTAATGTACATGGCCCAACGATGACAAGGAGTATAATAGTACCTAAGACACGCTTGGGGATATTGTCAAATCCATGAATAGAGACAGATGAAGGAGCCAAAGAGGCTTCGAAAGACCTAATTGATGTAGAAAATCAATATTACAAATATTGAGTCTCAACCATTATCGACTAAAACATGCTTAACCCTATATTATTGATACAAACTTGAATTTACAGGGGGATTGTGCTCTAACATTTCTTGAGAATGCAACTTATCTGATGTGAAATTAATGTGATATTTGTTGAGAGATAAAGAAAAAGTAAAATTATGATACACATACTCGACGAGGTATGAGGATGAATATAAGTGTTAGCTAGATATGACTTGAGTTTATTGATACAATCAGATGGTCCTATAAGAAGGCATGGATGGAGACATCCATGATGATAATCCCCTAAGAAGAAAGAAGAGAACTAAAGAAAGGAAGACCCAAGAGTGTTCAAATGAGACAGGTTCACCAAATGATTAAGAAAATATTTAAATAAATAGATGCTAAATCTAAATATGTACTAATGAAGTGATCTAAAAAATTAAGTATAGATTTGATCCAACGAGATAAGCAATATAAATTTGAAACCCTAGTTGTAAATGAAGGGATGGAAATAATTAGTTGATTTAGAATGATCTCAAGGTATGCCAAAATGGAAAATTGTTAGATTTGGAACTCGAGTGTCGTAACCAAACCCAAAAAAATATAGAAGTGTTGGGACTATCGGGACTAGGGTGCCTATATACAAGGTCGGGGGCGCTAGGGTGCTGAGACCTATTTTGGGTGCTTGTGACTTCTCGAGAGGCCGTGGAGCTTGGTTTTACAAGGTCAACAAGATTTTCGTTGGTTTTCACCTTTAATGACCTATATGTCATTACAATTTGCTGTTATTCACCTAAATCCTGCAATAAGAAAGAAGCGCCTACAAAACCCCAAAACACATAAAATATTAAAAGAAGAAAATATACAAACGAGGAGCCGATCCGACTCGGCCTCGGTAGTCACCCGACCGGTGAAATTATGATCCAGCGTTGCACTAAATTTTAGACTCCATGTATTTTTACGTGTGTAGAATCGTGCCCTAGGTGGCTCTTGTACGAGTTGCACTTGATAGTGAGTAATAGCTAGATGTAGAAGATGTAGATAGATGTGTGCATAGAAAAATGAACTTCCCCTCCTATGTAGTGTATGCAAAAGAATGCAGTCCCTTGTCCCTTGTGTGGAGCTATATGGATGCTTAAATTCTCTTGGATGCAACCTTAGGTGGTGATAGATAATGCTTATTTCTTGGTCCCTTATTATGATCACATAGCTTTGTATTCATATGATTCCCTTCGTTGAATTTCGTAATTAACCACTTAAAGGCCGACTAGTAAGAAATAAATACGCCCAACAACTAGAAAAGATCCAAAAGATGCAAAACAGATACAAAGAGGCCGGCACGCCTGCAGGGAACATGGGTGACTAGGCGTTGGCATCTGGCTAGCCGATGGTGTCCACACTCGGAGAAAATAAAGTGTCAAGGGTCGACTAGGCAAGAAGTTGTGTGAGACTAAAAGGAGAACATAAAGCAAGTAAAGATGCCAAAGACAGTGGTCAATTAATACTTTTATTTCTTAGGAATCATATGAATAGTAATATGTTATCATGACTAGAAATATACCCAAAGTGTGTGATTTAGTGTCTATAGTAGTATCCCTCTTAAAAAGTGAATCACCACTATGACGATGGGTTTTATGATTAGGTGGTAGGGTAATAAGGGAATGATATTTGAATGGTGTCATTACTTATCCTCATTAAATTTACAAGCATGATGCCAACGAATTTATTGTTAGGACTATTTTAGGCATATGCTCACAGTAACACGTCATGACAAATTTACCTATAAGTAGGGTACAAAGGCAAGAAAAGTGTCGAACATTGTTTGAGACTAGGTCTCAAGTGCAATGCAATGCAATATGAGTGGTGTGTGGTAGTGAATTCCACGTCACAGTGTAGTTAAGTGGTGATGAAATCCACGTCTCTACGTGCTAATACAAGTATGAGTGTTTAATATGCAAGTTCTTTCCAACTTTGACAAAAAAAGTGAAAAATGACAAGTGTAAATCAAAGTTATACCTGACTTTTTAGCATGTTTTTAAGCAAGAAGGTCCTGCATGTAAATGTATTAGTAGTTTGATTTGGTTTTGAATGATTTTGGGTTTAGTTTGGAAACGCGTTTAATTAATGATCATGCAAAACAAGATTAACTAAATACAAGATTGATATAAGACAACTTCAACCGTTTTTGATTCTCAAGTTCACCCAAGGGGTGCGAGAGAAGAGCATACATGGTTTAGGTTGTATAAATGATATACTAGAAAATAAAGCAAGTTTAGAAATGAAATGAAACATGTAATATTAGAAATGAAATGAGTGTTAATGAAACAATATAGCAATCTTAATCGCTTTTGATTCTCAAGTTCACCCAAAAAGGGTGCGAGAGAAGAGCATACATGATTTGGATTGTAAGAAGAGAAAATGTTATAAAATAAAAGAAAACAAGAGAAAAAGAGTAACTTTAGTCGAAAAGGATGGTCAAACGATGTGTTAGATTTTATTTTTATGAAGAAACTATAGGAAATTGTCGAAAACTAGAAAAAAACAAAACGAACTATTTGAATTCTAGAAATGTGAAAAATAATTAAAAAAATCTTACACGAACACTAACACAGATAATAAGAACGGAAAGACAAATACAATGAACACAAACACACCTAAAAGGCACGAAAACACACTTTAACTATAATGTAGACACACCTTATATTCACACCGACACTTAGATTTTCGAGAGAAACACATGTAGGAGAACACTAACGCAGAGATTGGAACAAAAATGCAAACTTGCAAAAACAAAGTTAGAAAGAAAATCTAGCAAAAAAATGAGAACGGAAACATACTTTGAATATCACGCTAGTGCAGAGACTATAATAGAAGCACATCCAAAGATCACATAAATGCAGACAATTTCTGGCTACGTACTATGGAATGATAAAGCATGCACTTCAACACTAATGCATACCTGTAAAAATATTAGAAAACAAAATTACACTAGTGCAGATCATGAGCTATGCTAGCACAAAGAACTTTATGGAAACAAAAATCACCTATAACTATAATTTTTTTAGAATACAACCAAAAACGTTTTTTTTTCCAAAATGCTCTTGAACCAACTTATGCAATGACCTACAATTTGGTCGGAAATTTAAACAACATAAAGAACATGAAAAAAATGTTATATTTGCAAAATATGATCAAAATAATATGGGATTCCCACCAAGCATGCCATGATGTATATAAGAGAAAATGCATAAACAAAACAAGTAACACAAAAATAAAGTTAATTTAGTAAGAAACAAGCTAAAAACAATAAAGAATTACATGGGTGTCCCACTAGGCATGCCAAAATATATATAAGGAAAAATGAAAGCAATGAAGAAATAAGAAAATAAAAATAGATGCAAACCTTCCTTTAAGTCTTCTTGTAACCTCAGATGAGATAGCTAAAGTGTGGAATGAAGTACCACACTTGTTAGATCTCTTTGGATGATTTGGTTATGGATGCTCCAAACATGGTTTGAAATGGAAGAAGAATGCTATGACTAATAGAGGATAGAATGGACAACCTTTCGATATGAAAATTTCAATGGCGAATGGGATGAGAGTGTTATTGCAAATGCTTAATGATTCAAAGGGATCAATTGTGAAGGATTGAGCCTCATATTTATAGATGAAGGAGAGGCCATGGATTGTGATCATGAATGTATTTTCCTGAATTAACAAGTTGATTTGGTCTGTGTAGTTAGATGGTTTGAATATTCATTTAAGGGGTAATGAATATTTAATTGGATTTTGATTTTATTTAAGAAGGTGGTTGTACATGAATATTTTGTTTCCAATTTTACAGTCATTCTAAAAATTGAGTGAGTCGAATGGTGAAGTGGAGATGAGTGGAGGGTGAGTGGATAATTAGAGCAGGAGCTATTCATTTATTTAAATAGCTAATTAAATTAACCAATGGGGTGTGAATGTATGCTTAAAGCATATTATAATTAATTAAATTAATTCTAAAAGGATGTGGGTGAATTTTGAATTACCCTTTCACATTCCATCAAAATTCACCCACATCCTTTTAGAATTAATTTAATTAATTATAATATCTACATCCTCTATTGTCACTCTTACCCTAATATCTACATCCAGAAACAAGGGGATAATATATTGATATTAGTCCTCTATGTTGATAATCTCATTCTCACAAGAAATTCATACACCATGATTCAAGATGCTAAGCACAAGTTGATGGAGTGATTTGACATGACCGATTAGGACTTCGCATAACTTCCTTAGCCTTTAGATTCATCGGTTTGTAAATGGAATCTCCATTGGTTTGTAGAAGATATGTTTGTGATCTACTTCATTATTTTGGAATGGATGATTATTAGTATACCCCACATAATTTTATTCAAGTGTTATCTTGTCTACTAGCTTCAAAACTCTTTAAGGTTGATGTGACCTTACATCAACAGTTAGTGGACAATATCTTGTAATTAATGCACACTTATCCTAGTCTTTCTTTTGATGTTGGTCTTGTCTCTTAGTTCTCCCACGGGTTTCATGAGAGTTGTTGAAAATGAGCTAAGTGTATTATACACCACATTCAGGGAACTACATACTTCGGGATTCACTATATATCATAAATATCTTCTCGAGATTGAGGGTTTTACAAACTCAAATTATGATTGTGATGTTAACACTAGTAATTCCAACTATGACTTTGTCTATAAACTTGGTTTTGGTTCAATGGCACGAGCTTTCAAGAAGTGTATTATTATAGCATTTTCCTCCAATGAGGTTGAATTTCTAGGTGTTGTCAAGGAGATTTCAGAGTTACTCTAGTTTTGACAACTACTAGCTCAGTTTAGTTTCCCACAAATAATCACACTTTTCTTCGGTGTGATTACCAAAGTGCATTTGAGATTACTTGTAACCTAATTAAGAATCATCATACAAAATGTATTTAAATCCACATGCACTCTATTTGGAATCTCGTTTAGGATGGAGTTGTTAAGTTATAGTTATGCTCATTATTGAATAGGTTATATACATATTCACTAAAGCCTTGGAAGCATCTTGTTATATTCAATTGTGATCGATGTTCGGGGTGAAAGTAGTTTCCCTTAGTGGGATTCAACATGAATTCCATCCTTCCAATCAAGCATCATCATACAAAATGTATTAAGATCCACATGCACTTTATTTGGAAGCTCATTTAGGATGGAGTTGTTAAGTTATAGTGATGCTCATTTTTGGATAAGTTATATACATCTTCATTAAACCCTAGGAAGCATCGTGTTATCTTCAACCGTGGTCAATGTTCGGGGTGAAAGTAGTTGTACTTAGTGGGATTCAACATGAATTACATCCTTCCTTATTTTTATTGTACATGGGTAAATTATCAAGCCTAGTAGTCGAAACCTAAATTTGATTTGATTTATTCTCTCCCTAACTTTCACTTTCGAGAGGGTGTTATTATGTTCATATTAGAATAGATGTAGATTTAATTTAATTAGTCTATATTTATCCATATTCTCACCTAATAATTATAATCTTTATTTAAAGAGGTTAGTTTAGTTAAGTTAACTTTAGAACTCTTGCAACTTATTTTTCATGTGGTTTTGTTGACCAATTATATCCTATGGTTCATCCATATCCTACTCTACTTTTTAAGTGTGAAGAAAATAAAGGCCATCTTATTCATCCACATGACCCTCCAATAATATGGTGATCTAGTTATGTAAGTTTAATTATTAGTTGTGGAATCTTTTGTGTTTAATTTTAGCGAATTTTGTTTTGAACATATTATGTTTGTTAATTATGGTATTTGCATTTTAATAGTGAAATGTCATTTACATTTGTGTTAGTTGGAGATTTCATGGTTGGATTTAACTCATTGTGTCATGTTATTTTGAAGGTTATCTAAGCCTACATTATTTGACTTCATAATTAATTAATTTATAATTTATTGATAATTTTGAGTTGGGAAAATGTTGCTTTTATTTTGAATGGGGTTAATTGGTAAACATTAATGAGGATTACACTTCTATATGAAGTTATTTCTTTATTTCTTATTATTGAAAGTAAATGATTTAATAAATTAAGGACTTAAGTTTTTGAGAGAAATAGTTTAACAATCATTTTATTACTTATTTTGGGTCATAATGTTATGATCTTGGTATTTGGATTCACTAACGCTTAAAGGTTTTGGTGTAACAATTCATTACATTGGTATCGTAGTGACCACCCAAGTTCAAGTTTCAACACGTGTAGCTACATCAAAATTGCGGTGTTCGATTGAGGCTTGTATAGGGTTGGGCATGGTCTCGTTATACATGTGAAAATCTAGCACCGGGGCTCGGGATACAAAGTGTGGTGGGATGTTATGAAACTAGTGTGTGGATTCACTAACGCCTCAAGGTTTTGGTGTAATAGTTTGTTACACGAAACAATTGGTCAATTTTATAATTTTTAAGAGGACATAGTTTCAAAGTTTGTTGATTGACATATAAAACATGAAGTATATTAGACACCTATATTTGGTAACTTATCACTTGATAATGTTATCATTGGCTTAATCCTAAATCGTGAAATCTACGCACATTCTAAGCTCAATTGACTATCTTTAACTTTATTGCATGACTTTCTCTCCTCATTTACACTACTTAGTCACTCACAAAATTGCTTCCATCAATCCATAGTTGTCTATCAGTCCAAAGTGTCATGTCCAATACTTTATATCACCTCACACCTTGCTCGTACAAAACCTCCAAATAGGGACCAAACCACTAAAAGGTTTGGTACAAAACCGATGGCTTTATCCCAAGCCACCCAACTCTCATTTCTCAATTTAATATCTTTTTATGGGTCATTACTTTCCTCATGGGTCGACCTTAATCCAAAATTCTACCTATGAAGCTCTATATAAGCAAGTTAAATGCACTCAATTACTCCCCTAACACTTAAAAGTGCTCAAATATCTCCTAAATCTCCCTAAATCAATAGCAATCATTAGGAGCATCCTCGACACAAGTTTGAAGAAATCTCAACCATGTTCAAGAGTCTGACATTCCAACTTGTAATCCCTCCAAGCCAAGTCAAGCACAAGTACACTAATCCACTATAAAGCATTATCAAGAGAATAAATTGCCAAATCTAGCTACATTCATATAGATATCACATCTCTAGGTGAAGAACCATGTACGATTTGAGGCCTCTTCGACGTAGTGCCAATGTAGACAAGTGTATGGATTGCACTTAAATTCAATCACTAACCTTTTTGCAAGGTATCATACATGTAATTAGGATTTGAAGTTATTTAGCGTCATATAAAGGGTTTCACACATTAGCGAGACCTAGGGTTTCACATAAATATGTGTCATAGTCAATCGCACAGCACAAAAATTTATAGAACACCAAAATCTCACCATACAAGATACCATCAAAGAAGTATGAAACTACCAAACAATTTCATACATAAGTAAGGATTTCATCTTTATTCATTTTGCACTTCCAAAACCAGAAACAATGCATTTGTAAATCATTTTTAGTCTTTTTATCCTTCTTTCATAGGTAGCTTAACTTCAAAAGAAACATAATAGATAAATGCATCTCCCTTCATGTGACTTATTTCATTTAACACTTATTTGGATCTATTTATCTTACATATTGCTAAAAAAGTGTATATTCTAATATGTTCATTAATGTAAATTAATTAATTTGAATATATCTTTGATTTAATATAAATGAAATTAAATCTAATTTTAGAGTAACTACTATAACTAATGATATTCATGTCATAAACTATAGTAAGACACAAGTAATAAGCATGTAATAATATGAAACCCTAAGCGAATGAGAAGGAAAAGTGACTTAGTTGATTATGTGTGATTTGAGAGTGATTTGGACTAAGTATCTACTGGAATATGCTGGAAACAATGTTGTAAAGGCTCGACGAAGATTCAGAAGTACATAAATGTACGGGAGAAAACATCTCTATTAGGATAGTAATGGTAGACACTAGTGTCTAATCAATGGTGCTAGTGTTCACTTAGATGCTTAGGTCCTGAATTTTTTTGGGTCGGAAGGTCTTCGCTCCAATATTTATTTTGTCACCGAATTCATTGTTAAGGTTCCAATTGCACTGCAACTGTAAAATGAATTTCTACTTGCACATGTCCACAAACCACATCAAATCTAATAAAAATTATGTAGAATGTGGAGTCGGACTGACTCACGGTCACCCAAAGAGTGAAATTATGACCAAGCATTGCACTACATCTCGAATCCATGTAGTTCTTTGTGTAAATATGTGTGTAATGATCCCATAGGTTTCTCTTGTGCAAGTTGAAAAATCATAGCGGGCTAGATCTAGAATGTAGCAATGTATAAAATGTGTGTGATGGAATAAAATGAACTTCCCCCAATGTTTCGTATGCGAGTGATGCAACCCTTGTCCCTTGTATGCGTGTGCTAGATGAATGCCTTTGAAGTGCTCTTGCAACTTTGAATACAAGCTTAGGTGATGATAGGTAATTCTTAGTACTTGGACACTTATTTGAGAGCTATAACTATGTATATATATAATTCCCTTATTTGAATTTCATAATTGACAACTAAAAGGCAACTCAAAGTTGTAAAAGATGACCAAAATTAAAAGAGACACAAACATATTTAGAGCGAGGCAAAGAGGGTTAGAAGTGCCCAAGGGGCAAGAGTGTTTGGGTGCTAGTGTCTGAGGCCATAAAAGATAAATCAACAAGGAACCGATAGGTTGTAAAGTGTGTAAGGTCAATAAAACAATAAGAGACAAAACAAAAAGGCCCAAAAGACATTATCAACCACTAGTTTTCTTGCTTAGGAATTATGTATATATTAATATGCTCTAGGACCTAAAAAGGTACCCAAGTATATAGATTTTTTGTTTACATTTTCCCCCACTTTATGTTGTTGAGTGAATACTTGATAGCATAAAATAGATAAAAGATGCATACCTTATGATCCTATAGAGAAGAGTGTAGTCGATAGCGTGCCAAGTGGAAAAGTGAAGCTTGAAGTGATCGTTAAGCTAAGCGTGGAAACTATGAAGGGGAGACAAACCTTAGGGGTGGAGCATATGTGTTAGAGCTTATGCTTACTGATTTGAGCTACTTCTTGTTGCATATAAAAGAAAAGAAAGGAAATAGTCAAAGTCTCGTATATGAAAAATTGAATTAACATGTGTATAAGTAAAAGTGTGTAAAAGGAAAGTGTGCACATGATGTATAAGAGAGTAAAAGATATAGAATTATCCTAATTTTCTTGGAGATACCACTGAATTTGTTTCCGAATGGGTGAGGTTTTTAGGTGATCTCAAACCAAGAACAAGTTTTTGTGCAAACTCACACTAGGGATGAGTTTTTGGGCAATCTCATGACAATAGAAGAATGTTGGGGAGAGAGATCTATTTTACTCTTCTTCCATGACGCTTCCCAAATAAGTGCCACTATAGATGGCATGTCACTGTATGTAATTGTTTGCATTCTGAATTATGAAACTGGAGTCAAGAGACTACTAATGTAGAACCGTGTTATGAGCTTCTAAACTATGGTGAACTCGAGAAACTATTTGTTTTTGCCCCCAGGACACAAACGCCCAAGTGGGACATAATCGCCCATCATTCTTGTCTATTCTAGGCGCCAATGTCGACTCTATTTTTAACCCATGTCGATTCTGGGCCATTTTATGACGTGTTATTGCAAATTTCGTATGGTTCTACTCGATTTGTAACTCTGTGTTGTTGTAAGGGTGATTTTCTCATCTGAATAATTCCCCCTCGTTTGGGGTACATGCGATGAATGTAGGAGGATGTGGCTCAAAGGAGAAGACTTGAAAGGTGATATGCATATTATGTATTGGATACTGCCGGGGGGGGTAGGGGATGTGCATGGTAGAAACCAAGGAACATGCAAATAAAATAGGCTAGAAAATAAATGTTAATGTAACAATAACTAGCATGTAATAGAAAACAATGTAACAAACAACTAGGAAGACAAGATGTAATGTGAAAAATGGGTTTTATACATGGGACATTGCTCACAATGTCACAAGACAATCAATCGGGCCAAGCGGACCATAGAAAATAATTATCAAGCAAGACATAGGGCATAACCCCAAAATAATAGCAAATAATAATAAGAAAAGGGTGACTGAAATCCATAGTTGTATAGATCCTGCAAGGAAAATACTACACATGAAGTGCCCGTTAGCATGTTAGAGAGATAAATAGTATGTCCAAGCGGGTATATATCAAAGAAAACGTAAAGTGACAATGATAAGAAGTAGTAAATAATGTAGCAATAGAACATGTGATGTGTAGAGTATGAGAGTGTAAAGGTAGATGCCCCCTAGGAGCCGCGATGGGACTGGGAAATAGAGCGTGTGTCGAGAATCATGCATCATGTGTGAATTTGTAAAATTATTGCATTCACCTCAAGATACCAAGTGAACATGCATGTGTGTATAGAAAATATAATGGCATACTAAGTATCAAACTAACATGGGAAAAAAAGTGTAACATGTGAGTAATATAAGCGAGCAAGAGTAAATGCCTCCAAGATGTGTAAATGTTGTGTACATGCGGCAGTGTTGTGATACATAAAACATGTAGATGGAAGGATATGTGTTTCCCCTAGTGTATGTGCGTCGAGATGAGGTTCATTTAGGAATTATCCCTCAACATTCAAGTATGAACCATAGAACAAGAGTGCGTCATCGGTAATGATGGTACAATGTGTATACCAGAAGTGATGTGAGAATGCTTAAAAATATTCATCATGGAGCATAGAGCGTATAAAAAGAATCTTAGGAGTAAATGATGTGAGGTTCATTTAAGAATTTCCCCTCAATCAGCAGTCAGTATAAACTATGGAACTAGAGTGTGTCATCGGGAAACGATGGTAAAATGTGTTTACCAAAGGTGATAAGAGTGTTAGGAAAGATTTACATTTAGCGTGGAGCGTGAAATGCAGTAGAGAAGCTATAAGTAGTTACTAGAGACAACCAAGAGTGATAGAGGGGGGGAAGTTTGATGCCCCCCAAGTGTGCAAGTGATGGAGATCCATGTGATGATGTGAGAAATACCCATAGTTACCTAAGACTCCAAGACGGGTAACAACAAAAAAATTCTAAATTTTGGGGATGACGGGGAAGGCTAATTAAAATAATATAAATATTTAAAATATAAAGATATAGTGACTAAATTATATAAATAATCTGAAATAAAAAAATTTAAGATTTAAATAAGGTGAAACTTGAACTCATAAACATCAAATACATTCCTTAATACTATAATATCAATATGTTAATGTCATAAATTGAAAATTCATAATACACATTTGAATTTTGAATTTGAGACAAGCTGAAATTTCAAATATATTATAAAATATAAAAGTAAAACCATTCTAAATTATGATTTATAATTTACACCGTTGTTTTTATGTTATAAGTGATTTACAATTAAAAAAATAGTTTAGAGTGTAAAAACTTTTTTTTTTAGTTAAAAAGGTGGTAGACCACGTGGGGGATGTTGGGAACGCGTTTGGATGTCCCCAAGAAGTTCTCGTGGACATCCAGACATCCCCCATGTCCCCCAAATGTTTCCCACATCCCCAGGACATTTCCCTCCCTCTGCAGACGTCCCGAGGATGTTTCCCACCAAGTAAAAATTGTGGGAAACATGGGGGAAATATTTCCCCCATGTCCCCACATCCCTAGGATGTCCGGGACGTCCCAAACATGTCGAAAATGAGGGGATGCTTCCCTGCGTAACTATGGAAATACCATGCCATTAAGCATTATCTTGATCGAAAAGGGGAATTATACGTTTAATTAGAGGAGGTTGGTGAGGGATCCCAGATTGTGGTGAGGGAAGCGGTGGTTATTCCTTGGATGGTGGTTGCTTATTTGGAATTGGTAGCGTTGTAGAGAACTTAATAGGATGATGTAATGGCGTATTATTTTTAAAGGTGGTTTCTTAGTTGGAATTAATAATGTTGTAGAGGAATTGATAGGACGAGGTAAAGGGGTAAGTATTTTTAAAGGTGACATGACACTTTGGTTGGGTAGGCAGCACTTGACTTACCAGAGAAGGAACATTAGTAATTATGGTATGATGCTCATTAAACATAGAGGGAGCAGATTTGAGAGTCAATGGGATTTAGCAATTGGAGATGAACATGTAACAAGATGACTTATAGCAAATGAAATAAAACCTTGATGCTCAAGGTTCTCAATTCTTCATTTTGAAGCATAATAATCATTTTCATGATGTCCATTGATTTTATGATAATTGCAAAATGGGTGACCTTTGTATTTTGCAAGTCGATAAGGATGGTAGTAATGAGTAGCAGGAAAAGTTGATCAACCGACAAATTGAGGAACTCAGGAAGAATATCACGTTGTTTAGTATTTAAATCAACCTTGAGAGCTGCTTTGGTAGTGATAAGACTTTGGCTTCACTTGTGTGAGCCCATGTAGTAGATAGGGGATTAGGATTGAGGTGTAGAATAAAAATAGCATGGGCATGAGAAAAATCCTTAAGATGTTGGATTTCAGCTTTGAGGGATGTAATCATGGTTTCCATAGCTTGAAATTTATCTTGAAAAGCATGGTGTAAAGCTTGAATTGACTCTAAGATGGGTTGATTGGTTGTGGTATCAAGACTGATAGGGTCATCGGAGAGACGATCAAAAATGGCACTTACTTGTGTAGGTGGCATATTGCGAGGGAGGTACATAGTGTCTAGGGATTTTTGGAGAACATATTTGCAAGGTGGGTGCATTTGAAGTAATTGATACAAGGAGACTTGAGGAGCCATGAAAGAAGATCCGATAGAATAAGAAAAATAAATATCCAAGTGTTTGATCACGAGTGGGGTTCACCAAATGATTTAATATAAATGGAATTAAATCTAATTTTACAAAGAACTCACCGTAAGTAATGATATACAAAGCGATAAACTACAAGTAAGACACAAGCAATAAGCATGCAATAATATGAAACCCTAAGCAAATGAGAAGGAAAAGTGACTTAGTTGATTATGTGTGATCCGGTGTGATCTGACTCGTGAGTATCTCATTGAAATAGGTGGAAACAACATTATAAAGGCTCAATGAAGATTCAAAAGTAAAAAATGTACAGGATAAAAACATCCATAGTAGGATAGTAGCGAAAGTGCTAGTGTCCACCAAGATGCTTAGGTATTGAATTTTTCTAGGCCGGAAGGTCTTCGTTCCAATATTCATTTTGTCACTCTGACTTCACTATTAGGGTTCCGATCGCACATG
Source organism: Taxus wallichiana var. yunnanensis (assembly GCA_018340775.1). Classification (NCBI taxonomy): domain Eukaryota; kingdom Viridiplantae; phylum Streptophyta; class Pinopsida; order Cupressales; family Taxaceae; genus Taxus; species Taxus wallichiana. The sequence goes on along the minus strand of CM031240.1, from coordinate 790,618,230 downwards.
TAACTTGCAAAATAAATGTCTACCTATACATTTCCACAAATCACATCAATTCTAATAAAAATATGTAGAATGCAGAGTCGATCGACCCTACGGTCACCCGAAGAGTGATCTTACAACCAAGAATTACACTACATCTCAAACTCCATGTAGCTCTTTATGTAAATGTGTGTGTAATTATGTCCTAGGTTTCCCTTGTGCAAGTTACACAGTGATAATGGGATAGATCTAGAATGTAGTAATGTATAGAATGTGTGTGATGGAATAAAATGAACTTCCCCCTCTTATGTTGTGTATGTAGAGTGATGCAACCCTTGTCCCTTGTATGAGTGTGTTAGATGAATGCCTTTGAAGTGCTCTTGTGCCTTTGAATGCAAGATTAGGTGATAATAGTAATGATTAGTGCTTGGCCACTTATCTGAGAGCTATAACTATGTATATATATGATTCCCTTGTTTGAATTTTGTAATTGAAAACTAAAAGGTTGACCCAAAGTTGTAAAAGATGACCAAAAGTAAAAGAGACCCAAAAGAGTAAGAGGAAGACAAAGAGGGTCAAGAGCACCCATAAGGAACAGGAGCACCTGAGCGCTTCTATCCTAAATGGGCGCTACTTTCTCGAGGCCATACAAGATAAATCAACAAAGTACCGACAGTCAGTATACGTGTGTAACGTTAATGAAAATATAAGAGACAAGATGAAAAAGTCCCAAAATACGTTGTCAACCACTAGTTTTCTTGCTTAGGAATCATATATATATTAGTATGCTCTATGACCTAAAAATGCACCCAAGCGTATAGATTTTGTGTCTACAATCTTGTGCTACTAACCCTAATCAAAATGTGATGAATAATACACACATTATTCATTTTTAGATTGAATCAAGTGCAATTCCTTTCCACATGGTCCCCACATAATATTCAATCGAGCAACCGGTTCTAGGTGGTTTTCCATCTAAAATTCCATACAAACTATCTTTTAAAACCTGCTAACCAAAATTGGTAGCTACATGGTATTCACTAAATTCTTTATCTCACAATTATCATGTCTAATTGCAAATTGTGTACAAGTTACCTCTATGTTTTCTTTGAGTACCGAATACAACTCAATGAAATAAAAATATTACACTCAATAACTAGAAGTCCTCTTAAAGCCCTAATTTTTTTAGTCCTTGCAATTTATTATTGGCTTGGGGCCAATACCTACTTTTTTAAAGTTCTTCGATTAACCGATACTAAATAATGGTTATGCACCTGTACATATTTAACTCTATTTGTCTGTTTTTCATTACTTCAAATTATTTTATATGTACTACTCTTTTTTACTCAATCCACACATGTTTCTTAGTTTTTGGCATTCAATCCACTCGTTTCTTGGGTTTTGGCATTTTTCTTACACTTCACGACATTTGAGTGTTTATTTCTCATTTTATCTCTTAACACTAAATGGTTTTCTCATTGTTAATAATATTTTTGTATTTTTCTCACACTTCACAACATTTGAGTGTTTATTTCTCATTTAATCTCTTAACGCGATATGGCTTTCTCACAATTAACAAAATTTAAAGGCTCATCTCTCATTGTCTACTACAAGGTTCATGTTTAATACAAAATTATGATACTATCTTATAATGCATTCAAATTGTGCCATCTCCCATGGTTCACGATTCAAAGTTAACAGACAATACAGGGTCAAAAAGTCACAATTCCAAGAATGAATAAAGCATCATAAAATATTAAAAATACAAAAACAAATTAACATCTACTTACAATTTTAGAACTCAACAATCTAAATTGGAGAGAAAAGTCATATAATGTTTAAATTTGTACAATCTGATGAGCAAAAATATTATTCTAAGGAGAAGACATACATAGAATTCACACACGGAACAAAGCGCATTTGAAGGCATGAAAGGATAGGAAAGGAAACACGCATCATGATAGTTTGATTCGGGACTTAGCCGTTTTCATGGATGTGGGCTATTTTTGGAGATAGCGTACATAGTACACATCAAGATGGAGACTTGCAAGACACATATATTATATTTTGGGAATGAGCATCTGATAAATGCCATGTATGAGTTCAAGATAATAATAGGATTAATTCTTCCAATTAACAGTAGGATGTCTATTATTAGCGCACTTGCATGTGTGCATATTAATGTAAAGGTGCATGGCTATTATCAGCATGTGACCTATTCTAGGAAGTGCGTAGGTGGTGAATGGCAAGTCCCCACCCCTATAAATATGTATTTAACTATGTAGTTTAGGGTGAGTGAATTATTTTAGAGTTATGATGCTAGATCTTATTCGCATGATGACTTATGGTGATACTTTGTAATGTAAGAAGCTTCTATGTATTACAATGTTTAATGTAATGGAGTATATTGGATGGATAATGGTTTTAAACATGACTATAATTGGTTCTTGTATGGTTAATCTTATTATAGTTATTGTTTAATTCATGATTCTCTAAGATCTATATCTGGTTAGGCATTGTGGAATGATAATGGTTATTACTATGTTGTATCTTCATCACACTAAAATCCTGCACAAGTAACTCTAAAGAGGGCCTCGATACCTTTGCGCTTCTTGTGTGAGTGCTCACTCAAGTGGGTGATGTGCTAGTGCACCTAGGTTTTATATAGTGAACTCTATGCTTTCATCATTAGTTCCATCATTTGGGACCTCTTTTTCAGTTGTTTTCAAGATGGTATGCGATGAAGACGTACTGGTTAACCTTAGCAAGTGTTGAGGAGTGGATAAAGGATCTAGAAGAAGAGTATGCTCAAAGGTTCAACAATGGATATGAGTTTGATACACATGCGTGGGTGGAGCAGAATTTGTATGACTATTTGTATGAGAGATTCTTTGTTATATTTTTGGTAGAGCTATACGAGTGGCTGGTTGCTTATGTGTCTAAAAGGAATTGGAGGTATCACACACTTGTTTGGACGTAGGAATAATTTCAGGCCCTTTATGATGTTGATCCGATTTGGACGCTGTTGTGGATACTTGGTTCATGGTGTTTTGAATAGATATATTTTGGAGTACTCAATTTCCACTTATTCTTTCCTAGAGGTGGACGAGTTCTAGTTTTTACGTTATCTAGGGGAACTTATTTGTAAGGCATTTCACTAGTGATCAAAATATTGATAATAACCCTAAAATTGGAAGAAAAATCGATGGCTAGCTAAACCTCACCACACGCAGGGGTAGGAACATGTTTGGTGAAAGATGGCGGACCGAGCGATAGAGAGGTATAAAGAAGAAAGACGGCTTAAATATAATGAGGCGTGTGAGAGGCAGATAGAGAAGCAACGTGATATTACAAAGTGGATGGCATTGAGGAGAGAGATGGCTTGTGAAGGATTTCGAGCTCACGTAGAAGGCATGAAGATAGAGCATCTGGAAATCCCCCATTTGGGAAAAAAAATAGGAAACCTCCTTGGCCTCACATGAGAGCGCGCAACATGGACGACATGGGCAGTGGGTGCGCATCTGAATCTACTTGGCAAACTAGCCCTTATGTTTGGTTTTCTAATATCTAGTACAACTAGTAGTCAACAAGCTAGTTTGGGCAGTAGAAGAGAAGGAGTAAGTCAGATAGAAAGTACATATATGATAGGGAAAACATATTCTTTGTTGTTTGAGGTACCTTTTTAGGTGCATCATCAGCAAAAACTCAAGCGCGCAGAATTTTGGACTCACTCTTGAGAGTAGTACCACTTTGCAGACTGTAGGAGTTCAATTTAGTACCACTATTGGGACACATGTCGGACATCCACCGGTCCGCTTTCATCTACAGGTGAAGGATTAGGAGGCATAGGTGGCTCTAGTTCTGGTGGATCTCAAGGAAGAGGTAATATAGGAGGTTATGGATCGGGTGGACAGGGGACCGCACCAACCCTAGAATATTTACATGGAGATGTCTCTTCATCTTCTAGAGTATAGGGGCAGAGAAGATGTTGTTGAGCACATGCACATGTGTGAGATACTATGGCATACCAAAGGAGTTACGACTTCTTAGCGTAAGGCAAGTTAGTTTGCAGTACATTGTAGGACGTACACAGTTGGTACATGATGTTTGACCCTGATTAGACTTGCGTAGATTATGTAGCATTAAAATATTCTTTCCTTAAGGAGTTTCATACCTCTGCGTTTGAGCATAAGAGTATAAACATGCTCAAGGATATTAAGAAGGGCACTATAGAGAGTGTTCAGGAATATGATTCCCGTTTTAATAAACTCGTTGTCAAAACTTTCTTATGATATTCATGCAAGACAACATGCACAGTGGTTTGTTGGGGGCTTGATCAAACCTTTCAGAAGAGAATTGTCACATAAGACATATACAGACTTGTGCAAAGCACTTGAAGCTGCTTTGCACGCTAAAGAAGTCGGGAGTATAGACACTGGAGTGAGCCCATTCCTAGAGGCACAAATTGCATCTATGTAAAATCAGTTGGAGAAACTATCGACAAATTTAGCACATGAGACACACACTGGGATTTGGTGTATAGAATGTGAAGTGGAAGGGCACACCAAGGATATTTTCCCCATAGGTTAGTGCGCTCATTATCATGCGATCGTGAGATATGTCATTTGGACCATGATGCAAGCCGCTACCCATTATTACAATGCGTGATAAGGAAGAATGTATCTTGCTATTGTAATATTTTCCACCACAAATCACAATATAGAATATTTCAATTGATTGGTCAGATCCATGATGCCATAGATATTAGTGTGTGACAGACTGGAGTATCAGATAACTCTAAAGGTAAAAGTGAGCACCATGATTATGATCACACTCAAATGCACTATGATTGGAACGAAGGGCACTTTGAAGGAGGTCGTGGCAGAGGTCGAGGATACCGTGGTGGATTCAGGGGCCGAGGCCGTGGTGGTGGATGAGGTGAGTTCCCTCATGGAACGTGTTTTACATGTGGATCTCCTGACCACTACAGGCACAAATGTCCTTAGAATATTACTTGTTCTTTTTTTGGGAAGAATCATAACTATGAGGAATTCCTAGACTTATATGAGCATCTTAGCAAACAACATATAAAAATGAGAAAAAGGCACGGGGATGGTTAGAATACAATGCACTATGGAAAATCGGGATGCCAAAACTGGCACCAAAACACGAGGTATTACTATGAAGATTACTACACGCACCGAATCCACACGCATGAGAAAGGAATTACGAAAAAGCCTACCATCACTAAGGAGGAAGTTTTACATGCAAGGTACCCAAGATCCTGCACATCGAATGAGGTTTATCAGGAAACCATGGAGGTACTCAGAAATCTTCAGGGTGAAATATAATGTTTAAAGGAACAATCATGGAAGTTAGAACAAAAGAAGGCAACAAAGACAGTCTAATCGGATATTGATGACTTAAAAGAGGTATGCAAGATGTTGCGCCAGGAGAATATCATTCCATTATTAGGGAATTGGCTAAAGGGAAACACTTCACGCGTAAGTATTGAGAATGGAAGGTAGATCCTGCATGCTAATCTCCCCCTCATAGTTTGGATTATGACAAGGAGATCACTTGAATGTTGTTGTGGATGGGTGGCTCTTGAGTAATATATTGATTGATACAAGCGCGGAAGTTAATGTGCTTACTTTAGATGCATGGGTATAGATGGGCATACCTCCATTACAACCATCCTCTAATGTACTTGTTTATGGATAATCAAACTAAGGCCACTCCAATAGGAGTTTTAAAGGATGCATCCATTACTACACAAGGGGTGAAGTTCACTGGGGACTTTGAGGTCTTAACACTTGCAAAAGCAGACAACTTCCCAGCTCTACTTGGGTGCCCTTGGTGTTATGCAAATAATGTTGATTTACGGTTCAAAAAGGGTATATAAGTTTTGAGAACAAGGAAGAAAGAGTAATTATCCCTTTGACAGATGGGAAATATGTACCTTATGTTGAACCTTTGAGTGAGGAAGACCTAAATTTTTTTATGTACATACCATTCGGGACCCAGAAGTACTTGAGCCATTTAAGGAAGGAATTATCTAGTGGGAAGATGCACATTCTATTAGTGATACTACAAGTATTTCATGTTAAAATTGGGCACATGGAACCTATGAGATGGTCAAAGCAAAGTAACAAGCACATTTGTACAGAGAAACAAACCTCATTGTGTTAGGAGGCTAGGTAACTTTGTACCTTGGTACACTAGAGAAGGAGACCCTACGGTATTCCTGTGCGCCATGGAGGAGCAGTGGATGGATCAAGTGGAAAGAAGAAATATGTTAGTGTATACTTTGTGGGACAACAACACGCTGGTGGATGCTTCATAGGGATAATATGATGGAATGGAATGAATTCAGGATTGCTCTAACCACTCGATTCTTCAGGATAAATGCACCTACTACAATCTACATGTATCATGGTAATCAACCTATTTAGCACCATGTTAAACAATGTGAGAGACTTTGGAAAGAGGGGTAGGAAGATTTACCACCTTCACTATGGGTGTAAAAATTTATTCCACTTTACAAGATTGCGCACATGCTTGGTATGTTTATGCGAGAGATGCATAGGGAGACCGGAAATTGGGAGGACTTGATTATAGGAATGACCCAAAATTTTGACTACTTCTCTACTAAACCGCTGGTGGAAGAGGCATTATGGGCCATAAAGCACTTAACTATGGGAAACAAAGGCAAAGGAAAAAGAAATCATTCAGATTTATTTGGTGAGGTAGACTCAGGAGTGCATTTTGATGAAGTAGAAGAGACAAATGCCACACTACTTAAGCATGCTTGTTTTGAGAAGGAAAAAGGTAAGATGGTCTACATAGTGGATGATGAAGAAGTAGAAAATCTAGATATAGATCATTCAGCAGGTACGTGTGAAGTGTTAGACAATGCGGATAAAAACATGTGTGCCTATCATGAACCTATGAAGACCAAGAAAGTGAACATTGACACAGATGCTAAACCTAAGGAGGCAATAATTGGGGATTATTGGATTGATTCTGAAGTGGCAAAGATAATTGAGTTACTACGAGATTTTCAAGACTTATTTCCTAGGGGATACCATGAGTTAAAAGGAGTGCATGAGTCATTAGGAGAGATGAAGATTAAGCTAAAGGAAGGTGTGCACCCCGGCCAAGAAGAGACCTTACAGGATGAACCCTAACCTGCACGTAAAAGTTAAGGAAGAAATTGAAAAAATGTTGAAATCTGCATCATCAAGCCCCTAGAGGAGTTAGAGTGGGTTAGCCCCATGGTGATTAGTATAAAGAAATATGGTTAGATTAGGATTTGTGTGGATTACAGGGAACTGAATGTTGCATGTGTGATTGATCCTTTTCCTACAACTTTCACAGAGGAAATATTAGAAGGTGTTGCAAGATGTGAATTTTATTATTTTACTGTATAGATTATCCGGGTATCATCGGAAGTTAGAATTATATAGGAGGATAAAGAGAAAAAAATTTCACCACCGAATGGGGATGTCTTGCATATAATGTGATGCCCTTTGGTTTGAAAAATGTTCTGCTTATTTTTGCACATATTTGTTCAAGCATTCCAGATTTTATTCACAACTTCCTGTAGGTTTACTTGGATGATTGGATGGTGTATGGAATTGTTAAGGATCATTATGACAATTCGATCCTAATGTTTGAAAGATGTAGAAAATTAAACATCTCTTTAAACATCAATAAGTGCGTGTTTGCTACACCATTTGGAACTTTGTTAGGCACATAATCTACAAGGAAGGTTTATTAGTGGATTCACTAAGGTTGTAGTTATTGTAGGCTTGGAAGAGCCTACCAGTCAGAGTGAGGTGCGCAAATTCTTGGGTCACAAAAGGTATTACAAAAAATTTATCAAAGGATATGCAGATATTTCCGCACCCATGTAAGAGTTATTAAAAGGAAAAGGGATGTTCTATTGGGGAGAAATGTAGCAGCACACATTTCGGGCGTTGAAGGAGAGACTCACAATAATGCCTATTCTCGTTTTCCTTCATGGAACCAACTGTTTCATGTACATGTGGACACCTTTGGCACAACCATTGGCATGGTGTTAGCTCAACTTGGAGAGGGTATTACAGATCATCCTATCTATTTTTTTCTAATATAAAGTTGACTCCTACAAAACAAAATTATACGACAATAGAGCATGTGGCCTTGTCGATGATCTATGCGTTGCATAAATTCAGACAGTACTTGCTAGCAACACCTTTTGCATTTTATACTGATCACATGGCATTAAAATACTTGGTAAATAAGCCCGTTTTACAGGGGCGCATATGTCAATGGGTTCTCTTATTCTAGGAATTTGATTTCACAGTTGTGGTAAAACTAGGTAAAAGTAATTTTGGCCCAAACCACTTATCAAGGATTCAATCAGGGGAGGACACACAGACAATTGAAGATACAATGTTGGATGCACAATTGTATATGTTACATCACATGCCTTCAGAATTAGAGGATATTGCTTTCTTTTTATGCATGGGTATGACACCAGAAGGGATGAAAGCATTAGAGAAGAAAAAACTTGCAATTCGCGCGACACCCTTTATGTTGATTAGTGGTGACTTATACAACTAGGCCGAGATGAAGTATTGCACCGGTATGTCTTTGGAACATGAGCACACAAATATCATGGAAGAGGCTCATGGTGCTTGTAGACACCTATTTTTGGATATAGAGCATCTCCATCATCTCACATTCATGCTATTTCCATTCTCACATCTCTTTCTCTTAAATTAAATAAAATCCTATCTATTTGCTCACATTATTTGATTGACTATAAATGGGCTCCATATGAACCCATTTGATAATTCAATTTTTGGCATCATTCGCCATCTCTCACAAATTATTTAATTCATAATGCATATCTCCGACACCTTCTTTTTAAAATGAAATCTTTATCTCACCCCCCATTCAAATCATGTCCCCCACTTTGCCTAATAAGTCAAACTATGGGACCCACATGATCACATCACATCCCTAACTCAGGTTACTTTACTACACCCTGGGTATCATCTAACCTGTAGTTTAGTCTCATATCTAAGCTATAAATATGGGGTTTTCCCCATATTTCAAGGGGAGGATATATTTTTAAAAAGAAGAAGGAGAAATCTCTGACAGTGTCTCTTATCTTGCCATCTTGATGCCCGGTTCATTTCCATAACAGGACATAAGCTAAGTACTCTTGTTATTTCAATTACTTGTCATTTTTACTACTGTTCACGATCTATTATTATCTTATTTGACATGGGGTTGACACCTCCACGGGATTTGAAATCCTCTTGGAACTAGTACCGTCCTGGGTAACCCCACATATTGTGTTCTAATCTTATCTGCTTTCAGCTTTTATAGATCTAGCTTCTTTATATCATACATCTATCTTATTTGCGCCCATATCATCCATTGTCATCGTAATGAGCCCTTGTATAATCGAAGTTGGCTTGTGTTTCTTACACTCACCTGGACAGGGAGCTGAAACACATATCAACATTTGGCACGCCTAATGGGACATGCCCCTAGATCTGGTCATTTTTATTGCGTTACTTGTTGTGTGCAGGTGTTGTAAAGATGACGGTTATCTTATTTGTTTTTAGTTTTCATTACTTGACATATATTTTGTGAATATTTCGTTTGGAAACTCACTTGTTTGTAGGATTTAATTATCTTCGCTAGTGTGGTGTCCTTTGTACATATAGTCATTTTTGTCTTTGCCATGAGGTAAGTGGTTTTTGTCATTTTGAATAAGGTTATTATTTAATTTGTTTATAATAATTATAAAATTTTATTGTTATATTCATTGAAAAATAGGAAAGTATATAAATAAATAAAAATAAAATAAAGAAATATAAAAAAGTTAAATCCTAGCTATCCTAAACTACCCATCACCCTAACTAAACAGACCCCATTCTCCCACTCGCTTCCTCCTCGCTATTCTCCATCTTCCTTCCACTTGTCTCTTTCTTCCCACACACAACTACCATGCCCCAACCCACTTCATTTCCATCCTTCCAACATAGCTACCCCTCTCCATTCTCCCTTCCATCCCACCAAACTCACACCAATCGCTACCATCTCCCATACCTACGCTTCATTCTACTCTCATGTCCACCAACTCCCCGCCTCCTGCGCTACTCCCCATCTCCATTCTATCCCAATCCTCATCTTCCCGAGTTCCCACCTCCTTCCTCACATCCTCAGCTCCCATACGAGACCCATCCACCAACATCTCCCATCATCTATCTCTCCCCACGACTCCTCGAACGAGTCCTCCATTATGACACCCTGCACCGAATTCCACCTCCCTTTTCTGTCCACACGTCTTCTCTATGTTCCATCCCTACCATCTCCTCACTAGCCACCCATTCACCACTTCACTCCACACACACAATTCTCTTCTTTTTGCACTACTCGTCCCCTTCTCTCCATGATTCTTCATTACCTGCACCTCTGTCCAGCTTCTTCCCACGTACACCCCACTCTCCATTCAACCTCATGCCCAAGCCAATTCCTCTCACCGCTTCCCTCACCGAGCTCCTACCCACCTACCCGAGTCCTCGGTTCATCCATCCCCATCCCCTATGTCCAACTCCTAACTCATTTCACGTCTCTCCCCCCAACATACATGCCATCCTCACTCACCGAGCCCTCAGTTTGGCTCACTGTCCACATAGACTTACCCACCGAACTCTTTCTTGAGTTGTTTTCTCACAACCTCGTCCCATCCCAAAACTAGGCCACTTTCACACATATCATCCGCGAGCTCCAACAAATCCTCTGCGAGTTCATGTTTTCCTCTAAACTCGACTCATCCTGCCGACTCCTACGTAGAAGCAAGTAAACATCTACGCCAGCTCCCAAGATCCTGATCCACAATCCTTCCAACTATTTATAGGTAGCAATTATACAGTCTCTCCACAAAGTAGTTTTAAAGACTTTAGCACACATTTAAAAACAACAATTGCCTTGCTTTCTGATAACCATTTGCAGATCAGGTAGTTACTTGACAATATTTTTCAATACATTCCTACACAGTTCTCATAGCACAATGTCCAAGTATATTTTTCTCATTTAGATTTTCTTGTGATCTTCATTATATCATCGTATAGGTGCAAAGCTATTGCTTGATGCGTCCAACGGTTTCCAGCATAGTCTCACCTTCACGTAACACTTTGTGGTCTGGAATTCCAAATTATATGTTCTTGTGATTCAAAGTTCACTGACGGCTTAGCTCTTTTAGATGGTTATCCATCAACAAGCGGTTCACCTAGAAAAATAAGTAGTGTACATGAGATTCTAATGCTTGATTCTCCCAACTATCTTTAGATTCATGTTGAATTCACGCAGGCTTTGTTGTAGAGACTATAAAGTTTCTTCACAGTGACTGGCCTACAATTCTTTACTACACATTTTCTAGAACCATACCCAATCATACGTTTCTCATTTAGATTGTCTGTGATTCTCATTATGAAAAGCCATGTCCATGTGTAGTAGGACCAACTCTGGCGTACCTAAAAGTGAATAAAGTTGTGTCAATGAGCAAGTTTGATAAGATATTTCTCTCAATTTCTTTTTCTCGTCCTATTATTGTAGATATCTTATCATTTTCATATCTTGTCGGTCGACTATTGTAGAGTATAAGACATTAATAAATTAATTAATTTATAAGTATTCTATACAAATAAATGCAACATACACATTTATATTGTTTTGATAGTATAGGTTATTGTTTAACAATATATTATTTCTTATTTATATTATTTCATTAATTTGTGATCATTATTTTTAATGTATAGTTCATTCTTATTTTACCCTCGTATCTATTAAATTTTTATTAAGTTGATATTATTTAGTTACCAACTTAATTAATTAATTTATTTTTATTTTTGTTTTAAAAAATACAGTTATTGACTAGTTTATTTTGCTAATGTTTTATAAATATCGATATTTAAGTGGTATTGGCTTAGGATGTGTCATTACACATAGGTTACCTTTATTTTCACCCAAAAATTAATTATTTAGAATTTTTTTGCAATATAATTAACTAGAATAGTTATTAAGCTTATTTTCAATACACAAGGTCATTAGGACCATTATATTGCTTTTCTTATCCTGTCATCTGCATGAATTAATTGTTTTATTTTCTTCTGCAGGTAAACTCCATGACCTCACAACCACTAAAGTACGCCATCAAAGATCATTGGTAGAAACATAAAACACACCACAAATCATTTTCACCAACTCCTCCTACAGTCAAACGGTGTCATTTTAGGGTACCCGGGTTTCGGGCCGCTAACTAGTGCTTCAAAATACATCATCATCAAGTACAATCACATAACACAGATAAGCGTTTCTCCAAGTATTTCTCATTTTTCTCTATTTTCTCTTTTCTGCATCAAACTTTCCCTTTCCTGAGTGTCTGTATACATCGAACATCACATTTCATTTTGGTTTAAAACAAACCTTCTGCATCCTGCCTGATCACATAGCTTAAGTAAAAGAATTAAACTCTTTGCATTTCACTTATCACACACTACCTAAGACTGCACAAACATAATTAACACATCCAAACATTCCTCTCACCTGGTTAATTGATTGGGACCTAAACACCCAACATGAAACTGCCTGAGACATCTCCCAATTCATAATCGCCTAAACCAAAGATTAGAATCCTTTAGGCACCTTCATTACTTATTTTTTTTTTCTGTTTACATCCTCTAAATTAATCGTGATGTTTAAAAATATTCTTCCCGATTTGTTTGTCAACAACATACATAAACAAATGTTTCTCTATTTTACACCTATTGTCGCCCTCTCCCAAATCGAGACAAAACACCAATCTACTCTATCTAATAAAGTTACTTCCTCTGATGATCTCACTCAACAGATTCTAAATTCAAAACCATGCCTTCAGTCACTCCATCTCTAGTCTCCATGGTCTCACCTCATGAGAACCATGTCATACAAAATTCTCCCTACCTTGACACCAACCCTCATATCCCTCATCAATCCAGTCTTCCTAAATCGATCGCACCACCATCTCTTGCTCCTCTAGATACACTCAAATCTCCTCATAACCCCATATATGATTTCTTACTCAAATCATCTCCTACAATCTCTCAATCCTCCCAATCTCCAAAATTGGTGGATCACATTCCACCCACATCCCATTTTGACAATTCCATTAATAGGCCTATCTAACCGTCTCAAAATTTTAACATATATATTCCCGCTTATCGTCATGCCCTTATCGCTCAACATCAACCTATATAACAATTGTAACCTATGACACATGTTATTATTTTCCAAGCGGCTCCATAAACACCCACATATCCACAAATTAATCAACCTGTCTTACCAAACCATTCCACAAACATCCTATCCACGAACTTATCAACCACTTTATCGGACGCTTCATCAACTACCCACACACCCACAAACACATTATTCACCTTATCAAACTACTTTTCAAACCACACAACCAATCCAATCTCAACCATAAAACGCATCAAGTGATTCAATTCATGCCTTAATGAATCGGTTTGCCAGTTTAGAAACCCTTACCATACCACCCAAGAACACCTTATCTTATGAACAAATTTGTAACGAACCGATTCATCCGTCGGTTCCAATTAAACCTTACCCTCCTCGTTGGAAGCTTCTTGCATTTAATAAGTTCAACAATAAAGAAGATCCCCAACAACATCTCCTCACATTTAAACACGCATGTTGTCTTATTGCACATGATCATGATCTACTTCTTCGCACTTTCCCTATGTCTTTGTCTGGTCCCTGGGCTAGACTAGTATAACAATATCCCATGACATTCCATATTCTCTTTCACTCAACTTGCACAATTATTCTTAGAACACTTTTCTATCAATATTGCACGCAAGACCACTATCGCTGATCTATATACCATTCGATAGTATGAAAATGAGCCCATCATCGACTTCGTCCGCATGGTGGCATGCTATTATAAAAGACTATCCTTCACTATCCCGAAAACTGAACTCATCGACTTATTCTCGCCAGTGTGCCAAACATGTTACATATATCATCCACCTTGCAGATCCAATCATTCCAAACCTTTGATGAAGCTTTCACAATGGCTCATGAAGCTCGAAACCCGTGCCATTGCGGGTCATCTTAAACTAAGTTCAACTAAATCAAAAATTGAATCCACCAAACCATTCACACATAATGACGAGTTCAAGACTGTGGCCAACACTGTGGTCATTGAACCCTCATCCCCATCTACACCAAGCACATGGTCTCAACAATGATCTCCTTAATCAACAACCAACTACACTCCCTTAGGAGAATCATACAGTTCTATATTTAATAATTTGATGAGCGTAAACTCCATCCAAATTCCTCCCATACGACCCGTGGACAACTCGCAAGCCAAGCCTGTTTGATATCACGAGGCCCAATTTTGTAAATATCATCGAGTCAAAGGTCATGACATTGAGAGATGTCGTTCCTTCAAAGATCGTGTCCAACAAATTTTAAATCAAGGGGATATCTAAATTGATACCTCCACTGCACAAACTAATCAACCACCAACAAATCACGTCACCCCCTTTACATCTCAACTATCAAACACTTGTATGGTTGACACTATCAATCAAGATCCCATCTTATCACCAACTTTGCATGTTCCCACCATGGACATTGTTCCCACCTCTTATTTAGAACCTATCGCACCTACATCAACTTTCACTACCTATCCTGAACCTGTACCTTCTCCTATCCTTATCATGTCCACATCAAATTCAACTATATCATCCATTTCCGCCACTTCAAATACACCCCAATCTACCACATTAGATTCATCCTTAGCACTTATTTCAGCCCCACTCATATCCACACATATCCCTACATCTCTCCCATCTATTTCTTCACCCATATCTAGCCTCAAATACACTTGTTACTACACCTACATTACTCACAACCATCCCAACAAAACTCAGTTCTACTACATGCACCCTTACAACCCTACCTTCAACGTCAACCCCACCTTCGACATCAACCCCATTAGCTAACATATCATTCTTACCCCTCGAAACATTTATGAAACAACCACTCCCTTCTACTTCCACATCCAAAAATGCTAGTACATTTTCTACATTGCCCTTACCCATAAGGTCTACTCCATCGGTTATCGCATCACTCACATCTCCACATATTCTAAAAGTGCCTACATCTTTATCTATCCCAACGACCCCTATACCTATTATACCAACAAGTCCACCTATCTCTACCTTGACAACCTTTCCCATGGCCACATCACCCAGTCTACCCCAATACTCTTTACCCAATCCTCCTATCACATCAACCAAATCCTCTCGATCTATAACCCTATCAAATATACCCCTTGAATCATCTATTGAACCAACACATCCACCTAAATTAAAGAAAGATGCTTTACCTTCTCCCTCTAAAAAATCATCTCTTTCCATGCCCAAATTGACACAATCCATGTCTCACATAGATATCATTAATCACATCATACAAACACCTATATCTTCATTAACATCTTCATATTGTTTTAGAAAAATTTCTCCATTAATAACCACACCACCGCTATCGATCCTCTCGTTGAGATTATTATCATCCTGCTAGAGGTAAATCTTCTAGTTTGAAGTCTAAGGCTTGGGAAAACATCCCGACAGGTCCCCTGCATCCACAAAACATTCGTGTTTTCCCTCTTCTCAACAATCTAATGCCACAACATCTATGTCAAGATCAGTCTTTCCATCTACGACATCTTGCAATAATAAATCCACATCCAAACAATATCATCCTTCAACCAAATTTGATTTGTCCTCCAAAACATGAAATTCACACATCCAATCTACATCCACATTTTCCCCTAACTCCAAGCTGATACATCTTATCAAAACCCACAAGATTTACCTTCCCCATGACACTTCAATGGGGTCATACGTAGACATCTTTTGACATTTAACTCAAAAATATGCCATCAAACTTCCTCCTATTAAAGCCTTTAATCCCTACAGTCCCAAGCCATCATGGTTCAATCCTAATTATAGTTGTGCCTATCATCGTACCCTAGGTCACGACATCGAACATTGTAAGGCCTTTCGGTCAATTGTCCACAATCTTATTGAGAAAGATGACTTCCTCATTCAGGGGAAAGTTCCTTCTCCATCTACCTTGAATCCAATCCATATCCCATCTGTCGGATCTCCCATGACCTCTCCATCCACATCATCCCTTAATATCCATCTAGCCCATGTCATTCCTCTTAAGGAATGCCCTCCATTGTTTATCAATGCCGCTTATCTTACTAAGCACACTTGTGGTCTCTGATCATTTACCCCATCCAAATCTAAAACAATCTCATCTAAGCTCTTTTGACATCCTTTACCTCCTTAACACTTAACTCATAACTCATTGGGGAATAACCTTCCCTCGCCCTTGAGCATCTCATATGTACAACCCCTTTGTTACTAGGGGACTTTGCTCTTTGACATTGTTTTGTTTACTTTCTTCACATCCATCTAATCTAAATTAATTATATCTAGATCCTCATCTCATTCTAAGTCCTCCTTCGAGGCCATATTTGTTCTTTTATGTTTATGCTCCTTTTGGGGTATCATCTTTTTCATCAAATCCCTCCTTTGAGGCCATGTTTGTCTCTCCATTGAGGGACCTTTTTCTCTAAGTCCACCTTTGTGGCTATATTTTTGTCTCTTCTGGGCACCATCTATTTTGAAGTCCACCATTGTGGTTATATGTGTGTCTCTTTTGGGGACACCGTTTATTTCATCAAGCCCTCCTTTGAGGACATGATTGTCCTTCTATGTTTATGTCTCTCTTGGGGCATCATCATTTATTTTCATCCACCATTGTGGTCATATGTTAGTTTTATTTACTTCTCGGCTATCATCTCATCCTATTCACCTTCTTCACCGATTTCCTCTCGTAGTGGTAAACCCGAGACAAAACCTCTTACTTGCATTGCACTTACGACCAGTCTTGTTAGCATATCTACCAATGAGCACTTAGTTATACTCTTAGATTATTCCTCCATCCTTAGCCCCTTCCACTTGTCATTGTAATGATTTGAATTATGTGGTCCGCCTTCACTACTTTGATGTGACCCCATTACCATTACATCCATCACCTTCTCATTCTCCTATTTCCACCATGTAAAGGGGTGTCTCTTGTACATTCCTTATCCCCTCTCGATGGTTTACTTAGAAATTCCCAGCTCTCCCCCATGTGAAGCTCAAACTCAAGTATGCAAAAGTAAAAATCAAAGTTATAAAAAAAAGAGACCGATCCTCGAAGGACAGCTTGTTCATGTAAATACAAAAATAAAAGTATACAAATAAAAATACAAGAAAAATCAAAAGAGATGACCGATCCCTCAAGAACGGCTATCATATTATTCTTGCCATCTATATTATGTATAGAGTAGACCATACCCTCGAATGATGGATACTTTGTTATTATGGCATCTGGAAGGTTCTCCACATTGATCAACCTTATTTTATCAACATTTTCCGAAAGCTTCCCGCATTGATCAACTTTCTACTATTTTTCTTTCCCTTTTCTAGAGCTGGGGCATAGACTTAAGGAACACCACATTTGGAGACCCCTCTTCCCGCGTACAAGTCACATTTTCGATCCCTTTGTCATGTCAACATTAGGATTACGAGCATTTTTCAACCATATTTCCCTCATGATCTTTTGGTATAACTAACCATCGTTGGTTATGTGTTAACACCTGTTATTGGCTACAAGTGCAATGCTTTGAGTCATAGCCTTTTCTTGTTTATATCCAATCTAGTTTGAAACATAGTTTCCCTATATGCCCTTGCTAAAACTATGTTCCATTCATCTCATCTAGGTCATATTTTATCAACATTATACCAAATTTCACATTTTCTATGTATAATATCCATGAATGCATTTACAAATACACTCTTCGGTTTGTGAATTCTACTTGATCACCGTTGCAGTTTACGAATCCTTCTTGAGGATCCTTCTCAAGACAAGTTCGTTATCCTACAGCTCCTTATCTCTCAACATGTTCAACGACGTATATGATCCATTGCTCCTCACTCTCCATGACCACTCATCACCATTTGTCCCCACATCATCCTTCTCACCTTTTTGTCCCCTAAAGCACGATGCCATATATCTTACTTGTCTTTCCTCTTGAGTTTCTCTTTTATTCTTTCACTTTCAGGTTTGACAATCTTGCTTAGCCATCCATATAGCCGAGAGAACCTTAGTTAAGGTATATCTTCTTCCTTAGATCCTCCCATTGTAGAATCTTCTCCACCATTTCCTCTTTCAACAAAAACAATCACCACCACAAACATCTTTCCACTCTTCCTTTTCCGCTTAACACTCTTGTGTCATCACTACCACCACCACATGGGCATCCCAATTAAGGACCGCCCTTACACTCTCCACCTACACCGCATATGTTCCTCCATCCATACATGTCACACTCCTCTGTTTCCTTGTTATCACATTGTTATCACCTCCTTTCATCTCTTGTTCCATTTTGGTATACATTGCTTAGTATTTTCATCATTCTTCTTCTTCTTCGGTTTGGTGATCCTACTTAACCATCTCCGTCACATGGAAATATTACTTAAGAGTTTCTCTTAAGAATGGTTAGCCGTTTGATCCTTCCATCTCCCATCATCTCTTCCTCATCTTCTGTCTCTCGCCTCTCATCATACTCATCCATTCCAACCAACCCTTCCACACCTACATCCAATACAATGTTGTCTTTCTCCTTCCATATTGTCACTTTGCTGGTTTGGTGATCTTACTTAAATCCTCCTGCGGCATGGTGATATTACTTAAGAGTCCCTCTTAAGCATGATTTGTCATCTTGAACTCTCCCACTACGCCACATTCTCTCCATCTACATTTTCTCTTCATTCTCCATCATCACATCCTCTCACCTCCTCTTTCATTCTCACAAACACCACTTCCTATTGATCCCTTGTTCATCTCCATCATCCCTTGCTAGGTAATCTTACTTAACCGTTGCTTCTCTGTTCATTTCATGTCTTGTTTCTTCATTTCTCTCTCATTCATTCTCATCCACTGCATCCTCTCCTCATCTTCATCTTCCTACACATCATTATCCCTCCTTTCTTTACTCTTTCCACTCCATCTTCTAGAGTTATCCCACATATCTACCCCCATACTTACACGTCATTGTCATTGATCTTCTCCTAACATTATTTCATCATAATATTTTGTTTCCACGCTAGTAATTATCGGTGGACTTCTCCTAAAAATCACTCATCCCCATTCCGCACAACTTGAATCCTTTTCTTTGACCTCCTCCATTCTATCTTCATTCCTTCATTCCTCTGTGTCCTCTGATCATTATCGATGACTTCTCCTAATGTCCCTTCATTGGTGTTCCCCCTCTAGTTCTTCGTTTACTTTATCCTTGTATTATCTTTTGTTTCATCTTTTCCTACCGATCATTATTAATGGATTTCTCCTAACATCCATTCACCGGCATTGTCTCTCTTATCCCATCCTTTCTTTTTTCTCGCCACCTCTCTATCTTCCATTCTTCCTTGCCAATTTCTTCACTATCTTCATCATACACCTTCTCTCTATTTTCTCATCATCAACATATCCTCATCCCATGCATCTTCGTTTCTTTTCCAATCGATGTCATTCCTTCCCTCAAGTTTCTCTTTACATCCCTTATGCTTCTCACTCTTTACCAAATATATTCATTCTTGGTTCCCCTCCTTCTGCATACTTTTCTTCATTGTCTTCTCCTCCTTTCTGATCTTTGTCTTATTTCACTTCCTCTACATCATATTTTTCCCCATTTTACCTCACACTTCCTCCTTACTTCCCCGTCAAAACTCGACTCTTCAAAGATTGTCCCATTTCCTTTATCATCTCATCATCCACATGCATTTTCATGTGGTCGGTTCCATATTCTTTGCCTTGGATTTCCTCACTATGATCTGTTTCCTTCAATTTTATTTGCTCTATCACCTCTTTCGCTTTCCATTACCTCTCTGTTTCCTCTGCTCCATCCTTCATCACATATTTTGTTTTAAATAACTCTCTCCTTTTCCATGATTTCATCCTCTACTCTATTCTTTTCTTATCTTCTCTTTGTTTGTCCTTCTTCATTTCCCCCTTTCTCTATAATCTGTAATCCTTCTTTGTTATCTTCTTCCTCCTTTCATTCCTTATTTTCTCCTCCTCTGTCTCTGTCCCTCTATTCCATATCCCTGTTGCCTTCATATTCAATCTTTCTTTCTCTTCTCATAATCAACCAATCCTCCTATCTATTCCCTTTTCTCTTTCTCAACATCCCTTACATTTGGCATTCACATTCAATGCCGATGTTTCTCCATTTATGTATTGTTATCTATCCCTTTCATTACCGTTCTTGTTCTTCTCTTTGCCACATTGACCTCTTCTCTTTTTGAGGACCCTGTCACATCTTTTATCTTCGTCAATCCTCTCATAGAGACATCATCATATCCATTTCTAAGAATTTCTTCCCATCTTCTTTTGACATTTTTGTCTTGGAAGATACCATAATGGCCATCACCTATCTAATCTTGTTCTCTTCCTTGAATATTTGCTCTGATTTTGTTTTGTCACAAAAGTATCTCTATCACACTTACCAAAGAAATAAGACTTTTTTGTCTTCTTCACCTTCTAATTTGCTAACACTTATGCATACTTTCTATGAAACATGATTGCCATTATATTTATCACCATTTTATCTCACCTTTCTATCCTATTTACTCATCTTGTCCACATTTATGATTATTCTATCTATGCCTTATGTTGGGGCACGTTTTCATCCTTGTAATTGTCAACACATATAACTCACTTTGTGTCTTTCCCGTGCCCTATGCTGGGGCATCATTATCTTCATTCTCGTCCCTTTTGTGGACGCATGATTTTTTTGCACAATTCCTCGCAAACAAAGGATTGCGCACATCTTTCGCATTTAGTTGCACATATTTTGATGTTTTCCTATGACCCATTGGTCATCTTGGTTTACATCCATATTGCAGTGGTATTCACCCACTCACTGATTTGTAGAACGTTGTCGTCTGTCTCCGTTGAGACCACAATTGTCCTCTACCAATGTGATATTGGAGTCACCGCCATACTTTTTTATTGTTATTGCGATCCTCTTTTTTTTTTCCTGGGGCATCTTTCCTTTGGTCATATCTTCATCCATCCTTGGACACATCTTTCATCTAACCCTTTTTGTTTTTGTCTCGTGGCTTGCTATCGCAAACCACTCAACAAAAAGGGGCAAATGTAGACACCTATTTTTGGTTATAGCGCCCCTCAGTCATCTCACATTCACGCTATTTCCATTCTCACATCTCTTTCTCTTAAATTAAATAAAATCCTATCTATTTTCTCACATTATTTGATTGATTATCAATGGGATCCATATGGAACCATTTGATAATTTAATTTTTGGCATCATTCCCCATCTCTTAGAAATTATTTAATTCATAATGCATATCTCCGATACCTTCTTTTAAAATGAAATCTTTATCTCACCTCCCATTCAAATCATGTCCCCCACTTTGCCTAATAAGTCAAACTATGGGACCCACATGATCACATCACATCCCTAACTCAGGTTACTTTACTACACCCTGGATATCATCTAACTGCCGCATTTAGTATCATATCTAAGCTATAAAAATGGGGTTTTCCCCATATTTCAAGGGAGGATATATTTTTAAAAAGAAGAAGGAGAAAGCTCTAACAGTGTCTCTTATCTTGCCATCTTGATGCCCGGTTCATTTCCATAGCAGGACATAAGTGCTCTTGTTATTTTAGTTGCTTGTCATTTTTACTACTGTTCACGATCTATTATTATCTTGTTTGACACGAGGGTTGACATCCTCCAAGGGATTTGAAATCCTCTTGGAACTGGTATCGTCTGGGTAACCCCGCATATTGTGTTCTAATCTTATCTGTTTCAATTTTGCAGATCTAGCTTCTTTATATCATACATCTATCTTATTTACACCCGTATCATCCATCGTCATCTCCAAGGTACTAAGCCCTTATATACTCGACGTTGGCTCGTGTTTCTTACACTCACTTGGACATGAAGTTGGAAACATAGATCAACGGTGGTATTGCGGAGTGGGCACTATGTAAGTGACGCCACAACATGCAAGATTCTACTTGTTGGATTATGGTGGGAGACCCTGTACAAAGATTATAAAGAGTATTGTAAGGCGTGTGATCACTGTTAGTGCCTTGGCAAACCTGGGAAAAGATATGAAATTCCTTTGAGGCCTATTACTAGTGCAAATCCATTTGAGAAATGGGCTATAGACTTTGTAGGTCCTATTTCACTAGCCGCGCATAGAACTAGATCGCGCTATATCATCACTTGCACAAATTATCTTACAAGGTGGGAAAAAGTAACACCTACAAAGGATTGTATAGTAGCTACAACAGCCAGGTTCTTATGGGAAAATGTTCTTACTAGGTATGGATGTCTGTTGAGCTTGACAAGTGATAGGGGCACACAATTTTTGAATGAGGCGGGAATCATGATATTATTGGATGAGTTTATGGTTTACGCACACCACAAGAAAACACCTTATCATCCTCGGGAAAATAGTCTTCATGAAGCCTTGACAAGATATTGAGGCGGAGACTAAAATAAAAAATTGTGATGTTGGAAGGAAAGATTGGAATGATAAAGTTTCGATGTGCTTTGGGCATATAGAACAACCTACAAGAGGTTGAATAAGGCCGAACCTTTCGGTTGGTATTTGGCACAGAAGTAGTTATTCCTGTGGAATTCATGTTACCATCGTTGCGTATTGCGTGTGCTAGAGGTTTACCTAATGAGAAATCATTAGAAGAAAGAATTGACAGGTTAATACAGTTGGATGAGAGGCGCACCATAACACGTTGGAGTCAGAAGTAGGAAAAGGCTAAACAGAAGGCATGGCATGACCGACACATCAAGGACAAGAAGCTTGAGGTTAGAAAGATGGTACTACTTTATGATTCTAAGTTTCTATGCCATCCAGAAAGCTTAAGGTGCATTGGTTGGGACCGTATGTTATCACTCATATACTTGAATCAGTGCTTGCCAGTTGGAGGCACTTGATGGAATGCAGTTACCTAGTTACTTCAACGGGAGTAGACTGAAGCCCAACTATAAATAAGTCTTCTTGGTGTTGTAATAAGGAAGTGTTTCCATTTAGTATGGTTTCCCATTATGTATTTCCTTCTTCGTCATTATGCTTTGTCAATTTAGTTTGGTGTTTCGTGTAATAAGCTAATTATAATATGAAGTATTTTTATGTGCAGAGGACTGCACATACCATTGGTGTGGGGTGGTTGTTATTTTTTATTCACAAATGGGTACACATGAGAACAAACTGTTACAAGTGCTATTCAAGTATGGAAAGGAGCTATTAGAAAGGAGATTGCTTCTAAAGAAGACCATAGATGGAAATGAATGAAGGAACAATATAACATGAGGTAAGTAATGGCCATGGAAACTACTATGGGAGGCGCAGTGGCGAGGTACTCGGCGCATGGAAGCGTGTGGAAGAGAAGTCTGTAGCTAGAAGATAGGAAGGTGCACAAGAAGGTTATAATTTGAGACACAAAATTGTACTTGCACAAATTTTTTGGAAATTTTGAAAATGGTCAATTAATGAGAGGATTGTTGGTAGGTGAAGGAGCAATAAATACACTAACTTTTTGAAAATCTATATAAGGACAAGTATTCAAGCGAGATTAGTACAACCGAGCCGGAGAATTGTATTGAGGTGTGGAGAGTTGCGAAACTAGACATGGAGAGCATATTTGTGTGCGAAAAGGCTTACGTCCCCATTGGTGAAGGGTTTGAGTGAAGCATAAGTGTTGAGAAGGAGCTAGGGCATGCACTTTCGAGCTAGGGCACGTGATTTCAAGCTATGGTTTGAACTTACTCAACAAAGAAGACAAAAGCTGATATTTTTTACGATAGCACCGAAGAAAGCACCTGCAATGACACAAAAGGAAAGAAAAAGGTGGAAGTTGAGGTTAAAATTGCTCCCAAGAGAATTTTTTTAGAGATGCGATGACGAAAGGAGTAATAGTCGACAAGATTGGGATTCCCACATCCGCAGATGCAAAGTAAGTGACTACAACCACCGCACCACTGATAACAAGGGAGAGTTGGACACTTTACTTGAATAAGAAGACTATGAAGCGCATAGTGGAAGATATGCTAGTGTATGAAGACACTGGGAAAAGTTACTTAAGGTAGGAGTTTATCAATTGTATGAGCTCCCATAATTTGGAAAACATGAACCTTTTTACCAATGGATTATGAGTAGAGTCCATGAGGGCTTCTTCTATTTCGTTGGATGGAGGATTAGGATCACAATGGCTCTGATTGCGACATTAATAGGATTAAAGGGCACAGGGATAGACATTGTTAGTGATCCGACCTTGCTAAGGAAGAATGTGTAGGTGAAAAGATAAGTTTTGGCACCATCCTCTTTTCTCTTGTTTTTGTAGAAATTGGTGTACCTGATGGGCCAAAGAACAAAATTTTAGAATACCCCACTGAGAAGAAATCCCTCTCGGAAAGGTTCGAGAAATATTATGTACATGATCAATGAGTGGCCCATTCAAGCAAAGGGAAAAAATGTGGTATGATTGACTTCACGCAGCATTTGAGGAGGAATGGCACATTTCAAAGGAACTACCTTTGGTAGTAAGCAAGCGCAAGATAATTTACGGTGTATCAACATTTCTGCATCGTACGGTTTGCCATGAAGGATGGGACATGAAGTCTATGGTGCAAAATTCCTTATGCATTCACAACGTGCTACTTCTAGGCCTCAGTTCACATATTTATTGATGCGCGCCGTTTGAACTTCAATGCAGACAAGGTAGATTGTGACTACCATACCCTCAGGAAAACATATGTATATCCAGGTCGGTCTGCATACATTGAGATGCTCATTTCAGATGTCATAAATGTGAAGCTAGTAAGTTTGGACATTGGGACAATGGAGCCGTGGTCATATATCTTCGATCAAGCCTAGGCTGGAGAATAATAAGTATGTGGAGAATGAGTTCATGCTCCTGGGGTTGCTAAGGAAAATATATAATGGAGAATGTGCCACTCCAAATCCTGCTACGACCATACATATAGATGAGGAAGAAGAGAAACATGAAGATAGTGGAGGATTGGATCATAGAGGTCGGAGGTAGCCCATATAAAAAGTGGAGAGTGAGTGCACAAATACTCCACCATAGGCGCAAGAAGGAGAAGAGGACTTGGATGTGGATGCAGTCCTTAAGAGCACCAGTTTAAGAGGGTATTCAGAAGAACTAGGACCCAAGGCGCGGGAACACCACAACCTGTAAGAATATCACCTAGACTATCCCCTCAGAAAGAGGCACCCGAGGAGAAGAGAAGGAGAAAGCTGAAGTGAAGAAGAAGGCAGAGGAGTCTGAGGAGAGCATGCTTGGAACCCTAATGCAACCAGAAGATGTGGAGGAACCCAAAGATGAAGAAATGAAAGATGAAGAGGAAGGGGTGAAGAAAGCAGAAGAGATGGTGCAAGAGAAACCCAGCGTGCATGTTACTACTCAGACAAAGAAGGGCTAACTCCAAACCTTGGCGCTCAGGTTCCTAAGGGGCCAAGAACAAAGAGAACAAGTGAAGAATATGTTGTGCCAAGTATGGGCTATGCTGAGGACACAAGCAAAATTGTCCGTGCCTGGTTTCAGAGCACAATGGGCCTTAAGGAATTGTATGGATGGGAGCTGATGGATCTAGACATGGCCACCACACACACAAGGAAAAAATTATCCTGGTCCATGCAGACCCATATGGACGAGCCAAATTTCGATGTCTGCGAGGAATCTTGTGTATCAAGGAGAGTGAAGAAGGCACCCCAAAGAAAACACATGACAGTAAAGCCTACTCTAATGTCTGATGAACATGTGAGCAATGCCTTGGTTAAGGTATCTACAGAGGTGGTGCGGAGGAACATTGATAAGGCTGCCACCATTAGAGCGCTACTTGAAGATAACAAGGAAAACTGCAGAAATAGTGCGTTTAAAAGGAGAAAAGGACCTAGAACAAAAAAAGAATGAGGCCTTCATTAACATGGCAGAAGAAATTGGAGATTACGTTATGAAAGCAAGACCTCATCTTGAGTCTAAGGTACCTGAGAAGTTTCCTTTGGCTATGCATTATGTGCGCACATTGGTTGATTTGGTGTTAGAAGATGGGCCAATTCGAATGCCAGCGCCAAAGGATCCTGAACAAGAAGCATAGAAGAGCAAGGGCCTTTGTGGTTAGGAAAATTTCAAATTATGAGGCGTTGCTCCAAACTCTGAAGGATGAACTGAAGAAAGTTGACCAAGCTTTGAATATTTGTGCGGCACCAGAAGCAGTGATAAGGATTAGAACTCTGGTTGAAGATAATGATGTTCTAAAGGCCATGAAAGATGAGACACTGGGACGTGTAGAAAGATTGGCACTAGTGAAACAAAAGTGTGAAGCCCTTACAACAGCCCAAGACCCACATAAGGAGAGAATAGATGAGATTGGGAAGCTCATAGCGCAGAAGATGGATCTTCTAGAGGGAATGATGACTGTTATGGCCAATGTTGTCCAAGTACGCAAAATGAAAAGGAAAAGATTACTCAGGATGAATTGGAAGCCATTTCCATAGACATTCCAGAGAAGACAAGGACCGCACTAGATGACTGGAAGACATTGGAGGCTGAGATTAAAATAGAATATCCAGAGTTGATCCTCCCGGTTGAAGAGGAGGGTGCTGCAGAGTAAAGGTCTATTCTTTTGTATAGTGATTCTTTACATTCTTTCCATTCTTATTCTTTATTATTTGGGAACATCAGAAGAATCCCCATTGTCGAGACGATAATGTAATTTAGTGTGGGGTAATGTTGAGCAGACAATATTATTCTAAGGAGAAGACACACATAGGATTCAAGCGCGGGAACAAGGCACATTTGAAGTCGCAGAAGGATGGAAAAGGAAACACACGCCAGACAGCTTTGATTCGGGACTTGGCCGTTTTCATGGATGCGGGCTATTTTGGAGATAGGGTGCGGAGCACACATCGGGATGGAGACTCGCGACACACAAATGCTATTTTGGGAATGAGGGTCTGATAAGTGTCATGTATGAGTTCAAGATAATAATAAGATTACTTCTTCCAGCTAATAGTAAGATGTCTATTATTAGCACACTTGCATGTGTGCATATTAATGTAAAGGCGCATGGCTATTATCAGCATGCAACCTATTTTGGGAAGTGCATAGGCGGTGAAGGGCAAGTCCCCACCCCTATAAATATGTATTGAATTTTGTAGTTTAGGGTGAGTGAATTATTGTAGAGTTATGTTGTTGGATCTGATTCGCACATGACTTATGGTGATACTTTGTAATGTAAGAATCTTCTATGTATTACAATGTTTAATGTAATGGAGTATATTGGATGGATAATGGTTTTAAACATGATCAGAATCGGGATTCTTGTATAGTTAATCTTATTATAGTTATTATTTAATTCATGATTCTCTAAGATCTAGATTTGGTTAGGCACTGTGGAATGTTTATGGTTATTTATGGTTCTGAATATGTTGTATCTTCATCACACTAACATCTTGCACAAACAACTCTAAAGAGGGGCTTGGTACCTTTGTGCACTTTGGGTGAGTGTTTAGCTCAGGGATGGGTGATGTGCTAGTGCGCCTGGGTTTTATATAGTGAATTCTAGGCTGCATCACAATCTCCAACTATGAAAGGCAAAAGTTAAAGTGACAAGAAGACTATTTTTTACTGTGCTACACAACCAATATAAATCGTGGTTTTTCCTTCCTAAACATAATGAAATTGTGGAACAACGAAAGAAATTTATCGTCAAAACCACCATTTAGGAAAAGTAATTTTATGTTTCTTTTATTACTCCATTCTACAATCAATATTTGTGGCATTTTTTAAAAAGTTCTTTTCCTTGAATAATTTATCGTACAATCCATGACTACAAAATCAATCTTAGAGATCACAACTTATATGGCAAAACACACACATAAAATGGAGTGTAATTATAACATCGCTACTCAAGATTCCATGAGGGAGGCTACCTAAATTTTCTCCACAGGTGTTGTACAGAAAATTGTGGGGCCTTATCCAAACAAGTGGTCCCATGGAGCATATAAATTTTGAGAAAGCGCAGCTCACTAAATTCGGGCGAAAATATTGAAATGTCAATTTGAACTTTTTAGAAAGCCTATTTATTAGATTGCCCTATTTCATTATTGTTTTGTCCAAGAACCAACCAAAAGACAGATACCACATATCAAGTTGCCACGTGGACATGGATAAACCTTAAAAGTACGGAGAAACTTCCAACCAGGAAAAACTAGTTAAAATCTGCAAAGCAAAAAAGTAGGATAAATTTTTTGGAGCTCCTAGAAACTTGTTGGTGTCGAATCACAGCACCCCTGGGACTCCGCAACGCGATCGTTTGAGACTCCCAGTGCGATTGCACAACATGGAGCTTTTCCCAAGTGTGGGACCTCGCGAAATCGGAAAAGCTCTCCGGATGAAGGCCGGCTCCTATTCCTCTGTTCAGATGCACCAATGAAACGCAGAGGTTTACCCAAAAACCTAATCTAACTACCAAGGAGACAGGGAGAGAGAAATGCATAAAAATAAGCCTAAGCTACGGAGGTGATGCACCGAGGAATGAAGAACATATGTTTTGCCAATTAAACACAGACCACAGAAATGCAATGCAATATTATGCACAGATAAACATATTCACAGTGAAAGATCAGGAGGATGCAAAATGAAACACATAGAGGGTTGAGAAACATCCACAGTCATGCATTTATTTGCTCCGAAGGTTGATACAATACACTGCAAAAAATGCCCAGAGGCAAAGGTGCATTACAGTTTCAAATGGGAGGTTTGAGCTCCACAACTCCACCTGCCAAAGAGAAGAAGGGAGGAGGCACAAAACAAAAATGTTCGACCTTTAAAAACAGCCCCCTCCTTACATTTTATATGGAGGAAAAGAGAGGGAGAAGAGAGGAATTCGAACTGCCCCAACCACCTCCAAAACTGCATTCAATTCTTCAACAACCATGGTGGTAGGTGAGACCCCAACGCCTGTCGGGCTCGGAACTCCCTCGTGCATTTGCATCGGGCTTGGAAACTGGCTCGACATGCTTCCTTTTCATGCGTTTCCGACGTGTTTTCCCGATCCGGAAACCCGAATTCCCTTGCTGTCGGGTTTTGAAGACCCCCCGACATGTATTCGATGTGCCATGTTGTCCCGCCCCCGAAACCCGATTTGCCTTTTGCGTCGGGTTTTGAAGACCCTGCGACATGTTCCCTGGGCGTCGGATTTTTGGCCTTTCCGTCATGTCCCTGCGCCCTGGTTCTCCGACCTGTCTCCCCGACTCCTCTCGCGCCGTCCTGTCCTTCCTCCCGGCATCGCAAGGGGGAAATATATACAACAGGTACATTACTTCTTTTTTGTCACTTTAGCACGTTGAGTGATCATTTCGTCTATGGGACCCGCCCTAAAAGATTTCTATTAGGTAGAGCCGCCTAATGCATCGAATCACAATTTTTGGTTGTATTTTATCGTACGCACATGAAGTTAAACATCATGGCCCTTCTAGTGCAGCATCTTATTAATGTCTCCATGTCGTCGAGCGGTCGGAAGCTTATCTTTTTACACTGTAGTCGTTTTATTTAAGCTTTAACTCGCTTCCTTCTATACCAACTATGAACATCTTTTTCTTGGCTTTGTACTGGTGATCTCATTTCCTACTCGGCGACCTTCCTCTGTTCTTTGATCAGATTCAATCCATTCCAATTTCGACTCTCCATCTTTTACCACTCCACAGATCCAGTCATGGCGGAGTCTTCCTCTTCTCGCCACGTAAATGTGGGACACGATCCTTTCACTGCAATTGAATCTCATCTCGAAAGGGAAACAGCTTTTGTATCTCCAAGATTGTACGATGTTTTTATCAATCACAGAGGCCCCGACGTGAAAGAAACACTGGCTCTTCTGCTTTACAAATCTGTTAAGGACTTGGGCTTTCGGCCTTTTCTTGATTGCCAAGAGATCGAGCTCGGAGATTCACTTCCTTCTAGCGTGAAACATGCCATCTGCTCTTCTTTAGTTCACATTGCCATCTTCTCTGAAACATATGCAGACTCTCCCTGGTGTTTAGCTGAGCTCACTCTTATGCTGAAAAGTAAGGCTAAGATTATTCCTGTATTCTATGATGTTACCCCTTCACACCTCCGCCACATGAAAGAGGGAGGATATGTCGACTCATTCGTTAAATATGAAGAGAAGGGCAGATACCTCACAGAGCTCCAGGAGTGGAAAGCATCCCTCAAGGCTGCTTCATTCATCAGTGGCTGTCAATTCACCAAGCATAATTATCAGTAAGACATTTCTGTGTTTTTCATTAGTTTCTGTTTGTTTTTTGTCCTTATTGATTAGCCTCTGGCACAATCAAGGACATTAATTCCCATCCCCTTCACCTGCTCACTGATAACCACTACACTTGGACCGCTTGGACAGCACCTTACCGATTTTGTGTTTCCTCTGCTGTTGGTTGCATTTGCCCACACCTGGACACCAATCCCCATTGCCCTTCACCTGCTCACTGATAACCAGTACACTCGGACAGCACCTTGCAGATTTTGGGTGTCCCCCACTGTAGATCACATTGGTAAACACCTGAACACCAATCCCCATTCCCCTTCACCTGCTCGCTGATGACCACGAAACTAGGACCGCTTTGACAGCACCTTGCAGATCTGGGTGTCCTCTGTTTTTGGTCGCATTGGGCCACACCTTGTGGATTTTGCGTGTTCGCCGAACTGCGTGTGGGATTTAAACCTGGATTACACTTATAGGATTGTTCCACTTTAACCAAATTGAGCTACAATGCAGGGGTTTTGCCTTTGTTATTGATGAATATACATATGCAAGATTTTTTTACCAATAACTGTTACTGGTTGTAGTTGCTTTCTGATTTCGTTTCCCCATCTAAATTTTCAGCAACGACGACATGTTTGTGAAGAGGTAGTGCGTGCTGTGTTAAAAGAGTTGCAAACGCACAAGACCAAATCTTTAGTTGTTGCGAAAAAATATCCAGTGGGGCTCGATGAACTTGTGAAAGAATATGAAAGGCAATTCAAGATGAAGATGGAGGAAAAAGTTCAGAGAGTCGGCATCTTTGGAATGGGTGGAGTGGGGAAGACAACTTTGGCTAAGGAATTGTTTAACCTTAAGCGTTCAGAATATGATGGATCATGTTTTCTGTTTGATGTGCGCGAAGCATCTCTCAAAACAGAATTGACTTCTTTGCAAAATAAGCTCCTCAAAGATCTAGTCAATGAAGAACACGAAAAATTCCAAAGCATTGAAGAAGGAAAAAGGCATCTCAAGGAATACTTGGAAAGAAGCAGATCTTTGCGCTTCCTTATTGTAGTAGATGATATTGATGAAGTGAACCAGTTAGACGCCTTATTGGTGACTAAAGATATCCTGAATTCTGCAAGTTTGGTGATTGTCACAACCCGTGATAAGAGCATTCTAGTACGCTCTGGAATTACTCTTCATTTTGAGATGAAAGAAATGGGGCCAGATCATGGCAGACAGCTTTTCTGTTGGAATGCATTCTGTAGACCTGATCCGGCCAGTGGATATGAGGAGTTGGTTGAAAGCTTTGTGGAAGAGTGTAAAGGTTTACCTCTGGCTCTGGAAGTCTTGGGAGGACATGTTTTTGGTAGTATCAAGCATCGTTGGCAGTTAGAACTAGAAAAAGTTCGTAAGACCTTGCCGGGGAACATAAAGCAGAGGCTGAAAATAAGTTTCGACTCACTTGACAGAGAGGAAAAAGAGGTGTTCCTGGACATTGCTTGTTTTTTCATCGGAAAACGAAAAGATATGGCAATGAAAATATGGAATCGATCTGGATGGAGTGCTGAACACGCACTTGAAACCTTGAAAGATAAGTGTCTTGTAGTTGAATTTAAAATGGACAATATTTGGAAAATGGGCAATGTTGGTTTGAGAATGCATGACCACCTCCGTGATTTGGGAAGGGAATTGGCAGATGAGCTGAGCCATCCTCGTCGCCTGTGGCACCCCAACAGCTTCAATCTTTGGTGTGTTTCTTCCTCCATATTTTTACTCCATTGGTGATATTCTAAAATTTGATGGCGTGTTTGTATAATTCCTGTAACTTCTCCCATTTGAAGAACAAATTTAACCTTGATCTATGAATGCAGAAATCAAATGGATTTCGGAACATCCTCGCCCAAACCAATGGCCATAGTGTGAGGTGTCTCAATTCCATCTGGGACAAGTCTATGAAATGCCGAATTAAATACTTTTTAGGCAATTCAGATGACTGTTTTAAAACATCAACTGCTTTGCTGTGGCTTCAGCTTTCCTATCTTTCAAATAAACTCACTAGTATTCCTCATGGATTCCTTTGCAAAATTTGCAGTGTTTAAAATTATGGATGGAAATTTGGAAAGATTGTTGGAGAACAATGCACAGGTATTCATTTTATCAAAAATTTGATTTGCTTATGATGATAGATGATAGATTTTGGAATTGTAGTTTGGTGAAGTTTGTTTAACAAATTAATAAAAAATAAAAACACCATTTGTGATTTGCAGGCCCCTTTCCAGTTAAAAGAGCTGTTTTTGAGAGAGCCTTCTGTGACCCGGCAGACTTTACAAATCATTAGGAATGTATAATCATTTGGAAATTCTTGTTCTATCAGGAAGACCTTCATTCAGTCCAGCTCTAATTGATGGCAGGTCCTTATCACAGTCCCTTGGCAACCTTGCCAATCTTAGAAGATTGGTATTGAGGTCTTTGAATATAACTGGGGAAGTGGTGTTGCACAGTACTGGAATGGCACCTTGTGCAAGTAGCCTTCAGACCATATGTATGGACGAGTTAGATCTTGTATCCAAGGTCTCTATCAGTGGAGAGCAGTGTCCCTGCATTTGAATTTCTCCGCCTTGAATCAATGTATAATCTAATTAAACTCAATTTACCAAAGGTAGCAACACTTAATTCTCTCGTGGTGGTTAGATGTTCAAGATTGGAAACAATATCAGGGAATTTGATCTGCTACAAATGTTTGGAGAGGATTAGTGTTTACGAATGTCCACAACTGCAGAAAATACCTGGTATAAAGAAGATGGAAAGGTTGAAATATCTGGAACTTTCATCACTAGGGCAAGGAGTTACATGGAATTGCAGTCAAAGGTTGCAGGTATTTAAATGCATTAAGACACCAAGATTCACTATTATTTTATGTGGTATGCTCACAACAATGTTTATATTATTTATGTTAATTCTGTTTTTGTACTCAATCAGATTCTGCCATCGGAGTTTACAATTATAACAGACAGAGCAGTTGATGGAGCAGCAACAGCTTTGAATGCAAATCTATTTTCCAACTTAATTGGCGCATACGCATTCCATGATATTCCTGTAAATGAAAGAGGATACCCAGTGACATCATTGCAAATGGCACAGCCATGGAGTGCAATCATCATATGCACAGTAGTTAAAGTCCCTAGCAAAACAGGCTTTACACTCACCCTTCGGCCTGATGAAAAAATACGGTGCAGTGTGGATTGCATTGGAGAATGGATGGTTACCATTGTGATTAGTGACCAAAAAGAAATGAACCGTGCCCCATACTGTATTACCAATAAATATTGGATTCCGAATATATGGACGACCAAAAAGGCTTGTATGATAACAATAAACAATGGGGAAGAGTGTAAAATACTGCAAATATTCAAACGAATCGGTCGACTATATAAGCACAATACTGGTCAGCTAGAAAATAAATAATTGTAAAGTGTAGAAGTGATTATGTCAGAAATGCTACATAATCCAAATGATTATGGTTGTGATATTTCTATTTTCTCTTTTTCAATTGATGGTGTATAGTTTTATACTGCCCATCTCAATAGGCAGGGCTTTACCTATTTCAAAGGGTTGTTAACTATTACAAGTATTCTACTATTTGATTTGAAACTTATGGGTCTGTTATAGACATTATGTTCCTTCTTTAAGACTGCATTTCTCTTACTTCATGTCTTCTCTATTTCGTGATGATGTTCTAGTGGCATTTCATATGTTTTGCAACTGTCTTGTGATGTTGTCCCAGGGCTTCATGTATCTCCTTTTTAATTAGTATATTTATCTTATTTAAAATAAATTAATAAACTTAGCATTTCGTTTTCCTTTGTCCTTCCCTACCATAAATATTGATCTTCATATTTTTTAAGTTTTTCATGGATCTTTCGTAGCTCATGGATTATTCACAGAACTCTTTGTTTCGGCATGAGTTAGCAAGCTGTCTGTTATGGTATGCTTTTCATTTCATCTTCACATTTAGTAGTTTGATTTTGTTTTTATTGGCTTTATGACAAAACCATACCACTTGTGGATATTGATATGAATCGGCTATATCTGCTTAGTGCTTTGTCTGGGTTATTCTCTTTCATATGGAATTTTGCTGAAGAAAAGAAGTGTGGGTTTGATTTTTGATGTAGCCTCCCTGGTTGACCCTTCTACCCCTTTTTTTCTGCCAACTGTAGCAACAAAAATTACACTGCAAAGTTTGGATGATAATGAAAATACATTTGTTAACGACCTAACATTGTCCAGTCTGTAACTGAGGCATACTAAAGAAGTAGTCGATATGCCTAGAAGGTTTTTTTATTCAATTTAATGCAGGGGATGTAAGTGAGGGTATTCATTTTCTCCACCCATCACTAAAGATCTGACAGGGTTTAAAAGTATGGTGGTCCCTTCTACCAACTTTTAGAACTCAATGCAAGATTTTTTGGTCTGTGATAAGTGGCTTCAGTGAAACTAGTTTAAAAGGCTCTTGAGGATTCATAAGTTGAAAGTTCACATCAAAATCCCATTTTTCTCTTTCGCTACACTAGCTTTGAGACAGCCAAAACATTCATGATCCCAAATTGTCTCCGAGTCCGGTGAACAAATGACTTAAGTTTTGCTGAACGATAATACTGTCATCGATTTTTCATTATTCTGGAAAAAAAAACTTGTGCAGCAGTTGTGCTAATCTTCTTTTCATTTGCACACTACTGATGAGTTTCTGGTGTTTTGCTATTTCCTTATTGGTTACATTCTAAAATTAGTCCTAATCCCCTGGTTCCCAAAGGAAACAAGGTAGTTGAATGGTGATAGTATAGACTTGAATGCTGTTGAGTGATCCATCATTCTTGTAAATAATTACCTTTTTGATGGTAGTTTTAAATTGAGGGAACACCTTGGGTGCTATTACCAGGGGGCACCTGACTGACCTCCACCAACAGTTGCCTTCTGATGAACAAGAACCTTTCAAAGCTTAATTGCTTTGGCAGTCAATTAACACTAACTCAACTGATGAACAAGAACCTTTAAAAGCATGTTATTGGTCAATAACTAAGTGGACTAGGTAGGAAGGGAAAAAAATCAATAGTGCAGATCTCCAATCTCCAGAACCGTGTTGACTGATTGCGAGAATTTAAACCCTGTCTGTAATTGCTTATAAGATATAACTGTGATCATGTTAAGATTTATAAAAAAATACAGCTCCTATATAAAGAATCCTTCCATGGTTAGGGCAGTCTTATATTGAATTACAGTCTGTTGTATCTTGAATGACAGGATGTGAACCTAATGGAAATCAATTGTCAATCTAAAAATTTTCAGTCCCACGAAGCATGTTTTCAGTTGGGTTCATCTAAAACCAATGAGAATATGAAAGCATGCCGTAGTAATTTTCTGCAGATTCAAACTAAGTGTGTAAGAAGTATAGCACATCCCATTAATGCCTATATAAATAACCCTCTATTCTTTTGATGAAGAGCACAGTGTGTATTAGATATTTGAATGAGCACAGGCAATAATCGTTTCACGAGATTTCTATTGCAATGGATGGTCATTGGTAACACTAACAACGATATTCCCAACAACAAAAAATTGTCCCTTTTCATTTGATCCTGATGTAGATTTTCTATTTCCAACTGATTAGGGATTCTGTAGTGTAGTATTATTTGGTAATTTTATTTCTTAGAATTGTTCACTATGAATTTCTCTTTTTCAAACCAGAAGTTGCTACTACTCAATGTGGTTCACTGGGGAATACTGTGGTCCTATTTTTGTACTCTTTCGATGTTGATCCGCTTCATATGACATCAGGAGAAGTTATCGTTCTACTAAGAAAAGGAACCCACATATCTACAATTATCCATTGCTTGAGAAAATTTAGAGTTCTACGCTCCTCCATTGGATTCAAGTGCACTAGATAGGTATTTACTGGGGTTTCCCACCAATTAAGGATTTCATCCTAATATAACATATATTTATGTAGATAGTAATGTTCCTCTTATAGTCAATATTCTCCTTTACCTTGATATAATGCCATCCTTACTAAAGTGTTGTCCTCAATATAGTGCAGTCCTCAATAATGTATTGTACTCGCTTAAGTGATGAATAGCTGCCCTTGATAAAGTGCTTTTCGCATTATAGTGCTCTTCTCAATAAAGTATTATACTCACAAAAGTAATGAAAAATTGTCCTTCCCGATGGTGTTGTTTTGATATAGTGATGTCGATAAACTTTTGTATTCACCAAATTGTTGAATTATATAGTGACATATTCACCGAAACGTTGTATGAACCCTCATATCCTAAACTCACTAACAAATTGATCCCCCTTTCTATGGGAACTCACTATATAGACTTTGATTCATATCGATTCAAAATACCTTCTATCCCGTATGATAATTTCAATTTTGTTCTAAACAATATGACTTTTCTTAGACTGGATTCTACACACACCATAATGGTTCTTACCTATTTGATGCTATACCATTTCTTCTGTGTAACAAATTTACTCCAATACAAAGTTGGAACGGATTGGTGAAGTATTTCCACGTAAATATGGCACAAATGACATTTAAGCAATGTCAAACATTATAAATTGACCTTAGTGATGAGTTCTTATCATCTACCTCACCATATCCTTGAACATTGTTAAAGCCTCTAGTTGGGAATGCACTATATGGAACTAAATCTCCTATTATAGTGCCACATGAGATGTTGCATTAAAAATAAAGGTAAGCGAGAGAAAAAGAGGTTAATTTTAACATGAAAAAAATAATTTTGTTATAATGAATAAATAGCAAATACAGTGATATGACTTAACTTATCAAACCAACATATGTACCTAGCTTAACATCCAAACCTTCAATCATATAAAATATAGCCTGTTAAGTGAAATAGGTAAACCCAACACCAACAGACATTGTATCACAAATAGGGAATTAAATAATTAACCAAAATGAATTGCATATAGCCTTCTCAGCATACAAATTCAGAAAAGTTATAGAATTGTGTTTTTGAGTATTAAGATTAAATTTTCAACATATGCTTGTCTTAGAGCTAAATTTCTAACTTGAGAAAAGTTTTCATCATTAGAATTAGTGTATTTACTATTTTGTCTCCATCTTAGCAACAAGTGTTGGGCCCCTAGAATGTTGACTAAGTACAAAAGGCACGTAGGCGCGCAAGGCCCAAGTTAAAGAAAGGAGCGCAAGGACAAAACACGCAAGAAAGAGTTTAAGAGAAGGGTTTAAGGAAGCTCGTGGCGTGCGTGGCGCGCACAGACAAAACCAAGGGTTCAGGACTTAGCCAAATTGGGCATTCGGGGGAACACGTGAAAAGCATGACCTGACTGCTCATGCCGAGTGGATAAGATGCCACTGGCGACAGTTGCCTCAGAAGGAGCATGCCTGCGGTAGAAGCTTCTAGAGGCACATCATGGTGAAAAGTGGAAAGCTTAGGCTTGGGAGAGCATGCTCGCATGAAGGACACATTCGGACACTTGGCATCGGATCCGAGGGCGCCGGAGGATGAGTTGGCATCCGTAAAGGATATAAATACAAGCACCTATAGAAGCAAAAGAAGAAGAATGAGAAGAGGGCGAGCTCGCAGAAATACTACAAGAACTCATTAGTGGGTAATTGTATTTGGGAAAGGATGTATTGGGTATAGGGATTGTAATTTTTCTTCTTGCAACCTAGCTACATTGGTCCAACAGTTGTAATGCATGATCATGCGGTCTGCTTCTCTGACATGACGATCAGTAATGTCTCTATGGATGTAATAAGGTTACCAGCTATATGAATATGAATATCAATGATTCTGATGCATACATCTTTCTCTTAGGTTATCTCTCATTTATGTTTATGCTAAGTATGGGTGCTTGTATACTTCTTTTCTATTTATGGTACAAGTTATATAATCTATTAAATACTCTCTGTCTGGAATGACTGCAAGGATCTAGAGACCGTTATGAGCTCTATGGTTCTTGCATGTCTTAATTCCATTTAAATCTCTTAAGCGCAAATAATAGATGATGATGTTTCCCACTAAAATCACATAAAAGAGAGACTCGCACTGCGCATGCCTTGAGTGAGTGCCCAACATCTACTGGGTGATAGGCCGGCGCGCATGGGGTTCCTTTCTTTTGTGATAGGGGTAAAAATGACTACATCTTGGTTCCATTGCCGGGACCTCTTTTCAAAGTTGTAGTGGGAAATGACATACATCATGATCTGTGTAGTGAGTAATGACAGAGCGGTTAACTTTGGAAAGTGTTGAATCATGGTTCAAGAGCACGGAGGATGAATTTACTTAGAGATTCAACACTGACCTGAGTTTGATGCACATAGATGGGTAGAAGAGAACCTCTACCATGATCTGTATGAAACATTTTTCTGCTGCTTCCTAGTAGAATTGTATGAGTGGCTCTCAGCCTATGCATCTAGATCAAGTTGGCGTTATGGATCATGTGTGTGGACCCAAGAAGAATACCGAGGGTTGCGGGGATGCAGATCTGACGTGGGACCCGTGCTTGTGGATCATTGGTGGAAAGGAGTACTAGTGGCTAGCTAGACTGAGTCTGCCATTTCCACATATTCTTTCCTGGAGGTTGCTGAAGTTTGAGTTTCATGGAGCCCAGAGGATAATTTCTACATGTTGTCCCTCTGGTTATGAAGATCTTGATGGTTACCATGAGTTTAGAGGAATTTCCAATGGCCGGCTAAACCATTCTGAGTGCTGGGTGAGGAAGCTAGGGTGGAGGAAGATGGCAGATGTTGCTAGATAATGTGAGGTTGCGCAGGTGTGATGGATGTATGGCGATAGACGTTGCGGGAAGGATTTGAGGTTCACGTAGAGGACGTGGAACTTGAGCAATCTGTGTGACCCCATCTTGGGAAGCATGTAAGAGAGACCCCTTTGGCTTCTGATGAGAGTTCATCGTCCGTGAGAGAAGAACCATTAGCGCGTATCTCGAGCCCACCCAAAGTGACCGAACCCCGACGCTTGGTTTTCCGATCGGGGAAAATATTGCTAGTCCAGTTGGTTACATTGGAAGTGATCGGTCTACACCAAGGAGATATAATTTCTCATTTGGGCCTTCTATGGCTGCAAACACCAACCCAGTGTTATGAATTTTCGAGGGCAAGGTATAGACATGCAAGATTTTGGTCTCGCATCTAGGAGTGGCGCGGGGTATACTATTGGTAGTGTGGCATTGTCATGACCATCGGCACGTAGTTCGTGAACTGTGGGGACCCTTGGCATGAGCACTATGGGATCTGGTGGATCTGGGGATTAGGAGGAACATGACCTGGTGTGACTTGGTGGATCTGGTGGTTTAGGAGGAATAGGAGCTGGTGGGTTTGGTGGATCTAGTGGTTTAGGAGGCATAGGACCTGGTGGACCTGGTGGATCAGGCGGCGGAGGAAACACAAGAGGAAACCAAGGCTCTGCCTCAGATGATTCGGGCCCCAACCACCCCCCAAGTTTTCTTTAAAATATCTTTACACTTGCCTGATTACAGGGTATTGAGGATGCTACAGAACATGTTCACAAGTGTGAATTACTATGGCATGCAAAGGGTATCACAACCTCGGAGCGAAAGGCTAGTTAGTTTGCAACCATGTTACAAGGGCACGTGCATAGCTAGTATAGGAAATATGACCCTCATCAAACAATGGTGGATTATACTACTCTAAAGAACACATTCTTGGTAGAATTCCACATCCTTGAGTTTGAACAAGAGCATCAGTGCTTTGAAGGAGATTCAACAAGGAATGGTGGAGAGTGTGTGGGAGTATGATGTGTGCTTTAAAACTCTCTTGTCTAAATTATCATATGATATTCACCCTTCACAACATGCTCAGTGGTTTGTTGGGGGATTGATCACACCTTTTAGAAGGGCCTTATCTCATAAAAATTTTATAGACCCGTGCGAGGCATTGAAGCTTCTCTACGCGTCGAGGTTGTTGGTAGTGTTGATACTAGTGTTAGCCCATTCCTGGAGGCTCAAATTGCTGCTATGGCTAAGCAGTTGGAGAAGTTGTCTGCAAACTCAGCCCATGAGACTCGCAGTGGTTTATGGTGCATAGATTGTGAAGTAGAGGGGCATGTCAAGGATAATTTCCCCCATGGAGGACAGTATGCGCTATGACAGTAGACTGTGAAATTTGTCATGGGGACCATGATGCAAGTAGATGCCCCTTTTACAGTGCGCAATCCAAAGAATGTGTCTTGCTACTGCAAGATTTGCACCTCTACAACCCATGATACTAAGGACTGTAGGCTCATTGATAAGATCTATGAGGCCATTGATCATGGGGTGCACCAGACCAGCATTGCCAGTAGTTCCAAGGGTGATGATCACCGTTATGAGGAGCACGCAGATGAGGCACGTGTGGAAGGGGTTTTCGAGGAGGATTCCATGGTCGTGGTAACCGCAGAGGAGGAAGGAGTGAGTTCCCGCGTGGAACCTATTTCAATTATGGGTCTACAGAGCATTACAAACGAGAGTGCCCGGACTGTTGCAGTACTCATGGTGTAAAAAGAAGCATAAGTATGAGGAGTGCCCGAAATTGTTTGAGCACATGAATCAACAGCACCAGAAAGACAAGGGTGCTGCAATGGTCAGCATTAAGAAGGTAGACACACAATGGATGCCATGGGTAACATGGGATGCAGGTTTGGAGCCTGTTTTGGTAACAACAAGAGCAGGAGCCGTGCTTGCAAAAGAGGTACCAAGGCAGAAGAACCTGGTTTCAAGGGAGGAGGTAGTTCATGGAAAGTACCTAGACCCTGCGCGTCAAAAGGAGGTATATCAAGACACCATGGATGTCATTCAGTTTACAAGGGGAAATCTAGTGTCTAAAGGAGCAGTCTAGGAGGGAGGAACAAGGAAGGAGAGTCGAGGCGCCAAAGGATGACCTAGATGAGGTCAAGGAAGTATGTAAAATGCTAAGGCAAGAGAATATTATTCCCTTGCTAGGATCATGGTTGAGAGAGAAGGTACCACGTGCCAAGGAGAGCACGAGAGGAAGGTCTTACACGTAAACCTTCCCCTCACATCCTTGACTATGAAAAGGAGATCACATTGAATGTAGTTGTAGATGGATGGCTCCTTAGTAATATCCTCATTGACATAGGCGTGGAGGTCAATGTTCTCACTTTGGATGCATGACATCAGATGGGGAGACCTACATTACAACCATCTTCAAATGTGATGTATATGGCAAAAAGACAAAGGTGATGCCCATAGGTGTCTTAAGGGATGTAGTTATCACTATCCAGGGAGATAAGTTTACTGGGGACTTTGAAGTCTTGGCACTCGTCGAGGCAGACAATTTCCCAGTACTACTTGGGCGCTTATGGTGTTACAAGAACAATGCGGACCTTTGGTTCAACAAAGGGTACATCATCTTTGAAAATAAGGAGGAGTAGGTCATTATACCCCTGGCTGATGGGAATTCGACACCCTATATTGAACCTTTGGGAGAAGAAGTTCTAGATAGGATATATGTGTGCTCAATTAGGGACCCAAAGATAATCCATCCTATCGATGGAGTTATCCAGTTTGAGGATGCTCAGTCAGTAAGTGATACCACCAGCCTAGCATGTGATAATTGGGTGCATGGAACTTATGAATTGATCAGATGGTAGTTGAGAGGGTCGGTGACCAAGGTAAGAAAGGTGCACACATTCACACCTAGGAGGAAAGGAGCTGCCTAAGTATTCAGGAGGAGCCTTCCTTGAGATCTTTTTACAGGAGATGGAAGCTCAGTGGAAGGAGGAGAAGGAACAGAGAGGGATGTTAAGCTATGTCCTACTCAGCATAGTGGCACGATGGTGGGCTACCCATCAGGAGAGCCTTTTGGAATGGCATGAGGTAAGAATTGCTCTCTCTGTTAGATTCTCTAGAAGCAACGTGCCCACCGCCATCAAGGACTACCATGGGAAGGAGCCTGCCTCTTTCCATATCCAAGAGTGTGAAAGGATCTGGAGAGAAGGCACAAAAGCTTTGCCACCATCCCTTTGGGTGCACAAGTTGTATTCTACACTACAGGGTTACGTGCGCACATGGTACATTCATTCGGAGACACACCGCTAGATAGGGAATTGGCAAGAGCTAGCGGCTGACCTCATTCAAACCTTTGAGTATCAGAGTACCAAGCCATCAGTTGATAAGGCCTTGCAGGTGTCAAGTGCCTTACCATGGGGGATAGTGCCATGGTGGAAGATAGGTTGTTGGAGTTGTTAGGTGGACCAGGTTTGAAGTGCGCTTTGAAGAGGAGGTAGAGGAAACATAAGAGTTATAGCTTGAGCGTGTGTTTTTGGAAAAGGAGAAAGGGAAGTTGGTGTATGTGATTGATGGGAAGGAAGCAAAAATCTTGGATGTTAGCCATTCTGTAGGGACGCGCGAGGTAGTGGACAGTGCTGATAATCACGCGTGCACCTACCATGAGCCCTTAAAGACAAAGAAGGTTAACATCAGTTCAGGAGAAGAATTTAAGGAAGCTATTATTGAAGATTACTGGTCAGAGAAGGAAGTCTCTAAGATCATTGATCTATGTGTGAATTTGAGGATTTATTCCTACATGGGTACTATTATCCAAATGTGCCCCCTACTCATTTTGTGGCTAACTCCCTTTCATTCTTTCCTTCTATTGTGCCTCAGTCATAAATTTTTACTTTTTAGGCACTCAAAACCTTCTGGAAATGACACCATTGGATAGAGCTCTTTCTCAGCTTTCTAGAAAGGTAAAGATTTCCTCCTAACTCCACGTATTTTTCAAGTTATGGCTCGGCAGGGAGTTTTGTGGGAAATTTTCCCTTGCAA
Organism: Taxus wallichiana var. yunnanensis; assembly: GCA_018340775.1. NCBI lineage: Eukaryota > Viridiplantae > Streptophyta > Pinopsida > Cupressales > Taxaceae > Taxus > Taxus wallichiana. The sequence continues at coordinate 790,574,879 of CM031240.1, read as the reverse complement.
GGTCCGTAGCCAATCAGAACTCGCCACGTGTCCAGGTCAAAAATATCAAAGCGATCTGATTTTGGCCTATTTTTGCCCTAAAACTTCAAATCGCCATAACTTTCGATCCAGAGCTCGGATTTTCACGTTCTTTATATCAATGGAAAGCTGGTGAAATGATCTACAAGATTCCATGGTCAATTTTGAATTTTGGTTCAGTTTGGAGGGAGAAAATCAAAAAACGCTTCTGTTTTCTCACACACGCACCCATGGACGAATCATTCGTTTCAACAACCAATTTTAATGCAAAATGGGTCGCATTCTTCTCCAACATGGTCAAAAATGTCAGGGCATGGGTTTGTAAGGACCTCCATGCTGTTTTTAATGCATTTTGGTCAATGGGGAATGGCTCCCACGTTTTTTCATGTTTTCTCTCTCCTGGGCTCGACCCATGCACTGTAAAAGCCGGATTTGGCTCATTTTTCAAAGGGGGGCACACTTTTTTTACACAACAAGCTTCTGTTTTCACTTTCAACAAGTGATTTTGGGGTATCGGACCTTCCCGAGGGATAGTGCTAATGAGGTTTTTCTACCTCTTTGGTGTTGGAATACAAGGATTTTGATGTTGAAAATCACAATGCAGGCTCTGTGAATGCTTTCAATCCTTTGTATGTGTTGTTTGCTTCATTTCAAACCCTTGTTTACAGCTTATCAACCATTAAAGGCATGATGTTTTATGTTGCAATTTTTGATTTTTGTCAATTTTCATGAGCAAGAAGTGCTCACCACTCCTTTGTGTATCACCCTTATCGTTTAGTTTTAATTTTTACATTTCTTATCCTGTCTCCTTGCAAATTAAGATAAAATTAGGATCCGAACCTCTGCAGTTGTGCAAATAATAGATCTGATCAGAGGAGTTTGAGGAACCAACCTCTAATCTGGAGATTCCTCTCTCATTTTACAAGTCCCACACTTGGAGAGAGGTTTCAATGTTGTGCAATCACACTGGATGCCTGAAACATCAACTTAGAAACCTGATTTGCATCCGTTTCAAGCGCTGATTTGTAAGGTAACAACTACCCATGAGCTCAAAGGCATCCACCATTCCTTAGGGAGATGAAGATAAAGTATTGAAGGACGGTGCGTGCATGGGCGTGAAATCTATTCCTTTACGATTGGATTTTGGGGTACCACCAAGTTCGGATTGCAAAGGAAGACCAGGAGAAGACAAATTTCGCCATAAGAAAGTGGGGAGTTTTGCATATACGGTCATGCCCTTTGGGTTGAAGAATGTGATCTGCTTTTTTTTCGCACATGCACAGGGTGCAAGCATTCGGGACTTCATCCATAAGTTTCTTGGTCTATTTGGATGATTGGACGTGTATGGTCTAGTAAAAGACCATTGTGACAATCTGAGGTTAATGTTTGAGAGGTGTAGGAGTTGAGGATATCCCTCAACATTAAGAAGTGTGTATTTTACTACACCCTTTGGGACTTTATTGGGGTATATCATATGTAAGGAGGGCTTACTAGTAGATCCTGCCAAAGTTACAATTATTGTGGGGTTGGGGGAGCCTACTAGCTTGAGGCCCTATTGCAAAGCAACATGCATTCCTTGGGCATATGGGTTATTGTAGGAAATTCATCAAAGGGTATGCCAAGATCGCGCTCCTTTAGAGGAGTTGCTCGTACATAAAAGTGCCTTCCATTGGGAGAGGCGCAACATAGGGCGCTTGACACATTAAAGGATAGGCTTTTCACCGTGCCTATATTATGTTTTCCCTCTTGGACAAGCCCTTCCATGTCCATGTAGATGCCTCAGAACCGCTATTAGAGAGCAAGTGCTTGCACAACCGGTGAAGGAATTGTCGATCATCCCCTATGTTTTGCAAGCGGAAGTTGACACCAAAGAGCACTAGCAGATTACACCACGACTAAGTGAGAATCATTGTCAATGATCTATGCGCTTTTCAAGTTCGAGCGAGATCTCTGGCAACACCCTTTGTATTTTACATCGACCACATGACATTAAAGTATTTGGTAAACAAGCCTATTCTACAAGAGCGCATATGTCGGTGGGTGTTGTTGTTCAAGAGTTTGAATTCATAGTAGTAGTGAAGCTTGGGAAGAGTAATTGTGGGTCCGATCATCCGTCAAGAATTGATTCGGGGAAGACATGCAAAGCATTGAGAGACAATGCCAAACGCGCAACTATTTAGGTTGTGGTGCGCCCCTTGGATATGGAGGAGATTGCAATATTTTTAAAGGAAGGTGTGGCGCCGGAAGGAATGAAGGCATTAGAGAAGAAACAACTAGCCATACGCGTCATGCCCTACATGTTGATCAGTGGAGACTTATACAAGTTGGGACGTGATGAAGTTTTGTGCAGGTGTGTATTAGAGCATGAACACCTCGCCATCATGGAGGAATCACACAGAGAGGAAGTGCGGGTGGGAATTATGCGGGTGATGCCACCGTGCGTAAGATATTAATGATAGTATTTTGGTGGGAAATCATGTACAAGATTGTAAAGACTATTGTAAAGCGTGTGACCATTGTCGAGTTCATCGAAGCCAAGAAAGAGAGATGAAATGCTTTTGCTCCCATACTTAGCACAAAACCTTTTGAAAAGTGGGCAATATACTTTGTAGGCCCTATTGCACCCAAGAGGGCGCGATAGATTGGGTCATGCTATGTCATCACTTACATGATCTATTTGACAAGGTGGTGAAAGGAATCCCCAACTAAAGACCCATAGCAGCCTGGTCAACGACAAGATTTTTGTGGGAGAACATTATCACGAGGTATGGATGTCGTTTTTGAGTTTAACTAGTGATAGGGTACACATTTCTTGAATGAGATTATGAGGATCCTGTTAGCGAGATTCATGGTGGCTCATCACAAGACTACACCCTATCACCTTTCAAAAAATGGAAATATTAGGCATTCAACAAAATAATGAGTCATACCCTGACCAAAATTTGTGATGTCAGAAGACAAGATTGGGATGACAAAGTATCAATAGTATTATGAGCTTACAGGACAACATATAAAAGGCTAAACAAAGCCACACCGTTTCAGTTGGTGTTTAGCATAGAATCTATTCTACTAGGTTGAATTCATGTTACCTTATCTGTGAATAACACACATAGGAGGGTTGGCTAATGAGCAAGCGCTAGAAGAAAGAATTGATGAGTTAATGAAACTGGATGAGAGACGATCACTCGCCAAGTGGATCCAAATAATAGAGAAAACAAAGCAAAAATCTTGGCATGATCACCACATCAGAAACAATAAGTTTGAGGTTGGGAAGATGGTCTTACTGTATGATTCTAAGTTTTGCGCCATCTTGGGAAGTTGAAAGTCCATTGGTTGGGTCCCTACACAATCTCATACATCCTTGATTCGGCACGTGATAGTTACAAGCTACTGGATGGAACAAAATTGCTTGGACACTTCAATGGGAGTAGGCTAAAGCCCTACTATAAATAAGTCTTCTTGGTGTTTGTAAATAAGGTAGTTTTTCCAGTTAGTTTAGAATTTTCCTTTATGCATTTATTTTCTTGTGTTTCCCTTTCGCGTTGTTGTTTTGTTTTGTGCCTTGGGCATCGGTAACCTTATTACTTTTTGAGAATTTGTGAGTGCGCAGAGGACCATGCGTATCATTTTAGTGTGGGGTGGAGTAATGTGAAGGAGAGCATGGTTAAAGTGCCAAGGAAGTTTGTGTTGAAAATCCCAATTGAATGGCCTTGTTGAAAGAGGTGTTGGAAATAAAATATGGAAAAAGGATGGTTGGTGCCAAGATAAAGCTACTTTTAGATCCCACATACAAAGGAGGAAAAAGTGCATTAAGCAACACGAGGTAGGCGAGAGAAAAAAATAGGACAGAAGAAGTGCCTTCGGCGCTGGTTACGCATGCGCAAGAGTCTCCTGTCATGTTGGATTGGTTGTGCGCCAGAAGGTTGGAGGATTTTCCGTGCGTAGGTTTGGGCACGTGAGGGAAAGTGCTGAAGACGGGATTTGTTTGAAAAAGCCACATTAAATGTTAAAAGTATGGTGGTAGGTGAAGTAACACTTAATGCTTAAAAAGGGAAAAACTATAAATAAAGGGGTCGAGGCACTTCATTATTCACTTTGTGTATAAGGAGAAATAAGTTCTTTTACACCTTTGCAAACTAGGGCTTCCAAAAACTAATCCATGTGAAGAAACATTTGGAGAGATTGAAGCATGAGTAACTAGTTCGGATTTACGAACTAGGAGGAAGGGATTTCACGGGCGTAGGAAAAGTGGGAGAAGGCGCCATCTTGTGAAGGGAGTATCCCAGTTAGGGTTTGAAGAACTAGGGCATGGGGTTAAGAAATTTTCTTCACAAGTTCAAGATCTAAGGTTGGAGAGAGTGGAAGAATAGAGTAACATGGAGTGATTGAAGTGGTAAGAAGACCTAGATAATGGCACCCAAGAAACCAGTTAGCACACCCAAGAAGGGCAAGGGAAAGCAACAAGAAACTGATGCACGCACAAATGAAGAGTGGTATGCAAAATGTAGTACCCAAATGGAGTATTGTTGGGGAAGGAGTGGGAGTCCCATCTTAGAAACATGTCTAGTGAATGACTATAATCATCGGACAAGCATAATCGAGAAGGAGATGGCACTAGAGTTAGTGCGCCCAACAAACAAAAGGACACTAGAAGGTTTGCCCATATATAATGATGATGTGAAGGTTAAGTTGGAGAAGGCAGAGTTATTAGAACTCTTTGAGTTGCCCTACTTTGGGAAACCTGAGCACTTATATCAATGGCTAATGTCACGCGTGCATTAGGACTACTTCCACTTTGCAGGGTGCAAGATGTGCATAACCCCTCAGCTCATTTCAAATTTCACAGGCCTCATCTGTGAAGGAAATGGTTTGGAGGATGACTTGACCAAAAAAGAGGTGATTAAGGAAACTATCGCCACCTATACATACAAGAAGGGGTCAAGGTATTATGATGTTGCACAGACATTAAGGACCCAGTAATGAAGATGGCTGCACACCTGGTGTCAAAATTAAATGGCTAGGAGAGATGGACCCAAGTTAATAAGCCATGGTTGAATGTTTGCAAGAAAATTTCAGAGGGTACCATCTACAACTTGTCGCATTCATCGCAGATGAGATTGTCAACTACGCGAAGGAAGGTGATAGGATCCTTTTTGGAAATGTCTTACTAACCATTGTGTTTTCGGAGATCAGGGTACCGGATGCATCAGACAAGTTCATGTGGGAGTACCCTACTGAAGACCCCTCACCCGCTAAAAGGTTTGAGAAATACACTTGTGACACTATGACAACAGTGCACAAGGTGCACTTGGAAAAGTAGTATATGCACCTAAGGAACGCGTTTGGGGCAGAATGGAGAATTATCGAACAACTACTAGCGGCCACTAGGGGTGAAGCAGAATTTGCTGTGTACCAACATTTTTCTGGGCAGATTCAAACTATCAGCTGAGACATGGAGCCCATGGTGCAAGCTCCCCTTTGCCTTCACAACTCAATACTTCCAAGCGGGAGTAAATAGGTTCAAGGAGTCCAAGAAATTTAAGCTGGACCTTGGTAATCTGAACCAGGATCACAGGGAATTGTGCAAAGGGTTGGTCTACCCTGGCAAGTGCACATATGTGGAACAAGACGTGTTGGATGAAGTTCAAATGACAAGGCCCATGACTTTGCCCATCACGAAGGATCCATAGTGCACGTGTACATCCGCATAAGACCCAAGTCTAAGAAGGGCACATATTTGGAGAATGAGGTATCTATACCTCAGGATCCAACTAGTAGTAAGAGAACCATGCCCAAACACGAGGAAAAAGAGACAAAAAAGAAAATTCCAAGTGTGGTGGAGACACAGGCAATAGGTTCCCCTAGGATGAGCGCCCAGGACCAGTATGTACGCATGTGCAAGAAGAGGCCCATAGTGAAAGAGAAGACTCCAGAGCCAGAAAAGCCATCAGATAAGGAGTCCTTGGGAGAAGAAGAGACAAAGTCACCTACACCGAAATCTCTGGTTAGGAAGAAGCAGAGGGTAGAAGAAGAGACCATCTTGGAAGAGACTGAGAATTTGGACAAGTACATAGGAGAAGAGGATGATAGTGAAGAAGAAGTTAGTGGGGAAGAGGATCCTAGAAAAGATCAAGGGCCACCTATCTTCAATGTGCATGATTCGGAAGAGGAAGGTGGAGAAGAGGAATAGGGGTTCCTATTCAGCGGCGGGGAAGAGATAGCGTTGAGTAGGAGAAGGAGGAGAGTGTTGAAGAGGAACACATCAACACTAGAGGCCCCATTTTGACTGTAAGTATACCTAAGGGTATTCTCATAGGAGGAAGGCGCGCAACGGGGGAGAGGCCAGAGATGGGTTATATTGATGACCCCTAGAAAGTGTTTCACGCGTGGTTCCAAAGTACAATTCTAGCAGAGGAGCTTGTAGGAATGTCATCTTTTGACAGGAGGTTGCATATCCACGGATGAGGAAGATGATCTCATGGGAAATTGAGTCCCACCTTGATGAGCCAAAGTTTGAGGTAAGCCACGGGCAATAATAACATTGCCAGGACCAAGAGAAGATAACCTAGTAGTGGATACCCAACAGCTCTCGGATGAACAACTGTGTAACACACTCAACAAGGTCTTCGTTGAGATCGAGTCTAGACTCTTCGAGTGAAATGATAGGATCAGAGATTTGAAAGGGGAGCTAAAGAAGAAAGAGGAAGAGCTAGCTACATTGACAAAGGAGCTAAGCCAAGAAAAGTTGATCAACGCCCAGTGGTAGCGTGAGTTGAAGGATGAAAAGGCTAAGGTATGCACTGTGTACAAGAAGGTGGAATCCATTAACAAGGCTATAGTTTTAAAGTATCCGGACCTAGCATCACCTACGCGTAGAAGTATGGATTTAGCTTGGGATGCCTGGAGGATTTAACAAGGGTCCTCACCATGGAAAGACAACCGCTAGCTTTGGAGTCTACAGAAGAAGTGGCCGGATGACTAGAGAAAGAAGATAAGTTGAAGATCGTAGCGCTCGTCGCGGAATACAACAAGGTTCTTGCTGATTTAAGGGCTACTTCCCAGACTGCTGAGGCCACATATGACAATTGCGCGGACAAAGACAAAGTGGCAGGCACCTTATTCGCCACTCATGAAGCGAACTCAAGGAGTTCCAGGAGAAAAACAAGGGGAATAGGGCGGAAAGAGATAAAATCCTTGCCGAGGTCGAGAAGAAATATGAAGCCATTGAAACCTTAAGGGGTTCAATCAAAAACCAGTTGAAGGAACTATATCCATGTATTACACGAAGAATGGACGCGACTGGAGGATGTTGGCAAGGAGTTAGAGAAAATCATTAATACTATGAGCACGCAAGGAGATGGAATAAATTTTGGGGAGGTGAGTGCCCTTGTTGGCGAACTCTGTTAGAGAGCGCGGTAAGAAGTCGATGCCTAGAACAAGTTGGAGGCCGACTTGCAAAAGGATTTTCCTAGCTTGTTGCAGTGATTCCTTCACGCTCCCATTCTTTCTTCTTTACCCATTCTTTCATCCCCTTATTCTTGTTCCAAGGCATAAGCTGTTGTATTCCTTCTTTCACTACGAAGTGTTCCGGACGGAGAATACGCGTAGTGTGGGGTGATGTTGGGCCCTAGAATGTTGACTAAGTACAAAAGGTGCGTAGGCGTGTAAGGCCCAAGTTAAAGAAAGGCACGCAAGGACAAAGCGCACAAGGTAGGGTTTAAGAGAAGGGTTTAAGGAAGCCGGTGGCGCGTGCATGAGACAGAACCAAGGGTTTAGGACTTAGCCAAATTAGGCGTTCGAGGTAGAACATGTGAAAATCATGACCCGAATGTGTATGCTGAGTGGATAAGGTGCCAGGTTGGTGACAGGTTGGCCCAGGAAGGCGCATGCCTGTGGTAGAAGCTTCTAGAAGCACATCATGGTAAGAAGTGGAAAGCTCAGGCTTGGGAGAGCATGCTCGCATGAGGGACCACATTAAGACACTTGGCATCGGATCGAGGCGCCCGAGGATGAGTTGGCAGTCCCGTAAAGGCTATAAATACAAGCACTGTAGAAGTAAAAGAAGAAGAACGAGAAGAGGGCGGAGCTCTACGAAATATTGCAAGAACTCTGTTAGTCGGTAATTGTATTTGGGAAAGGATGTATTGGGTATGGGGATTGTAATTTTTCTTTTTGACAACCTAGCTACATTGGTCCAGTTGTAATGCATGACTACGGTCTGCTTCTCTGTGACATTCTATAATGGCTCCATGGATGTAATAAGGTTACCAGTTATATGAATATGAATATTAATGATTCTGATGCATACATCTTTCTCTTAGGTTATCTCTCATTTATGTTTATGCTAAGTATGGGTGCTTGTATACATCTTTTTGTTATGGTACAAGTTATATAATCTATTAAATACTCTCTGTCTGGAATGACTGCAAGGATCTAGAGACCGTTACGAGCTCTATGGTTCTTGTATGTCTTAATTCCGTTTAAATCTCTTAAGCAAAAATCATAGATGATGATGTTTCCCACTAAACTCACATAAAAGAGAGACTCGAAACATGCGCGTGCCTCGGGTGAGCACCCAACTTCCGCTGGGTGATAGGCCGGTGCGCATGGGGTTTCTTTCTTTTGTGATAGGGGTAAAAATGACTATAATAAGCATTCTATCATATGCATTACCACTGCATATCCAGAGTGGAGTCAATGTATGCATGCATATAAATAGTTTCAATGAATAATTGATGCACAAATTTTAGTGCATCCATATCATGTTGTTGTATTATGTATTTAATATTTATGCTTTGTTTTCTTTTAGTAGTTAACATTTCTCTTGCATTTTTCAAATGGAAATGTGGTAATCGTAGACCAATACCTTATACTTGAATGCGATTGGACATTCATACAAGTCTGTAAATATAGGATGGCCTTGATCACCAATGGGGCCAACTTCCTGAAGATGCCATGACACAAGTTAGATGAGTGCATCAAAATTGAAGAAATATATGAGATTCTCAAGTAATGAATAATATTTTCTAGGGTTAATTTTGAAACCATGCAAATTACACAAATTAGGAGAAAACTATAGCATGAAAGGAAAGATAGACATACAGAGTCAAATTTGGAATTTTCCATAAATGCAATGTATATCTTCCTTCGACCTATAAGGGTCAAGTTTTGAAAACATCTTCATAATTATTCACTATTTTCTCATTAACACTCTTATAGGTCCAAGTATACCTACAAATGCATTCTTGTCAATTGATCCATCAACATTATTTCTCTATTATGTATGGCTAGGTTAAAAATTTTGGTTTTCTTTTATGACAATTATTCACGATTTTATTATTAACACTCTTATAGGTACAAGTATACCCGCAATTGCATATTTGTCAATTAATCCATAGACATTATTTCTCTATTGTGTATGGCCAGGTCAAAAAGTTTAGTTTTCTTTTATGGCAAATATTCTCAAATGAGGTTGGTAAAATAGGCTACCACCGAATATTTAGGGAGCCTTGGGTGCCTTTTACAAGTATTGGAAGTGAGTGTATCAATGTAGTACCATAAAATTTCTAGGTTAGCAAATGAGATAGTGTTTAATAGTGTGATTCGTACCGGTTCAACCAAGAAAGGTGTTAGAGCCTTTGATGAATGGATTAATGAAATTTTGTGTTCATGATTCATTGTGTCTTGCCATTGTTAGAAAATTTTTTTCTTCTAATTGTGTGTGGATAAATTCTGGTTAAAACTTGTAAAAATATGCTAGTGCCTATTTACAAGATTAACCCCTCTCTCAAAGTTCTCACTCCCACTATCTCACCTCTCAAGCAAATTCTTCCCTTGCACTAGGTGCAAGCATTTTCCACAGGTTCAATGGAGTGTTCCTATGTGATCCCCAGCCTATTGGCCACCCACGATATTTGTTTTATCTGCATTCAATAAAGGGAGCCTCCCCTTTCACAAGCAAGAGGGACATAGTCTCGAGTGTTGGTGAAAATAAGCTAATTTGTCCTTGTGACAAATTATTTCGCCACAACTTCGGAAGAAGAACGGAAAATCTTCTCATTTTTTGAGAGGAAGCTCTACTAAGGGGTTTCCATTTATTTTCAAGGTTCTATTTCAGATTTCCAATAGTATTTAAAGGTCAGAGTTGCAAATTTGTGTTGATTCCAGCTAGGATTTGAAGGTGGAATATTGTTGCTAAATTCTATCTTGCATTTCCATCTTTCCTAAAATGGATCGACCTACCTTGGGGACAATTCTGAGTGATCTAGGGTACGTTTGGACCATATCTAATTTGTTGTTCCATAATTAAATTTTTGGAAGCCAAGATATACTGATTTGCATGTGTTTTGGCCAAGGAAACTCTATTTTCAGTCATGTCTAAGAGTTATTCGTCTACATATTTATAAATAAAATTCTAGCGCTTTTATTGATCCAAATCTGGTATTTTTCTCATGTTTTTGCATAAATAAAAATTATTGATATGATTGGGTAAAGAATTGAGTTATTTTACTTTGGTTTTGTGGATTTTCACTCTTAGAGCAAGTCGCATTTTCAATATAAAATTTAGATTTGCAGTATTTTGTCAAGCATATGTTCTATAATTTGCTATTATGGTTCAGATTTATTGTTGTTCCATTTAAGGTCAAAAAAATTCCATTTAGGGACATTACAAAATTGGGCGTTAAAAACAAGAAAAATGCATGTTCAGGTCAAAGAAAAGATAAAATTCATGCATCAGTAACTAAGAGTTTGACTTAAGTCTCACTTGTGACGGAACCACTTGGTTCTTGAAGGATGTGATTACGAAACCGTCATTGCATGGTTTACATAATCACCATCATTTTAACGAAACCACCGCATCGGGTAAAAATATGCCACAACTGCTTACATAACCGTCATGGTGGTTGTGGGAACCACCGTTGTGGTTTCGTCTGAAATGGTAAGAAAATGAAAAGAAGGGAAAAGAAAAGAATCTAGAAGGGTGCGGAAGAGTGGAATGAGGCTTAACGGGGGTTAAACGGCTAAGAGAGACTTAGGAAATGGTTTTGAGCTCTTGAAAACATCTAATCCTATTTTCAGAGATCCTCGTCATCATCATTGGGTACTTTAATTCTGGCAACATGCAAAATGGGGTGCGTACAATTACCCAAACTGGATTTGTTGAAGGTAGGTATATCCTTGAGTCTCTCATTACCGGTTGGGAAGGGATGTACTTGGCTAAAAACTCAAGCCAAAATGTGTGCTTGGCTTTCCTTGATTTTAAGAAGGTGTGTGGTAGAATAGAATGGCCCTAAATTTAATTCTCAAGGCTTTTCAGTTTTAGGAAAGATTTTGTATAATGGGAAACATGCCCTTTCAAGATGCTTCAAACCAAGTAGAAGTAAATGGTGAACTCGTAGAATCTTTAGGTCTTTAATGGTCTATTAGGTAGGGATGTCCACTAAGACCCGTGTTGTTTGTTATTGTTGCATAAGCTCTTCATTTTCTTCTCCAAGAATTGTCTCTTGGCCCTCAATCAGGGAATACAAATTCCCAACAATGAAGAATTAGTTGATGCACAATTTGTTGATGATACATCTCATTTCCCTTCTCTTAAAAACTAAGTAACCGCCAGTTGGTGAGAGTACGGTGCGGTAATGCAAAGTACCCTAGATTTCTTGACGGTATGACAATTTTTTTTTGCCTTGGGTATGTCCGTACAAAAATATTTTAAAATAGATATAGAGAGAAATTATAGACTAATAAATTAAAAATTAGAGAAAGAGAAAGAGGATAGTTTTTGCATTTGTGTTTTGTTTGTGTCTTTTTGTAGTCTTCTATCTTTGTTTTTGTGTTTGCTTTACTTTTAGGGTTAGAATTAGTTTTATTATTATTATTATTTATCTTTTTGTTGACTTTTGATTGGAAAAAAAAACAAAAATTAAAAATTCATTTTAACTATGGGTACATCCTAGGCGTACAAGTACATCTGCGCAGCGTACTCAAGGGATACCATACCCATACCACATCTCGGCACGTACTGTATCAACTAATTTTAACTTCACAAAATTACTAAGTATGATTTTTTAAATTTTTTTTTTCAAAAGTGTTCTTTCACGTGATTTCTCATCCCCATCGTGATCGTATTGTTCTTGTGATCATTCTGGTCTTCGTTTCATTCATTTCGGTGAGAACTCCTCCCACTAGGTCGCAAACTACGTAAATAATTTATTAATTAATATTTAATTAATTTATTACCCTTTTATTTAATAAAATTAATTTTATTAATTTTGGGGTTTTTAATTAAATAAATATTAATATAATATTTATTAAAAATCAATCGACAAGTTTTATTTTAATTACTGGGGGAAAATAAAATTCACTTCTTCCAATTGCGAATGCCAAATTGGCTTTCCGCACCCGGATTTCCCTTTCCTGGAAAAATCTTCTTTTTCCCCACTTGTGGAATTTCTCTTGCTGATTGCCAACCCAACTGGCTGGCAAAATGGAAAAATATCTCCCAATTTCCCACATGGGGAAATGGATGGGAATTGTTAGCCTGCTTTGCCATCACACGGGCAAATGATTAAACTTTTTCCATATTTCCCTGACAATTAATGCCCACTTCCCGGAGAAAGAGGAAATTGGTTATTTCAATAGAAAGAAATAAACGGTTACGGGAAAGCTTCTTTAATCCTCTTAATTTTTCCTCCGTGAAAGACTGTTGGAAAAGTCATGCGAAGAAGCTTTCAATATTTCTAACTTCTTATTTTCTCTATAGAAGCGTTTCTGAAATATTTTAATCACGTTCCTCACAAAGCTTATCCAGACATTTTTCCTCTGCATTTCCACGTGCCAGGGAGAAGAGATAACGGGCCAATACACAAGGAGAGAAGTTCCCACGCCTGCAATAAGAGGATAGTCCACGTGGGAAAGGAATAAAAATTCATAAGTTTTCAACACAACCATGACAAGAAGGATTTTCCATGCCTTTGCATTGAAGGAAGCCCACGTTGAAAGGAAGAAAGAAACAACTCCATTCACATGCCAAGAAGGATAAAAAACCTACACAAGCATTTCTTTTTGCAAATCCACGCATTTACTTTTCAAGCAAAGAACCACATTTCCATGCATTTATCAACGAATTATTAAAAAAACATTTTGAGATATTCATGCGTGTTTTGCTGAAAATTACATCCACGTGGCCAAGGAAAATTACCACACACCATCAATAGTCTTCACATGAGAACAAAGAAGAAAGCCATAAGGAGATATCCACACATTTTTGCAGTAGTCTCCACGTGGCAAGGAAAAAGTATACTTTTCCCATGCCGGGTAGGAAAAAGAAAGACCAATCCGAGCATCCGCCAACACTAGCCGAAACAAAAATAAAATAAATCAGTCCAAACAATATCACGTTTGCACAAAAAAATAAAATTAATGAAGAAAACAATAGATGCGGAAAGAAAGTGCCGCGGGTTGTATCTGTTGAAGTAATCAACTTTGGAGCTCGATATCTCGAAGATGGATGATTTTCATGAAAATAAATCATTGCCCACATTTTTAATCATGTTAAGGTGCTTCCATAGTCATTTTGAAAATTCACAACACCTCGTTTGATATTTTTCATGAAGTGAATAACACGCAGTGTCATTTGATTTACTTGCACGCACAATTTCAGCTTGTCGGAAGGCCTACTTTGAGAATCCGTATTTCAAGCCCGAATAATTGTCAAGAAAATGGTTTTATTCGTTGAATTATCCCCATATTCATATACTTCTTTGAAAAATTTTAAATGTACAAGACTTCGGTTGATATATTTCATGGAGCCAAATAAAATGCAGCTTGCTTAATTTCGTTCGCACAGCATACAGCTTTCAGCCTATCAAGGAGACTGACTTTGAGGGTTGATATTTTGAACTCGGATGATCATTAAAAGAAAATTATTATTTATTTGAATTATCCCCATATTCATATACTCCCTTGCCAAGTTTTAGATTCCCAAGGTGACATTTGATATTTTTACCAGGATAAAACCAAACGAGATTTTCGTAGTTTTACACCTGCATTTTCCTAGTAGTTTCATAAGAGTCAACTTTGACCTTTAATATTTGACTGAATAATTTGATTGGGAAAAAACCTTTGAAATTAAAAACTTGTGGTACCTTAATAGACTCCCTCATCCAATGAGAGTTTCTCAGAACAAGATTTACTATTTTTCCCAGGGCAATTTCAGAGGCGATTTGTGTAGTTTTGTAAGAAGGAAGTAATAGCCTGAAATCACGTTTCTGTCACAATCATGTCATCTTCAAACAAAATGATGTTGCGGTATGGATTCTAGGGCATTCTACTCACCTTGACACTCCATTCATAGTATGAGAACATCGCCGATACCAACTTGGGACACGTCGATGTAGGTCGATTTTGCGATCGCATATCAATCAAAGGCGAGTCACAATTTTCCCGACGCTTGTTCTGAATTGGTCATCACTTGCATGGATGCACCAAAATACCTATACAATGTGGTGATTCAACTCCAATGGCTCCGGCGCAAAACTTCCGCTTCCTCATTATGCGGTATAGGTTGTAGCTATTGGCAGAGGTCTCTTCGGAGTCAAAAGCCATTGATATCGGTAGAGATCGATAATGGGAGAAACTTGTCTACATCAATTGTCTTCACTTAATCATTGTATGGATATATTCATTGAAAAATCAAAATCAATGACAAGTGCATTTGTGTGGATCATCAAGAAAGGCCACATCATTCAAGTGTGTCCTTATCAATTCTCGCTTAAGAATGACGCGATACTTCATCGACCGGTCTTAAAGTTGGAGCGTTATCGAATGGATGATAGTGAGCGGATCGGAATGAAAACACTTCGAGATGGTAACAAAGATGAAAGACATAACTTCTCAATGGAAAAAGATCGGATGTTGGATTCTGATAAGCCAAGGTGGCGTAACGACTATGGTCTCATGAAAAATGAAGAATTCACCGTGGGAAGTTATTTAAAGTATGTGGAGAATTGTGTGTAATTGTGAATGTGAATGCGAATAAAGACAAAATTGCTCACACCAGGATGTTGCTCAAATGAAGAGGTGGATGAATTACTCAAGTTTCAAGCTCGACTCTCTTGTCATCTAGAGGATTGTGGAGCACGGTTAATGAGTTCATTCTCAGTATGACCGGGATAGGCGGACTCTTGGCCCAATGGATAAGGCACTAATCCTAGGTGTCTTGATCTAGGTGGTGCATTGCTGACTAGGATGTCTATGTGTGTGTCCAAGTCATTTAAGTGGGGTCCACATGTACCCATTGCTTTTTGTTATAAAGTGGTGTTATTAAACTCACTTTTGGAATTTTTTGATAACTTAAGTGGTTTCTATTTTTCAAGTTACTTTTTAAAAGTTGGTTGAAAAATTCAAGGTCATTTAAGATGCCCTATTTAATGTTCATGTAAACCCTAACTACTTTGTAACCAAATTTTGGGTTATAAAAGAAAGTCAAGGGCTCATTTGTAAGGGTGACTTTGAGAGAGGAGAAGAAAATAATTTTGTGTGCAAGCTTTATTTCAAGGAAAGAAAATTTTTGTTCTTTTGTGAAGATGTTTTGGAGTTAATGTGATATGAACTTTGTGTCTCATTCATTGTCTCTTGTAACATTTGATGTCGATGTTTGAATCTTGTATGCAAATATTGTCTTGGATCTTATTGTCAACTATATTAATACATTGTTCTAGTTCACAATGAACAAGATCTGATTATCTACTTGCTCATGTGTGTTCCCTTTTACTCATTCTTATTTAGCTAACTCAAACTCTGTTTTATTTGTGTTAGTTATTCATCGTTCTTCTTCGTGCAATATTAGGCTCTGATTTTACCTAACTCTTGCATGTTCCTTCCATTCATTCCTTTCCATTCCTTTCCATTCCTTTCCTTCATTCCATTCCATCTCCCTCTTTCAATTTTCTTTCCATTGATGTTCCAAAATACCCCCACATACAATTTTGAATGTACAAATGTAAATACAATTATGATTTTCAATAAATTCAGCCTCACCTTCATTGAGGAGGGACTTCATTCCCATCTCAAGCTGCATGTCATTTGCATGCGTGCAAATCCATACGCTAACAAGACCTAAGTTAGGTACAAGGCTAGGGGGATGAACTGACTACACAGCTTGAAAAAGATAAATTCCAACAAAATTCCATTATATTAACAATATACTGCAGTCCCACTAGCTCTCTCTGCCTCCACACTAAAAAATATGGTTGCTTGGTTGGGATGACTCCTACGATTGGATTTTGGAGCTAGGCTAGTCATGAGGTGGGCCACATAAATTTGTTAGATATATAGGGATCCTCTTCACACTTATTCCTTTGTTCATGAGATGTGGCTATGGCTTTTGGAGAATATTATTAAGAAGGTCGCTAAGTAGCAAAGTCACCTTTTGTTTCTCCTAGAAGACTTCAAGTTTGTTAGAAGGTTATTTCCTCATTTAATATTTATTTTTCCTCTTGTTGGATATTTTGTAACTCACAATTTGATACACTCGATAAAATTATTAGAGATTTCTTTGTTTTGATGGTAAAGGTAATAAAAAGGGGCATGCAATGGTGTGCTCTATATGTTGTAAACCTAAAACTTTAGGCAGCCTTCACTTAAAAGATTTGAAAACTCAAGGTATTGCATTGGAAGTTAAATGGATTCTGAGATCCTTTGAAGGCCTTGAGACTTGAAAGGTGCTAGTTAGAGATAATATCCAAAAAGCTCATCATAAGGGTAAACCTCCTTGGAAGTGATTGAATTTGGTTGATCTTATGATTGGCTCCTTCCTTATAAGGACAATAGGCTCCCCTATTTTTGGTACATCGTGGAAGGCATGGGAAATGATTTAACACCTTTTGGTGAAGCAACCAACTTGTCACTAGTTTGGCACATGTCATGGCTTTAGATCCTTGTGGTGGAACTTATCCGAGTGCTCTGGTGTGCTTCCTTCCGGTGTTGTAGTGGAAGATGATGTGGAATTTGGTCCACCATAAAATGGGTTGAGGGTCTTCCTCTTACTAAAATTATAGCCATGCAACTCTATGAAAAGCTATCCTTTTCCAAAGAGGTCATTTTGTTCTTTAATAGGAAATGGTTTTTGTTTTATCCATCTCATAAATGGAAGGATAGATTCTCTATTATCTAGGCATCTTGTATTGAGCCCAAAAAGGCCTGTTTTGGATGGTTAACTCCACCAAAAGATTGTTGTTGGATCTCTTATTGCTAGCAAAAATGGTTATGGACATGATTATTTTGTTGTTTGTGGCGAAGTGGAAATTGTTGAACATTTGTTTTTTTGGAAAAAAAATAGTCACCCATTATATTGATAAAAATATTAGATTACATACTATATCATGCTAAACATGGAAGCTATTAGCCATATCTCTAGCACTATAAACAAAAAGAACAATATGAATAATCATTGAGAAGAGTCAAGATTTATGATTTTCCTAATTTATTCTTGTATCTTTATTTACCACCATAGGGGAGGTAGCCCGTAGAAAATGATGTCCTTGTTGTCAAGTGCCCAATTACATCAACCTTATTACTCGTCTAGGGATGTGGGTGAACCGAATCTCCTAAACCCGTTGCTGAAGTTTTTAAATTTCAAACACTTCCTTGATTTATTTTTTTCATGTCTTTGTGCATGCTTAATTTGAAATCCTTAGTTGTATGTGTGGTCTTAAGTATTTTTGAGTTACTATTTCTTGGATTAATGTTGCTTTTGGATTTGTCTAATTTTCTTCAAAAAGGTTTTTCTTATCATGTCCACTAAAATTCTATGGTTGATTTGGAAGAACAAAAGTAAATGTATTTGAAGGTATTGGTAGGAGGCTTACTTGAATTCACAAGTGAAGTCACCATCCATGTATTGATTATGCAGCTCATCATACAATTGAACATTCGTAAAGGAGAGCTGAAACATTTTTTAGGACTGAAATCCCTAAAATTTCTTCCGAGTCTTTCTCGGACCAGGGGACTTCCCAAATTCACTCCTTCACCGACTGGCAAGTTAAACAGTGAGGCTACTGAATTTGAGGTATTTGAGGAAGACTGAAACTCATTAAAGATGCTTACTTCCAACACTATAGTGGGAAAAATCTTGATAGGATGTGCATAAACCAAGTTTTTGATGCAATCTATGCTTCTCTTCATAGGATTGAGGCTAACCAAGCATGTGAAGTTGCTCGGAGATTGATTATGAAAAGGGGTGGGTATAAATGCTCCTCATCCTCCCTCGGGCTCTCTGTGCTCTGATGCAAGTGTGAGGTGGATTCTTTGGGTACTGCACTTTCTTCCTCTTCATCCCTTGCTAATTCTCCTACACCTAAGCATGATTATGGTGTTGTACTTCATAGGTGGATGGAAACAATGATTGAGAAAAAATATGAACATGACAATTAAGAGGCTGCATGCCATTTTGTAAAGGTAAGAACATACTATAGGAAATGCTTATATGAACACCCGAGCTCCCGATGCTGGTCCTAGCTTAACTAGTGTGAACGGAAGGATTCCAGAGGGTCTTCTTCCTGTGGGATTACTACCGATGTTGGATGTCCTGGAGGGAATTATTCTCCATGATGACCATGTTAAGGGACCCGAGGATTGAGTTGCATCTTCTTTCTTCTCCATTGATGACCTAGTTGACATTTTCCAAATTGAAAAAGATAAATGCTTGGCTATAGAGGTGAACTGTGACCTTCCCTATGTTGTAATGTTTCAGTTTATTGGATTTTCTTTCAATGATTGGGTCTAATATTGATGCTTTTAATATGTAATGATGTGATTTTTCGTCCCCACACGGAGGCCTACTTTGATTGTGGTACTAGTTGGTTATATTTTTGATTGTCCCTTGGGACATATATTGATTTTTTATGCTCATCAAGTGTTTAAGATTAAAACAATATATTCAAGACCTAGTCAACAACGGTGATATAGAAGTGGACTCTGCTTCCATTTCCAAGTCTCCAAATGAAAACTTAGGGATCTTTAAAGAGCCTTTTCCCAATCACAAAGAAAAGAAAAATCCAGATTGGGGACAATCATCTTAGAATAAGAATGCTAACTATGTGTCAAACAAAGACCATTTTGATGCCTTGATAGGTTGTGTTGATCCACTCATTGAGAAAATCAATACGATTAGAATTAAAACAAGAGAGTGCACCATGGAAACATGACGGGCTTACCTTGTTATCTTTGAACCTACTCCCCTCCTCCTCAAGAGAGTCACTATGATGTGTTAGATCAACTAGAGAAGACTACAACTAAGATTTCAATCTTAGATCTTCTAAAGATTTCTAACATCCATAAGGATATACTTTGCAAAACCTTACAAGGATCAAGAGTATCTATTGATGTTGACCCAACGCATTTATAGGCCATGGTAGTGCAAATCGCTCCCACAAGACACATAACCTTCAGTCTGATAGAATCCTTAACTGAAAATCCCTCCCATAACCTGCCCTTACATATTGAGGTAATAATCAAGCATATGAAGGTCAAGAGAGTGCTTGTGGATGGTAGATCGTGTCTCAACATTTGTACTCTTAAACTAGTTCGTTAACTAGGATGCACAAAAGATGATTTGGAAACAAATGTCATCACCATAAAGGCATATGACAATAAGTGGAATGATCGCTTCTCATTGAAAGTGGGTCCCATAACCCATGATACGAAATTCCATGTCTTGGACTTGGAACTACATTACAAAATCTTACTTTGTTTCCCATGGATTCATGTCATGCAAGCCGTGCCATCAACGTATCATCAATGTTTAAAGTTACAACATGAAGGAAAAAAACTTACTATACAAGGAGACCCCAAACCTTTTGTCATTGCAGAGCATTGTTAGGGTATTTTCCTACCATCTACAAGTGTCCCCGTCATGAGATATTTTTGTCCCTGTTCAGTCAAAGGCCCTCGCTTCATGAGTGGATTCAGATACCTTGTCTACTAATGACAACGATGCTTCCACTTCACAAATCCCTTTTGTAACATGAGAGGTGAAGCTTATACCAAGAGGTTGTGGAGAATATGATTTGTAACAAGCTCTTATGATCCAAAATATTCCCCTATCTGTCAAAGCGCATGGTAGACCATGTTACAAATTTGAAAGATCAAGGGGGAACTACCCCTTTGACAATTTTGTTCCAAGTGGCTTGCTAGAAGTGGAGAGAATCCTCAATGATATTATATTTCATCCTCAAGATGATGAAATGGTTGTATATTACAAATCATCTAGGTATGTTATTCCTAACAAAATCATGCTTACTATGAGATATCAAGGACGTGGTTGCGGCCACTAAGAACAAGGCCCATTAGAATCTCTTCGATACCTCACCGTATAAAGGGTAAGTTTGATCTTGGAACTCATTTTTATGAGTCTCACCCTTTAGATAATGAGTGTGCTTCTTTTGAGAGTGAGGATAGTGTGTCTAAAAATGAAAGTGAAAAATATTCCTGGTGTAGTCTTTATGAAGACCTCGCCTCTATGAACCTATTCTCTAACATGGCTATCCTTACCATAACCCCTATTACACCCACCGTATCCCCTATAAATCAGACATTAACCCTCATCTACCCATCACTTGTGAATTGGGATCAACAACAACACGTACCTATTGACATGTTTCAGAATGATGAGGCTATTGGTGAGTTCTTGGGCATCAGAGATAACATTCCAAGAAATGATCACAAGAAAGGATTCTCCATTTAGCTCAATGTGTGTGTGTACTTCGGAGAGGAGGTATATTTATGTGGAAACTTAAGTAAAAAAGTGAGCAAGGAAAGAGTACTACAGAAAATCCTTACAGAAAGAAAAAGGGGATTTCCTATAGAGAAAAATTCTTTAAGGCACTTGTGGACAAACAAGAAGAACAACCTATGGAAAAGATAGTGTACCCATATGAAGATGAGGATCTCCTTAATACACCTTTGGTAGGGGAGGAACTCAATATTCCTCTTGATCCTACGTACATGGAGGACAATTCAAAGCTACTATTAGAAGATACAATATATATTAACATTGTCATGGAGGAGCTGCCTAGAATAGTTAAGATGGGAGCTTCACTCTCAGCTAAAGAATAGAAAATGTTTACATCAATTTTGAGAGAATATGCAGATATATTCGCTTGGTCTTACACCGACATGCAAGGAATTTATCCTATAATAGTGGTGCACAATCTTGTTGTACACCCAAATGATAAGCCCATTAAAAAATCTCTAAAATATGCATCCTCGCGTCGCCTTGCTAGTAAAGGTAGAGCTAGAACGATTATTAGAAGTAGGCTTCATCAGGCCTATTGACTACTCAGAGTGGATTTATAATGCGGTACCAGTCTAGAAAAATCCAATCGGTATTAAGGTGTGTACTGATTTCAGAGATATTAAAAAATATTGTTCAAAGGATGACTTCCCTCTTCCTAACATCGACATGATCACCGATTCTACTACTAGTTACGAGATGCTATCACTTATGGATGCCTTCTCGTATTATGATAAGATAAAAATCGTAGAGGAATATCAATACAAGAAAAATTTCACAACCTCATGGGGGACATTATGCTACCAAGTCATGTCCTTCGACCTTAAGAATGCAGGCACTACATATCAACAGGCGATGACTGTAATCTTTCATGACATGATAAGTGACATCATGGAAGATTACGTAGATGATATACTAGCTAAATCTAGAACTTGAGAGGAACACCCAAAAATTTTACGGCATATCTTTCAATGCCTAAGAGACTATAAAGTCCACCTTAACTCGAAGAAATGTGTCTTCGGTGTGCTATCTAGGAAATTACTAGGATTCATTGTGTCAAGGAGAGGAATAGAAGTGGACCCCACAAAGGTCACAACTATCACATAAATGTCTCCTCCTAAGAATATTAAACAATTGTGTAGCTTACAAGGGAAAATCCAAGCCATCAGAAGGTTTATTTCATAGCTAGTAGACAAATTTCATACATGTACACATCTTCTAAAGACAGATGTTAATTTCCATTGGGGACCAGAAAAACAACAATCATTTAGTCTGATAAAATAATACTTGGCTAAACCCCCTATTCTCATGCCGCCCACGGTAGGAGAACCCTTGTTGCTTTACATTTTTGCTACACATTTTACAATTGGGGCACTTTTTGGCCCAATATGATAAAGAGCAGAGAGAAAAGGTTGTATACTACTTGAGTAGAACATTGATAGCATATGAGCTCAACTATCCGCATATCGAAAAAGCTTGCATGGCCATAGTGTTTGCTTTTCAGAAGCTACACCACTATTTTCTTAACAATAAAGTCAAGCTTATTTCAAAGGTAGACCCACTAAAATACTTATTGTCAAAACCCGCACTCATAGGAAAGATGGATAATTGGATCATCTTGTTAAGCGAGTTCGACATTGAGTATGTACATCAAAAGTTAGTAAAAATATAAGTCTTAGTAGATCAGCTAGCAGAAGCTCCACTACCAGGCATTGAACCTTTGAGCCTAGAACTACTAGATGCCTTCATCATGTACCTCAAGGAATATGACGTTTGAAGACTATACTTTGATGGATCCTTTACCTTTCATGGTTCAAGTTTCAGAGTTGTGTTAATCAATCCTACGAGAGACTTGATTCCTTAAGCATTCTGACTCGGGTTCCCATGCATGAATAATATAATGGAGTAGGAATATCTCATCACAGGAATGAAGCTAGCTATCAATTGGGCTATCAAATGAGTAAGGTGTATTGGTAGTTCAAAGCTTATCATAAAACAAGTCACAGATGAATAATACAATGTAAAAGACGAGAAAATCCTTCCATTCAAAAGGATGGTTGACTCTTTAAAGGAGTATTTTGAGAAGATAACATTTGAGAAAATCCCAAGATCCTAGAATAGAGCAGGAACTACTATGCTACAAATGGGTTCCATATTGAGTATTCCACCAGGGAAAAATGATATGATAGTCTTTGTTGAACATCTAAGAATGCCGACATACGACATACCACAGTCTTGTTTGGTAAGTGAAGTTGTTGGTCCCTTTTCCCCATGGTATGCTAAAATATTTAATTACCTCCATGATGGAAATTTTCCCACTAACATTTCCCATGCTGAAACATTCACCCTCATCTATCATATGGACCGTTATACCCTACTGGGATCACCCTCTTCCATCGAGACTACGATGGGAATCATTGCAAATGATTAAATTCAGACAAATCTATCCAAGCAATTAAAGAGGTGCATGAAGGCATCTGTGGGGCTCATACTAATGGGATCATCCTTGTGAAGAAAATACTTAGAGTAGGATACTATTGGCCTACCATGGAGCATGACTATTGTAACCATGTGAAAAAGTGCATGGATTGTCAAAAGTATGACAACTTG
This sequence comes from Taxus wallichiana var. yunnanensis, assembly GCA_018340775.1. Lineage (NCBI taxonomy): Eukaryota > Viridiplantae > Streptophyta > Pinopsida > Cupressales > Taxaceae > Taxus > Taxus wallichiana. The sequence goes on along the minus strand of CM031240.1, from coordinate 790,551,460 downwards.
ATACATATGTCGGTGTAATCCTTGCATCATGTCACAACCCCTTGGCCGTTCTCAAAGTGGGGTCTCAATCTAATAGGGAAACTTAACCATGTCTCTTCAGATAGTCATAAATTCATCATTATTGCAACTGAGTACTTTAAGAAATGGGTAGAGGTTGTTCCTCTCACCTATGTTGAAGGTACCTATTAAGTTGTGGAGCTCAATTACTTCAAATTAGCATGCTATATTAAACTTGCAGGAAAGCACAATAACCGACATCGGTTATGGAGGGACCGACATCGGTCACCTATGACTGGCATCGGTTAGGAAAGGGGTAATCAACGCGCTTACACCGCGTGGGTGTTTTATTTAACTCATGGGAATTAGATCTAATTTTAGCATTAAAGTAGATCTATTGATTGTAATTACATGGCTAAGTGCCCTAAGTTTGTATATGCCTATATAAGCATGAAAGCTAGGGTTTAGATAAAAGTATTGAAAGATTTAATGATTTTTGAGAAATTAATTATGTGAGGGATAATTCTTTGAGAAGAAAGAGAAGCTTGAGAGAAAGAAAGTACTCTACATCTGGAGACGTGTGGAAGATTGTAGATCTTCAATCAGTATATCTTCAAAGCTTTGGATGATAGATTGGCTTATTTCTTGGTGGATGTAGCCCACACTAGGTGAACCAAGTTAAATATGGTGTTGATTTATCTCTTGTTTTGTATATTTCTTCTGGTAGAATATCTAGTTTTATTGCATGTATGCTTAGATATGATATATTATATGTAAAAACTTGTGCTAACCCCAACAACTAGTATTAGAGATTTGTTTGAGGGTTTTATGTGTTGACAGATTTACTCACATAGGGATTTTTGATTGAGTGGGAACTACAACAATGACAGAAAAAAAAATATAAGGTAGAGAAGTTTGACGACCGAAATTATCAATTATGAAAGATGCAGATTGAGGATTATCTGTATCAAAGAGATTTGTACTTACCGTTGGATGAAAAGTCTACACCTACGAAGATGATTGATGAAGAATACAAGATTCTTGACAGAAAGGCTTTGGGATCTATAATATTGAGCCCGACAACATCTCGTGGCTTCCAATATTACGTGTTACTTCTACGGTAGAGTTAATGAAATCTCTTGCTAATTTTAATGAAAAACCTAGTGCTTCAAATAAAACTTATTTGATGAAGAAAATATTTAGTTCTAAGATTCATGAAGGTGGATTTGAATCTAGTCATTTGAATGATTTCAATCTATTGTAAATCACTTAAAATCATTGATATTCCGTTTGATGATGAATTGAAAGCACTAGTATTCTTCTCTGTTTTTTGCCAGTGTTGTCTCCTGAAAACTGCTCTACGTTTCCATAGCCAAATTCAATTTTTTTGAGCTTATGCCCCTCATTGGTGTTTAAGACAAGTTAGAGATTCAAGAGATTAGAAAAGTAGTGCCTTAGAGCTGTTTAAACCTCTGTTGTGCTCGCTTTTAAGAAATTCTCCATCTCCCAGTCTGTGCACGAAATATCCTCTTTACAATCTCCTTTATGGTCGAAATTTTTCACTTATTTTATGGCACGGGTCATCAAATATATATTTTTTCCTCCATGCCTCTAGTTCATGAAGGAAATTCAAAATTGGATTCAAAATGATGAAGTTCTCTTCCTCTCGTATTTTTCCCGCAATGGGATGACGGTGTCTTTTCCCCATCAAATTTCGGCCCCAATGAATGCAGTATGTTGTCGATCCTATTGGATGGGGAGGAATGAGATTTTTGGTGAACTTAACACTTTTGGTAAAAATGGAAAATTTAACCCGTAGCCCCGTAAAAGTTTGAAAGGAAAAATTCAAAGTTGAAGTCCGCAGGAAAAAGTCAAAGTTGAAGCCCATTGTTGAAAAGTCAAAGCAAATGAGTGGGCCATCGAGGCACTTTTGGAAATTTAACCAAATCCCAAAAAGTGAAGTAAAAGTTCTAAAATGCTCCATGGCTCCGCCAAGGTCTTGAGCTCGAAGTTGAAAATTCAAAGCAAAAGAGAGGGCCAATGGAGGAATTTGTGTTTTTGAGCCTTTTTGTAAAAAAGGTGAAAAGTTAAAAAATGATCCGCAGCCCCGATCAGGCTATAAAGGAAAAATTCAAAGTTGAAGCCTGCCATTGAAAAGTCAAAGTGGGAGAGTGGGCCGACGGAGGAAATTGAGGTTTTGAGCCTTTTTCCCAAAAAGGTTAAAATGTTTAGAAAAGAGCCGCGACCCCGTCTCCAACAAGAATGTGCCACGTGTCCTAGTCAAATCGGAGTAGGGGGCGGTGGAGGAAATTGAATTTTTGAGCCTCTTTCCAAAAAGGTTAAAATATTGAGAAAAAGGCCATGACCCCATTTCCAATAAGAGAGTGCCACGTGTTTAGGTTGAAAAGTCAAAGTGGGGGTGCGGGCCAATTTGTTCCAAATTACCAAATCTCTAAAAAATCACAAAATGTAAAAGGCTTCCCCCGTAACTGCTCCAATCCCTTCCTGCCACGTGGAAGACTCGATTTCAGAGTTAGAGGAGCAAATCAAATGGTCTATATTTAAACTGGCAAATCAAATGTAACAGGTGCTTTGCAAGATCTGGTTTTTAACCCGCCATGAGTGTTTTCTTCGCAACACAAGAATTTGAAAAGTTGCTGAGGATTTGTGAAGTTGTAATGGTTTCTTGCAAAGAATATAATGGCTTCTCGACGTCATTCCAAGGGTTGGCGATTGATTTCAAAAAATACCAGAGTGCTTTGTACTGGAAAGATAGAAAACACCATTCTTCTTCTATTTTCTCTTCTTCCTCAAATTTCTTCCATTCTCAAGCTATGTACAAACTCGCTCGAGCTTCAATAATAAAAGAAGGAATTTTTGCCTTTTTGATTGAGGAATTAATTGGTACTTTGTGGCCAATGAGTTTCATTCTTCTTATAGCTTTTCCTGCGGATTTGTTTTTCTTCCCGACTATAAATGCATGTAAATGAATTTTCTAATCAATGTGTGTGGGCATCCGATATTCTACTCGCAACATTGGTTTCTCCTACCTCCTTTCTCACTCCCTTTCCCCTTCTTAGAAAAGTTCTTCTCTAGTGAGAAATTGCTAGCTTTTCCATAGGGTCAGTGGAGTGCCCCTGTTGGATCTCTGGTTGAAAGGCCACCATTGAAATCCACTTTTACGCATGCACATACGGAAGCTGCACCGTTCAAGTAGAGGGACTTAGATTCCCATAGCGTTGGCTTGAAACCCACAAATTTGTCCACAAGAAAATTTTTCTCACCAACAGTTTTTGGTGCCCATCGTGGGGTAGATTTTGTAGCATCTGCACCTAAAAACGACCTCAGGGTCATAAAATACAAAAAAAGATTCTAGAAGAAAAGTTTCTAGAGATTGAATAATCACACAAACTACATGGATGTAAATCATGGCTATTTTGGGAAATCCTCATGTTAAGAGACCTGATTTACTCTTTCACATCCAAGAAGACATTGCTTCAATATGAGAGAAGCTATTTGGCATAAGAGACAAAGTTCTAATCAATACTTTGTTTCCATAAGGATTTTAGACCTGGAAGAGGAATGTGTTGTTGAACTGAAAGGTAGAGACAAATTCCAGCACCCCAGAGAAGAGCGTAAACTTTCAAGATGGATGATAGAAGATAAACACAGAAACAGAGACAGGAGGGAAATCTGATCCCATTGTTAAAGAACTTCAAAGCGCATAAGAGCTGCTTTCGTAATCGGGGCCTCCCCTTCATCAAGCAACCGGTCACGTTGAGAACCTGAGTGTTGCTAATCCTTTGGACGGTGAATTTCCATACATCAATGAGAACCTTGATGATTTCACTGACGTAGAAACCGAAGAAGAAGTTAGAGAAAGAGAAGCAAGAGTAGAAGAGGAAATAAGGGCTCAACTTGAAGAAATCGAAATACTTCAAGCCGAGGTAGACGAGAGAGCAGCAATAGAGGCCACAACTTTAGCAAGGTGGGAAGCTAGAAACAAAAATAGAATGGGGGATCGTGAGGCCCGTAGGCCTAATGTACCATGGGGAGGAAATACTGGTCCACTTGCTCTTCCACAACCACTTCATGACCTCCCAAGAGGCTCAAGAAAGAACTTCCCAAAATTCAAAGGGGATGGTTCTCAGCTCCCTAAAGAACATGTATCAAAGCATTCATCACTACTTGTGGAGTGTTGGGAGTTAAAGATGAAGATGTTTCAATTAGGCTCTTTGTGGAGTCAATCCAAGAAAAAGCTGCTGAATGGTTCTACATTTTGCCCCCAAGATTTGTCACATGCTGGGAAGATATAAGAAGTGCATTTGAACATAGTTTCAAGAGTACAGAAGATTGTCAAGATCTGCTGGTCCAATTGGGTTAGATGAAGAAGGAGACCTCCGAATCAATGAGAGATTTTGTAGCAAGGTATGATAGGTTGGCAAGAAGGATCCCAGAAGATGTGGTACCCTATGAAAACAACTTGAAAAGGTTCTTCATTAGTGATTTTCCATCAGAAGTTGGTTTCTTCCTCGAAGAGATCAATCGAGAACATCAAGGAAGCTAAAGACTTTGTAATTGATACTAATGATGATCTAATTCTTTCTGGAAAAGTGAAAGGACCAAATGGGAAGAAAAAGGGTTAGAGTTCAAATTCAGTCACCACTGATCCAATGTTCCAAAAAATGGCAAATGACCTTGTCACTTTAAAGAAGCATCTGTCACAAATCACAATGAGGAATGCTCCAAGGAGACCAAATCCTCCTAATAGACAAAGAATTGATCCACCTCCTTGTAGGCTTGATCTCGAAGCACCATCGATCCAATGCCATCTCGTGACACTAGGGAATCAGAAGAAGGAACAAACATTGAGGAAACTGAAGAAGAAAGCATGGATGACTATGAAAAATATCTGTAAATTGAAGAGGTTGGTATGCACAATGGCCTAATTGAATACATTGATGATGAGGAGGAAGGTGATGAAGAAGCTCCAAGTTTTTCATGTGATGTTTTCACTCGTACATAGTCCAAGAATGGTGTTTCAACCTCAAAGACCGAATCGGGAGTAGGAAGAACAAGGAAGATAGCTCTCCAAAGCCTCCACTAAACAAGATCATCAGCAGGGGATCACCATTACCACATTCCATGGAATCATATAGAGAGAAATCAGACTCACCAGGTTGTCAAGGATCACACTTCTTTGTGCCAAGTAAGTTATCCGATTCTTCTCCTTACTCAAAAGTTGTTAAGAGGAATTCTCTTCTAAATGTTGTTTCTGCAAGACCATCTAAATTTCAATCAAAGGCTACACCCCCATCTCCTTCCAATCCAATTGCTACATTTGAAAAGGAGAAACTAACACCAAAAGTAAAAAAACCCCTGTCATTTAAATCCTCTCCCATTGCTGGAACTTCTTCCTCATCTACCATAACTCCATTTGAATTTGTTGAGCATGCAAGCAAAACCAAAGTTTAACTCTTTGAGATTGAATACCTACAAACACATCCTACCCAATTTGGCAGATTCATCAAGGTAGTTCGTGGTAGTCCCCCTTTTTCTTCAAGCCTAATCTCTAAAGGCCTATTACCCACACAATCCATACCACCTTACCAAAACATGTTAACCCTCAGTGCCTCCACCGCCAACAGAGTTGAGCCTTTTTACCTGTCACTTCTCATCAAAGGTTTTCAGCTGAACAATTACATTATAGATTCTGGAGCCTTAGATAATGTGATGCCAACAAAAGTTACAAATGCTCTTGGCCTCACTTTGACTGGTAAATGGCACTTGCTACTCAATGGAATCCAAACAATTTCCATTGGTAGGAAGGATTAAGGATGCTTAGGTTGCACTAGCCGAATTCCCCGACAAGAAGATACTCTGACCATTTTGGTGTGGCGACATCCCAACATCTTTTGGTATGTTGTTGAGTAGAAGTTTTGTAGAGATCTAGGTGGAGAAATAAAAATGGATTGGTCATCTGAAACTATCCCAGTGAAAGGAGAAATGAAGAAGTTGTTGCCAGTCAGGAAAATGAAATTCACAGTAAGGAAATCTAATGATCCAAGAGCTAACATCCTCTTTCAAGATTATGGGCTAGGAGACTAATTCCTTACATCAAAAAAGAAGAGAACTTACCACTCCTTATAGAGGAAGAAGAAGATCAGATTTGGACAATGGGGTTTGATGGCAATCATTCCAGAGCAGGTTCAGGAGCTGGTGTAGTATTATACTCTCCCTCTAATGAGGTATATCATTTTGCCTACAAGCTGTAATTTGATAATACAAACAATACTGCAGAGTATGAAACATTACTCTTAGGCATGAATGCATTAGAGGACATGAGAATCAAGAAGCTGAGATGCAAAGGTGATGCATATATTGTGGTGAAGCAGGTCCGCCAACAATATCATGTGAAAAATTCAAGGCTCAGGCATTATAGAAACAGAGTGTGGGACTGCATTGAATCCTTTGATGCATTCTCTATTGAATCTATCCCTAGCGAGCAGAGTGAAAAGGCTGATTCTATAGTAGTGTCAACTTCCTTAGTGACACCTCATCCTTCTTTTAGCAAGGATAAAGTGACCATTGAGATGGTGTTCAGAACCAACATACCGATAAATGAAAATCACTGGCAAGTCTTCAATGATGACAATCAGATTCTAACCTTCTTAGAACAAAGGGATCACTTCAATAATCCGTTCTTTGAAGGAAGTGAAAACCCACACTTTGTGAATCAATCCCCAAAGAAGAGAAGGAAGGAATTGAGGGAATTGATGAAGAGGGAGTAATCAAACTGAAAGGAAAAAAATCCCAAAAGGCCTAGTTTCTTTGGAAGATATCTTTGACAAGCATGACAGTTCATTCAAGAGAAAGAAAAACAATCTTCTCGGTATCCATCCGATTTTGATCAAGAAAACATTGGCACTTCAGAGAATCCAAGGATGGTTAACATTGGTAAATTTTGCTCACCAGAAGAGAAGAGAAAGTTTTTTTCTCTGCTAAAAAAGTACTCAGATGTCTTGGCCTACTCCTATGATGAACTCAAATCTCTTCAAATAAAGGAAATGCATCACTCCATTCCTTTGAAGAAAGGAGCTAAGCCATTTAGGCAAAAACAAAGGCCCTACAATCCAAAGATTGCTGATGTTATCAAAGAAGAGGTGAAAAAGATGCTCAATAATAGAATCATCTTCCCCATCCACCATTCAACATGGGTGGCTAACACTGTGTCGGTAAGGAAGAAGAATGGGGAAATAAGGATTTGTGTAGATTTTGAAATTTGAATCAGCCTCTCTTAAGGACAACTACCCTCTTCCAATCATGGATAAAATTTTGCAAGAAGTCACTTTGGATCTGAAATGCTCTATTTGCTTGATGGATTCTCAGGGTACAACCAAATCAAGGTGGTAGAAGAGGATTGTAACAAAATAGCCTTCACAACACCTTGGGGTACTTTTTCCTACAACAAAATGCTTTTGGCTTGATCAATGCTGGAGCCACTTTCCAGAGAGAAATGGACTTGGCCTTCAAAGATTTGAAACATTACATTGTCATTTACCTTGATGACCTCATGGTTTTCTCAAAGAGGAGGAGAGATCACATTTGTCATTTGGAGAAAGTCCTTGCGAAGGTGTAGGAAACACAACATTTCTCTAAATACAAAGAAATGCATTTTGAAGTCACATAAGGTAAGTTGATGGGACACATTGTGAACAAACATGGAGCATGCATTGATCTTGAGAGGGTCAAAGTTATCCAAGCACTAGCCTTACCTACCAGCAAGAAGGGATTTCATTCATTCTTTGGAAAGGTAAACTTCCTTTGTCGTTTTGTGCCTGATTTTTCTAAACTGACTAAGCATATAACTTCCATGATGAAGCCTCAAGAAAGTTTCAAGTGGAGTAAGGAAGGAAAAACAACATTTGAGGAGATCAAGAAAGTCATTACCAAAGCTCCAACTCTTGTATCTCCATATTTCAACAAGGAGTTCATCATGTATTACTATGCATCAGAACATACACTCTTTGCTGTCCTTGTTCAGAAAAATGATGAAGGTTTGGAAGCACCCATTGCTTTCATGAGCTGTCCTTTGAAAAATCATGAGCTAAAGTACAACCAATTAGAGAAACATGCCTACGCAGTGGTCAAAGTTGTTAAAAGTTTCAGATTCTACATTCTCAATTCCCATACAGTGGTGATGGTCCCTGGAAGTGAAATCAAGTCCATTTTGACTCAACAAGATCCTGGGGCTAAGAGAGGAAGTTGGATTGCAAAGACCCAAGAGTATGACTTGGAGATTAGACCCTCTAATATGGTAAGAGGAAATGGTTTGTGCCAGCTAATTGTTGAAGATGAAGCTCTCAGGGCTCAACAGGGAGAAAAGGATGGTGTTTGCTCGACTTGATCAGGAGACAGTCCACAGGCGCTCTTTGTCACCACTACTGATGAGTGGTATGTTGACATTGCTCACTACCTCACTTATGGAGAATTCCCTCCTCATCTTGATTACCAAAAAAAAGGACACTCAAGCTAAAGGCAGCCAAATTTGTGATCCGGAATCATGCACTTTACAAGAGATACCTAGATGGTTGTTTCCTCATGTTTGTAGATAAGGAGCAGAAAGAAAAGTTGCTCGGGGCATATCATGATCAAGCTTGTGATGGACACTTCTCAGCAATGGTCACCGCACATAAGATCTTAAGAGGGAGATATTATTGGCCCTCCATCTTTGCATACACTCGTGATTGGGTTTCCGAATGCAAAGCATGCCAACAATATGTTGAAATCCACAACTAGCTGCATTACCACACACTCCTATGGTGATTGAAGAACCATTTCAACAATGGGGGCTAGATTTTATTGGTGTTCTGAATCCTCATTCTAGTACAGGGCATACTTATGTACTCACTGCAACTAATTACTTCACTAAATGGGTGGAATCCATCCCAACCAAGCAAGCCATCTCTGAAATAGTCTACAACTCCATCAAGGAGAATATCATTGTTTGTTTTAGAATACCACAAAAAATTGTTGTAGACAATGTCACCTATTTCTCTTCCAAGGAGCTCACAAAGTTTTGTTATGGCTTTAGAATCTTCCTATCTCACTCTTTTGACTACTACCCACAGGGAAATGGGCAAGTTGAGTCAAGCAACAAGAACATTGTGACCAATGTTCGCAAGTCTGGTAGATGAGAATCAAAGGAACTGGCACAAGAAGTTATATGATGCATTGTGGGCTAATAGGATCACTCCTAAGAAGGCAATAGGTATGTCACCTTTCCAAATGTTGTATGGAGTTGAGGCAGAGATTCCCCTCACAATTGAGATGCCAGCTCTCAAGTTGCTTTGTAAGGAATAGAAGATGGTCAATACAAAGACTCCATTGACAAGAGGATCCTCTTCCTGGAGAAGTTTGGAAGAAAGAAGATGCCAAGTGGTGGATATAATTAAAGAACACCAATTGAAAGTGAAGAAGATATTTGAAAAGAGGGAAAAGGCAAGAGAATTCAAGGTTGGATACTTTGTCCTGCTATGGGACAAGAGAAGAGAACCAAAGGGCAGCCATGGAAAGTTTGATTCATTATGGCTCGGCCCATTCCAAATTCATGGAACTTGTGGTGAGAATGTTTTTCTCCTCTCATACTTGGATGGAACGCCATTGGAATTGCCTCAAAGTAGGAAATACTTGAAATTGTATCATCAATGAAAGTGGGTTGTCCCCCGTTTTGTACCATAGGTGATTTTTGTAGGTGTGTTTTTCCCTTTTTGTTGTGTGGTTTTGGTTTTTGTTGTTTGTGGTTTGGATTGTGTGTTTCTTCCTTCTTCCATTCTTTCTCAGAATTGTACATGACTCTACAAGGCCCAATGGATAAGGCACTGGTCAATGTAATATGTTTTAAAACTTGAGATTCGGATCCTCATGTCGTGCCCTAGCCATGCCTGGGCTTCACGCCATGTCGCCAAGCTAGAGCCACCGTTGTCTTCGAAAATTGCTCTGCGTTTCCATAGCCAAATTCAATTTTTTTGAGCTCATGCCCTTCGTTGGTGTTTAAACCAAGTTAGAGATTCAAGAGATTAGCAAAAGTAGTGCCTTGGAGCTGTTTAAACCTCTGTTGTGCTTATTTTAAGAAATTCTCCATCTCTCGGTCTATGCACAAAATATCCTCTTTAAAATCTCCTTTGTGATCAAAATTGTTCACTTATTCTATGTCCTGGGTCATCAAATATTTGTTTTTCCTCCATGCCTCTGGTTCATGAAGGAAATTCAAAAATTGGATTCAAAATGACGAAGTTCTCTTCCTCCGTGTATTTTTCTTGCAATCGGGATGACATGTGTCTTTTCCTCGTCAAATTTCGGCCCCAATGAATGCAGTGCGTGGTCGAGATCTTATTAGATGGGGAGGAACGAGATTTTTGTGAACTTAACACTTTTGGTCACTTTTGGAAAAAATGGAAAATTTGCCCCGGACCGGAAAGTTTGAAAGGAAAAAGTCAAAGTTGAAGTCCACAGGAAAAAGTCAAAGTTGAAGCCCGCAGGAAAAAGTCAAAGTTGAAGCCCATTGTTGAAAAGTCAAAGCGAGACGAGTGGGCCATTGGGGCACTTTTGGAAATTTAACCAAATTCCCAAAAGTGAAGTAAAAGTTCTAAAATGCTCCGTAGCTCTGCCAAGGTCTCGGGCCCGAAGTTGAAAAGTCAAAGCGGAAGAGCGGGCCGGTGGAGGAATTTGTGTTTTTGAGCCTTTTTGTAAAAAAGGTGAAAAGTTAAAAAATGATCCGTAGCCCTGATCAGGCTATAAAGGAAAAATTCAAAGTTGAAGCCCGCCATTGAAAAGTCAAAGCGGGAGAGCGGGCCGACGGAGGAAATTGAGGTTTTGAGCCTTTTTCCCAAAAAGGTTAAAATGTTTAGAAAAGAGGCCCCACTGTCTCCAACCAAAATGTGCCACGTGTCCTAGTCAAATCGGAGTAACGGGCCAATGGAGGAAATTGAGTTTTGGAGCCTTTTTCCAAAAAAGGTTAAAATATTGAGAAAAAGGCCACGACCCCATTTCTAATCAGAGAGTGCCACGTGTCTAGGTTGAAAAGTCAAAGCGGGGTGCGGCCAATTTGTTCCAAATTACCAAATCTCTAAAAATTCACAAAATGTAAAAGGCTTCCCCCATAACCGCTCCAATCCCTTCCCCGCCATGTAGATGGCTCGATTTCAAAGTTAGAGGAGAAAATCAAATGGTCTATATTTAAACTGGCAAATCCAATGTAACGGTTGCTTTGCAAGATCTAGTTTTTAACCCGCTATGAGCGTTTTCTTCAACAGAGGAATTTGAAAAGGTGCTAAGGATTTGTGAAGTTAAACGGTTTCTTGCAAAGAATATAATGGCTTCTCGACGCGTCATTCCAAGGGTCAAGCGATTAATTTCAAAAATACCGAGTGCTCTATATCCTGGAAAAGATAGAAAATACCATTCTTCTTCTATTTCCTCTTCTTCCTTGAATTTATTCCATTCTCAAGCTATGTACAAACTCGGTCGAGCTTCATAATAAAATAAGGAATTTGTGCCTTTTTGATTGAGGAATTAATTGGTACTTTGTGGCCAATGAGTTTCATTTAGTCTTGTAGCTTTTCTTATGGGATTTGTTTTTCGTTTGACTATAAATACATGTAAACTAAGTTTCTAATTAATGTGTGTGGGAATTTGATATTCTCTCACAACATTAGTTTCTCCTACCTCCTTTCTCACTTCCTTTCCCCTTCTCAAACAAAGTTCTTCTCTAGTGAGAAATTGCTAACTTTGCCACAAGGTCAGTGGAGTGCCCCTGTTAGATTTTTGGTCAAAAGGCCACCATTGAAATCCACTTTTTTACGCATGCACATACGGAAGATGCACCATTCAAGTAGAGGGACTTAGATTCCCATAAAGCATTGGCTTGAATCCCACAAGTTTATCCACAAGACAAAATTTCTCACCAACAGACTTGATATTTGGGATAACTTGGTAATGGTTTTAGTAATACAACATCTGCTAATACTATTTTGAAATTTGATGATGTGGTCGATATAATATTGAATGACGAAATTCACAGGAAAAGTACATGAGAGAATCATCATCTCAGTGAATGCTTTAAATGTGAAAAGTAGAGGCAAGGAAGGAGAGATCTAAGAGTAAGAATAATGAGAAATCAAAGTCAAGGGATGGCATATCTAAATCCAGAGGTAAGGGAATTACTTGTTGGAAATGTGGAAAGAAAGGACATGCAAAGAAATATTTTTGGTCAAAGGATAAAGAGAACCAACACCCAAAAAAAGGTAAAGAGTCAAATAAAGAGGCAAATATTGTAGCAGAGGTAATGTAAGATGCTCTTATTCTTTCTTTGGATAATAGAATAGAATCATGGGTTTTAGATTCAGGATCTTCTTTCCATGCAACCCCTAATAAGGGTTATTTTAGAAATTATGTCCAAGGAAATTTTGGACATGTTTATTTGGGTGATGATGAACCTTGCAGTATTACTGGTAAAGGGGAATTTCATCTAAAATTGTAGAATGGAAATACATGGGTATTGAAAGATGTGAGGCATGTGCCAAGCCTCAAGAGGAATCTTATTTCTACAGGGAAACTAGGTGAAGTTGGTTACATGGTTACATTCACAACAGACTCTTAGAAAGTCACCAAGGGTGCTTTTGTTGTTGAAAGAGGTAAAAAGGTAGGAATGTTATATTTATCTACTTGTGTTATTGATTCCTTTTCTGTGTTATCTACTTCAGATTCAGATGCATGCATGTGGCATAATCGGTTGGGCCATATGAGTCAAAAGGAATGCAAATCTTAAAGGCTAAGGGTAAGCTATTAGATTTGAAAGTTTTAGATCTTGATTTTTGTGAGCATTGTGTCTTTGGAAAGCAAAAGAGAGTGAGATTTCTCAAAGTTGGGGCAACTAAGAAGGAGAAAAATTGGAGCTTGTACACTCAGATGTGTGGGGACCAGCCCATGTAGCTTCTCATGGAGGATCCCAGTATTATGTTACTTTCATTGATGATGCTACAAGAAAGGTATGGATTTATTGTATTAAATGTAAATTTGATGTTTTTGATACTTTTACAAGATGGAAAGCCCTTGTTGAGAATGAATCAAATTCAAAGTTAAAGTGCCTTAGATATGACAATGGTGGTGAATATTGTAGCAAGGATTTTAATGATTATTGTTCAATGAATGAAATATGTAGAGAAAGGATGGTTCCAAGAACACCACAAGAGAATGGTGTTGCAGAAAGAATGAACAAGACAATCATGGAATGTGCTAGAAGTATGAGGATACATGTTAGATTACATTTGCAACATTTTTGGCAGAAGAAGTTGATACAATGATTTATTTGATTAACCATGGGCCTTCAAGTTCACTAGAGGGAGGAATAATGGAGGAAGCTTGGATAGGAAAAGAGGTAGATCTTTCTTTTCTTAAAGTTTTTCGGTTCAAAAGGTTTTGTGCATATTAATAAGGAAAATAGAAAAAAGTTGGATGAAAAATCCAAGAGATGCACTTTCATTGGTTATGGATCTGTGATTTCGGATTTGGTTTTTGGTATTTAGAGAATTATAATTTTTTTAGGAGTCATGACATTGAATGGAATAAAAAGAGAATGTACAAGGATGAAATTTTGGTACCCAAGGACGAACCAGTTGATAAGTTTATGAATTAAAATGAACTCTCAGATTTAAAAGGAATACCGACAGGGTTACATAGTAACCGATGTTAGTTGAACCTTGATTGACATTAGTCAAATTTGAACCATTATCATTTATAGAAGAACCAAACCGGCATCGTTAGCGAATCGGCATTGGTTACAGTGGTGATCGGTCACTATTAGAATTGGAAACAAATATCTAGGAGGTCTAGAATGAGCCTTCGGTACCCCAAACTTCTATGAGAAGGCAAAAAAGGGTAAGTAAACCTCCAAAATATTTACACCTTCTCTATATTATTTATTATTGACTGATAATGGTGAACCCGAAAGTTTTGAAGAACCAATGTAGGATAAGACTCACATGTAGTGGGAACATGGCATGGATGAGGAGATGGAATCCTTGGAACAAAAATAAACTTGGGATTTGGTTAAGTTGCTAGTAGGTAAGAGGAAATTGCAAAACAAGTGGGTTTACAGGATCAAGGAAGAAGAGGGTGGACATAAAAGATACAAGACAAGACTTGTAGTAAAGGGATTTGCACATAAAATAGGTATTGAATTTGGTGAAATATTTTCTCCTGTTGTTAAAATGAATTACATACGTGTTGTATTGAGTATAGTTGATACATGATTTACATTTAGAAAAACTAGATGTGAAGACGAATTTCCTTCGGGGTGATTTGGATGAAGAGATATATATGCAACAACCACTTGGGTATGAAGTCAAGGGTAAGGAGAAACTGGTGTGCAAGTTGAAAAAGAGTCTATATGGGCTCAAACAAGCTCCAAGGCAATGGTACATGAGGTTTGATAGTTTTGTGCATGATCATGGTTGCTTAAGTTGTGAATCGATCATTGTGTTTATTTTAAGAAGCTTGAAAATGGGAAATATAATATTTTGTTACTATATGTGGATGCTATGCTTATTGGGGATCTAGTATGCGGGACATTGATGAGCTTAAGGAAAAACTACCTCACACATTTGCTATGAAGGATTTAGGAGTTGTAAAAATAATCTTTGGCATGCAAATACACAAAGACAGGAAGAACAAGAAATTTTATTTGTCTCAAGAGGCTTATATCAATAAGGTGTTGGAAAGGTTTAACATGCAAGATTCAAAACCTGTAAGTACACCTATGGCTGGACAATTCAAATTGAGCAAAGATAAGTGTCCTTCATCACATGAGGAGGTCAAATACATGACATGAGTACCATATGCTTCAACATTTCATGTATGTTATGGTTTGTACTAGACCAGAAATTACATAGGCAATGGGATTTGTGAGTAGATTTATGGCCAATCTAGGTAAAGAGCATTGGAAAGCAGTCCAATGGATACTCAGGTATTTGAGAGGGACATCTAGTATGCAATTATGTTGTGGAGGTTTAGATATTTCTTTATGTGGCTATGTTGATTCGATATTGCTTGGATATTTGGATGGTAGAAGGAGCACTACCGGATATATTTTCACAGAGGTGGAACAATAGTTAATGGATTTTGAGATTGCGAGAAGGTTGTGGATTTTTATACTACAGATGCAGAGTATGTTCTAGTTACAAAGGTTAAAAAAGAGATGATATGGATGAGAAAGTTCATGGAAGAGTTGGGAAAGGAGAAAGATGATTGTAAATTGTTTAGTGACAGTCAAAGTGCAATTAATTTGGAAAAGAACTCAGTGTTTCATTCTAGAACAAAACACATTCAGTTGATATATAACTTCATACAATAGGTATTGGAGGATGGGTAGCTGAAACTAGAGAAGATTCATACAAGTGAAAACCTTGTAGATATGCTAACGAAGCCATTAGCAAAAGAGAAGTTAGAGCTACACTCCACTTCTATTGGTCTTCAAGTTTGAGACTTGAAGAGGAAGAAACAAAGCTAAGGAAAGGATCCAAGAATGATGTTGTATAGGTATAGTGAAATAATTTATCTCTAAGTGGGAGATTGTTGAGTTGTGGAGCTCAATTAATTCAAATTATCATGCTATATTAAACTTGCAGGAAAACACAGTAATCGACATCGGTTATGGTGGGACCGACATCGGTTACATTGTCAGTGCATGGGTGTTTTATTTAACTCATGGGAATTAGATATAATTTTAGTATTAAAGCAGATCTATTGATTGTAATTACATGGCTAAGTGCCCTAAGTTTGTATATGCCTATATAAGCATGAAAGATAGGGTTTAGAAAAAAAGGATTGAAAGAGTTAATGATTATTGTGAAAATAATTGTGTGAGAGAGAATTCTTGGAGAAGAAGGAGAAGCTTGAGAGAAAGAAAGTATTGTACATCTAAGAGGTGTGGAAGATTGTAGATCTTCAATTATATATCTTCTGAAAATTGGATTGTTTCTTGGTGGATGTAGCCCACACTGGGTGAACCACGTAAAATATGGTGTTGATTTATATCTCTTGTTTTGTATATTTCATCTAGTAGAATATCTACTTTTATTGCATGTATGCTTAGATCTGATATATTATATGTACAACCTTGTGCTTGTTAGTGTAACATGCCCGGTTAACACGATGATATCCCTCTCCACCACAAGTTTGAGCTTTTGTGAAAGAGGGAAAAATGAGAACCGATGTCGAAAACAATGCACCACAATGAAGTTACACTCCAAAGGTAACATCAAGCTCCAACACAATAAGCAAGATTCGAATCAATGGAAAGAAAATGCAAGTAATAAAACAAGTCTACTCATCCTCATAGATCGAAAAAGGAAGTACAAATAGGGGTGTTGTGTAACCCCATGCCTAAACAAGGAAATAATATCAATGACACCACTGACGCATATGATGTGACTGATGCATATGACGCCACTAAAGGAGGAGTTACAATTCCAAATAAGGAATGTAACTCCTATGACACACTGATGCAAATGACAATGACATATTCTATGATAAAATCTGACACTTGTCATTTGACTTCCTAAGACCTATGAATCTCACAAGGCGAGATGACTCACCAAGTGATGTGGATGATGACTAGGCATGTCACACACACCAACAACCCCTTCAATGAAGCCAAGGAAGAGGTCATGGTAAGATAGAATAGAAAAGAAGACTCCCCTAGATAACTAAGAAAGATGTGTCAATGGGGCTCGACAACTAAAGGCTTGATAAGGTGCCCATATACAAACAACATCTTTCTAGAAAGAAGAAGAGGAGAAGAAGGAGGACTATATAGCTCGAAGAAGATGGGCGGTCAGTAGCAGACCTCACCCCAAGAAGAGACCGCAAGTGAAGAAACTTCACCTCAGTGAAGGTCTTGGTGAATATGTCTAAAACCTGATCAGATTTTTGAACATACTATATGTCAATGATGTTTTCATGTATCAGCTCCCATATGAAGTGCATGTGAATCTCAATGTGCTTCGTCTGCTGATGTTGAACTGGATTTATACAAATCGAGATAGTGCTCATGTTATCACAATAGATGATGGTAGACCACCAAAAGTGGATGCCAAACTCTCACAAGATGCCCTTAACCAAATAGCTTCGTGGCGCATTAATCGCTCTCTCTCGTATTCTGCTTCTATCGATGATATGGAAATGGCATTCTGCTTCTTGTTGGACCAACTGACAGGACCTGAACCAAGAGTGAAACTATAGCCTGAGGTAGACTTCCGATGATCTAGATCACCGACCCAATTTGAGTCTGTAAATCCAACCAAGTCAATCTCAATCCCTCCTAAGTAATGAATACCATCTGTGTGAGTGCCACGAACATAGTGAAGGATCCACTTTGCTACTTTTAAATGCAGCTCATGAGGTTCCTGCATAAATTTGGACATGATCCCAATAGCATACGAAATATCTGGCCGAGTGTGAGTAAGGTAGATCAAGCTCCCCACCAACTGCCGATAAAGGGTACCGCAAGCAAGGGGGAAGAGAAATCGACACCAACTTGACCCCGTAAAGAAAAGTAGGTGAGGACATGCAATTAGACATGTGAAACCGAGCAAGAAAATCAAGAGAGTACTTAGGTTGCGAGATCATAATTCCTGAGTAAGATTGTGAAATCTGGATCCCAAGAAAGTCATGAAACAATCCTAAGTCAGACATGGATAACTTGTTGGCCAAGGAGATCTTCACAGAATCAATGATAGATGAAGAGCTTCCCGTGATCAACAAGTCATCAACATAGAGAACAAGAATAAGCATGGATTCATCCTGCCACAAAATATACACATTTTGGTCAGAGGGACACCAAGTGAACCCTGATGCAAGTAAAAGGAGTCCATCTTGGCATACTAAGCCCGAGGGGCTTGTTTAAGGCCGTAGAGAGACTTCTTTAACTTGCAAATGAGGGATGGATCATGGACATAACCTCGGAGGTTGTTCCATATAGATATCTTCCTCTAGGTCCCCATGAAGGAAGGCACTCTTAACGTCCATTTGGTGGAATTCCCATCTGATTAGCGGTAGCGATGGCAAGGGTCAGTCGAATGGAAGTCATCTTTGCAACCAGAGTAAAGGTTTCCAAGTAATCAACCCCAGCTACCTAGGAGAAACACTTAGCTACAAGTCATGCATTATACTTCTCAACTTCTCCATTGGCTCCATACTTTGTTTGATATATCCACCTACACCGAATGAATTTTCTTCCTTTCAGAAGAGGGGTAAGATCCCAAGTGTCATTCTTTATGAGTGAGAAATATTCCTCATCCATACAAGATTCCCACTTAGGAATCCCGTAAAGCTTCCTAGAAATATGGTGGATCGAAACAGGTGAAGGAGTGGGGTTCAATGAAACTTGAGCACGTACGTCTCTCATCTAAAGGATCTCCAACTAAATCTCTAGCACTCTGTAAAGTTTTCCTGGCCCAAAGAGGTCCCGAAGGTTCAAGCTCAGAGTCAGAAGATTCTTCACTCGAGTGAGAAGGGACATAGTCCTCATCATCACCACCGTCGATCAAAGACTCGAAGTTTGAAGATCGGGAGGAGCAAGGAGAGGAGAAACTCGCTCAACAACATCATCATTTGACAAGTCGAATCAATCTGTGTGGGAAAAGAACCTTAGTGGAAGTCAAAGTCAAGGATGAATCATCAAACTTCACACTCCTCTTAATATAAAGCTCATGGGTAGTAGGGTTCAACAATCAATATCCCTTCATGCCATCAGGATACCCAACAAAGATACAAGGTTTGGATTATGGATCCAACACCTTGCATTTCTTCTTGGGAATTTGAGCCATAGCCTTGGATCCGAAGACTCGAAAGTGATCAACATCAAGCTTGTGTCCAAAATAGGATTCAAAGGGTGTCATCCCTTTTATTGCCTTGTGTGGAACATGATTCTAAATGTAACAAGCACAATTCACTACTTCAGCCCAATATTGCGGAGGAAGGGACTTCGAGTGAACCATACAAGTGGCCATCTCCTTTAAAGTTTGGTTCTTTCTTTCTGTAACTCCATTTTGGGAAGGGTTGTAAGCAACTGTACGCTGCAAAGCAATCCCCTCAAAAGTGCAAAATCCTCAAACCTATTGCTCACATACTCGCCTCCATTTTCGGTTCGAAGAACCTTGATAGACCATTCCACTTGTTTCTCAACAAGAGCCTTAAAGTTTTAAAAATTCTCAAAGACTTCAAGACTTAAGCTTAAGAAAATATACCCAAGTGTAACGTGAAAATTCATCAATGAAGGTTAGTATATATAGAGCTCTAGTGAAAGAAGGAGATGGAAAGGGGCTAGAAATATCACTATGAACAAGATCCAAGGGATGAGTAGCTCTCTAGGATTTTCCCTTATCAAATTTTTTTAGGGTGCTTTCCAAGGGTGCAACCCTCATAAAGAACTTTAGAAAACTTAACTTAGGGTAACCCGTTGACCATTTTGTTTTGGCTCAATTGTTCAAGGTAACGATAATTTAGATGCCCAAAATGCTCATGCCATAGCTTGCTAACCTCATTTGCATGAGTGAGCAAGGCATGGTGCATCAAATCATAAGAGAAGTGGGAAAAGGTATACAACTGTGAATGGTGATCACCTTTCCCTTAGCCACAGTGCAGTCAGAGTTAAGCTCACAAATGATCACCGAATTAGGACCAAATTCCACTTGCATTCCTTCACTAAGGTGGGTGATTTGGTAAACCAATAGGAGATTGGTAGAGATATTGGGAATACTCAACACTTGGTTAAATGTTCCACCTTCTATCTCTACCGATCCACTACCGGAAATCGACACATGAGTGTCATCACCCAACGTGATTTGGGACATGCCACATGGTTCAATGCTAGAGAATTCAACCTCTGAAGAAGCCATGTGGTGCGAGGCACTAGAATCAATAATCCAAGTTGATGATGGAGCTGATCTAGCTATGAGGGCCTTACCTTTCTTCTTTTCATTTATAGACTCCTTTGCATTAGAAGACTCACCCTTCTGAGCATTTTGTTTAATGGATTCAGGAACACTTATTTTATTTTTCTCAAGTAAATGAGTTAAGTGATCAATTTGTTTCCGAAAACAATGATGCTCATCGTGGCCAAATTTCTTACAATAGGAGCATTTAAAATTTTCCTTCTTCACTTTAGGCTCAGAAGTCGAAGTGTTAGTGTTGGGCTTAGCTGGGGGTTGGTTGGTCTTGGTTTCTTTCTTAGGTTGGTCCTTAGTTTCTTTCTTCTTTTCATTTTTCTTGCCCTTATTTGCCACAAGGGCATGTGACTTGGATTTTAGAGTCCCCATTTGAATGATTTTGTCATGTTCTCGAATGAGTTGGGATGAAAAAATGTCAAAGGAGGGCATTGTCCAAGCACTACCCAAGGCGGATTTCGTGGCGTGGAAATTTGAAACGAAGACAGAGTATTCAAGACCTAGTTTAGAAAGAATTGACAAGATCAATTGAGAGTATTTCTTTTCCACTTTACATTCCTTTAGAAGCAGTCTAGTGTGGACAAACTTTGAGAAGAAGGCCTGCAGGTTTTCAAAGTCACTAGGATTTAACCCTAGTAGTTCGTTCTCCAACTCATGCACTCTCATGTCATATTTCTTCCAAAAACATATTGTCGAGCATTTTTCATGCTTTATCAGTGTCAAGGAAGTTTTGATGTGGAAGAGTAAGTCGGGAGAGACGGACATACAGAGAAGATACCTAAGGCTTCATCACAATGGTTGAACCACTTAGATTTTTCGGGTTCATCATTAGGTTCGGTCTCTAACCCCATGGCGACACGGTATAACCCTTTACTTCACAAAACCAATATAATTTTAGATTTCCATTCAAAGAAGTTAAAAGGTGTGAGCACTGGTACTTTAGAGATATCCATAATGAAGAGATAGAACCAAAGGATGTAGAAGGAAGGAGAGAGAAAAGAAACAACCACCCTAGAACAATATCACACCCCGAGTTTGGCACTTTATAGTTCAGTGTCGTTGATTACAAATAGATGCAACTGTGTGCCGAGAACTAGTCTATCACTCACCTTGCAATCAACGTAATAATGCATAATAGTGGAGACAACAATCAAGGTTCATTGGGCAAGGCGATCGACACCGCAAGCAAGCACAAGAATGAGAGAAAACAAGAAGGGGAAGAGAGGGATTTGTGAGAAATAACATCTCATGTCACAAAAGAATCCCTTTGCTATAAGACTGTGGTGGACACACTCACAAGTCCATAAGCAATAAAAGGGATAGAACAAAGCTCAAGAAAAAATGAGCTAAATTAAGCAATACAAAGACACCCCCCAGAATGCGGCACTTTATAAAAATAGTGCATTTACAAAACTGATAATCCCATCAACTAGAGTGTGAAAAAACATTCAACTTTGACTAAAGAAGTGCTCAAAACCGAGCAACGAGTCAAAAGTTATAGCAAAAACCAATTCCCGCAACTGATGGAAAAATGCTAATAAGCCTACAAACGGATTAAAAAAGTGCCCTAAACGCATGCAAAGGGTGTCATATGTATGCTCATTGGAAATGGCATCAAATTTTAGATAGGGTTTGTTTTAATTGCGAGGGGGGATTAGCCTCCTGCCAACCTCGGACCTCACCCTTTATCTTCGTCACTCGAAGGAAGGAAATTAAAACAAGCAAAAAACTATCCAAAAAGAATTACAATGCCAATTAAAGTTATACTCCTTAAAATATTTAAAAAGGTGATTGATTTTACCAATAATCAATTCTAAGGAGCCCACGTTGACCGAGCCTTTGAAAACCAAAAGAGTGCACGAGTTACAAGGGTTGAAATGCCTAAGGAATAGTCAAGTCGGCATATGGAGTGGTCTGAGGAACACAACGTGGTAGGGTGTTGTTGGCCGGAACACAGGGAAAATACATGTTGAAGCCACGTGGAGCAACATTCATGGAGGGAGCCCTTAGAATGCGGCGAGTTATCGAGAGAGGGGTCCAACGCCAAGCGGTCAAGGTGTAGAAGCCCTCAGAACCATTTAGACTACAACTATCACGTTTAGACCGCAACCGCCATATAAGATGCAAAGTCAAGCTGAGGAGGAACGCAGGCCGGGACAAGTGTTAGTCGTTTCAAATTACCATGAGCCAAGATTACAGGATGCAGGTCGAGCCACAATGCACAGAGATCAGGGAAGATTACCACGTAAAAGAGGAACCCGAGTTTCAAAAACATGCAAGAGTGTTGATGTGCATGAGGGACTTAGGAAAAAAATGAGTTTGAACAATCCAAAACAACCACATTTAGACTGTAATCATGCCCAAGTCCAAGCAAAAGAGGAGAGCTAGCAGAGAATGAACCTGGTCCATGGTAGAGAGAAACCACCATGTCCACACCAAAAACATGCAGAAAAAGGAGCAAAAAATGAGCCTCCAAGTCAAAAGGAAATGCACGAGCATGAGCATTCAACACGAGCCAAAGCATGAACAACACCATGACTATGCAAACCACGAATAACACCATGGGAAGAGAAAGCCTACACACATGCACAAAACCCAAAAAAAAAAATCCAAGAGCAAACTATTAAGCAAATTAGCACGATTCCAAAGTAATAATAAAAAAAGACTTGCACGATGAAATGAGAAGAAACCATAAGTAATAAGCAACTGATAAATGAAGAGTGCACGTTTTACCGAAACCAGCTTTGATACCATGTATGATTTTCCGTCACACTAAAAGCTCAAACTTGTGGTGGAGATGGATATCATCATGTTAACCAGCTGCTATGCCAACACACCCCCGCATGATGGAGCCAGATGTAACCACGTGAGCTCTGGGCCCACCACATATACACCCAATTAGGCCCAATGACATTATGAGGAAATGACACTAGGATTTCTCAAGAGGTCACCCATCCCAGTACTACTCTAGGCTAGGCATGCTTAACTACTTGGCTCTGATACCATGAAAGAGGGAAAAATGAGAACCGATGTTGAAAACAATGCACCACAATGAAGTTGCACTCCGAAGGTAACATCAAGCTCTAATGCAATAAGCAAGATTCGAATCAATGGAAAGAAAATGTAAGTAAGAAAATAGGTTTGCTCATCCTCATAGATCGAAAAAAGGAAGTACAAATAGGGATGTTCTGTAACCCCCATGCCTAAACAAGGAAAAAATATCAATGATGCAACTGATGCATATGACATGATTGATGCATATGACGACACTAAAGGAGGAGTTACAATTCCAAATAAGGAATGTAACTCCTATGACGCATTGACGTAAATGACAATGACAGATTCTATGACAAAATCTGACACTTGTCATTTGACTTCCTAAGACCTATGACTCTCAAAAGGTGAGATGACTCACCAGGTGATGTGGATGATGACTAGGCATGTCACACACACCAATAGTGCTAACCCCAACAATACCCAAATCTCTAAATTTATCATGAATGATATCATCTGTGGATATGGTATTCCTTTTGCTATTATCAATGATAATGGTAAACCATTTAAGAATAAAACTATAAAATTAATCTGAAAAAAAATTCAAATATCCCTCAAGTTCTCAACCCCCTATTACCCTCAAGGTAATGGACAAGCCGAGGCTTCCAAAATAACCCTCATTCACATTATGGAGAATATGGTGACCAAGATAGGTCGTGGTCGACATCTATAATTCATCCTACCCTATGAGCATTCGAACATCTATCCACACCCCCATAGGTGCCACTCCATACTCCTTAGTATTTGGCACGGAAGCTGTACTACCTTTAGATATAGAGATCCCTTCTTTGACCATCGAGGTAAGGGACCACCTAAATGAAGAGGACTATATAGTAGCTTGATTGGCAGAGTTGGAGCTATTATATGAGACAAGAATTCATGCTTTCAATCACCTTAAAGTGTATTAGGATCGAAAGTGCGGTGAAGCTAAAATAAAAGAGTCATACCTCATCAATTTGAGGTAGGGGATATGGTGTTAAAAGATAATTAAAAGAACACCAATAAGGACCATGAAAAGAAAGGGAAATTTGAACCCAATTGGCTAGGACCATATGTTGTGGCTACCAAGTTCTGTTTAGGTGCCTATAAGCTAGCCCATGAAGATGGTCAATATATCTGAGAACCCATGAATGCAACGCATATTAAGTGGTTCTATGCTTATATATGGGGTCTCTATAATATCAAGAAAAGAAAAGAAAAATATAAAAATAGAAAAAGAAAAGTTAAATAAACAGGGGATTCTAATAGTGAAAACCGTGCGCAATGGTGACACTTTGACAAGTCCTTTGGTGAAAACTAGTTTGCGGCACCAAGGAAGGTCTATTGTTCACAAGCATTTTAGGGTTAGGAATACTAAAAATCTTTTCTATGATGGTATTTACCTTTGTCTAAGTCCCTTTTGAGCTTATTCTTCTTGGTCCCGATCCAGATAATCCTACCTTTTTGAATATAGAGAATTTAACTTTGAATGAGCCCATCTCATGCTTGGGGAAACTTCACAAAGTGTCACTTCTTGCACATAGCATGTGGAATTATTCCCTTGTATATCCCATCTAATGCTGGGGGCATCCATGTTTCTTCATTTCCTTGCACATTCACTTCAAAAAACTATTTAGAAAACATCAAAAACATTCGTATAACTTTTGAAAACCCCAAAACATATAGATATGTCCCTTGGAAAAATAAAAAAATTCAAATACAACTCATAGAAAAATCCAAAACAATAGAAAATTGTCTTAGAGGTAATAAAAGTTACGTTTAGGTGCCTATAAGCTAGCCCATGAAGATGGTCAATATATCCGAGAACCCATGAATGCAACGCATATTAAGTGGTTCTATGCTTATATATGGGGTCTCTATAATATCAAGAAAAGAAAAGAAAAATATAAAAATAGAAAAAGAAAAGTTAAATAAACAGGGATTCTAATAGTGAAAACCGTGCGCAATGGTGACACTTTGGACAAGTCCTTTGGTGAAAACTAGTTTGCGGCACCAAGGGAAGGTCTATTGTTCACAAGCATTTTAGGGTTAGGAATACTAAAAATCTTTTCTATGATGGTATTTACCTTTGTCTAAGTCCCTTTTGAGCTTATTCTTCTTGGTCCCGATCCAGATAATCCTACCTTTTTGAATATAGAGAATTTAACTTTGAATGAACCCATCTCAAGCTGGGGCAACTTCACAGTGTCACTTCTAGAACATAACATGTGGCATTATGCCCTTGTATATCCCATCTAATGCTGGGGGCATCCATGTTTCTTCATTTCCTTAGCATTCACTTCGAAAAAATATTTAGAAAACATCAAAACATTCGTATAACTTTTGAAAACCCCAAAACATATAGATATGTCCCTTGGAAAAATAAAAATTCAAATACATTTCATAGAAAACTCCAAAACAATAGAAAATTGTCTTAGAGGTAATACCCAAAAACAATGAAAAACATCCCAAAATCTGTCCCACAAAAACAAAGTAATAGTTTGCTTACTTTTAGTTGTTGGTTTGTATGGTTTTTAGTTGCATTGATTTTTCGTATTGTGTGCTTTAGATTGAATTCACTTGCTTACTTAGATTGAATGTTACTTTAATATGTGGTTCATTGCATTGAGTTCATTTTATCTTGCATACTTGTAGATAAATGTGTTGCTTTGATTAGATTTATTAGCTTGTGCTTGTAAAGTTTTACTTGTATATTGTGTTATCACTTCATTGTCATATCACATATAACCATTACATCTATACATCATATATCAATAAATGCTAAGTATGCATCATATATGTATGCTAAAGCTAATCATCATGTACCGTATCTCTAATGGGGCAAGAGGGGTTGCGCATGCTCACAAATCTATCCCCTCACACCAATATCAAAAATTAAAACATGTTTTACTCAAAGTATATCATAAACATACATTATGATATCGGGTAAGGATATATCATAATCTAACATGTGATACAAACATAAAACATACATGTTAAACATGATATCTCATAAATAAAATGTGATATAGCGGTAATCCATCAATCATCATACATCATCATAAATATAAATGTCCGCGTAAAAAACATTATGTCTCAAAACTACATCCAATACAATGAGCCATCATGGGAATCTATACAAAACATGTGCCTTCATCACGAGGCATAGTAAAAAATAATACATAACATACATCTGTACAAAAATATTCCTTTATCACAAGGCATGATAAAAATAGTACATATACATCCGTACAAAATTATGCCTTCATATCGAGGCGATACACCAAAAATATACATCTAGTACAATAATAAGTAGGGTCAACCACGACTCGAGCCCTCTTCGGGACTACCTAGTGTGGATTTACCATTAGGAGGTGGCATCCGAGGTGCTAGTGATGGAGGTGGTGCCGCATCATGTTGACCGAACCATGCTGCTCTAAAGCTAGTTGTTCGAGGACCCATGCAGAGTGCACCGATTCACATCGCTTATGAGATGTAGAATGAGACGAGGTGCCTAATATTTGGCTATAATTAGAAACTCTATGATCAATTGGTACAAAAATGTATTACTACATCCTATAATAGGTAGCCTCACATGCTATAGTGGTACTGTGCCCAATCATCTTCTCAGTAAACTTGAAGCAATGTCGGCCTACTACAATGCATCACACTCTGCTCTCGCACTAGCCAGCCTATATCTGCCGCTGATCTCACTTTGCAATAGCCTAGTATCACTCTAAAATAAGTTGGTCCCTCTCTCGATTATAACTATAATCCATCTGCGGTCACCCGGGTCTCGCTCTATCATGGTTTGTATCTCTCTACCCTGCCTCGGTCTCACTCAAGAATGAGATGATCTCTCTTAGTGATCACCCAGTCCCTCTCACCTATGGCCTCAAGTTGTAAGGATACTTCGTAATGTACTTTCATTGCAAGGCAACCACCTATTCACCACCCTATATATCTTGAATATCCTCATCTATATGTTGTTGCTTAACCACATGCTCATCAACCGGTATGTCCTCCTCCATCCGCCGCTCATTGCCCCACCGTCTCCTCCATTTGTTGGTGGAATTTGTGGTGGAATCACATGGGGTGGTGGAGGTTCCCTGTAAGGGTCCCGTAATGGAGCCTCTTTGGGGCATCCATGGTGCCAATACCTAGGGCCCCACTACTACTTGTGTCCGCACCAAAACCCTACCGCTGCACTAAAACCTCGCCTTTGGATGAGCACTGTTGTGTTGGTACTTGCTGTAGTCCCCCTATGGATAAGCCTATGCCTATACCTATGCCCTAGGATCGGGCCCCAAACTCCTACGCTACCGTGTCCAATACCTCATATGGAATGGTCAAACGACAAGGCAACACTGTAGCATACCAAACAACATAGTTATGTGTAGTTTCAAGATCAACCATCTCGCACTGTTGTACCCAAGGCTAAAAACCACCCGTAAAAAGTTGTCATGAGCTTGAGCCAACCTAATCGAGGCCCCATATAAAAGACAATTCTTTATCCATGAGCATACCACATCTCATCACTAAAAATCTCTTGAATGAGACCAAACCGGCACTCGAACCCAATTTAATTTATACCAATCCATAACATGGTTCCTGCTCCTAAGGAGGAAGTGATCAACCATCACTGTACAAAGCTCAACCGCATCCTCGGGAAACTAATATAGCTTGTATGGCTGCCACGTAATCATATAGGGCTATAACTTGTCAAAATCACATCTGTAATAGTCCGTGTCCCCCGAGTGACCATGTACATCCTCTCTGATTGGAACCCACCCATGATGGAAGGCTCTCCAATGGCTCGAGCTCTCAAAGCTCCCGTAGGGTGACCAATCGCAATATGGTCCCAAGCCCATATCTACGAGAAAAGTAGCAGGGACCTATGGACCTCTTTCCATGGTAGGCTATCGGTGAAGATCAATGTACAAGTGAATCGGTATGCACTAACCCCAACAATGAACTTGTCCCCGTAGAAGGCCATGAATCACTCCAATAAGGCTAAGGGTAAACCGAGCTCTAGTCTTGTTAGACAACAATATGCCACCGAAAAGAACTCATAAAAACATGGGGACTTTGCCTAGCCATCGATTAGCCATGCACCTCCTAATAAACAATGTCATACCCTCGGAGGTATGTCTGCACACACCAAACATATCAACTAAACAACGCCTAATATGGTCCTGATGACCATCGTAAGTGATCAAACGACCTTGAATAGGAACTCGCAAGATCCGCCACACATCCTCTAAGGTAATACTCATCTCCCGGTAGGCATATGGAATGTCGGCTCTCACTCCACCACCTCTCACCAAGGCCGTGAGTAGGTTTTGGTCTAAGGTAATCTGGGCCATGTGGGCTACATGTGCTAAACTAGTCACCTCTAGTGGAATCTCCAAAAACTCGATCGTGTCGATTAAGCATCACCTCGTAGGCCTAGAGCTGAGTATATCACTCCCACATCTCTAACCTATCTAGATCCTCCTATAAAACCAATCGGGCCATTTTATTATCATCTTATACTTCTATTCTAATCTATCGTTTATTCTTTGACTCTATCATTTAATTTTTCTAGTCTACCATAATATTTTGCTATTTTCGTATGAGTGTCATCTTCACTAACACTTAGGGTTTTATAAAAACCCTAATTTCTACTGAAATTTATTTCAAATGTGACTTTTGTGCATTGACGTGCCCCACAGCGACTAATGTACCACCGTAGTTCACTAGTTCACCCTCGGCGTATAGAATCATCCATATCTAATTTTTTCCAACTTGTTGTGCATTGGAGTGCTCATTTTTGCACGGGCACATGCATTCCATTTCTTGAATGCTATTATTACATAGGTGCATACATTTATGCATAGGTATAGGCATGCCTATGCTCAAGGCAACATAGGCACGCCCGTAGGTCTGCAACGCTTGCACATTTTCTCAACAAAACAAAGCTAATTCTACCCTTAAAATGCAAGAGTCTTAATCAAAATTAAATGCTATTAATTAAATAAGGTCATAGATTAGTGTTTTGTACTGTGGCTAGCCGCTGCAAGACTCCGGTACTCTCTCACGTGGTCCGCACGATGTTTTTAGCTCCGCACCCTCACCATCTTCTCGTATAGGTCGAGCTCAATCGGTGGTAAAATGGTAAGTGAATGTGGTAAATAAACTTGTCACGATGTCTTGTATACCCAATTCTACCTTCCACGATGTGTTTCTCACCCCAAAGTTCCCTTAGACCGTCGTATTTCTTCTAAAATTATTCTAACAATTGCATGGTGATTATTTTTAATAAATAATTATTTTCGCAAAGACGTTTCGCATATGTTGGGGCATATTTTTGCTTCCCGGTGGCCTTTTCTACTACCTGGGCATATATTTTCCTTACAGTCACTTTTAACATTGTCTCACGACTTCGTTATTTATTCTATAATATTTTCTTCTCAGAAACTTAAAAATTCAAAAAACCTAGATTTTTTGATTTTTTTGGTAAAAAACATTAAAAATCTTTAAAAAATTGTATAAATTTAAAATTTTACAAAAATTGGTAAACAACGCGCATACAACTGAAGCATGTATCACTTGCATTATCCTCAAACATCAAAATTTTTCCTACAAAACATTTGTCTAAGGTTCTTACTTGTTCTGGTCTCAAACGACTTGTAGATCATCGTGATCTATCTCCATTAACAAAGTTGGGTATGCTTATTATGTCGAACTCCTATGCAAAAGTGAGTTGCAGTGCTATGTCGTAATGCACGAATGTTTTCCATAGGACTATTTATGTCCTCCGTTTTTCCCTCACATGTGTTATTGTTTGGGGCGCCATTTTTAACCCTTGTCATTACAACACGAACATTCAATAACTGCAACTTGATAACAAAAACATTGATACAACTATCTTGAATGTTGTTTATTTGAGTATATGTGTCTCGTGCTTATTTCTCTGTTAGGTTAGCTGGTGTACTTTCTCGTATTGCATTAAATTGTATATGTTGCATGTAGCTAAATATCATTTTACTTTCTCGTAATATGCATTGCATTTTGTATGTTGCATGGAGTTATGTATTTTTATCAATAAATAATTGTTAGTAATTTAGATTTTTTGTGTTATCTTACACTTTTGATTATTTTAAATAAAGGTTGATGATGTAGATCATAGGGACAACATGATGAAATAAGGATGCTTATTGAAGACCGGATACAAAGATGAGCATGTTCCTATTCTCCAATTTCCTATCCTATCACTACTAATTTTTCTTCCCAATCACCTGGGGTAATAAACCACCATGTTTATCTATATTCTTTTCCCTTCTAAAAAACCAAGGGTTTTGTGCCCATTCTATCCTATTTCTTCTATCCATTTCGATCATATTTTCAATCGTCGATTGACTTCTTCTATCACCCCATCGACACTCGAGGGGAATCCTTCATCCTACTAATTTTTCTTCAAAAATTTACCTGTTTATGCTTGTCTACTATATTTGAAGTGAATTCACTAACTTCACCTCAAACAGGGGCAAATGTAGACACATATATTCCACTTTTGCAATCTTATTTCCAAATGCATGCAAATCACTCTCATTCTTACCAATTCCATTATAATTAGTGATTTCTGCTAATTAACTAACATTTTCCCTCTATTCTAGTTAATTAACACTACTTTGTTGATTATCCACCCTTTTCCACATTCAGGATGCCAATCGACATCAAATCGTAAGTTGTTATCCTCTTCCAGAAACAATTAGCGTTATTAGCTAATTAAGCCTATTTTGCCCTTGTTTTGGTCAATATACCCTAATATTGGCTCAAACCCCTCTTCTAACCACTCAAAATCACCCCACTTCTCTCCAAAACATCTCAGTAAGCTTCAAAACCTTATCCTAGCCTCCTAACTCGACCCTAAGTGGTTGATTAATACTCCACACACCCTAATCACTTGATAATTCACTAATTATGATTAGAAAGGCTTAATCATGATTAGAAATTCTAAATCTTCTTTGTACTTTTAGTCCCACATGCACCAAGATGCAATTTTTCCTCAAAGGAAAAACTATAAATAAGACTAAGTACTATCTTCCAACTTTACACCATACTTTTATAAGTAGTCTCATATGATACATATGTTAAAGAGCTTAAACTCCTTTAAGGATTCACATGCTCATATTTTCCTAAAGCCTTTATTATGGTTTATAGAACTAAGGAAAATCACCCTTTCGACCATGTCGGCCAACTTTGAGCAAATAAAACCGAGAAATACATGCCTACAAGCTCAAAAAATCACAGAATCTCATCTGTGGCAACCACCTTGTAGGAGTGAGAAAATAACACAAGGAAATGACCATAGAAAGAATGAATGGAGGCTTACAAAAATCTTAAAGGCATCAATAATGGAATCCCGACAAAATTTTCCAGGGCTTCACAAGCACCTAGGCTTCCAAATGAAAATGGTGAAATGATAGGCTCGATGAGCTTTTGTTCACTTAAATCACCCAAAGTGAGTTGATCTCGATAGTCCAAGATAGAAAGTACCAAAATCAATGATGCATAAGAATAACCCCATTTAACCAAAGCATGGTTACAGGTAACTCAACTGGAGTTCTAGAGTGTACATACATGGAAAAACCAAAGAAAACCGTAACTCTATTTGAGTTAAGTTTGAAATCATCGACATAATCAAGGGGCAAGTCATCATGGTGGAGGGGACCGATTCCCATTTCAAATAATTGTGTTTGCCTTGACCTTAGACTAAGGTCTAAACAATGATTATATATGCCATAAAATGTGCAAAGGGCCCAACAACTATAATATATGCAATGATCAATCAAAAGATACCAAATCAAATGCCATGGTTAGTCAAATGGGGTGATGATTATCTAACGAAAACATGTTCCATGTGATTCGAAAGAGGGAAATTAAAATAAATTATTATATGTGCCATGCCCAAAGTCAAGGAGGGGGAAATCTACCTTAAATTTTCTAAGAACCTCGTATTTTCCAAATGTGGCCAATAAGATGGCATATTGGCCAAGTCAAAAACTAAAGCTGGAAAATAAAATTATTATGATCTGCATGTGAAGTGCATAGATGTCACATCAAGACCACACAAGAAGACAAAGAGGATAAGGACAAAAAGTGTCACATCATGAGCTATAGGAAAAATATTTTCATGCACCTTGGGAGACTTGCAAATCAAGCAAAGGATAATATTAGCCAAATTATTCACCCATATTTTATTTATTGTATCAAAATTAGATGAGTCAACTACACTTTGACTGAAGATGTATTTTTGAAATTAAAAGGCTATTATTGCCTCATTGTAACAACATGTTATTTTATTCATTATGAAGGTTAATAATATCATGCAAGTGTAGTTACACTTAGTCTATTTTTAAGGGGTTGGGTGAATATTTTTGCTATATATTGTGTGCATTGAAAAAACAAAAGGGGAATTTGACAGGGAGGTATTTTTGGATGTAATGAGTCTGTCAAGCCCTTTTTGGCTAGTTTTGCCCTTGAATGAGAACTAGTTATTTCCTTTGCAATTATTTTCAGTTGTGTGTATTATTTTATTAACTCTTGTGAATTATATTCCCTGAATTAATTAGCTTACCTTGCTGCAAATTTGGTGATTCTCAGTATATTCTTAGTGTCCAAGTTATCTATTGTGTTGTTGTGATTAGTCCCTCAACACAAATGTGTTTTTCCTTAGGATTGAGCTGAAACCCATTGGATCATGCTTCATTAATTTTTTCTCATAATATTGTGCATGTTTCTTAGTCAAATCCCTCATTAATTTTGGTGTATCACCTCATTTAAAGTTTAGTTTTGTCCATCTTTCACCCTTAAACCCCACAATTAATCAATTTTAGGATACATCAATAAGGAACCAACCTTGTAATCCTGGAGACTCACCTCAACATAGGGATACCCACATCATTGAGGTGTTTCCATTGTATCTACAGAAGTGAGGGAAAAGAAAGCTTAGAATACATGTTATCCCTCAACCATAGGGTGCACTTCCCGAGAGATAATAATTTTTGGCAGCCTAGTAGGACATCATAGAAGTTAAGAGTTTCATCTTTCAAAGGTGTTCCACTTCAAGTAGCAAATCATTAGCCACCGTGAAACCTTCACTAATAGATAACAGTTTTTGTACGCCTTGATGGGACCACAAATCAGATTTGCAATAAAGAAACAACACTTTTGGAGGGAAAAAATCTATGAACATCCATTGAAAATCAAAAGAAAATTATTTGGTGACTCTATGAATAAGATTTCAGAATAGTTTAACATTTTTCATCACCAAACTGACATCAATTCTTCATTTGTAGCCTTTTGAGGTATTTAAAAAATCAGATTTTTTATCAGCTTATTTTCATGAGCAACATACCTATTTTTACATTGTTACATCTTTTATGAGGTCATGTAAACATGACATCAATTCCTCGGTGGAATTGTTACATCCAAGAGTTGTATCCATTATATCCACAGTCTTTTCATCCATATTATTTTTCATATCGTACCATGACCCCTATCAAAATGAATATCCCCATAACCCGAACCCTGCACATCAATATGATTATTAACATGACAATGATTATGATGTCCAAGACCAAGGTTATGCAGAAGGTTATGCTGATTATACACATGAGGAAAAAATTGAAGGCAAAATTCAAGAAATGGAGCAGATTATGCAAGTATTGAAAGAGAAGATGAAAATAGAGTTATAAGTTAAAACCTCATCTTAGGCAGCCCTATCAATGGGGAGGTCCTACACCCAGTTGGCTTAGTCTCGCAAAAAGGCTTGAGGTAATGGGAGAATATATTAACCAAATGTTGCAAGCATTAGAAAATGATAGGCATCAGGTTGAGGAACCCCATCAACTAGATGTTCCCACTTACCTTCCCAATCAGAATCCAATGCCTACATATCTTCCTTTCCAACCAAGAAATCCCATTTATAAGTTTCCAATTTTTCAGGATGCTAAAAATTCTACCCCTTCTATTCCATAATCATGTACTGAATCCAAATTTAAGTGTCCAAGCTTTCATTCTACTAATTTTCTAAATTTAGACCCTTCACCCCAATCTTTTGTTCAAAATTACTAGTTCGAGTTGAGATCTAACCCACCCCTCCTCCTTCACCCGAAATACTAATCCATGAAGAATAAAATCATAATATCATCCAGGAGGGGAAACCAACCGAAGAAAACTACAGGATGAATTTCTTGCATAACATGCGACGGGGTTTCTAGGTTTCAGTTTGATTTTATTCTAGAGTTAGAAAAGGAACTTATGCAAAAGACACAATTTGATTTTGTAATGATCAAAATTAGGTGGAAGATGATCGACAATCTACATATTCTGAGTGTAGTGTGCATGAAGGCACCATACTCATACTCGACTACCGATTCATCATAGTTTGCACTTGAAGCTATCATTGTAATCGGAACATAGAAGATGATACAAAGATAGATATAATCACAAAGATTCAAACAAACAAAAGCTATCAAATCGAGTGAGCTCAATGTCGGACTCAAAGCCCATTTGAAACAACAAATAGAGACAAAAAGTTAGTTTTAGCCATCTAGGGATTAGAAAGTGCAAGGTGACCTTCACGAAATGAAAGAAGCTCCAACAATCAACAAATATCATGAGAGCTATCATATTCAAATTCATATTCAACGTGACAGAGCTCCAATATAACAAACAACAACAACTTGTTAATGGAGGAATCATAGAAAGGATAGACCGAGAGCTCGAATTCAAGTAAATATCACAAGTGAATGCACAAAAATTTCATTACATCAAGCTTTGAAATGGATGCCATCAATTTTTTTAGTTCATCATAGATCAAGAAAAGCTTTATCTTCACTCAATGTCACAAATTTTTATCAACTTTGCATAGAAAATAAAAAAAAGGACGAACCCAATTTTGGGCATGGGTGTCAAGTGCATAAGTATGGAAAACTCAAAATCTCCACATAGCTCTTTAAATAGAAATGCAAAGTTTCCAGATTCAAAGTAAAACTTCATTTTCTAACGACCATTTCAAGTTTTCACAAGGATTTTGAAAAGGACCCAAACTTACCATTTTCAAAGCAAGACTTGAGGAAACCCTTCAATAGTTTGAATGCAGAGACAAATGTAGATGACCCAAAACATTTACAGGATCGATTTTGAAGGTTGTACATATTTATGCAAAGAAACACAGATTCAGGTTATAAAACCTCAAAATGCAAGAAACAAAAGGATTTTGAAGGATTATATATATGTGAAGTAGAATAACCAAAAGAAATAATTGCAAAGATTATATAACAAAGGAAACCCACCCTTTTACTGTGGCAGCCAACTTTGAGAAAACATAATAGAGGAATATGTGCCTACAAGCTCAAACAACTCATAGAATCTCATCCATGACAACCACCTCATAGGAGTGAGAAAATAACACAAGGAAATGACCATAGAAAGCACAAACAAAGGCTCAGAAAGCTCAAAGGCATCAATAATGGTGTCTTGGAAAAAAAATTCTAGGGCTTCACCAAGCACCTAGGATTCCAAATGAAAATGGTGAAATGAAAGGCTCAGCGATCTTTTTGTTCACTTAACTCACCAAAGTGAGTTGATCTCGATAGTCCAAGATCAAAAGTAACAAAATCAACGATGCATAAGAATAACCCCATTATACCGGTGGTTACCCTAATTGAACCAAAGTTCCAGAGAGTACATACGTGGCGTAACCAAAGAAAATCCTAAATCTATTTGAAATCACCGACAAAATCAAGGGTGAGTCATCATGGCGAGGGGTACCGAGTCCCATTTAAAATAATTGTGTTTACCTTGACCTTAGACTAAGGTCTAAATGATGATTATTTATGCCACATAATGTGCAAAGGGCCTGAAAACTATAATACATGTAATGATCAATCAAAGGAGACCGAATCATATGCCATGGTTAGTCAAATGGGGACGATGATTATCTAACCAAAGCATGCTCCACGTGATTCAAAAAGGGAAACTAAAATCAATTATTATATGTGTCATGCCCAAAGTCGAGGAGGAGAAATCCTTACCTTAAAATTTTTAAATTTACCTTAATTTTTCCAATAACCTCGTACTTTCCAAAGGTAGCAAATAATGTGGCATATTGGCCAAGTCAAAAATAAAGCTACGAAATAAAAGTATTATGATTTGCATGTGAAGTGCATAGATGTCACATTAGTACCACACAAGATGAAAAAGAGGATAAGGAAAACAAGTGTCACATCATGAGCTACATGAAAAAGTATTTGCATGCACCTTGGGAGACTTACATATCAAACAAAGGCTAATATTAGCAAAATTATTCACCCATATTTTATTTATTGTATCAGAATTAGATGAGTCAAATACACTTTGACTAGAGATGTATTTTTGGAATTAAAAGGCTATTATTGCCTCATTGTAACAACATGTTATTTTATTCTTTTATTTATTCATAATGAAGGTTAATAATAACATGCAAGTGTAGTTAGACTTAGTCTATTTTTAGGGGGTTGGGTGAATATTTTTGCTATATATTGTGTGCATTGGCAAAGCACAAGGGGGAATTTGACAGAGGATGTATTTTTGGATGTAATGAGTCTGAAGCCATTTTTGGAAAGGTTTTCCGTTGAATGAGAACCAATTATTGCCTTTCCAATTATTTGCAGTGGTGTGTATTATTTTAATAACTCTTGTGAATTGTATTCCCTTAATTAATTAGCTTACCTTGCTGCAAATTTGGTGTTTCTGCATAGTCTTAGTGTGTAAGTTATCTACCGTATTTTTGTGAGTGTTGAAGACCTTTTTGGCTAGTTTTTCCCTTGAATGAGAACCAATTATTGCCTTTTCAATTATTTGCAGTGGTGTGTATTAT
Source organism: Taxus wallichiana var. yunnanensis (assembly GCA_018340775.1). Classification (NCBI taxonomy): domain Eukaryota; kingdom Viridiplantae; phylum Streptophyta; class Pinopsida; order Cupressales; family Taxaceae; genus Taxus; species Taxus wallichiana. Next base: position 790,514,515 of record CM031240.1, on the reverse strand, counting down.
TTTATTAACTCTTGTGAATTGTATTACCTGAATTAATTAGCTTACCTTGTTGAAAATTTGGTGTTTCTGCATAGTCTTAGTGTGCACGTTATTTGTTGTGTTGTTGTGATTAGTTCCTCAACACAATTTTTTTGCCTTAGGATTGAGATGAAACCCATTGGATTGTGCTTCATTAATTTTTCCTCATAATATTGTGCATGTTTCTCAGTGAAAGACCTCATTAATTTTGGTGTATCACCTCATTTAAATTTCATTTTTTCCATCTTTCGCCCTTAAAACCCACATTTAATCAATTTTTGGATACATCAATAAGGAACCAGCCTTGTAATCCTGGAGACTCACCTCACAATAGGGATGCCTACAACCAATGAGGTGTTTCCATTGTATCTGCAGAAGTGAGGGAGAAGCAAGCTTAGAACACCTATTATCCCTCAATCACGGGTACACTTCAGAGAGATAACAGAGCCTAAACTCCTTTAAGGATTCACATGCTCATCTTTTCCTAAATCCTTCATTATGGTTAGTAGGAGGGTATCTAACATGACATTGTAGTCTTGTGTTAGAGATATCTCCTCACCATTTGTGGAGTAGCAACCATTCCCAATTTGATTTCTCCTAGATCTATTTAGGTCTATGTTAGTTAATCAAACATACTAGTAGGCATGCTTAGATATTAGATGTTAGTTTCATTTGATCTCCATTGTTATGCTATTAAGATTTTATCATTGATGTTTCATTCCTTAGCTTATGTAATTAGCTTTAGACTATGTGGTGTTAGTCTTGCTTTAAACTAGTTAATTTGCACTAAAAGTTTGGGGTGTTATTAGGGATAGAGCCATTATTGTTTTGGTTGTCCCATTACATGAAATAATCACATTCAAATGCTCACAAATTTTGACTAATAAGTGGCATTTTTATTCGATATAACATCTAAAGTTGCATATTATTTAGTTGTTTAATAAGCTACCTATTTCGTACAACATATGAAGCCCGCCATTTCGGGAAATCACTATTATGGGACGCAAACATCCATTGTATTCTAATAAGATCTTTTTTTACAATCAAGGTTGGTGTGTTCTATCTTACACCTTCAGTAACTTGTTACCTCACGTGATGATATGCAAATAAATACAGGATGATGCTATCTTGAATTAGTATTTGCTAAACCCGAGAGTGCAGAGAGAGGATTTACATCAGATTTTATCTAAATTTGTGGTACATTAGAGCTTGAGGATCAATCATCTGAGGCGCAGGGCTATGAAATATCATATTTGACACTAACACATTATTCAAATATGGTGTTGGATATATATTCCTCAACAATCTGATTATATTAATTCAACATATAATATTTACCAATATATACCGTAAAATATGGTAGGCATTTGATATCGATGAAGATTGGCATCGGGGAGTGTGTGTGGAAGGTCAAGTCATGATAAAAACTATTTTTTGATTTATTACATTCACTGTCGAACATCTCTGCTACCATGCGAGTCAGAAGGGATACAAACCAACCAACCATATCTACCATGACGTGTCCAAATATGAGTCAACACCTTCACTTTTGTATCTCCATAAGTCTCATATCCTGAAGTATAAGGTTGGGATTTGCATGTTTCTTTTACGGGTCCTTTATTATTTGTTATCCATATGGTAGTAAATTTTTTAAATATAGTACATCTCTTGTGTAAGTGATAGTTCATTATAAATTATTGGTGGTCATGTTTTGGACCTTATGTTAATATAGTGTATTGGGTGTGTATGTCATTGGTCGATATCATCATTTATGTTGAAGGAACTATGTCGTATTTAAACTAGGCATATATGTTGTTTTATATGAAAAAGAAGAGTAAAAAATTATTTTATATGTCAAAGTAGTATAATTCATTTCATCAATATTGATATTGGAGTCAAAGTAAAAATAAAACAAAATTGCCTCACTTTTAGCCAGATGCATTTTCGGTGTAACCCGACGTTCAAGTTGAGAGGAGAGTTGTAATTGTTATTCACGATCAAATCCGACAGAGCTAGTACCATGATATCAGAGTATGGAGGAAAAAAGGTTGGAGGTTGATCAATGACCTCTCATCAGTCATAAATGACGGGATACATTTTGCTATAATGGTACTTTTTGGTGGTGAGTATTTGCTTTCGCTTTTTATAGTGTGTTTCTTTTCATAGTTATTGTTTTGTGTGGTTTTGGATGTTGGAAAAGAGTTATGTTGGAGCACAAATGACTGCCATTGATACTTTGATTGATGTGATACTTTGACTGTCATACTTCGTTGGAAGATGGTATACTTGTGAATACTTCAATAGTAATGGTGAACATGTGAAACAAGATCTAACTAGTAAGATCTGGTCAGTTTTATGTCTTCTATACAATTTCCTCTTAGTGTTTGTGTGTGGAAATTTCACATCATGGGGGGAGCATGACACCAATGTTCCATTTCCATTATGTGCCCAAAATGACTAAAGTCAAAGGTATCTTCCAATGACAAAGGGTAGTTGTCTATGTTGTTTGAGATCAAGTGGCAACGATCGACATCAGTGGATACAACTAAGAACATTGCGATTCTTAGAGGTGGTAATGTGAAATATTTCCAGTATATCTTATATTGTTCTTGTGTTGTGATAAGAGAGTTATTTCCTATGTAATAACCTGGTGGAATAATGTGATGAGAGTCGATGATACTACTGCAACATCATGATATTGTGGTTATTAGTAATCCACTAGAAAAACTATCCAGAGGTTGTTGGTATTGTCCTTAAAAACCATATGTTGTGTGGTTATTGGTTAACCACTTGGAAAACCATCCAGAGGTTGTTGGTATTGTCCTAGAAACCATCCAGATCATGAGCAAGCTATGAAGCGGCACATTGCAGTACAAGGTAGGTTTTCCCCATGTTCACACTAAGGGGGAATGTTAGGAATTTACCTAAGTTAGTGCTCCACATTAATATGGGTGGAATTATATTATTGTAATATAATTAAATAGGGTTGTTTATGGTTATTGCATGAATAGTGGTGGTTGAAACCACTCATGCAATTAGGCTGATTTGTTTGTAACTCTCCTTGTTTATAGGAATACATATTCCTATATAATATGTAATTGATTGAAGAAATACATACGAGAGAATTTTATTATTATCGTCTTGTGTGAATCTGTTGCTGCACCTTCAAATGATTCACGCATTTCCCTTTGATATTCCCTCAATACATGTTACATTTCTCTTTGGCTTTCTCTCATAGAATGTTGTAATTATCTTTGACTCCTTATGATCACTTCATGCATGTAGCTTAGCATATCATTTGGAGGAGCTCTCTGATCATGCTCTTCCATTGTCACATTCTTTACATTTAGATCTTTTTTTGAAAATTCTGTCACAACTAGAAAAGATCACCGCTATGATACCACTGTAATGTCCCTAAATGGACACTTTGACACTACCAATGGATTTAACACAAATCTGATCTTAAGAGGAACACTATAAAAATATTAAGATGCAAATTTGAATTAATACCAGGAAAAACGACTTGCCTAGAGGATGGAATTCATACAAAACTGAATTAAAACCATTCTTTTATCATAAAAATAGATCAATTAATTTTATAAAGACAAAACATTAGAAAAGTGTCGATTTGATCCAAATGGAATGCTGAAATATTTATTATAAATCTGTAGTTACATAGATCACAAACACAACTGAAAACACAAATTCCTAAGCCCAAAAATTATGTAAAGTGGATGATCTAGTCTTGAAACATTTGATTTATGAACACCAATTCATATCTGATCATAGCAAGCTCTGGATCATGCCAAACAACTCTCTATATGGGTTGTTCCACTATGAACAAGCTGGAAAATAAAGGTGGATCAGTCAACAATAATTATCCTCCTTTAAACCCTAGCCCAAATTTGCAAATCTTGCCTTCAAACACTTTGTTGAACTATAGCTTCGAAAACTAATAAAATATCCTGAATAAAACCTCCTCACAAAATGGAATAATATTTTCCATTAATATTCCAAAGCGATAGAGATTTTTCTTCCTCTAAAGCTATCTACAAAGGGTTTTAGTCCTTTGGAGTTTTTATGGAAAGCATGCAAGATTACACCACAAATCCGAAAATTATCATAAACAAAAAGAGATTCTTTCCCTTGCAAGTCGACTTGCTTTTATAACATAACTTGGCCTTTTAGCCACCCAAAACCACCAATCATATTTCTTTCCCCACATTTAATATTTTTCTTTACCTTTTTTCTCCTCCACATGGGTCACATTTTTCCTTAGGGAAAATAAAATAAAGTAACCCTTTATTTTTCTAATTTCATTTTGTCACTTTTCTTTTCTTTTTAACTTTGTCATTAATAAATTAATAAAATTTCTTATAATAATATTTTATGATTAATTCATTATGACTAAGTTTCCTTTTATTCCTCCCTTAGTCATCGGGAAACAATGAATGGGCTAAGGGTCTTCGGCTGAGAAGGGGATATTACATAGGTAGTTGGAAGGAGAAAATGCATACAATGCGCGACCCAACCAAGGGTACAATGTACATATTAGATGATTCATGGCTAGGGAATACCATTATCCAACCAATATACTCCATTGCATTAAATATTGTAAAACACAGAAGCTTCTTACACTATATCAATATCTCCATGAGTCATGTGCGCATCAAAACTAACAACACAACTCTACAATAATTCACCACACTAAACTACGCAAATCAATACATATTTATAGGGGTGGGGACTTGCCCTTCACCACCCATGCACTTCTCAAAATAGGTCACATGTTGATAATAGTCATGCGCCTTTACAATAGTATGCACAACATGCAAGTGCTCTAACAATAGATGTCATATAGTTAACTCTAAGTAGAAATCCTATTATTAGCTTAAACTATGCATGACGCTTATCTGCCGCTTGTTCCCAAAATACCATTGCATGGAGCGTAAGTCTTCATCTCTATGTGTGCTCCACACGTTATCTCCAAAAATAGTCCTTATCCACAAAAACAACTAAGTCATGATCCAAAATGTTCTTGCACATGTTTAATTTCATATCTTTCCACGCCTTCAATCGTGCCTTGTTCCCGTGCACACATCCTTCATGCGTCTTATCCTTAGAGCAACATTCTCGTCATGCATTCAACAATCTTGGAATTTTCATAAACTCAAAATGTTGTATAATTTTTCTCTATTTAATGATTCTCTTACAGAGAGAATATTTCAGAGAGTTAGGAACTTTACGGTCCATCGAGTATCTTGATCTTTTAGACAATTTATTTTATGGGTCTATTTATGTGGAAATTGGTGGCATGTAAAGTCTCCGAACTTATCTTTTGCTTTGGTAAAAATTTACTATAATTATACCTGAATCAATTGGTGCGATGAGCTCGCTTGAATCTTGATCTTAGCCAAAATTCATTATTTGAACAAGTGCCGAGTACCTTGTCAAACTTGCAACATTTAGTTACTCTTAACCTTTCATCAAACAAACTTAGTGGATAGATTCCAGCAGAGTTTGAACAATCTTCTAAATTTGAAGATTTTAGATTTGCATCAGAATCATCTCTCTGGACAGATTAAGAGTTCTTGTATGCGTATGATGAATGTAGAGTACATTGATATGAGCTCAATAATGTGTTGGAAGGGAAACATATTATGTGGCAAATACACTGGTTTGAAGTATATATATCGAGACGGTCAATTTAATGGGAAGTCCATTGGTGTTATGGAGCTCTTCATGCTTAGAGGTTTAGCGTATACGTGGCCTTGGAAATTTTATTGAATGGTAAAGATGGAGGGTTGTGAGTGCAAGTGAATTGTTTGTGATTTCCAAAAGAGAGTTGGAGCCTTGTAGAATGTAGGTAAACCCACCTGGAGCACCACTTGCACTACGGATGCTAGTATTTCCAGACGTGATCTCCTTACCTTTATCTTTTATAATTTTTGTATGATGTGGTTCTTCATTTGTAATATATAAAAATATTAAACTATTAGATACTCAAACAATTAAATATTTTAACTAGACGACTAGTGCATTCAATAAAACAACACCTCATAATTTATGCTACCGACTTACAATTTGACCCTCAACCATGTCACGACCACAACCTTATGCATTGCTAAAACCAAGGTGTCAAAACTTGGTGCTCGTGTCCATTGGTATTGGCGAGAGCTAGATGAGTTAACTAAAACAACCTTTTTGTCCACCTTGCAAAGTTAGAAAAATGCAATTTCTAGAGACTTGCAAAATAACACTCTGAGCCTCATAAAAGAGATGTCAAGTGTCATATGTGTTCCTTGTTATGTAGAGATTCACATCAAGCATTAGATCCGACTCATCGACTATTTGCTCTCTCTTCACCGCTCCTTTAGGAGCCCTATTACTCTTGTTTTGCACTTTTAGGAAGTTATTAAAACTAAAAAGTTGGGTTTCGTTTGGCTCGCCATTTGAACCTTAAGAAATGAAATGCTTATCTGCCTTCGCAAACCTCTAGTATTTCTACAAGAAATTTGTTTACAACATTGATTTTGAGGAAAACAAATTTCGAGATATTTTGGAAACCGAGTTTTGTAAGTCTCTAGTCGTAGTTTGACTAGGTCAAATTGGACCGATTATGACCGATGGCTCTAGAGAAATCGTCGTCATTTGTAACCCGTTTGTCGGTTCCTCGGCCTTAGCTCTTATGTATTCTACATATATATGAGGGCATGTAGGAACCTTCTTGTGGAGAGTCTAACCATTGAAAGTCAATTTTTGGATGAGGTTTCTTAGCCCTCGAGCTAAAATTGGTTATTTTTTACAACTAGCCCAATTATGACCGATGGCCTCAGAAAAATAGACGCCAATTGTAAACTGTTCACCAGTTTTGAATTATGTTAGTTCATGTGAATTCTTGGGATATATGAGGACACACAAAAATTTACCCGTTGTGTATTTTCTTGTCGGAAGACAATTTTCGAACATGGTTCTTTAGCCTCCAAGGTAAAATTAGACATTTTGCAGCTGTTAGAAAAATGTAAAAATAAGGTCGTAGGACCCTAGCCAAGATAGTTAACCATCATGAAAACTATTGAAATGTATAACTAAAGAAATGAAACTCTCCCACATGGCTTGTGGTGTGAAATGTGACTTTTGGAAAAATAGTGTTCTCTCTCTTCCCTATCTCTTTCTCTCTCTCCTTAGTTAAGAAATGAAGTGAAATGAATATATGTCTCTAACCCTCTCTTTTCAAGTGCAAATTATTATTATTATGTAAATGGAAAACTAAAAATATTAATTATGCTAGATTTAGGTGGATTCCATGCCAGTGATTTATCGTTGATTTCATGCTCACATGGTTTTACAGGATGCAAGTAAGATGGTGAAATGACGTGATTGTAATTCATTGTGTATTATTGTAATTTATGTATGTTAATGGAAAAATATATATATGTATTACTATGTCACAATAAAGTTTATTATTGAAATTTGGTAATGTGTATGAGTTGCTAGTTTTAGGAGTGCTTTGGGAAATGTGCATTTAATCATAGGTGTCATTTTGATTCAGATTTACATATGGTAAAAAGGGGGTTGGATATACACATTGAGTGAGATCGTAGAGGATAATTAAACTTTTTGCGAAGTATTGAAATGTTTATTAATGAATTTTTGTAATATTTTTAAGATGCTAGTGTTTAAGGGAATGTTCATCTAAACATGGGTGTTATTTTGATCCCAAATTTTTATTGTAAAAGTTGGATAAATATGTTAAATGAAATTGAATTTGACATCTTATAGTGCTTTCTCGTTGTGAAATTTATGATGAAATCTCTAGATTGTTGTGTTATTTAACTAGAAAATATAGAAAAGAAACCTAAATATAATAGTCAACCTTAGTTTAAAACTTGTGCATATCTACCTTTCTCACATGATATTTCTTAGCACAGAAGAAACTAAAACCTTATAATGAACTTAAATATTTACACTTGATAACACCTTCTAGCTTAAGTAAATAAGATCCCAAGTTTGAGTTTATCGTCATAGCTTGTATGCTTAGCAACAAGTGCCATGAACCCAACAGTTAGGAATGGCATGGTTAAGCTTTTCCTTGAGTATGTGGTTCCCTCCTAGGATCGATAGTCATAGGGTTATGGAAAACCAAATTTAAACATGATCTAAAATCCTCTTAGCCTAAAACACGTGTAGAGTGATTGGTGTTGGGTGGAAAATATTGTCGACTACCCTTGCAAGTCACCTCAAGAGTTGGGATTATAAATGAACTCGATACCCAATCTCAATTATCATTTGGGTTCTATGATGCAATACTAAGATTTAATGGTGAAACTTGACAACATTTTAGTGTATGATTACTTTGAGAAAACATAACCATAATATGCTGTGCTAGGAGAAAAGTAAAATTTATATCATACATATAATGTGCTTAAACCTTTATGTGGTGAGGAACTAAATGCATGATGCACAAGAACCATAATCGTTTAAACAAAAGAGTATTCCCCCTTGTTTCCCACTTATCCTTTCGTGTAATGAATGTACGTTGTGAAACTAGGTAATCATGTTCTTAATGCATTTCCCTAGAACAAGAGATAGTAGTCCCATGAGCATGCAAATACCCTTATTTAACAAATGGGTTACTCAAAAATTCCAAAACACATTTTAAATCAAATTAAGTGAAATCATTTTAAGATGAATGTAAATGATTTGAGTGGGTCTTATGTTTTAGTTACCTACACATGAGAATATTGAGTGTGAATCTCATTAAACACATCTCAAACAAGAGTGCCAGCTTGACAAGAAGTATCGAATGTACCTAGAGTTACAAGATGATTATTGGAGCATAACTATAGGAAAATTATAATTTATGCTTGACCTTGGGAAGTGAAATCGTGGGATGTTATTCCATAGGAAAGTGAAACATGATCTTCCTTGTAATGTGATTAAACCCTCTTACTATGGATAAAGAACCTATTTCCTATAATACTTATTGTGTACTAACTCAATTATAAATTTATAAATGAATGAAAGAAACTTGACCCTAATCCTTGAGAAAAATGTGAATTTCACCTCCTTTGGACTTACACTTGTTCCGTTATGTAACAAAGGTATGATATAAGATCAAGATGCATGCCCTTAGGAGTGAATCCTAGGGATAATACCTAGTAGCCTTGTGTGTAAATAAATATCATATTAACGAACAAATGAATTAAACAAGTAATTGAAATAATGTAGATGATCCTTATTTAATGAGACACATCATAAGTTAAATGTTAAATTGTATAAAGGAAATATAGCAAAAGGAAAAGAAATGTATGATTCACATATTATGATCCTTTCTAGAACTTAAGTTAAAGATTGAAACATGATTGTAATAAATGTGTAATCCTAAAAATATCATGCCATGGGAAGACCATATCTATAAGTTTATATTGTAGTTGAATCATTATGTTGTGCCTTGTCATTTGAAAAAAATGCCTTGATGTGCATCACGTGTTTTCATGTTATCTATGTGGGTTAATGTTTGTGCAAACATATCATGTGTTGTGTATAGTCCTAAGTGATCTTGTGTGTTTTCATGTGTACTACAATGTATGATGTAGCTGAGAATTCACTCAAATAACCCCGATACGCCGACACATCACTCAACCCGAACCGAGCGCTCACCTAAAGTACACAAAGGTAACAGTCCATCTTTAGAGTTGATTCGATAGAATTTTAGCATGATTGTGCATATAAATATCCAAATTCATAACAGATAGTAAACAATCCACAATGCATAAACCAGATCTAGATCTAAACTATATGAAAGATAGACTAAACAATGACTATAATGAGATTTATCATGCAAGAACCATATTCATTCATATCTAACACCATTATCTAGCCAATATGATCCATTATATTAAATCTTTGTAAAACTCGGAAGATTCATACATTACAATGGTATCATCATGTGTCATGTGCGTGATAAAACCAACAACATAACTCTACAATAATCGTGTCCCTTTAAACCATGCAAATCAATACATACATATATATATATATATATATATATATATATATATATATATATATATATATATATATATATATATAGGGGTGGGGACTTGCCCTTCACCACCCATGCACCTTCCAAAAATAGGCTATATGCTAATAATAGCCATGTGCCTTTACAAGAGGCTACAAAGCATATAAGTACTCTAACAATAGATTTCCTATAGTTAACTCTAAATAGAAATCCTACTATTAGACCAACACTATGCATAGCGCTCGAACCGATGCTTGCTCCCAAAATTGTCTTGCGTGACCTACAAGTCTCCACATCATTGTGTGCTCAACACACTAACTCCAAAAATATCCTAGACCCGCAAAATGGCTAAGTCATTATTTGTTCTTACCTTTGAGCAATATTCCATCTTCTCAACATTGCCCCACACTAAATACATTGTCGCCTCGATAATGGGTAATTCCAGCTTATCTCTCCAATAATAAAAAAATAATGAATGAAAGAATAAGTGAAGAACTGTACAAAAAAATGAAGTCCTACTTTGCACTTTCCTCCTCTCTTTGGTAGGATCAATTCTTGATATTCATTCTTAATCTCTGCCTCCATTGTATGTCATCACTTAATGCCTCACCTATTTTATCTGAAATTTATGTCACTATGGTGTTGAGTTCATCATGAGTCACCGTTTCTTTTTCATTCTGTAAAACTTGGACAACATTAGCCATACCTGACAACATTCCTTCCATGAAATCCATTTTCTGCGCTATAAGATTCCCAATTTCATTTATCCTATCCCTGTGTGGGTCTTGGGATGCTTTGTGAGGGCTTCACACTTTTGTTTTGCTAGAGACAATATTTTTGCACACCTAGGTGTCTCATCCTTCATAGCTTTCAGGACTTCATTATCTTCTTCAATAGTCCTTATCTGGATTATTGCATCTGGTGCCGTGCACATATTTAGAGCTTGGTCTGCTTTCTTGAACCCATCCTTGAAGGTCTGAAAAAAAGATTCATAGCCAGAAATTTTCCTAACAATGGTGGCCTTTGCTCTTGTTGCTTCCTTCGAAGGGTATTTTAGCATGGGCATACGCACGGGCCCTTCATCTAAGACCATTTTTACAAGTGTGCGTAGATAATGCATCGTAGAGGGAAATTTATGAGGAACTAGAGTTTTTAGCTAAGGCATTACCTTAAGGATATAATTACCAATATCCTTGGCCATACTAACCAAATATTCATTCTTTGCCTCTTCTCATTCCTTCTATGTTTTCAGTGCTTAATTTTTGTATCTTTTTCTTTATTATCTTCCGTAGTGGTCTAATGGTTGCCACTTTATCTATGTTCCTACGTGCAACCTTGGCAGATACCTTGACCAAGGCAATGCTCACTTGTTCATCTGACATCACCGGGGGTTTAACAATCATGCGTATGATGTGTGGTGCTTTCTTCACTCTACGCGAGACATGATTCTTCATATACGTAAAAGTCTGGTTCATCCATATGGGTTTTCATGAACCGGACAATTGTTTCCTTGTACATGTGTTAGCCATCTCTGCGTCCATAAAATCCCAACCCTATAAGTCCTTAGGCTCCACGGTGCTATGAAATCAGGCACATATGATTTTACTTGTATCTTCTACATACCCCATAGTAGGAGTCATGTAGTCTTCACTTTCTTTCCCTTTCTTTGATATTTTCCCCTTTGTCCCTGCTCCAGTGCTCTCCTTGTGCCATATTAATTAAAAAGGTGTACTTTTTACCTCTTTTGAGATGTGTGCCTCAAAATTTCATGCCCTATCTCGAAAACACATGCCCCTGGCTCAAAATCACACCCTAGCACTTGATTCATCCTACCCGCACACCTTTTCTTTGCTTGAACCCTTCTCTAATGGGAACACAAGTTAATCCGATGCAAAATCTGATCACACACCTGGTTTCTTAGATCTCTGCACTTTAATACGTGTTGTTAGCTCATTCACAAACAACTCACTCAAAATTTTGTAATCACAAAGGTAAAAATGAACCCACATCCCATCCTTATATAATTTTTGAAAAAGTAAATGCATTTATTACTCCTCCACCTACCATCGACCCCCAAATTAATTCATCATTTTCCCACTTTTCGCATTGTAATCTCAACACCACAATCATAACCTTATGGTGCACCTTTCTACCTCTTAGCTACAAACCTCCTTTCGAGTGCCGAAGTAATTCGCCATTACACCTTCCTCTAAGTATTTTCCACCTTTGTTGTAGCCTACCTCGTGTCATACGGTGCATCCATTTTTCCACATGTGGTCTTTATTAGGAGCAATGTTTTTGGCTACACTCTTCCATACTATCTCTGCACTCTCCCAAAAATACCTGCACCAAGTTTCCTTATACATACCCATATTTAGATGATAATAAAATCGTATTCAAACTTTGGAATAAATTATGCATGTAAACCACCCCACACTAAGGGTATGCGCAGCGAGTCCTCGTGCATGAAAACACTTAAATTGTAATAAGCTTAAGCGCGCAAGCGCACTTATTACACAAAACACTCTTGAACTAAATTGACAAAGCTAAGCAATAATGAAGGAAACACATATAAAGAAATTTCATTAAGGAAAACCTAATCTAAGTGGCAATACTACCTTATTACAAACAATAGGAAGACTTATTTATAGTAAGTCTTCAACCTAATCCCTTTGAAGTAACCGCAAAATCATGTTCCATCCTACACCTCTAACTAACAAGTTCTGCATCAATTATATAAGTTATAACATATAGTCCCAACCAATGCACTTTAAGCTTTATTGGGTGGCGCGAAACTTTAAATCAGACAAGTACCATCTACCCAACCTCAAGCTTCTTGTCCTTGATGTGCCTATCATGCCATGCCTTCGCTGAATTTTTCATGCTTTTGACTCCTTGTGATGGCGCACCTCTCATACGGATGCATCAACTTGTCAATACGTTCCTCCAATGCTTTCTCATTAGCTAGACATTTTGTGCATGCAATACCTAAAGAAGGTAACATGAATTTCATGGGGAGATCTCGCTTTCGTGCCAAACACCAAGCTGAAAGGGTGTTGTTTTATTCAACCTTTTGTAGGTTTTTCTATATGCCCAAAGTACACAATAAACTTTATCATCCTAGTCTTTCCTTCCAACATCACATTTTTTTTCAAAGTGTGACTCAATATCTTGTTGAAATAATTAGTAGTTCCTTTCGCTTGAGGATGATAGGGTGTTGTCTTATGATGTGCAACCATAAATTCATCCAAGAGTATCCTGATGGTTTCATTAAGAAAGTGAGTACCCCTATCACTTGTAAAACTTAAAGGACATCCATACCTAGTAATAATATTTTCCAACAAGAACCTTGTTGTTATAGATGTTGTGCAATCCTTTATAGGTGCCACATCCGCCCACCTTGTAAGATAATTTGTACAAGTGATTATGTAGCGTGATTCGATTACTGCTGCTGGGAAATAGGAACCACAAAGTCAATTACCCACTTCTCGAAAGGTTCTACACTAGCAATAGGTCTTAATGGCATTTCATCTCTCTAACTAGGTTTTCCAAGGTCTTTGTCAATGATCACATACCTTACAATATTCCTTTTAATCCTTGTCAAGGTTTCCCACCATAAACTAGCTAGCAAAATTTTATGTGTGGTGGCATCTCCTACATAGTGTCCACCTAAAAGCCTCCTCCATAATCGTCATTCGCTCATGCTCAAGTACACACTGACATAAAAATTCATCTCGACCTAGCTTGTATAAGTCTCCATTGATCAACATGTAAAGTGCGGTGTGAATGGCCAAATGTTTCTTTTATAAGGCCCTTCATTCCTTGAGCGCTACATCCATGTGTAAAAATAAAAAAATATCCTCTAAATCTGAGGGTGTGTGGTTTAGCCTGAACAACTGTGCATCTGAAATTGTATCTTCAATACGCTACTCATCCTCTCCTAATTGAATCCTTGATAAATGGTCTAGACCGAATTACTTTTACCTGGCTTCACCACAATTGTAAAGTCAAACTCTTGGAATAAAATAACCCATCGATATATTCGCCCTATAAAACAGGCTTGTTCACCAAGTATTTCAATGCCATGTGAGCTGTATAGAAAACAAAAGGTGTCGCCAGCAAGTACTATCTAAACTTATGTAGCGCGTAGATCATGGACAAAGCCTCGTGCTCTGTAGTTATATAATTATGTTCTGTTGGAGCCAAATTCTTGCTAACAAAGAAAATAGGATGATCTATAATACCTTCTCTAGGATGAGCTAATCTTTTGCACCAATGACCATGCTAGAGGTGTTCATATGTACATGAAAGGGTAGATTCCATGAAGGAAAATGTAGAATAGGCATGGTAGTTAGCCTTTCCTTCAACATTTCAAATGCGTCTTCTTTGCGCTTCTCCCTAATAGAACTTTCCTTTTCCTTTTAATAAATCCTCCAGGGGCACGAAAATCTTAGTATATCCCTTGATAAATTTTTTATAGTACCCTATGTGGCCCAAGAATATGTGCACCTCGCTTTGACTAGTAGGCTCCTCCAAGCCTACGACGAGCATCGTAACCTTAGGCGGATCTACTAACAAACCCTCCTTATAGATAATGTTTCCTAGCAGAGTCCCAAAGGGTATAGAAAACAAAAACTTCTTGATATTTAAAGATATGTTCAAATTCTTGCATCTTTAAAAATTCACCTCAAATTGTCACAATGATCCTTGACAAGCCTATATATTGTCTAATCATCTAAGTAAACTGCAAGAATTTGTGAATAAAATCTTGGAAAGCTTGAACAACAATGCATGAAAACACTACATGTGTGTTCTTCAATCCAAACGGCATCATCGTGTATGAAAAAATTCCCCATTCAATGGTGAAATTTTTCTTCTCTTGATTTTCTGTAGCTATCATCACTTAATGATACCCATAAAACCCATCGATAAAGGAGTAAATTTCGTGCCCCGCAACACCTTCCAATATTTATTCGGTGAACGGTGTAGGAAAGGATCAATCAAACATATAACATTCAAATCCATGTAGTCCACACAGATCACAATTATTCTATCTTTATTTATACTAATTACCATAGGGCTAACCCGCATTGATTCCTATAGGGGCTCAATGATGCCGATTTAAACATCTTGTCAATTTCTTCCTTAACTTTGATGACCAGGTTAGGGGTCATCTTATAAGACCTCTTCCTAACTGGGTGTGCACCTTCCTTTAACTTAATTTTCATTTCACCTAGAGATTCATGCACTCCTTTTAATTCATGATAGCCTCTAGGAAACAGATCCTGAAATCAAGCAGTAACTCAATTATCTTAGCAACTTTAGAGTTAGACCACTAATCTCTAATGATGGCCTCCTTAGGTTCAACATTCGTTCCAATGTTCACTTTCTTTGTCTTTATAGGCTCAAGGTAGGTGCATGCCTTCTCATCTACACTATCTAAGACCTCACACATACCCTCTGAATGCTTTATGTCTAGATTTTATACTTCCTCATCATCCATCATGTAGACCATCTTCCCCTTTTCTTTCTCTATGTAAGTGCGTTCAATCTATTTTGCATCTATCTCTTCTACTTATTTAAAATGTGCCTCTAGGTCTGACTCACCAAGTAACTCTTGAATACATTCCTCAACTTTTGCACTATCTCCCATACTCAAACACTTCATAACCTGTAATGCCTCATTCACTGGAGGTTTAGTGGAAAAATAGTCAAAAGTCTGGATCATACCTGCAATCAGCTCTTGCCAATTTCCAGTCTCTCTATTCAACTCCACATAAACATACCATGCACGCGCGCAACCTCGCAAGGTGAAATAGAGTTTGTGCACCCACAACGAAGGTGGTAAATCTTCCTTCCCATCCTGTCCCGAGTCTCTCACACTTTGCTGAATTTGGTGCCAAACATGATTATTACCATGATATTCATAGATCTGAGTAAGTGCATTGCTTCGAGAAACCTTCTTTGAGAAAGTAACTTCCACTTCTCTCTATTCTATGAGATTATCCTATGAACCATCCACCAGTAGCTATTGTCCCACGTAAAGTATAGACTAACATGTTCCTTCATTCCCCTTGATATTTCCACTTTGTACTTCCACAACTCACATTAATACTTCAAGGTTTCCTTTTCTAGTGTACTTGAGGTACCTAGTTATTTCCTAACCACATAACATAAGCGCAACCTACTTACACGCGCAAATGCACTTCTTACCTCGTGCGCAACCATCTCATAAGTGCCATGTGCCCAATTATCATAGGAAATACTTGTAGTATAACTGATGGACTATGCATCATCCCACTAGATAACTCCTTCCTTAGATGGCACAAGCACTTCCGGATCTTGAATGGTGTGCACATAAATTCTATTTAGATCTTCTTCACTTAAAGGCTCAACATAAGATTTAGATTTTCCGTCACAAAGGGATAGTAAATCATTCCTCCTTGTTCTCAAAACTGATGTATCCCTTATTGAAACGTAGATCAACATTATTTGCATAGCACTAAGGGTGCCTTAGTATAACTGGGAAGCTATCCGCCTCTGCAAGCGCTAAGACCTCAAAGTCCCCATTGAACTTGGCTCCCTGTATAGTAATTGATGCATCTTTCAACACTCCAATGGGTGAGGCCTTAGTCTAATTTTCCATAAACAACACATTAGAAGATGGCTGCAATGGAGGCCCGCCCATCCGAACCCACACATCTAAAGTAATCACATTCACTTCCGCACTGCGTCAATAAAATGTTGCTCAAAATCAAACCATCCACAACAAAATTCAAAGTGATATCCTTTTCATAATCCAAGATATGAGGAGGGAGATTAACATGTAAAATTTGTCATCCATTCTCAATACTAGCGTGAGAAGTGTTTCCCTTCAACCAGTTCCCTAACAACGGGATAATGTTCTCTTGACGCAACATCTTATTTAATTATTTTAGATCATCAAAATTTGGTGATGAGTTTCAGATTTCCTTCTTCTCGTTCTAACTTCGGTGACTTCTCTTTTAAACATTGTATCTCACCTTGCAGATTCCTGATTACCTCTATGGTTTCTTGATAAACCTCCTTATGATGTGTAGGGTCTAGATACTTTGCATGTAGAACTTTCTCCTTAGTAATGGTGGGATTCTGCTGTAGCATTTCTATGGCGCACGAAGCCTCAACATGTGTCATAATCTTCACAGGTACCATCTCAAGATTCGATGCTAACTTTAGCATCCATTGGTCTTCCACGACGCGTTAAATTCTAACCATCCCCATGCACTTGTTCTCCTATTTTTTCTTCTTGCTCATATGTTCATATAAATATGGAAAATCTTCATAGTTATGATTCTTTACGAAAAAATAACAGACAATGTTATGAGGAAACTCACACTGTAATGGTCAGGAGATCTGCATGTATAACATGTTCCATGAGGGAAATCACCTCGTCTACCACCGTGGCCTCAGCCTCTGAATCCACCACGGTATCCTCAACCTCTGAATCCACCATGGTATCCTCAAACTCTACAATGGCTAGGATCAAATCACCCTTGATTATGATCATAACACCCTTGATTATGATCATGATCATGTTGCTCACTTTTATCCTTAGATTTCTTTGCAACTCCAGTTTTTAGTACACCAATATCAATGGCATCATGGATCTTATCAATCAACATGCAATCTTTAGTATTGTGAGTTGTGGACCTACAAATCTTGCGATGGCAGGACACGTTATTCCTTATCGCATGTTGAAATAATGGACAATGAATTACATCATGGTCCAAGTGAAAGATCTCACAATCCAACAACAAGGAACACACCGACTGCAAGGAAAACTATCCTTAGTATGCCCCTCTACTTCACAATCATGCACCAAATTCCACTGTGTGTCTCATGTGCTAAATTAGATGATAATTTCTCTAGCTATTTGGCCATTGTTGCAATATGCACTTCCAAGAATGGGCTTAGTCCGGTGTCTATGCTTCTAACTACCTCAACACGAATCGCTTCAAGTGCAGGCGTGGATATATGTGAGTCTTATGTGAAATTTCTCTCCTAAAAGGTGTGACTAGGCCTCCGATGAACCACTGTGTATGTTGAATTTCATGAATATCATAAGATAGTTTAGACATAAGTGTTTTGAATTGAGAATCATATTCTCGAACACTCTCAGTAGTTCCCTACTTGATATTCTTGAGCACGCTTATGATTTTCTAATCAAACTCAGGGATATTAAATTCTTTTATGAAAGAATCTTGTAATGTTGTATAATCCACATAAGTTTGATCGGGGTCAAACTTTCTGTACTAACCTGTGTGCGCGTCCTTGAAATGTAGTTACAAAATGAATTACCTTGTGCTTTGAATTTGTAATCCCTTTCACACGCCACATTATCTCTCACATATGCACATGCTCAACAACATGCTATATTCCTCTATACTCTGGAAGATGAAGTGACATCTCCATGTAAATATTTTGGGGTTGGTGCAGACCGTGCCCACTAGATCCAAAACCTTCTGTGTCACCTTCACCCCCGAGATCCACTAGATCTGCTAGATCCCGAGCCACTTGATCCTCTTGATCCTCCCCCTGTGCAGGATAGAACCAAAGGATGCATTTCCTTGTGTTCTTACAGGGGTGCTAAATTGAACTCCCATAGTCTCAGTAAAGTTGTAGTACTCCCGGAGGTGAGTCCAAATTTCTACACACTGTGTTCTATGTCGACGACACACCTAAAAAGGTACCTCTAACCGACTGCCAAATAACAAGAAATAAGTCTGCCCTACCATAGATGTCCTTGCTATTTGATTAGCTCCTAAACTTGCTAATAAGATAATTCTACCTCTTACTACTCTACTACCCACACTAGCTTGTTGATTCATCGAATATTGTAGGAACTTTAAAACCAAACATAAGGGAAAGGTCACTAGGTAGGTTTAGATGTGCGCCCATGACCCATGTCATCTTTTTTTAGTGTGCTCTCATCTGAGGCCGAAGAGGGTTCCCTATCATGCTTTCCCAAATGGGTAAGTTCCAGATGCTCTGGCTCCACATCCTCTATGTGAGTTCCAAATTCTTCACGAGCCATCTCTATCCATAACGACATCCATTATGTAACCTCACGCTACTTATCTAAATCCCTCTCGCACCCCTCATTGAACTTAAGCCACCTTTCTTCTCTTTTCCTTTCTGCCACTAGGTCTTCCATCTTTCACCACACCTGCTCCTGCCCCCACATGTGGTGGGGTTTAGTTAGCCACCGACTTCTCTTCAAAATTAAGGGTTATAATAAAGATCTTGATCACTAGTGGAATACTATGCAAATATGATCCCTTTGGATAATGTAAAAACTGAAACTTAGAAACCTCTGGAAAAGAGTAAGTAGAAATTGCATAGTCTAAAATATAGCTATTCAGAACACCACAGAACCAAGTATCCACAGTGCGTGTCCAAATTAGATCAACATCATAGATGGCCTAAAATTCTTCCTGCATCCAGACAAGTGTGCAAAACCTCCAATTCCTTTTAGATGCATAAGCAACTAGCCACTCATACAACTCTATAGGAAAGATAACAAAGAAAATCTCATATAAATAGTCATACATATTATTCTCAACCCACGTGCGTGTGTTAAACATAGGTCTAGTACTAAATCTATGAGCATGCTCTTCTTATAGATATACTATCAACTCCTCAAAACTTTTTAAGATCAACCGATACATTTACATCACGTAACATCCTAAAAAACAGCTGAGAAAGAGGTCCCAGAAATGGAACCAACGATGTAGCCTAGAATTCACTACAAATAACCCTGATGTGCTATCACATTACTCATCCTGAACCGAGTGCTCACCTAAAGCACATAAAGGTACCAGGTCCCTCTTTAGAGTTTCTTATACAAAATGTTAGCATGATTGTGCATATAAATATCTAGATTCATAACAGATAGTAAACAATCCACAGTGCATAAACCAGATCTAGATCTAGAGTATATGAAAGATAGACTTAAACAATGACTATAATAAGATTTACCATGCAAGAACCATATTCAATCATGTATAACACCATTATCCAGCCAATATGATCCATTATATTAAATACTAAAACCCGAGGCTTCATACATTACAATATTATTATCATGAGTCATGCACGTGAAGAAACCAAAATCATAACTCTATAATAATAAGGGCCCTTTAAACCATGTAAATCAATACATATATATAGGGGTGGGGAATTTCCCTTCACCGCCCATGCACCTTCAAAAATAGGCTACAAGATAATAATAGCCATGTGCCTTTACAAGAGGATACAATAGTATGCAAGTACTCTAACAATAGATTTCCTATAGTTAACTCTAAGTAGAAATTCTACTATTATACTAACACTATGCATGGCACTCGACCGATGCTTGCTCCCAAAATAGTCTTGCGTGACTTGCAGTCTCCATGTCATTGTGTGCTCAATATGTTAACTTCAAAACTAGCTGGACTTGTAAAATGACTACGTCCGAATTCAAATTGTTCTAGCGCATGCTCTATTTTACTATATTTTTGTGCCTTCAAATGCACCTTGTTCCCACGTGCCCATCCCTTATGCATTCTTACCTTTGATCAATATTCCATCTGCTCAACAATGCATGTAAAAAAATTATTCTGGTATTTTTACTATTTTATTTGTGTGTGTAAAATGTGGGCGTTACACTCTTCCTATCCCAAACTACAAAAGAGCCTCTAGACATTTGTAAAACCTTGTTTAAATGTTTCTTTTTAATGCTTTGTAAGTCCAGCAAGCATTACAATAATCAAATATTCTCGCACTTTGAACATCATGCTCTTTTTCTACCTCATATTGATGGCTCTTTTTCATTTTGTAATTTGGTCAACAATGACAATCTGATTTTGCTTCCACACATCTCAGGTGCATCTTCCTCAGGTTAATCCTCTGCATTGCACCCCCAAAATCTTCTTGTCCTCCTAATTGGGTCTCTTTTTTCTTTTGATTTCTTAGTAACACATTGTTGTTATTTTTATCATGATTTATTCCAGGAGGAATAAATTATTGGGATGACAGAACTATGGGGAAGTAGGGCTATAACACCGGACTTCACGAGATCTTTTTTGGGATCAATGGTAGATGGAAGAATAAATTTTTATGGCTTGATATCTGTGTAAATATTTGAAAGATGGGCATGTAACTAATCAATCCCTAAAGAAACATTAAAGTGAGTTTTCTTTACCATGTTCAATGGAAATCCCTTGTTGTAATAATTCCTGAAAAGGCTCAATAAATTGTCTCCTGAAAGCTCAAATCGCTACGACCTTAATCAAATATCTTACATTGGATGTATATAGCTGACTTGTGGTTATCATAGATTCTTATCATGATGTATCTCTTTCATATATGTTATATTATCATTAGTGGGTTGGCCTTGGTGTTGGCCATAGCATATGAATAATATATATAGGGGTTAGTAGGTAGTAGTTTATCATCATATTGAGCATTTGAGTCTTATTGTATGGTTTGGAGGTTGCCCCCTCAAAGTGGCTAAGCTATTCTACTTGCATATTAAGATCATTTATCTACAATCTTGTGTTCATTTGGTGTTCTATTGCACGCTAATAATCAGATTTATACAAGTAATTCCATTACAAGTGGTATCGAGCTTAAACTCACCAATGTTGTGTCAAACCCTAATTGTGAAGGTTCAACCATATCTCAAAATTGGTAGTGATTTTTTCTACAATTTTTTTTTGTGTGGCGAAATTAGTCAAGTAAGCTCCTCTCAAAATTTCAAGAATTTTTTACTTGTTTTACAAAAGTTATAGAGGTTTTATTTTTTCATAATTCAATTACCTAGGGTGCAATTTATGGAATTTTTCCAAGTTATTTACATTTCCAAAAATAGGATTAAAAATTAGTTTGAGTTTGTTCTTTAAGTTTTTTCACATTTGGCCAAATTCCTATTGAAATCCCAAACCCTAAATTTTGACCTTGATCCCTAAATCCTACCATTTTGGGGCATCATGGTGGGGCCTTTGACAAGAGGCAAAAAGAATCCCATCACTCTGGGTAAAACCCCTGACAAGGATGATATAATAGTTGAGGAGTTAGAGTTAGAAGGGGTAACTACAAAGTCCTCGGGTTAGGGTTTACTTCAACGGACCATAAGGTAAGCCAACTTGAGTTTGAGTTGCGAAACCTTGAGGGTAGAGTGACCATTAAAGAAGATGTAGAAAATATTGGACAACAATTGGAGGATTTCATTCAAAAATTTAGTTATAACATAATCAGTCATCATATCCTTCCTAATCAGCCACAACTCAATCATACTCATATGAACCAGGGTGGATCTACAGGTCAAAGTAATAGACAAACTAGCTGTGGTGGATATGCGAGCATGACCAATCTAATTACAAACACTTTGCAGACCGTAACATGATTACAAAAGTGGAAATGTGTAAGTTCGATGGAAAATATCCACTCGATTGGATTAACCAGATGGATAATTTCTTTTATCCTCATTAGATTCCATCGGGACAAAAGGTTACCATGACATCCTTGTGTCTCGAACCGACCAATTTTTTGGTATTGATGGTTATGTTCTCAAAGGAAAAGAGTGGCCTCAATGTTACATGGACAGTCTTCACCGAAGAGTTGCAATTGCACTATATTTCTAGTGTGTCAGAGAATTATTTCAGTCAATTAGCAAAGCTAAGACAAACAAGAACAATCAAATATTACATCCATCAATTCCAAAACCTTTCCTTATGGGTGGAAAATATTCCTAAAGAGAATCTGAATGACTTATTTCTTGGGGGTCTTAAAGAACACATTGAGACTGAGGTGCATATGTTTAATCCTCATAAGGTTTTAGATTCTATGATCATGACACGTAGGGCAGAGGAAAATTTCTTTCCAGTAGGAAACAAAAAGTCAATAATAGCAAAGATCATAGCACCTTTCCACTATCATTCCCTCGGCCAATTAGACTGACACCTCAACAAATTAAAGAAAAGAGATCCAAAGGGTTATGTTTTAATTGTGACAACAAATTTGGACTAGGACATAAGTGTGCTTGAAAAGAAGTTGTTCTATATTGAGGGCCTAATGAAGAAGACGAAGAGGTAGAGCTAGAGGAGGAATTAGGAGATCCCCAGCCAACAATATCATGTCATGCAATTTTAGGTATTAACATTCCCTAAATTCTCAAACTAGTTGGATTCTTAAAAAATAGAGGATAACAATATTGATTGACTCGGAAGAACTCAAAACTTCATCAATCATAAGTTGGCGGTACGCTTGAACTGCTTTGTTTATCTAGCTCCAGAATGTCAAGTCATGATCATTGATGGGAAAACTATTCGTTGTTCTTGAAAATTCCATAAAATTAATCTCACCAAGGGAGATTACTTGATAATTAGCAATATGTATGCCATTGCCATGGGAGGAGTAGACATTGTTTTAGGAGTTGTTATCACCGAATCACAAAGCACCCTTCTTAAGCACATATACTTGAACTCACGGTGTGATTGGATAACATGGGTACTATCTCCAAGTTGTGGGACTTGCTACTTGAGATAGACCTCCAGAGAAAGCTGGTTCTTGCTCCTAAACTACCTGCCACAATCTACTCTAATGCAGGGACACTAACTATTCTAATCTAAATTTCCAAGGATCGGGGAGAGAGAATGCATAAAATGAAAGCCTACACTAAAGCGGTGATACACCGAGAAAGGAGGGTGTGAGAGTAATCTCCAAATGCGTGAAATACGTAAGCAAGTGCACACTAGAAGAGGTGATGACAGTTCTCCATAATCTAGCAAAATGCATTCACAACAATATTCCAATCATACACAATGATAATAGATTCCTGCAAGAACATAATAATAGACACAATATTCATGTAGAAAGATCAAATGGGCAAGAATAATGCAAGAAAACGCAGTAGGGGAAGATACATCCAAAACCGATATTTTATTGCTTCATGATATGCACAGTTCAATCTATTACAAGATAAGGGCCTAGATCACCATGCAAGGAGTCCACTACAAGGGCCTACAGGTGCATTGGCTTCACAAAGAAATTTTGTGAGCTTTACTATCTCGAAAACTCCTCCCTTACAATGAGCCCAACACTCCAATTTATAGAAAAAATTAGAAGAGAGAGAGAGGGAAAATGAAAATCCCAAAATCTATCCTTCAACCACTTGTAAGAGGCATTAAATGGAGTGAAATGATTATATATTACTTGCAAAATGCTCCCCATCTTTGTCTTAGGTGCTGCAAAGAAAGAAAGAATGATGACCATGTCTCTTAATTGCACTCCCAACCACCAAATGAAACATCATGTTATGAACTCGGCCACGTTTTATAAAAAATATCCATTTATCTCTCACCAAATCTGGAATTTCTTGGTTATTTTTTTTTCGGGCTCGAGCCACGATTCCAACGGTACCAATTTTGTGCGATTTCATTGAGAAATGCAAAAGTTATGGCCTTCTGAGTGCGGGCAGCTATTTTGGGTCCTAGCGGGCGTTTTCTCATTATTTGACGGGAATGGGCATTTACTGACTAGAGCCGAATATGTTTCTCTTAATTAAATATATCTACCCTCATTAAAAATAAGAAATCTCATTTTTGTGGCGTAGAGGGCGTCGTTCTCGTTCCAGAAAGTCCAATTTTATGAAAATCGGAGCTCGGAGTCAAAAGTTATGGCCGTTTGAAGTTTCACGGGTCAAACGTTGACTTTTCTTCTTTTCCTTCGGCCGCTTCGGCTTTTCGCATCCCTCGCATCCTGTGCGTACTTTTGTCCCAACTGTCCCAGATGAAAAACTCCTGCTTCGGCCGATTCGGGCTTCCTTGTTCCTGTTTGAGGTGAAGACATGTGGCGAGATTCCATTCGTTGGCGGCTCTTTCAGTTTTTTGTGTCCCTCACGTACTTTTGGCCCGTATGTCCCAAACTCTCTCGAACGAAAGTCTCCTTCTTCACCGAATTGGCCGGTTCACTAATCCTCCGTGTACTTTTGTCCCAATCTGTCCCATGGATCGCCCTGGACAAATATCTCCAACCGCCTTGAAATGGACCGACTTGCGCAAACTAGCCGATCCGCGTCCCGCGCGTTTTTTGGCCCTGATGTCCCAAATGCGCGAAACAAAAGACTTAGGAAATTTTTTCCCTCTTTTGGCTGATTCGGCTTTTCACGTCCCTCGCGTCCCGACGTCCCAACTATCCCGATCGCTGCGTGGACGCTAACGGCTTTTCGCCGATTCGCGCCTTGACGTCCCAATCTGTCCCATTGCAGCATCGCTTGACTAGGACTTAGCCGATTTTCTTCATTTTTTCGCCCCAAGCTTGTTTTTTTACAATTTTTTCACCTTTTCTAACTCGTTGGGTTTTCTTCTTAGATGGGAAGTTAGAAGGAAGGTGAGGGCCCCAAAACACAATTTCGGGCCTTAAATCAATCTATTTTCTTGGGACTAAAGAATTTGATGCATGTTATCAAAATTACCTTGAGGGGTGAATTTTGGATAACAGGAGTTCAAAGATGGCTTGAAATTGAAAACCCTGCATCCTTGAGCCATTGAAACATTTGTTGAGCTGGTTTTCTCGTGGCTGCAAATTCTTTTCCGAAGGCTCGATGGACTACAAACATGCACATACTAGAAGCAATAGGACATGTGCACAAGCACTTAGGGAAATAAAAACTACTCTAACAATAGTACAATGTGCATAAGCACTTAGAGGAATGGAAATTCTAAATTAATATTTACAAGGGTGAAAAGCTATCTTTCTAGTAGCAACGTTTGAGATAGATCCCATTGACTGGAATCTGCAATTCTTCACCATCCAACTTAGCCAGTCGGAAGGCGCTACTACCTTTTCATTCAATGATCATGTATGGGCTTGTTGGTCTGAAAATCTGTTGCTTGGGCGAGATCTATGGATAGATGAGCCAACAGTGTGCGAGACATAGCCCCTCTTTGAGTCGTGAGAAACTGGTTTATTGCTATTCTACCAAGAGGAATCATGCGAAGTCTCACAATATTCCGCCTTCGGGGGTTTGGGATCTCATCCCAGTAGGGTGTTTCCAACTGCGAAAAGAAAGGAATGAAAGAGAGGATGAAGGAAGAGCAGGTCCGAAGGGAGAAAAGAAATGAATTCCAAAGCAGAAAGGTCAGAGGGTTTATGTTTTGGGATTGGTAGTAAACAGAGCCAAACCTACTTACATAAACGAGCAAAGCAATACTGATGAATAAATGACAATAAAACAGAAGTAAATTCAACAGAGCAAACGCACAGATCTAACGTAAGAAAGATCCAATGCAAATAACACATGTATTCAGCACAAAGTCTAAATATTGTATTAATAATTCTTTCTGTTACAAAAAGCTCAAAGTCTTTCCTCCTCACTTCTATTTTTCATCTGAAAGATATTCACTCATGCACACCACAACAAGTATTGGGGTATTTATAGAAGAAGGAGAGAAAAGAAGGCAAAAAGGAGCCAACCACCTATTTACAAAGATATTTACAAAATATCTCAAAGTCATGTTGACTTTTGACAACTTGATGGATGACATCATCCCATGGTGCAACATGGATGATGTCATCGTTTGTGCCAACATACTTTAGATATTTACAAAAAGAAATTTGAAGAAGAGAGAGAAGAAGAAGAAGCCACTATTCATCATCGTCATCCTGCGGCCGAAAGGGGGTAGCCTGCTTTTGCTGCTTTCAGGTGACGAGATGTGGAATTGAGCGTGGTATTCCATGAACTTGCTGATCATGGGCCCTAGTTGATCCTGGGAAGGATCCTTGTGTCGCTCACTGATCGCCTCGCAAGTCTCCCGCTCGTCTATGAGCTTCTCTGGGAGTTTGGAATATTCTTTCTCCGCTTCTATGAGGAACCCGATGAAATCCCGACAGGCCAGCAGGTTATTGATGGACTCTGCGTCAAAAGTGACCTCTGGCCCTCTGATACTTATATTTCATTTCTTCCTCTGTAAGCTTGGCCTTGCCTTTGGATTTGGTGGGTCTCTTGCTTGATGTTGACATATGTTCTTCTGAGCTTAATTGCTGATCTGCAAGAATAAGACGTGAAACCCAATCGAAGAAAGCCGTGTCAGCTGCTTGATTTTCCATTGAAATGCTGACAGAAGAAAGAGTTAGCAATTTTGAGGCTTCAGGGCGCATGGCGCATGAATATTACAGATTGCAGAGCTAAATAGGCAAGGCGCACAGGAAAAGGGTGTTGCAGGAGATAAATCAGTGCCAAAGGGTGCATGGCGCATAGACACTGCAGGGTACATTCTGTGTTGCTGCAAGGACAAGTGCGCCTGCGCCATGTGGATGCATTTTGTAAAGGGCGCACGAAATCTTTATGTTACATGGGAACAGGATGCGCCCGTGGCGCATGGATCTTTCATGTTGCATGGAACATCAGTGCGCCAAAGGGCGCATATAAAGTTTGTGTAACGTGTGCTTTTAGCGCGCTTTAAGGGAAATTGGCACGGCGCATGGAGGGTTTGCACAACATGATGTTGCTGCGATGAGGAACGCGCCTGCGCCTTGTATAGCTTTGAACTTGGCGCATGGGAAACGACTGTTGCACGGATGCTGGGTGCGCCAAAGGGCGCAGGAATAAGCAATGTTGCATCCAAGTTTGATGCGCTAAGAGGGCGCATGGAAAGCATTTGCAGCAAGCGAGAGAAGTGCGCCATTGGCGCGGCTTTTCATGATGTAACGGGGGCGACAGGTGCGCCAAGGGCGCGACTGTTTTTGATAATGCATGGTGTGCCAATGCGCCAAAGAGAAAAGAAAATGTGGGTTCCTTTTCAAGGCTTTAATTCTTCAGAGGGTTTCCGCATATGGCTTAGTTCCTTCTGCAAGGCTCATTGAGGTGATGAAAAGGTTTAAACAAAGAGGTTTCAGACCATCACTTTTTTAGGACAGAGCTTCCTCTACCAGCAGATCTGGAAAGAGGAGGAAATGTGGAAAGACAGCAAGGGGGAAGCAAACTCATAATCTATTCTTTTCAATCCATACTGAACCCACCTAGCAGCCAAAAACCACAAAAACAAAACGCATGAAAGACAAAAGGCCACTTACCCGGATATAAATGATGAAAAAGTGTGAGAACAGGTCCACAAATCAATTCGAAAGTGACGGGGCTGGTGTGCTGACAAGCTCAGAGAAAAATCACATGTTTGTTCAGGTGACAATGACAGCGCAGATGCGCCTATATATAGGCGAGGCAGCAATAAATGCGCCACCAACTTTTTAAAGGGGCACACCAAATGAGCTGTTGACATGAGAAAACATGTGCCCTTTGGCGCACTGAAAGACTTGTCAGCACGAAGATACGTGCGCCTATGGTGCAATAAAAGATATGTCGACAGGAAGGCGCATGTGCCTTGGCGCACACAGGGAAGCCTCAACATAGAGAGGCGCACTGAACGCCCTGTTGACACAAGAAGACATGCGCCAAAGGCTTTAAAGGGGCGCATCAAAGTTGATGTTGCATAGTCATTCTATGCGCCCAGCTAAAAGACCAAAAATGACTAAGTTTGGAAAACCAGATTTCCCGGAAAGGTATTTTGCAATGTTCCGAACGCAAGGGATCCCCGACGAGGGATCGGAACAAAATTTTCGGTACAATTATCTGTAAAATTGCCCTTGCCAATTTTACGGGATAACAGGGCCACTCCGGATGGCATCAAACTTGGAATGCTTTCCCGGTTTTACACGATCTGCATCCTATTTCAACACTAGATCTCCAATTTGGAAGGTTCTAGCCTTGGCTTTCCTATCAAAAGTCTTCTTGATCAAGGCTTGATCCTTCTCTATTGCTTGGGTTGCATGCTTTCTAGTTTCTTGGAGCTCCATCAATTCTGCATATCTAACCTCCATGGGTTCAAACTCAGGTAGTTCCAACTGTTTCATGAGTTCCAATGCTGGCAACTCGAGTGATGTGGGTAGAACTGCTTCTTTCCCATACACAAGCTTGTATGGAGAGCTTCCTGTAGACCTCTTGGGTGTGATCCTATCAGCCCATAGGGCTGCTTTGAGCTTTGAGTGCCAAGTCCTCTGATTCTCATCAAGAGTCCTTCTGATGATTCTTAGTAGGTTCTTGTTCGTAGACTCGGCTTGACCATTACCTTGAGGGTAATAGTTTGATGAAGTGCTGAGATACACACAATTCTTGACAGCCCATTCAGTGATTTTTGTGCCAAGGAATGCCAATGCATTGTCTGATATGATAGTGGCAGGGGCACCAAACCTCGTGACTATCCCTTCATAAAAATCTAAGATATTGGATTCGTTTGCCTCCTTGAGTGCCACTGCCTCAGTCCACTTGGTGAAATAGTCTGTTGCTGTTAGAATCCACTTGTGGCCTTGACTTGAATTGGGATTGATGACTCCAATGAAGTCCAGTCCCCATTGCATGAATGGCTGATCTACTGAAATTGGATGAAGGGGCAGCGCTGCTAACCTTTCTTTCCCTATGAAGAATGCACATTTCTTGCATTTCTTAACCCATGAGTAGCAATCATTGAACACAGTAGGCCAATAGTAACCAGCTTTCATGATTTTGAGAGCTGTTACTCGTGGGGAAAAGTGGCCTCCTGCTTCCCCATCATGGAACTCGTGTAAAATTTTCTCAACTTGACATGTTCCAATGCATCTTAATAGAACACCATGGATGTCTTTCTTGAACAAGATACCATTAATGAGTACATACGGGATAGCTTGTAATCTAAAGTATCTCCTCTTTTCTTTGCTCACTTCTGGAGGGCACAAGCCTATTTGGAGGTAATGCACCAAGTCTTGAGTCCAACATGGGATGAGTGAATCATCAGCTGGTTGTTCTTGATCATTCTGTAGTAGTAGGACAACATCTTCTTCACCTTTTGAGCCATCTGGTTGTTTGGAGGCGAGCTGCTCACACAAACCTTTGCCAAGAACTAGCTTGGTCACTTTGATTTCAATATCATATTCCATCACCCGAGTGATCCAACCTGCTCTCCTTTTATTTAAATCCTTGTTTAGGAGAAAGTCCTTGACGCCAAAGATGATACACTAGCAGTTGAACCTTATTGTTTGAGACCAAATGTCTGAACTTATTCAAGCTCCTGATGACGGAAAGGACATGATTTTCGATGAAAGAATACTTTATTTCGTAATCTTCCAAGGTTTGATGAAGAATGCTATGGGCTGTTCTTGAACCTTCTCTATTCAGCTGGTGTCAAGATAGCTGAGATTGTATCTGATCCTCCAAACGCATACAACATGAAGTCTTTTGAAAATTATGGGTTGATAAGAGTTGGAGCTTGTGATATTGCATGCTTGATGTTTTCAAAACTCTCTTTGCCTTCTGCTGTCCATTTGAATGCCAAACTCTTCTTCAACATCATTGTTAAAGGATTCACAAGAGTGGCAAAATTAGGCACAAATCTGTAGACAAAGTTTATCCTTCCTAAGAAGCTTTGAAGAGATTTCTTGTGGTGTGGCAATGGAAGTGTTCGATGGCTTCAACCCTTTCAGGATCAATTGTTAGCCCTTCCCTAGAGACAATGTGACCCAACAATTTGCCCTCATGTGCCAAGAATATACACTTCTTTGGATTCAATGACACTCCGAACCTTCTACACCTCTGAAACACTTGTCTAAGGTGAAAGAGATGGTCTGCTACATTCTTTGAGAAGATAGTGACATCATCTAGGTATACTAGCACTATATTGTTGATTAAGCCTTTGAATGCCATATCCATAGCTCGCTGAAATGTTGCTCCGGCATTTGACAGTCTAAATGGCATTTTCTTGTAAGCATATGTGCCCCATTTTATAGTGAAGGCCGTCTTGAATTGATCTTCTTCCTTTACCATTATCTGATTATAGCCCGAATATCCATCTAGCAATGAAAACCTTTCAAACCAGCTGACAACCTGCAATATTTGTTCCATTGATGGAAGCGAGATAATGATCTTTGAGTGATGCTCTATTTAGATCGCGAAAGTCCACACACAATCTTATTTCTCCATTTCTCTTTCTTACCGGCACCAAGTTTACAACCCAACTTGAGTGTTTGATGGGGAAGATGATACTGGCCTCAATGAGCTTGCTTAACTCTTTTCTCATGAGAGGTTCGATATGAGGATTTACTGGCCTTTGCTTTTGCAGCGAGGCTTGGATTCGGATCCAACTCAATAGTATGTTGTGCCAAATTTGGATTGAAACCTCTTAAATCTTTGTAAGTCCAAGCAAAGACATCTGGGAACTCTTGAAAAAGTTGAACAAAATCAGATTTCTCTTGTGGAGTACTTACTTTGCCAATTTGCAATGTCTTGCCTTCATCTACTAAAATAGGTTCTGAATCTTCACCCTTTACTTGAATGTTCACTTTCTCCTTCCGGAACTGATCATTCGGGTTGAAGATTGACTCTAAGGTTATGAGGCCTTTTGGTAATTTGTTAGTTCTCAGCTGCACCACTTGGTCACCATACTGCTGCTCCAGCTTGTCTTGATTTCTGGCGGAGAACTCAGCTTCTTTTTTTCGGAAATTAATAATCTACGATCATTCTCGAAGACTTTCCAACTTGTGTTGTTATCCGGAACAGCCGGTCTCACAACAAATTTGATATGAGGCTGAGTTTTCTCACTTTGGTACTTTCTACAACATCAAATGTAGCCCCAATTGCTGCCACTTGTCAGCGGCTTCATTCTTTTTTCTTGGGATGGAATTGATGCTAAAAGCTTCAAAATCTTCAATAAGATCCCATACCCGATTTTTGTAGTTCTTCAACAGATCATTTTTGGCAGCATTTTTTCCTTTGACTTGGTTTATGATCAGCTCACTATCACCAAATACTTGTAAATTCCTGATGCCTTTCTTCTTTGCCCAGTGCAATCCATGAATTAAGGCTTCATACTCAGCTGTGTTGTTTGAACAGGAAAACTGGAAACGGAAGGCTGAGTAATACCTTATACCTTGCGGTGAAATGAGCATAGCTCCTCCTCCTGCACCTTGTCTACTCCTTGACCCATCAAAGAACAATTTCCATACTTCATTCTTGTCTTTATGATCTGGCTTGGTGATGCTGGGGAGAGGTTGATTCTCTTCATGTAAACAATAAACTCCTAGCTCAGATTCTTCTATTTCTTGATAAGGATCAAAAGCATGCACCTTGCTTGCCCATTCATCAAGAGTCAAATCTGGGATGCTTCCAACCTTGGTGTCAGCTTCATCAGTGCTTGGATAATCTTCTTGATCAAACGCTGAACAGTTGGTATTGATTTGGCTTGGAGTGTAAGGCTCAATGTGAAAGTTTGCAATAGGTTCAGACCTGATTGTGGCTTTGGTTCCATATCTTGTTCTGAACAACATGTGTGACCAATCCGCCGAAAGATAGCCTCCAATTTTAGCAGTGAAGTCTCTTGACAAGCACAATGCAAAGAGTGGTGGCAGGTCTATGACTGACACATCTTGTAACACTATTACGTTGGGACATGCGTGTAGTGTGAGGCTCAAACCTTTGATTACTCCAACCGTTGTCCTTTGCTCCCTGTCTAATTGCACTACACCCTTGGAGATGACTTCATATTGAAGCCCTAGCTGATCAGCTATTTGCTTGGGCATCACTGAGCTACTTGCCCCGGAATCAATCATGCAATTGTGCACCAATTGGTTTCCAATGATTAATGAGACATAAAAAGGAGGGGGCTTCAACATTTTACCTTGCTATCCTCCATGATTTCCTTCAGTTGGGCAGGCATCATTTGTGAGTACCTTCTCTTGCGTTTGGACTCGTTGATTTGAAGTTGACCGAGTCCTTCATGGCAGCTTGTAGCAAATCTCTTTGTCACGGGATAGATAGTGATTCCCACATTGATATGTTTACATTTTCTTCTTCATCGATCAATGATACTTGAATGGAGATGAAGTATCCCTCTCTTTATCCTCTAGTTTGCACATTCATTCCTTACACATTCATTCCTTGCACATGGGCAGCAACAACTAGCATTTGAGTTGGTTTAGGAGCTGGTTTGGGTGCCCCTTGCATGTTTGGAACTACATTTTGTTTGCCGGCTTGTGGAGTGGTAGAAGGTTGTGGATTACTTGGAGCTAATGGCTGTCCTTCACCCAAATTTCTCCTTTTTGACCTTGTGTTGGCTGCAACACTTTGAGAGGGTATTTGATTCATACCACAGAAATCTTCAGCCTGCCAATTGACAAGAGTAGTTTCATTCGAGAGATGTTCCTTGCTGAGGTGCTTCTTGCTGCTGATCCTCTTCGTGGCTAGACTCTTGCGACCCACCAATGGTTTGCACCATAAGAGCCTGATTTAATGCACCGTTAAAGCACATTGATTGGTTATGTGGCTGACTGCACGGGAAACACCAATCATATTCTTGGGCCATGTTATTTTGGACTGGCACCAATGCTTTAGAAGAAGATATGACATTGGGGTTATAGGGCTGAAATGGTCTATTAGCGGGAGGCCTTACTTGGCTTTGATTTTGATTTGCAGCCTGAGTTGGTGACCTATTTTGTTGGTATGGGGGCTAGCACGTGCTGCGATTGAGGCGATACGGTCTAACACTTTGAGCTTGCTTTGTCTTTTGATAATAACCAATTCATTTCCCAATTTTTGCAATTGTTTCATGACCTCTTGGAGTTCATTTGGAGCACTAGAGGATGAAGTAGAAGTTTCATTTGAACTTTGATTTCTAGGAGTGGGAATAGGAGCCAAAGTGGGTGCTTGACTAGTGCTTGGATTTTCTAAGTTTGGATACAAGGGCATGGGAGGCCTAGGAGCCAGTTTACCAGCTTGAATAAGATAGTTTTCAGCTCCAATGGCAATGCTATAAGCAATGCAGGTAAGGTTGTGCCTCCCATAGATTGAATTAACATAGAAATATCGAATTCAAAGCCTTAAGATATTATAGAAAAGCACCTTCTGCTTCTGGCCTTCTACTCGCCATTGGAATCCTCTCCCAAGACCTTTGAAATCTAAAATTGAATTCAATCAACCGCTCGTTGGGAGCTCTCTTGATAGTTGTCAATTGTTCTAGTAGAGACAAATTGTCCCCTTTTCCCCAAAATGCTCATGGAGAACTATGCATAAGCGATTCCAATTTGTGATAGAACCAGCTCCAAGGCTCCTAAACCATTGCAATGCCTTCCCTTTGAACGAAGATGCCAACAATTTGACAGCCACATCCATTTCATTTATTTCATGGATTGCACAGACGTTAGCAATGTCTTTGACATGATCATCGAGTGGTATGATTTTCTCCGGTGAAAAATGGAATGTTCTTCAACGCTTTAATTGGAACTAGATTCTGTGCATTGAGGGAAAATGGGTCTGCGCATGAAATTGACAAAGGGATTCGGTGGTTGTGCCATTCTGATTGGCCTGAGAACCCTTGTTGATGCGAGAAAAGGTCTACCAAGTGGAGGTGTTGACAAGGTTCTATTAGGTGGAGATGGAGATCTTTGAGCTCTTCTTCCCCTTCTTTCTCTACCTGGAGATAGGTGCAGATAAACAAACAATCCTTCCTCCCTAGTTCTTGACCTGGTCTGTATTCTTCTCATAAATCTGCCAGGCTTGGACTACTGAAACCAGCGGATTATGCCTCTTTTGGAGTCGCCAGATGTGTAATTTTAAAGCTCCTTCAAAGCTGGAACTTACAACAAGTGCACATTGATCTTGTCGTAGTTAAGTGAAGACCTCTAAACTGGTCCCACCGGCGTGCGAATCAAGTATCACCTAATCAAAACACCCTTCTTAAGCACATATACTTGAACTCACTTTGTGTGATTAGATAACATGGGTACTATCTCCAAGTTGTGGGACTTGCTTTGAGATAGACCTCCGAGAGAAAGCCGGTTCTTGCTCTAAACTACACCGCCACAATCTACTCTAATGCGGGGGACACTAACTATTCTAATATAAATTTCCAAGGGATCGGGGAGAGAGAATGCATAAAATGAAAGCCTACACTAAAGCGGTGATACACCGAGAAAAGGAGGGTGTGAGAGTAATCTCCAAATGCGTGAAATACGAAAGCAAAGTGCACACTAGAAGAGGTGATGACAGCTTCTCCATAATCTAGCAAAATGCATTCACAACAATATTCCAATCATACACAATGATAATAGATTCCTGCAAGAACATAATAATAGACACAATATTCACGTAGAAAGATCAAATGGGCAAGAATAATGCAAGAAAGCGCACAAGCGCAGGGAAGATACATCCAAAAACTGATATTTTATTGCTTCATGATATGCACATACCAATCTATTACAAGATAAGGGCACGATCACCATGCAAGGAGTCCACTACAAGGGCCTACAGTGCATTGGCTTCACAAAGAAATTTTGATAGAGCTTTTCTATCTGAAAACTCCCTCCCTTACAATGAGCCCAACACTCCAATTTATAGAAAAAATGAGAAGAGAGAGAGAGGGAAAAATGAAAATCCCGAAATCTGTCCTTCAACCAACTGTAAGAGGCATTAAATGGAGTAAAATGATTATATATTACTTGCAAAATGCTCCCCATATTGTCCTAGGTGCTGCAGCAGAGAAAGAATGATGACCATGTCTCTTAATTGCACTCCCAACCACCAAATGAAACACTGTTATGAACTCGGCCACGTTTTATAAAAAATATCCATTTATCTCTCACCAAATCTAGAATTTCTTGGTCGTTGTTTTTCGGGCTCGGAGCCACGATTCCAACGGTACCAATTTTGTGCGATTTCGTTGAGAAATGCAAAAGTTATGGCCTTCGACAGCGCGGGTAGCTATTTTGGGTCTGCGGGCGTTTTCGTCATTTTGACGGGAATGGGCATTTACTTGACTGGAGCCGAATATGTTTCTCTTAATTAAATATATCTACCCTCATTAAAAATAAGAAATCTAGTTTTTGTGGCGTAGAGGACGTCGTGCTCGTTCCAGAAAGTCCAATTTTATGAAAATCGGAGCTCGGAGTCAAAAGTTATGGCCGTTTGAAGTTTCACGGGTCAAACGTTGACTTTTTCTTCTTTTCCTTTGCTTCGCTTGCAGCATCCTCGCATCCTGTGCGTACTTTTTTTGTCCCAACCGTCCCGATGAAAAACTCCTGCTTCAGGCCGATTCGGGCTTCCTTGTTCCTGTTTGAGGTGAAGACATGTGGCGAGATTCCATTCGTTGGCGGCTCTTTTCTGGCTTTTCGTGTCCCTCACGTACTTTTGGCCCGTATGTCCCAAACTCTCTCGAATGAAAGTCTCCTGCTTCAGCCCGAATTGGCCGGTTCACTAATCCTCCGTGTACTTTTGTCCCAACTGTCCCCTGGATTTGCACGAGACAAATATCTTGAACGCCCGAAATGGACCGATTTGCGCTAAAACTAGCCGATCCAAGCGTCCGCGCATACTTTTGGCCCGGATGTCCCAAATCTAAGCGAAACAAAAGACTTAGGAAATTTTTTCCCTCTTTTGGCGAATTCAGCTTTTCGCGTCCCACGCGTCCCGACGTCCCAACTGTCCCGATTAACTGCGTGGAAAACTGACGCTTTTTCCCGATTCGCGCCTTGACGTCCCAATCGTCCCATGAGCTGCATCACTTTGGACTAGGACTTAGCCGATTTTCTTCATTTTTTCGGCCCCAAGCTGTTTTTTTACAATTATTTCACCTTTTCTAACTCGTTGGGTTTTCTTCTTAGATGGGAAGTTAGAAGGAAGCTGAGGGGCCCCCAAAAACACGATTTCGGGCCTTAAATCAATCTATTTGCTTGGGACTAAAGAATTTGATGCATGTTATCAAAATTACCTTGAGGGGTGAATTTTGGATAACAGAGTTCGATGGCTTACCACCTTGGGAACCATTGAAATTAATTTCCAAGATTTTTTCATGTGATTTCAGTCAGAAGGGAGGAATTTTAAACTAAAATTACTAACAAAAGGTCCCCACAGTTGGTAAGTTCTCATCGATTTAAAAACTTCTTAGAAAATGTGTAGAGGGGTTTGTGGAACAACTATTTTCATTGGAAGAACATCATTCAAATACATTTATACCCTCATATATGCAAGCAATTATAGATGAGCACTCAGTGGTGTTTGGAGAAATGCCAAAGGGTTTACCTCCAAAAAGAGAGCATGACCATGCCATCTAGCTAGTACCATGGAGTCAACCACCAAACATCAGACATTATAGGTACCCCTATATACAAAAGAGTGATATTAAGAAGATAGTTCAAGAGATGTTAGAATCGGGAACTATTCATCATAGTCAGAGTTCTTACTCTTCTCCTATAGTGATGGTATGGAAAAAATATGACAATTTGCGCATGTGTCCATATTACAGGGAACTCAATAAGTACACAAATAAATATAAGTTTCCTATTCGTAATTGATGATTTGCTAGATGAGTTACATGGTTTTGTTTACTTTACAAAA
Source organism: Taxus wallichiana var. yunnanensis (assembly GCA_018340775.1). Classification (NCBI taxonomy): domain Eukaryota; kingdom Viridiplantae; phylum Streptophyta; class Pinopsida; order Cupressales; family Taxaceae; genus Taxus; species Taxus wallichiana. Next base: position 790,477,043 of record CM031240.1, on the reverse strand, counting down.
CTTGATCTTCATTCTCGGATATCATCGATTAGAATCGAGGATGAAGATATTCATAAAATAGCCTTCAAGATACATGAAGGACACTATGAGTTCTTTGTAATGACTTTTGGAGTAACAAATGCACCCTCTACATTTCAAAGCTTGATGAATTCCATTTTAAGCCATTTTTGCGGAAATTTGTTTTAGTGTTCTTTGATGATGTATTAATCTATAGTAAAACATGGGGGAACACTGCGCATAATGTAAATAAGGTGTTGGAAACTCTTGAACAACATAAACTTTATGTAAAGCCTTCTAAGTGTTCTTTTGGTGTCAAGGAGGTTGAATATTTGGGTTATATTGTCTCTTATGAAGGTGTTAAAGTGGATCCTAACAAGATAAAAGCCATGCTTGAATGGAAGGTTCCAAAAACCCTAAAAATCTCCAAGGATTTTGGGGATTACAAGTTATTATCATAGATTTGTAAGGAATTATGGTAGTATCACAACACCACTCACAACTTTATTGAAGAAGGACTCTTTCCATTAGAATGAGCAAGATACTACGAAATTTGAGAAGGTGAAGGAGGTCATGTGTACCACTCCAGTTCTATCCACCCCATATTTTTCCTAAACATTCATTGTTGAATGTAATGCTTCAGGGTATGGTAGGGGGAAGTACTCATGCAAGAAGGTTGACCCATTTCCTTTGAGAGCTGCCAGTTCAAAGGTAATAATATATCTAAACTAGTTTATGAGAAAGAAATGTTAGCCATACTTCATGCAGTGAAGCAATGGAGACCATATATAATGGGTAGAAATTTTGAAGTAAAGACATCATAATAGTTTGAAATACTTATTAGAGCAACGTTTATCATCTCGAAGAACAATAGAAATGGGTCTCAAAATTTTGGGGTATTATTTTGAGATAATATACAAGAAAGGGAAAGAGAATGTAGTTGTTGATGCTTTATCTTGAAAGAATGAATCAACCGAGACATTTCTCGTGTGCCATATCTCAGTATTATAGGAGGATTGGATAGAGGATGCAAGGTCTGAATGGAAAAATGATCTAGGTACACAAAATATCATTTAGAATCTCCAACAAGATCCAAGCATGTTAGACAAATTTGTATGGAAAGGAGATGCTTTATGGTATAAAGATATATTATATCTATGTAAGAATGCAATCCTAAAAGATATATCCTAATTCTATCTTAGCTCATGCTTCTCGAGTAGGGGTATTATAGATTTTGAAGACTTATCATCGAATCAAGCATGATTTTTTTTTTTTGGAAGGGATAAAAGGGGATGTCTAATTTTTTTGGTAGAATGCATGGTTTGTCGCAAAAAAATAAGGGTGAAATAATTAAGTCCCCTGGGTATTTTACAATGTCTATATATTCCTACCCAGAGGTGGGAAGAGGTCTCTTTGGACTTCACCATAAGATTGCCAAAATCGGAAGGTAAAAATGTAATCATGGTGGTGGTGGATAGACTCACCAAATATGATCATTTTTGTGCCTTATCACATCTATTTTCTATGAGTACAATAGCAATAACCTTCATGGATACATTTCAAAAGCTACATGGGACATCGAAGATTATAGTAAGTGATCGAGACCCTATCTTTACTAGAAATTTTTGGACTGACTTGTTCTCATGCTTGGGCATGCAACTAGCTCATAGGTCCTCTTATCATCCCCAATCTGATGGGAAAACAAAGGTGGAAAACAAGTTCTTGGAGGGATATATTCATTGTTTTACCTTAGATAAGTAAGTGAGATGGGTCTAATGGTTACTGCCGGAAGACCGCTTGTATAACTCCTCCTTTCATACTTGATCTAAAATGTCTCCTTTCTTGGAATTATATGGGTACCATCCACCATCTATCACCTCATCTTTGAGAGTCCAACTAAGGGTTCGAGCAATTGAAGAACATATTCAACACCAAGAAGAGGTGCTTTCTAGTCTCAGGGAGAATTTGGCCATGTTACAAAACCGCATGAAGTAGTAGGTGTTGAGATGTGGAGCTCAATTAATTCAGTTTAGCATGTTATATCAACTTGCTGAAAAACATATTAACCAACATCGGTTATGAAGGGACCGACATCGGTCAGGAAAGTAGGAACCGTCATTGGTTAGGGCTAACCAACATCGGTTACCTGTGCGTGAGTGTTTTATTTAACTCACGGGAATTAGATCTAATTTTAGTATTAAAATAGATCTATTGATTGTAATTACATGGCTAAGTGCCCTAAGTTTGTATAAGGTATTTATAAGATAGAAAGCTAGGGTTAAAAGAGAGAGTTAATGATTATTGTGAAAATAATTGTGTGAGAGAGAATTCTTGGAGAAGAAGGAGAAGCTTGAGAGAAAGAAAGTATTGTACATCGTGAGAGGTGTGGAAGATTGTAAATATTCATTGTATATCTTAAAAGCTTTGGATAATAGATTGACTTATTTCTTGGTGGATGTAGCCCACACTGGGTGAACCACATTAAATCTAGTGTTGATTTATATCTCTTGTTTTGTATATTTCTTTTGGTAGAATATCTACTTTTATTGCATGTATGTTTAGATCTGATATATTATCTGTACAACCTTTGTGCTAACCCCAACAACTGGTATCGAGCTTTGTTTGAGGGTTTTGTGTGTTGATAAATTTACTCACAGAGGGTTTTCTGATTGAGTGGGAGCTACAACAATGGCAAAATAAAACAAATACAAGGTAGAGAAGTTTGACATGAAAATTATCAATTATGGAAGATGCAGATTGAGGATTATCTATATCAAAGAGATTTGTACTTACCGTTGGATGAAAATCTAGACCTACGAAGATGATTGATGAAGAATGGAAGATTCTTGATAGAAAGGCTTTGGGATCTATAAGATTGAGCCTGAAAACATCCGTGGCTTCTAATATTACAGAAGCGACATCTACGGTAGAGTTAATGAAATCTCTTGCTAATTTATATGAAAAACCTAGTACTTCAAATAAAGTTTATTTGATGAAGAAAATATTTAGTTCTAAGATGCATGAAGGTGGATCTGCATCTAGTCATTTGAATGATTTCCGATCTATTGTAAATCAATTAAAATTGGTTGATATTCCGTTTGATGATGAAGTGAAAGAACTCTTATTCTTATGTTCTTTTGCTTGATAGTTGGGATAACTTGGTAATGGTTATTAGTAATACAACATATGTTAATAATATTTTTAAGTTTGATGATGTGGTTAGTATAATATTGAATGAAGAAATTTGTAGGAAAAGTATAGAGGAATCATCATCTGGGAATGCTTTGAATGTAGAAAGCAGAGGCATGCAAAATGAGAGATCTAAGAGTAAGAATAATGGGAAATAAAGTCAAAGGGATGGTAGATCTAAATCCATAGAGGTAAGGGAATTACTTGTTGGAATTGTGGAAATAAAGGACATGCAAAGAAAGATTGTTGGTCAAAGGATAAAGAGAACCAACACCCAGACAAAGGTAAAGAGGAAAATATTGCAGCAGAGGTAATGCAAGATGCTCTTATTCTTTCTTTGGATAATAGAATAGAATCATGGGTTTTAGATTCAGGAGCTTCTTTCCATGCAACCCCTAATAAGGGTTATTTTAGAAATTATGTCCAGGGTAATTTTGGGCATGTTTATTTGGGTGATGATGAACCTTGTAGTATTACTAGTAAAGGGGAAGTTCATCTAAAATTATAGAATGGAAATACATGGGTATTGAAAGATGTGAGGCATGTGCCAAGCCTTAGAGGAATCTTATTTCTATAGGGAAACTAGGTGAAGTTGGTTGCATGGTTACATTCACAACTGAATCTTGGAAAGTCACCAAGGGTGTCTTTGTTGTGGAAAGAGGCAAGAAGGTAGGAACATTATATTTATCTACATGTGTTATTGATTCCTTTTATGTATTATCTACTTCAGATTCAGATGCATGCATGTGGCATAATTAGTTGGGCCATATGAGTAAAAAAGGAATGCAAATATTAAAGGCTAAGGGTAAGTTATCATATTTGAAAGATTTAGATCTTGATTTCTGTGAGCATTGTGTCTTTGGAAAGTAAAAGAGAGTGAGATTTCTCAAAGTTGGGGCAACTAAGAAGGAGAAAAAATTAGAGCTTGTACACTCAGATGTGTGGGGACCAGCTCAGGTAGCTTCTCATGGAGGATCCCAGTATTATGTTACTTTCATTGATGATGCTACAAGAAAGGTATGGGTTTATTGTATTAAACATAAATTTGATGTTTTTGATACTTTTAAAAGATGGAAATCCCTTGTTGAGAATGAATCAAATTCAAAGTTAAAGTGCCTTAGATATGACAATGGTGGTGAATACTGTAGAATGATTTCAATGATTATTGTTCAGTGAATGAAATATGTAGAGAAAGGATGGTTCCAAGAACACCACAAGAGAATGGTGTTGTAGAAAGAATGAACAAGAAAATCATGGAACATGCTAGAAGTATGAGGATACATGTTAGATTACATTTACAACATTTTAGGCGAAGAAGTTGATACAATGGTTTATTTGATTAACCACGGGCCTTCAAGTTCACTAGATGGAGGAATACCAGAGGAAGCTTGGACCGGAAAAGAGGTAGATCTTTCTTTTCTTAAATTTTTTGGTTTAAAAGATTTTGTGCATATTGATAAGGAAAATAGAAAAAGTTGGATGCAAAATCCAAGAGATGCACTTTCATTGGTTATGGATCTAGTGATTTCAGATTCTATTTTTGGGATTTAGAGAATTCTAAAATTATTAGGAGTCATGACATTAAATGGAATGAAAAGAGAATGTACAAGGATCAAATTTTGGTACCCAAGGATGAACCGGTTGAGAATTTTGAATGAAAATGAACTCTCGTATTTAAAACTCATACCTACAGGGTTACATAGTAACCGATGTCGGTTGACCCTTGACCGACATCGGTCAGCTAAACCGGTATTGGTTACAGAAGAGCCAAACCAACATCGGTTATCGAACCGGTGTCATTTCGGTATGTGTGACCTTCGTTGATCACTTTGTCAAAATTAGAAACAAATGTCCAGGAGGTCCAGAATGAGCCTCTGGTACCCCAAACTCATGTGAGAAGGTCACAAAGGGTAAGTAAACCTCCAAAAAGATTTACACCTTCTCTATCTTATTTATTATTGACTGATAATGGTGAACTAGAAAGTTTTGAAGAAGCAATGCAAGATGAGACCCACGTGTCACGTGGGGAGCATGACATGGATGAGGAGATGGACTCCTTGGAAAAAAACCAGACTTGGGATTTGGTTAAGTTTCCAGCAGGTAAGAGGACATTGCAAAAAAATGGGTTTACCAGGATCAAGGAAGAAGAGGGTGGACATAAAAGGTATAAGGCAAGGCTTGTAGTAAAGGGATTTGCACATGAAAGTAAGTATTGACTTTGGTGAAATATTTTCTCCTATTGTAAAGATGACTTCTATTCGTATTGTATTGAGTTTAGTTGCAGTAGATGATTTGCATTTAGAGAAACTAGATGTGAAGATGACTTTCCTTCATGGTGATTTAGATGAAGAGATTTATATGCAAACATCTGCTTGGGTATGAAGTCAAGGGTAAGGAGAAATTAGTGTGCAGGTTGAAAAAGAGCCTATATGGGCTCAAGCAATCTCCAAGGCAATGGTACATGAGGTTTGATAGTTTCATGCATGAGCATGGTTATTTGAGATGTGAATCTGACCATTGTGTTTATTTCAAGAAGCTTGAAAATGAGAGCTATATTATTTTGTTACTATATGTGGATGATATGCTTATTGCAAGATCTAGTATGCAGGACATTGGTGAGCTTAAGAGAAAGTTAGCTCACACATTTTCTATGAAGGATTTAGGAGCTGCAAAAAGAATCCTTGGCATGCAAATACATATAGACATGAAGAAAAAGAAATTGTATTTGTCTCAGGAGGATTATATCTACAAGGTGTTAGAAATGTTAGAAATGTAGAATTCAAAACATGTAAGTACACCTATGGTTAGACACTTCAAATTGAGCAAAGATCAGTGTCTTTCATCACATGAGGAGTTCAAATAAATGAAACAAGTACCATATGCTTCAATAGTTAGGAGTCTCATGTATGCTATGGTTTGTACCATACTAAACATTGCACAGTAGTGGGGAGTTGTGAGTAGATTTATGGCCAATCCAAGTAAAGAGAATTGGAAATCAGTTCAATGGATACTCAGGTATTTGAGAGGGACATCTAGCATGCAGTTATGCTATAGAGGTTCAGATATTTCTTTATGTGTCTATGTTGATTCGGATATGGCTAGAGATCTAGATGGTAGAAGGAGCACTACTAGATATATTTTCACAGTAGGTGGGACGATAGTTAGTTGGATATTGAGATTGTATAAGGTTGTGGCTTTTTCTACTACAGAGGCAGAGTATGTTGTAGCTATAGAGGCTAACAAAGAGATGATATGGATGAGTAGGTTCATGGAAGAGTTGGGAAAGGAGACAAGATGATTACAAATTGTTCAATGATAGTCAGAGTGTAATTCATTTGGAAAATAACTCAACATTTCATTCTAGAACAAAACACATTCAGTTGAGGTATCACTTCATACGATGGTATATTGGAGGATGGGCAAGCTGAAACTGGAGAAGATTCATATGAGTGAAAACCTATGGATATGCTAATGAAGCCATTAGAAAAAGAGAAGTTTGAAATACACTCCACTTATGTTGGTATTCAAGTTTGAGACTTGAAGAGGTATAAAAAAAGCTAAGGTAAAGATTCAAGAATGATGCTGTACATGTATAATGCAATAATTTATCTCCAAGTGGAAGATTGTTGAGATGTGGAGCTCAATTACTTCAGTTTAGCATGTTATATCAACTTGTTGGAAAGAACAGTAATTAGCATCATCGGTTATGAAGGGACCGACATTGGTCACCTATGACCACCATCGATCAAGAAAGTAGGAATCATCATCGGTTAGGGCTAACCGACATCGGTTACCTGTGCATGAGTAGTTTATTTAACTCAAAGGAATTAGATCTAAATTTAGTATTAAATCAGATCTATTTATTGTAATTTCATGGCTAAGTGCCTTAAGTTTGTATAAGGTATTTATAAGCTAGAAATCTAGGGTTAGAAGAGAGAGTTAATGATTATTGTGAAAATAATTGTGTGAGAGAGAATTCTTGGAGAAGAAGGAGAAGCTTGAGAGAAAGAAAGTATTGCACATCATAAGAGATGTGGAAGATTTTAAATCTTCATTATATATCTTTTGAGACCTTTGGATAATAGATTGAGTATTTTCTTGGTGGATGTAGCCCACCTTTGGGTGAACCGCGCTAAATCTGGTGTTTATTTATATCTCTTGTTTTGTATATTTCTTACGGTAGAATATTTACTTTTGTTGCATGTATGCTTAGATCTCGATATATTATCTATACAACCCGTGTTCTAACCCTAACATCAAAGTGGACCAACATTATAGTGAAAAACATTTTGAAGTCGGTGATTGGGTTTTTCTACATTTACAACCATATAAGCAAATGTCCTTGAAACAACATAAAAAGGATAACAAGCTTTCACCTAAGTACTATGGTCCTTATCAACTGTTACAGAAGATTGGCAGTGTAGCATACAACCGGAACTTCCTTCGCCACTCGAATTCATCTAGTTTTCCATGTATCCTGTCTGAAGAAGGTAATTGAACAGATGGTATCAGCCTAGACAGTGTTACCAGAGCTTGACAAAGAGGGAAGAATCATCCTAGAACCAGAATGCATCCTTCAGACACACTAAACAATTGAGGACAAGGGTCATCAATTAGTATTTGATCAAGTGGAAAAATCTAGACAATGAAGATACAACTTGGGAGGATGAAAATTTCCTGTAGTAACATCCAGAGCTTCTCAACATTTGGGACAATGTTGCTTCGAAGGGGAGGGGCATGCTACGCCCTTAATCATATATCTTACATTGGTTGTATACAGACTACTTGTGGCTATCATAACTTCTTATCATGATGTATCTCTTTCATATATGTTATATTATCATTAGTGGGTCGGCCTTGGTGTTGGCCATAGCATAGGAATAATATATATAGGGGTTAGTAGGTAGTATTTTATCATCATATTGAGCATTTGAGTCTTATTGTATGGTTTGGAGGTTGCCCCCTTGAAGTGGCTAAGCTATTCTACTTGCATATTGAGATCATGTATATGCAATCTTATGTTCATTGATATTCTATTGCTGCTAATAATCAAATTTATACAAGTAATTCCATTACGAAACTAGGAAAATATGGTGCCAGTCAGCTTTTTATTTCCTCCCTTTCTCTTTACATGGTCACAATGTTTCTTTTCACTAGCTGATTAATAAAACATATTTCTCTCTGTTACAAGGTATGCAAACTAGCTTTTCTTTGAGAGAACATTGGATGTAACACGCTTCAGAGGCTATCCAGAACTATGTGCTGAGCTAAATCGTATGTTTGGTCTAGAAGGCCAACTGGAGGACCCTCAGAGATCAGGCTGGCAACTTGTATTCGTTGACAAGGAGAAGGATGTCCTTCTCCTTGGAGACGACCCTTGGGAGTATGCATCATGATCCTGTTCATTATTATATTACAGATGGATACATGTTATTATGCATAATATTTCCTAGGCAATTATTATTCCTGTTCTTGAAGGTTTGGTTTACAAAATGACCCAAAATGATGTTTTTATTACATTCAAGCACATACTTGGATCACACTTTCTAACCATTGGTAATGGACATGTTTTCCTTAGGGAGTTTGTCAACAAAATTTCGGTTAATTAAGATACTCTCTCCTCCGGAAATGCAACAGATGAGTCAGGAAGGTATGGAGTTGTTGAGCTCCATTCCTACTCAACAACCGATTATGGTAAAATCATTTTAGGAAGTTTTATCGAGTGAAAGCATATTTTACTCAGTTAAATCATTTTTATATGGTTGGTAGCTTGTTTTACGTATGTGGTTATTGTAACGACTCAAAATCAACACACGAACAACACAAGAAAAGACAGGATATATATTTTTTTGACTTGCTTTCGACACATAACATGACACAACATATCGTCACAAAGTTACAACGAACTCGGGAACCACTTGTTACGGGATGACCACAAGGCTAGACGGAAACATTCACACCCAAAAGGATAATACACTTTTTTTTTTTGACGAACAACATAAAAGTTCAACCACATGACACTCTCACAAATTAGGGCAAGCCACAGTAAGAAATATTGAAGGTTACTTATTTGGTAAAACACCCTTTAGCTCATGTCTCATGTTTTCGGAAAGGCTCAATATATGATTCGCACAAATTCTTCTTACCAACTGAGTTATTTTCTTATACACTGAAGAGTAATTCACTCAAGTCTTCTCCTACTTGCTAAATCTTATTGTCTTCCATAAACTAACCATTCTTTTCCCTTAAGCTTGTTTAAGAGTTCACCAAAAGGGGTAGTGTTCACTAGTTAGCTAGGGATACCAATTTATAAAATTTTACTTTACAAGGATAGTTTCACCTTTGAGTACTTCAGGAATCTCTTGTTCTCAAGTAAGTCATCTCTACATTAATTTATCTGAATATATATATATATATATATATATATATATATATATATATATATTTAGTTAACTTCTATAAGGGTTAACCACTCCATTTAATTTTACTTATATCACATCATTACAAGGTGTCCGAGAGTTTTGACTTAACACTTTATTCTCAAAACAAGGTTTTACAATACTTATGCCAATGTAATGATTGAATATCATTTCTCACCAAGGTAAGTTACTAGTCTAACAACAAAAGGGAAAGAACACTTCACCACGTAGTTTTCCAAACATACCAAGACAAGAGATCTTCTAAACTCCTTGCAAGCAAAGTTACAAAATTTACAACGCATTGAACTTTCTACAAAGAACTTCATAATTTGAACTGATGAAACTTTTACACTCTTTTCCTTTAATCTACTCGCATAATCCATCTGCACAAATATTTATTAGAGTCAGTTCGCTAGAACTGAGCATGATAAGATATAAACCTCACCTAATAATTTATGCCATCTAGCATTTAAATAAATGAAAGTTTGCAATACTCCTTATCAAATAAATTTCTAACATACATTTAAAACTTAACTGCACATCTCATGATAATACATTTCCTACTCATTAATGTTCACTTCTTTAAGATCTGCTTACATAAGGACACAATTCCAAGTGACTAGATATACAACCTTAACCATGCAATAAATCATACTTAAATTACAGTAATAATAATAACGCTCACCTAATACCCTCGACCTACTTCACATATATAAGTATCCAACAATATTATCTTTCAATTAAATAAAAGCACCAACGACATTAAGTTTATATAATAAATACAAGTATCAATCTTATATTATTCATCGATATTACCCAAGTATCAAACCTTCATAGAAAATCAGTGATATGCAAGTATAATTTGGATATTTATCTCACAATTTTAAGGATATACTTATGTTAACAAAGATTCCACCAATCCACAAGTTCATATATTATTTAGGTATCCTTTTGGTTGCTTATTCCATGTGTTTATATGTTTCTATTAGTACAAGGGTCCAACTCATTGGAATGAGTTACGATCAACAAAATTGTCATGTTTTGCTAATATGTCAAGGATACATTTGACTAACTAAGATAAGTAAGCGCGGTCCAAGCCACTATAATTACAAGTATCAACATTATCTCAACTCCCAATTGAGATGCAAGTATCATTTTTTTAGCTAACATAATAATCATCGTAAATGCCGTAACATATTCCACTTGTTAACCAAGTATTGAAATAACATATTTATCCTTCGGTTACTCTAATAACATAATATACCCTCGTTATATAATTCAACCTCCACTTGCATACCCCAATTTATGGGTATTAATTATTGTGCTATAAAATGAAGTTAAATAATTTTAGGTGGACTTATATCCTTACTGTCATACATGGTATGCACAGTCCCATTATGGTAGTTGTCACCTTTACTTAAGGCTATGCATGACTCCCTTTTAGGGTAGTTATCTTAACTTCCCTATTCATCTGTTTTCCTACCAAAAGTCTTTCGACAAGCTTCAAGGTCAAAGTATAAGATAAATTTAAAATTTCATATTTCAAGCATTGCTTGAATTCCTATGCATGAGGACATCACGTATCAATCAAACTTGAAGAATGTCGACAATCATGAGAGTTCGATGTATCCAATATTACTTTAACCGATTCAAAGATCCAAGTAGTGCCTCAAAATTAAGCCATAGAATTATCCACATAGGATAATGACTTGCGTGCTTAACATATTCGTAAAGGTCATAGAAAACCCATTAACGCATGCTTCAGGAGGGTTCCAATCTAATAATAAGCTCATAGTAATAATAATAGCAGAGGGCCTGGTGAGGGGTTTTCAATAATCCCCAATGTAAATGGTAATCAAAAGAGTCAGATGGTATCTAGAAAGACCAAAAACCAAAGAGTATTTACTACCCAAATAGAAGCCCCCAATTCTAAAGGGGTTTATATAATTATCAAACCACAATAAAAACAAGCATAGTCTTCCAAGAAAATTCCCATTTTCAAGCCATGTTCTATAAATAAAAACAATACAAGGAATATTCTAAATCTCATACACACACCACAATATTTTCTACAGAAACCACTGTTCACAGGAATAATCATGGCAAAATGATAAACCAACTTTATAAGATCGATAAGCGAGAATCACTGGAGAGATTTCTTCTTGTCAAATAGTAATTAAGATAAACGGTAAAGGGGGAGAGAGATCAGCTCATGCAATTATGATTAAAGTCATTTGGAACCCATCTCTTTCTGGGCATCTCTTTCAAGAAAGAGTCAATATATGTAAATGCATGTTATATAATATCCAGAGTCCAAACGCTATTTACTTAGTAAAACAAAAACACATCAACATTCCAAAAGAAACCCACATCTACAGCAATCGAACAAAATTGCAAAGGTCGATTTATCCAAATTCTAAAGGAAATAAATCATTAAGAGAGAGGGTTAGTCTTATCATGCCTATTTGGGACTTCCTCAATGCATCCACGTCAAACCAAGGCTCCAACAGCTACAACACATTCCAAAAACATTCATTTTCCTCAGCACATAGATCTCTCATGCAAGCTTCATGGTAGCGCTTGGTACAGTCAGGGAGAGGGTGGCCACCATGTCTAGATCTTACAAGTGCTTAGAATAATTTTTTTTTTAAGAAAGTGGAAATAAAATCTGGTCCCTTATTTATCACTACAGACCTGGCACAGTGCACCTTGTTATAGTGCCAGACTATGTCTGCAGATTGCTTCACATGGCATTACCAATAATCTCTACAAGAACATTTTCTTTTTTTTAAAGTGATGGAACCGCTTTGCATCTCTCACAACAATTTAATTTGCAACAATCTTGGACAAAACCTGGTGCAGTGTGGTAGTCAACACATACATTAAGGTTCTTGACAACTCTGAGAGTTGTCCCACGGGGAAGGCTTAACAATCCAAATGCAATTGCCATCTTCTCACTATGGTGGCAGAGGAATACTTTTACTTTCCCGTTCACTCAGTACATGTTCTGAATCTGAAAAATATCCTGCTACCTTCATCTCCCAAGACATTTTCTCCAACATTGCATAGATCTCCTATGCCTGTGGGTGTGATCTGTCACCTACACAAAAGCATGCACCATTTTATTGCCTTTAATCCAACTACATCCAAGTTTCTTTTTAATTCCTCTATCCTTCATCGATCTCCTAATAAGTTCATAATTGCAAAGCAAATTGTGCTTCATGAATATTCTGATATGAAACAGATCCACGCCTATGAGATTCTCTTCCATGAGTTACATCGTAAAACAAGTAAGGTCTCAATAGAGAATCTTTGCAAAAAAATTTCATCAGGTCTCCTGGTAACACTCTCACTGTCACATAGTTGATTTTGATAAAATATCTTGAAGGAGAATCTCGAATTTGAGGATGCATTCGACACTGAACAGATAACAACATAGTTGGACAACCTGCTTGTTGGAAGCACTCAAAAAGGCTTCTACCATACTGCAACATGCCCGCCGCCTGGCTAATCACTGTTGCAGGCTATTGCTGAGGCTCTCCGACCAGAACACACCTCGCAGCACCCAATGAAAGTGGAGGTAACACGCCTGCTTCATTAGCTTGAAGCTTCATCTATAACCACCATATCAAACCCAATCGCGGCGATGGCAGGATAGCAAGGAAGGGGAAACGTAGCCAAAAAAATCCCTTCACCACACAACTCACGTGGCCAGCAACAAAACAAGAGCAGGTCAAAGAGGCAATGAAAACAGGAATGCATCCCTCCTTCCAATGCCTGCAGCCCAAGAAAAAACGTGCCCAACACTCCACCTATACGCATTGAATAAGAGAATCAAAATGAGATCATGGTGAAGGAAGTCAAGACTCCACCGACTCCCATCTCCCTCACGCAAGGTAAAAACATAATGGCCATTACGGTCTGCAGGGTAGGTGGTTGGGAGGAGACTAAATCCTATTCACAAACACAATCAGCATTCACTTATTCAAAGTCTATCCTTCCAACCAAATATGAGAGAGACTAAGTTCCTATCTACAAACACCCCCTAGATTTACTCGTTCCACACCCATGAGTAGCCCTAAATTTATATTTAAAGATAGGCTGTCGCCACCACTCTTTATTGTGCTCTAACACAATGCAATTCATTTGAGAGCATCCCGGTGACAGCTTCAATGTTGGTTGAATTTGCTTTTAAGATCCCAGCAAATTTGCATTGGATGAAGCTTCTCCTATACTCAGTTGCCAGCTACTTGGTCCATCCTTGCTTTTCCATCGATACCCACTCTAACCACAATAAACTGCCAAATAGTCCTTCTGTAGTTTGTAATTAAAATATTTGACCAAAGGTCAATAACCACTTCGATCTTTACAAGGAAATCATTTGAGGATTTTTCAGTACACACATAGGAATGAACCTCTGAGAGCTCAACAAAAAAAAGATTCAGAACCATGATTTCATCTTTCAATAGTCTTGGTCAATCATCGATATCAATGAAGGAAATAATAAGAATAATAAATTAACTTTGTGTTATATAACTCAAGAGGTTAAAGTATGTGACATTATTACAAAGGATAAAAGGTTATAAGAATGGGATATAAAACAAATGGGCCTCAATATATTTACTCCAAGCCCATTAATGATACTTTTGTATATTCTAAACTTATGAATATACGTTCTCAAGTAAGGGACAAATAATAAATAGCTTTTGCCCGTAATCGTTATCACCGCTTCTTTTTAAACTCTTTGACCATTATACTAATAAAATGTTGGCTTAGAAAAAATGCACCCTAGCTCGGAGAAAAATCCTTTAGAAAACCTAAGTTTGTAGAAGTCTTCCATAACATTTGGCTATTCATTCTCTATTAAATAAGCATATCACAAGGAATAGAGCAGAATATAACTCGTGTCCCACTTTTTGTAGTTTTTGTACTTTCAACGAAACTATGTCTGACAACCAAAACATAACCAAACACATATAAAATGACCAAATATGCATTTTTAAGAGGCTATAAATACCAAGGTGCAGGGCATCCAGAATTTACCTGATTTTTTAATTTTTATAGTATTTTTAAATTATTTATTTACTTGTTAGATTTTAAAATATTTATGGCCACAAAGTGGGACACACTTGTATGCTCACATAGGTAACAACCAAAAAGGGAAAAGAGAAACGATTTCTCATGTTTTACAAATTTAGACGTGTAGAATGAATAGAGAAAAGTAAAAGGAGAATATTACTTACAATGATTAAAACATGTGAACAGGCCTAAACAACTAAGGGGATAAACTAGATGTTAACGTTCGAAGGCAAACACGAAGCAAAGACCGACCATGGAGCCAAGACATCAGAATTACACACAGTCATTCGACGCTCCACAAGAGGGTCATTGCGACAAGAACTAGGGTAACCGCCGAATGGGGCATTACATTCTCCTCCCCTTAAGAAAGCATCGTCCTCGATGCGACATTATACAGAGGAAAGGAAATAAGGAATGGTTCGCAACCAAGAACAGGTAAAGGAGAAAGTACACCCTATGGTTTAAAATTTTAGTTGATTAAAGCACGGCCACAGGGTAGCCTTAGGAACATTTGGTAGAAATTTTAACTTTCAACGTTCTGTGAAGATTGGCAGTTCCCTCTTATTTATTTCATTAGTTCCTTTCCATTAGCATTATTCTTAGTTTAATTTCTTTTAAAAATTTCATCATTGAAGAGTTTTGGTTTATTCCTTATTGTGGGTGCCCAACATGAACTGCTAACACAACACCCTATCAGGTTCACAAGACACTACAGATTCACAAGCACGCAAGTATATACTTCAAGATTGTATTACACCACAAAAGGTTACTCAATTACGGAATAGAATAGGCATAGTCCACATAACATAGTACTCGTCACACATCAATGACTGACATACAAAATACTCAAACAAAAGAGTACTACAATCCACCAGACATTTCCTCAATTCCATGTATGAGGATTTTCCATGACTCATAAAAACTACATGTACATAGGGTCCACAAGGGCATCAATGCCATAACCACAACATCACAACACATATCCTTCTGACATGAGTAACACATACATCAAAATACCACTACCAAAACATCACAATAACTCAACATATATCCTGAAACATCAACCATACAGACAAATATCTTATGTCTCCCTCAAGTCTCTTATGCCTCCCTCAAACTCTTATGCCTCCCTCAAGTCTCTTATGCCTCCCTCAAACTCTTATTCCTCCCTCAAGTCTCTTATGCCTCCTCAAACTCTTATGCCTCCCTCAAGGAGGCCGGAGGCTTGACCCTATGGCCCAAGACACATCGAGTTCGAACACTCCTAACCCAAGTGACATAATAACGTGTGGTTCAATAACCCGCTAGTTATCTCAGAACTCCTTGGGCGACTTCCCCATACAACAAAGCGGATCCATAGGTCCAACCATTCCATGGTGCATCCCATGACCCTATTCCACACATCATGACAATAGAACTAGCACAACAATCCAATCTAAGTGCCAAGTGGCAAAGTACAAGCCTTGGGCAAGGTGGTAAAATCTTAAAATTTAAAATAAGATCCAAAACCAAGCAAAATAAATGGCCAAATAGCCATAGTTAGTGTCAAAATCCGCATGTTAGTACCAAAACCAAGGAAATGCCCAAAATTGTAAAGCATGGCAATCAAGAAAAGTTGCTGGTCCTCACAAAATAAAGTAAAAAGCTCAATTTACGAATAAAATCAACTTATAATAATGTCACATTACGATAACTGTGTGGCCTTATCTGGCCACCAAGGGGTACTCAACGAGTTGCTAGCACTCAGAACATCAAGCCTCAGCTCACAAAATAAAACATCAATAGTACAATTTCATCACCTCTGTCTGAATCATCCCGCCACCACTTCTACAAGGCTAAACATAGTCATAGATACACTAAGGTTGTACCCATAAAACAACCACATAAAGAGAGAGAGAGAGAGAGGAGCACGGTCCACCATCTACTAAGCCTAAGGTTGGCTCTATTGATTGGTCAACTGTACACCTTTCCTCACTCTAAACACACACTTTACCGATTCCCTTTAGGGTCGGTTAGCGTAAGGTTCACAACATAACATACAACAACATCACTAACATAATGGTGGCACACACATAACTACCATAACGTCTTACATATGGTACATATACAGGGTAGATCACGATCATACATTCACTGAGTGTAACACATCACTTTACCACATTCTGCACCCAAAGTGCAATCACCATACGATAGGGTTCATACACTCACCATATGACCCCAAATCACAACATGAAGCATTACATATTTGCACAAATCATACATACGATGAACATAGTACATCACAACATAACATCCATTGCTACATAACAAGGTGGTACACACATTTCTTCAAAACATGGTAAAAACATCATGATACAACTCATCTCTTTTAACATCAATCTAGTCATACAACACATTGATACACCTACATATCACAATATGTCACAATGCTCCAACACTACGTCATCCACATTATAATTCTTTTCACACATCACAAAAATAATTCACACGTGAACTCTTCATAGAATCCACAAGAAGGAGAGAGAATACTCCCATCCCCAACACATCAATATGATAACAAATACGCATTGAGTGACATACACATCACGTGCGTTCACAATATCACAATTACGACAATAATCACATCACGCTAATACCACATTACTCTTCCAATATAAATCATCATCATGCAATACCATCATCTCCATGAAACAATATCATGTAACACCATCACCATCATGTAACATCACCATACAACACCAATCCGGCCCATAGGTTCGAGAGCATGAACCTACGCTCTGATACCAAGTGTAATGAATCAAAATCAACACACGAACAATACAAGAAAAGACAGGATATTTTTTTTTGACTTGCTTCGACACATAACATGACACAACATGTTGTCACAAAGTTACATCCAACTTTGGGAACCACTTGTTACAGGGATGACCACAAGGTCAGCACGGAAACATTCACACCCAAAAGGATAATACACTTTTTTTTTTTTTGACAGAACAACATAAAAGTTCAACCACATGACACTCTCATAGCTAGAGCAAGCCACAATAAGAAATGATTGAAGGTTATTTATTTTGGTAAAACACCCTTTAACTCATGACTTATGTTTTCAGAAAGATTCAATATATGATTCGCACAAATTCATCTTACCAACTGAGTTATTTTCTTATACACTGTAGAGTAGTTCACTTAAAGTCTTCTCCTACTTGCTAAATCTTATTGTCTTCCATAAACTAACCATTCTTTTCCCTTAAGCTTGTTTAAGAGTTCACCAAAAAGGGGGTAGTGTTCACTAGTTAGCTAGGGATATCAATTTATAAAATTTTACTCTACAAGGATAGTTTCACCTTTGAGTACTTCAGAATATCTTGCTCTCTCAAGTCATCTCTACATTAATTTATCCGAATATATATATATATATATTTAGTTAACTTCTATAAGGATTAACCACTCCATTTAATTCTTACTTATATCACATCATTACAAGGTGTCCGAAAGTTTTGACTAACACTTTATTCTCAAAACAAGGTTTTACAATACTTATACCAATGTAATGATCGAATATCATTTCTCACCAAAGTGAGTTACTAGTCTAACCACAAAAGGGAAAGAGCACTTCGCCACGCAGTTTTCCAAACATACCAAGACAAGAGATCTTCCACACTCCTTGCAAGCAAGGTTACAAAATTTACAACGCATTGAACTTTCTACGAAGAACTTCATAATTTGAACTGATGAAACTCTTACACTCTTTTCCTGTAATCTACTCGCATAATCCATCTGCACAAATATTTATTAGAGCCAGGTTCGCTTAGAACCGAGCATGATAAGATATAAACCTCACCTAATAATTTATGCATCTAGCATTTAAATAAATGAAAGTTTGCAATACTCCTTATCAAATAAATTTCTAACATACATTTAAAACTTAACCGCACATCTCATGATAATACATTTCCTACTCATTAATGTTCACTTCTTTAAGATCTCGCTACATAAGGACACAATTCCAAGTGACTAGATAGACAACCTTAACCATGCAATAAATCATACTTAAATTACAAAAATAATAATAACGCTCACCTAATACCCTCGACCTACTTCACATATATAAGTATCCAACAATCTTATCTTTCAATTAAATAAAAGCACCAACGACATTAAGTTTATATAATAAATACAAGTATCAATCTTATATTATTCATCGATATTACCCAAGTACCAAACCTTCATAGAAAATCAGTGATATGTAAGTATAATTTGGATATTTATCTCACAATTTTAAGGATATACTTATGTTAACAAAGATTCCACCAATCCACAAGTTCATATATTATTTAGGTATCCTTTTGGTTGCTTATTCCATGTCTTTATATGTTTCTATTAGTACAAGGGTCCAACTCATTGGAATGAGTTACGATCAACAAAATTGTCATGTTTTGCTAATATGTCAAGATACATTTGACTAACTAAGATAAGTAAGCGCGGTCCAAGCCACTATAAATACAAGTATCAACATTATCTCAACTCCCAATTGAGATGCAAGTATCATTTTTTTAGCTAACATAATAATCATCGTAAATGCCAGAAAATATTCCACTTGTTAACCAAGTATTGAAATAACATATTTATCCTTACCGGGTTACTTGATAACATAATATACCCTATTATATAATTCAACCTCCACTTGCATACCCCAATTTATGGGTATTAATTATTGTGCTATAAAATGAAGTTAAATAATTTTAGGTGGACTTATATCCTTATCATGTCATACATGGTATGCACAAATCCCATTATAAGTAGTCACCTCACCTTTACTTAAGGCTATGCATGACTCCCTTTTAGGGTAGTTATCTTAACTTCCCTATTCATCTGTTTTCCTACCAAAAGTCTTTCGACAAGCTTCAAGGTCAAAGTATAAGATAAATTTAAAATTTCATATTTCAAGCATTGCCTGAATTCATATGCATGAGGACATCACGTATCAATCAAACTTGAAGAATGTCGACAATCATGAGAGTTTGATGTATCCAATATTACTTTAACCGATTCAAAGATCCAAGTAGTGCCTCAAAATTAAGCCATAGAATTATCCACACAGGATAATGACTTGCGTGCTTAACATATTCATAAAGGTCATAGAAAACCCATTAACGCATGCTTCAGGAGGGTTCCAATCTAATAATAAGCTCATAGTAATAATAATAGCAGAGGGCCTGGTGAGGGGTTTTCAATAATCCCCAAGGTAAACGGTAATCAAAAGAGTCAGATGGTATCTAGAAAGACCAGTAAAACCAGTACGACTCCCCAAATAGAAGCCCCCAATTCTAAAGGGGTTTATATCGTTATCAAACCACAATAAAAGACAAACATAGTCTTCCAAGAAAATTCCCGTTTTCAAGCCATGTTCTACAAATAAAAACAATACAAGGAATATTCTAAATCTCATACACACACCACAATATTTTCTACAGAAACCACTGTTCACAGGAATAATCATGGCAAAATGATAAACCAACTTTATAAGATCGATAAGCGAGAATCACTGGAGATATTTCTTGTTGTCAAATAGTAATTAAGATAAACGGTAAAGGGGGAGAGAGATCAGCTCATGTAATTATGATTAAAGTCATTTGGAACCCATCTCTTTCTGGGCATCTCTTTCAAGAAAGAGTCAATATATGTAAATGCATGTTATATAATATCCAGAGTCCAAACGCTATTTACTTAGTAAAACAAAAACACATCAACATTCCAAAAGAAACCCACATCTACAGCAGTCGAACAAAATTGCAAAGGTCGATTTATCCAAATGCTAAAGGAAATAAATCATTAAGAGAGAGGGTTAGTCTTATCATGCCTGTTTGGGGCTTCCTCAATGCAGCCACGTCGAACCAAGGCTCCAGCAGCTACAACACATTCCAAAAACATTCATTTTCCTCAGCACGTAGATCTCTCATGCAAGCTTCATGGCAGCGCCTGGTACAGTCAGGGAGAGGGCGGCCACCATGTCTAGATCTTACAAGTGCTTAGAATATTTTTTTTTTTAAGAAACTGGAAATAAAATCTGGTCCCTTATTTATCACTGCAGACCTGGCACAGTGCGCCTTGTTATAGTGCCAGACTATGTCTGCAGATTGCTTCACATGGCATTACCAATAATCTCTACAAGAACATTTTCCTTTTTTAAAGTGATGGAACCGCTTTGCATCTCTCACAACAATTTGCTTTGCAACAATCTTGGACAAAACTTGGTGCAGTGTGGCAGTCAACACATACATTAAGGTTCTTGACAACTCTGAGAGTTGTCCCACGGGGAAGGCTTAACAATCCAAATGCAATTGCCATCTTCTCACTATGGTGGCAGAGGAATACTTTTACTTTCCCGTTCACTCAGTACATGTTCTGAAATTTGAAAAATATCCTGCTACCTTTATCTCCCAAGAAATTTTTTCCAACATTGCATAGATCTCCTATGCCTGTGGGTGTGATCATCACCTACACAAAAGCATGCACCATTTTATTGCCTTTAATCCAACTACATCCAAGTTTCTTTTAAATTCCTCTATCCTTCATCGATCTCCTAATAAGTTCATAATTGCAAAGCAAATTGTGCTTCATGAATATTCTGATATGAAACAGATCCACGCCTATGAGATTCTCTTCCATGAGTTACATCGTAAAAAAGTAAGGTCTTAATAGAGAATCTTTGCAAAAAAATTCAATCAGTCTCCCAGTAACACTCTCACCGCACATAGTTGATTTTGATAAAATATATTGAAGGAGAATCTCGAATTTGAGGATGCATTCGACATCCTTTGAATGATAACAACATAGTTGGAAAACCTGCTTGTTGGAAGCGCTCAAAAAGGATTCTACCATACTTTACTGCAACATGCCCGCCGCTTGGATAATCACTGCATTTGCAGTCAACCTTTGAGGCTCTCCGACTAGAACACACCTCGCAGCACCCAATGAAAGTGGAGGTAACACGCCTGCTTCATTAGCTTGAAGCTTCATCTATAACCACCATATCAAACCCAACTGGCGAGGGCAGGATAGCAAGGAAGGGGAAACACAGCCAAGCAAAAATCCCTTCACCACACAACCCACGCGGCCAGCAACAAAACAAGAGCAGGTCAAAGAGGCAATGAAAACAGGAATGCATCCCTCCTTCCAACGCTTGCAGCCCAAGAAAAAACGTGCCCAACACTCCACCTATATGCATTGAATAAGAGAATCAAAATGAGATCATGGTGAAGGAAGTCAAGACTCCACCGACTCCCATCTCCCTCACGCAAGGTAAACACATAATGGCCATTACGGTCTGCAAGGTAGGTGGTTGGGAGGAGACTAAATCCTATTCACAAACACAATCAACATTCACTTATTCAAAGTCTATCCTTCGAACCAAATATGAGAGAGACTAAGTTCCTATCTACAAACACCCCCTAGATTTACTCGTTCCACACCCATGAGTAGCCCTAAATTTATATTTAAAGATAGGTTGTCGCCACCACTCTTTATTGTGCTCTAACACAATGCAATTCATTTGAGAGCATCCCGGTGATAGCTTCAATGTTGGTTGAATTTGCTTTTAAGATCCCAGCAAATTTGCATTGATGAAGCTTCTCTTATACTCAGTTGCCAGCACTACTTGGTCCATCCTTGCTTTTCCATCGATACCCACTCTAACCACAATAAACTGCCAAATAGTCCTTTTGTAGTTTGTAATTAAAATATTTGACCAAAGGTCAATAACCACTTTGATCTTTACAAGGAAATCATTTGAGGATTTTTCAGTACACACATAGGAATGAACCTCTGAGAGCTCAAAAAAAAAGATTCAGAACCATGATTTCATCTTTCAATAGTCTTGGTCAATCATCGATATCAATGAAGGAAATAATAAGAATAATAAATTAACTTTGTGTTATATAACTTGGAGAGGTTAAAGTATGTGACATTATTACAGTGGATAAAAGGTTATAAGAATGGGATATAAAACAAATGGGCCTCAATATATTTACTCCAAGCCCACTGATAATGATACTTTTGTATATTCTGTTTGAAACTTATGAATATACGTCCTCAAGTAAGGGACAAATAATAAATAGCTTTTGCCCAAAATCCTTGTCACTTTGCTTCTTTTGTTAAACGCTTTGACCATTATACTAATAAAATGTTGGCTTAGAACAAATGCACCCTAGCTCAGAGAAAAAATCCTTTAGCAAAACCTAAGTTTGTAGAAGTCTTCCATAACATTTGGCTATTCATTCTCTATTAAATAAGCATATCAAAAGGAATAATAATTGGTCATAGGTAACAACCAAAAAGGGAAAAGAGAAATGATTTCTCATGTTCTACAAATTTAGACGTGTAGAATGAATAGAGAAAAGTAAAAGGAGAATATTACTTACAATGATTAAAACAACATGTGAACAGGCCTAAGCAACCAAGGGGATAAACTAGATGTTAACGTTCGAAGGCGAACACGAAGCAAAGACCGACCATGGAGCCAAGACATCAGAATTACACACATCCGTTCGATGCTCCACAAGAGGGTCATTGCGACAAGAACTAGGGTAACCACCGAACGAGGGGCATTACGCTTATTTTTCCTTCATTTGTGGGGATTAACGTATTTCTTATTGTTGGGTTGCCAAAATATTTTTTAGCTACGAAATCATCTTTGTATATGCTATTTAATAGGCACTCATGTGCATTGTAATAGAATGAATTTTTTTTCCATATTGATATTATTGTTGGTTGTATTTATTTTTCCGTAAGCTTTTCGAGCTTTTTTATTCTGATTTATTGTTGTAGTCCATGGTAGGATCTTCATGTTGGACATCCTTGTGCTGGAAGTGGTGGGAATGGTATCATGCAAGTAGGTTGCAGAAGAAACAAGATCTACAAAAGATTATATTTCAATTATTTTTGAGGTAATACTATGTTGGTTTGTTGAGGGGTCCCTACAAAGATATATGCATTATTTTTCCTTCCAACTATGTTCTCGGGCTTGTCAAACTTGTCCTTAATCATTCACAAGCTCTTCACTATTCATTTTTGGAAACTTGACCTCGCCTCCTCTCTTGATGAGAACTTGGACTTGCATTCAAATATTTTTTTAAAGTGGCTTAACTTCTTCACATGTAGCTCTACTTTTCCACTCTCTTTTGTAGTGTTGGACAATTTATCTCTCCCAAATTGCTTTGGAAAGATAATTGCGTGTACTTACTTAGCTGGCCCACTAGACTATTGAGGACTAGTATATCATATTATAAATTGTTTTGTCCTCAAAAGGGAGCAAAATATTAAACCATGTCTTTAGTGCAATGAATAAATGCACTTTGATTTGGAATTCTAATATGTGTTTGCATGCTCTTAAAAAATATGAGAACAATAAGATCAAGTGGCATTTATCATCACTCCTTTGACTGAAGTCAATGTCTTTCTTGAACTATCACCGAAATAGAAAATAAATTGTCTCATGTTTTATTCTTCTTGCGTCAAGGACACAAAATTGCTTTTGCATAGTAGTCCCTAGGAAAACTAAAGGACATAGATCACTATTTTGATTGGATGTAGTCAGATATTTTAGGTGGCTTCTAATATATTTTGGTTCCTTTTTTGTCTTACGTAGATACTACTGTTATTTTTGCATGCTTTGGAATAGATGGGATCGGCTTTAGAGATGTAACGACCCAAAAATTCACACACAAACAACACAGTGAAATACAGGATAATTTTTTTCTTTTGAACTTGCTTGACACATAACATGACGCAACATGTCGTCACTAAGGATACAACTAACACTGTGAACAACCTGATACAAGGATGACCATCAAGGCCGCACGGAAACATTCACACCTATCAATGGAAAATTTACTTTTCTCTTTTTTGACAGAACAACATTGAAGTCCAACCACAAAACACACTTACAGTCAGGGCCAACCACAATGAGATATTCTTGAGGGTTATTTATTTTAGAAAGACATCTTGCAATGCTTAGCTTACGTTTTCAAGGAGGCTCAAGATATGACTCATACAATT
This sequence comes from Taxus wallichiana var. yunnanensis, assembly GCA_018340775.1. NCBI lineage: Eukaryota > Viridiplantae > Streptophyta > Pinopsida > Cupressales > Taxaceae > Taxus > Taxus wallichiana. The sequence continues at coordinate 790,452,303 of CM031240.1, read as the reverse complement.
CATCGTACCAAGCTAAGTTTATTCTTTTTACACTGAGTAATCATCTTTAAAACTTCTCTATTTTGACATTTGTTTGCTTAATTCGTTTATTTAGAGAAAGGGGGAAATTAATCCCACCAGGCCATCTATTTACACTTACGCTATTAGAACTTGTTCATGCCCATATGACAACATGGGTTTGCGTTCAACAGACTTAAGAGAAGGAAGACAAAGCACCTTGAAAAATAACAGGTTAGAGGAAGAAGGTCGAGTTGATTTCATCTTTATGACCTCATTAGTTATTAACCCCCCTTTTTTTTATGAAGCTTGAGGATTTATCGAAAATTATTAAATATTTTACTTAGGCTTCACTAGATGTTTTTACAAAAGAAAACAATTTACCTTTCAAAAGGTTGAGAGACAGATTACATGGCTTCGAAACCGATTCCTCCTATCTATTAAATCTTATTATCTTATATCAACTAACAATTTGTTTCACCTTAGGATCATTCTAAGAATTCACCATAAAAAGGATAATGTTCGCTAGTGTAGCTAGGGATATCAAGTTATAAAATTTTTACTTCACAAGGGATGGTTTCATTTTGATCACTCATGGACTTATTTGATTTCAAGTAGATCACCTCTACCTTTATTTGTTGAATATAAAATTATTATTTTTGTTTAGCTCCTTTAAGGGTTAACCGACCCATTTTACTTTACTTATAAAATATTGCCACTGAGTCTTAGAAAGATTTAACTTAACAATTTATTCTCAAAAATCAAAGTTTTACAATACTCATATCGATGTAAAGATTGAATACCATTTCTCACAAAGGTAAGTTACCAATCAAATTACAAAAAAAAACAAACAACTTCTTCACGAATTTTCCGAACAATTCCAGGCAAGAGGTCATATAAACTCTTTGCAAGCAATGTTACACAATTTACAACACATAGAAACTTTTACAAGGAACTTCATAAGTTGCAGACTGATGAAACCTTTACAACTCTTTCCTTTAATCTACTCACATAATCCATCTGCACAAATACTAACTAGAATCAATTCGTGAGAACTGAGCATGTTAAGGCTACACATTGCAATAGTAAGCTAACATTTAACAATATCAAGAAAGGAAAGTTCTAATTCAAAAAAATGGATTAAAACACAACCCCAACTCCAAAATTATTTGCATGAGAAAGAAATCTAAACCATCCAGCAAGGAAAAAGTCAAAATACCAGTAAGAACAAAATCACATAAATCAAGGCAAGACCTTATGGGTTAGGGACAAGAAGGTCAAGAGCGTTGATATCTCCTTCATGTAATCCTATGGATTACGTGATTGGAATCCAAAACTTACTCCATCCAACTAAAGGGGTCCAAGAGAAGACAAAACATACTAATTATGATCGTAGGCGCGAAGCAAAACGACGTTATCCAATTCTCCCAAGGGAAAGGCTTCATAGTATTATGGGTTCGACGCCCTTAAAAGAAAACAACTATAGTTTCAGTTTTAACCAAGGAGTTTACCACTACCTCCTTGTAGGATTTCTTAAACGTAGTACTAGTTAACAACAAATCCACTCTTCCAAAAGCATACAAATGAGACACAAGAGGGGCCATTATTCTACCAACAAACCTTATTCTAATCGTAAACTTCTCTACAATATATAAGGGAAGACTAAACCCAAACGTCGTTAATAATTTTATTTTTATATATTTCAGACAATGTCAATAAGCATTAAAATAAAAAAATTGATTTCCTTAACAAGGCCACAAAATGGGACCTTTTAGTAACCAAGTTGGAAGTATAAGATACTCGAGTTCGAAAACAAAGGGATTCGCTACGCAGAGGGTAAAACACCAACGATGCCCCAGACTCAAAGGACCCTACCACGAGTGCAAGCACAAAAATAAGAACCAACACACATATCCATCAGGAAGGTTACGCAGTGTAGTCAGGCCTAGAAGTTCTATGAGCTCCTTGCCAATGGTATAGAAGATGGAAAATTTTACCCGATCCATGTGGGCTTATCAAGGAAAGGTCTAGCAAATATCAAACAGATAAATATAACAGTCACCTATTATATTATCACTGAAATCAGCTGTCATCTAACAGGAAGCGAGTTCACGAGTCCAATACCATGGATTCACCTACAACTTTTGTTTCAGTCCAGCTATTACTAGCTTGCTTGCGACCCTTAATAAAATTGTAGAGATTTCATTCAATAAAACTTACAATGTTTCCCCCTTACTTTAATCAAACAAGAGTTTGGACCAGGAAGTAGGTATAGAAATTCTCTCGACACGTAGAGGCCAAAATAGATGTCAGGTTATTCATCATCTAGAACTAGGTACAACAGTCAACCATGTACAGTTCTAAAACAAAACCCAAATGCCATTTTCTAATCAAACAAAAAGTAAGGAATGCCCACAGGCTTAAACAAGTTTTAGAACACAACGTCACTATTAATGTACCTTTTAGCAAAACAGGAGAGCCCTAAACAGGAAATACGTATTTATTCAAGCAAATAGCGATATGAAGGCTTAACTTTCCATACAGTAAGCCTTCAATTAAAATACCATCACAGAATTCTTTTAAAGAGAGTCATATAAGCAAACAAAACTCAATAATGTTTCCTTCCCTACGAACTAGATTGCATCACTCAAAATTGCAGTAACCCATTTAGACAAATATGAAATAGAGTAAGCTATAAGGGAGGAAAGAACATTCCAAGCAAAACTAGCGAAATTGGATCGAGATTTAAAGGAACAACCAACACAATCAGGCAGCGATATAAACAACCACGAAAACATTTTGTCTAGGCGCCATTCAAGAGGAAAGAATACTCATTTCAAGATACTGAAACAAAGTAGAAAACTATTACAAGGAGTAGATTTAACATGCCTGATTAGAATTCTTCCAACCAACAACCACGTCGACTAGGGCTCGGGCAACAGCAACACAACCTGCGCAACTTCTCTTCCTCCGCCTGCTGAAGATCCATATCCTGTTAACGGCCATGCTTGGCATAGGAAAGGGGGTGATTGAAACATGCCTTCTTGGAATCCTCAGGAGCAACTCCGGGAAGATAGAAGCACTCTGTTCTGATATTTGAAATTACTAAGGTCGATGCAGAAGATGGCCTCCACGGAACTACGGCTACACCCTTACTGAGGATTCGGGCATTAAAAGCATTCAACCGCAGGAGGTGGCGTTAAATTTGGGGCAGCAGGTCGCGGGTTCCATTTTGGCTGGAACCACGCGAAACGTGATGTTTAGGGGTAGCCGTTGGTTCTTTTCTTTCTTCCCCATTTCTCACCGGTTCGGACTAACAGACACCGTATCTAACCCAAACTCTGATTTGAGAGAGATCACATATATAATAGAAGATCCAACAACTATATATATAGATCCAATCTCCACCCATTTAGATTATCCCCTCGGCCATACCTATATTTAGACTCCAACTCGTGTATGTGGTTATATGGGACACTACCGATATTATCCATATCCGATTCGGTCCCGCCTATCGATATAGAGTTTGGCCGCCCCTTTATGCATAACCCTATCCCGCACTCTACTGTACTCACTCTACTCCAGCTGGCTGAACAGAAAACCTGTTCCAGATCTACTAGTATTTGAGCATTCATGCACTGGTTGTGACTGTGAAAGTTCATCTATAGCACCTTGTGCTGTACTAATAAGCCAATCCAGAGTTTTACTTGGACGATCAAGCCCTAATCTGTACTGCACATCATAAAACTTAACAGCCGTAGAAAGAGAAAGCCTCACCCTCGTGTCCCGAAGTCCTTTTGCAGTATTCACTCTACTGTGCCGATCTTTTGGCGGGGAAGAGCGAACTCGCAATGCTTTTGAAGCGACACCACATAATATTTTCTCACTCCTCGTATTGTATTTTTCGCATTGATCAGATTGAGTAGACAAGGCATATCGGGTATCCTTAGATCCACCAGAGCATCTGATTTCGGGCTGCTCCTTTGGACAGATCTCCTTAATTACATCGCAGGCGGCGTTTCTTAAATTGTATTCAGGATCCGACTCCAAATTTTTAAAATAAATAGACTCCTCGTGGGATTGATAAGCTTCTATGTTATAACCATGAAGCGTTTCAGCACAAACAATATCACTGTAGATGAATGGAGTACTTGGCATTTCATCAGGTACAGGAATAGGTTTATCCCACAATCCTCCCATCGCGTCAACATACGGTCTCCTTGTAACACTCTCACTGTCACTTAGTCGATTTTGAGAAACATATCTTGAAGGGAAAAACCCGAATCTGAGGATACACCTGATACAGAACAGAAAACACATAGATGGACAACCTGCTTGCTGGGGCGCTCAAACAGGCTTCTACCAACTGTAAGATCTTGCAACAACTGATCACGACTGTGGTCGCGTGCAACCAGAACAACAGAATCAACACCAACGGTTCCTTGGGATCGCCCTGCAGCAGCTGTCGCACTTATCTCTCTCTGGAGGCCACTGATTTTCTGAGATAAGTTTACTTCTCTACCCTGTAGCTGCTGCATATCGCCAAACACCTCCTCACGGCACTTTCCTAGGAGAATTTCAGTTCTGCGCTCCACTGAAGCTGCCTGCACAGCACGATTTTGAGAATCCACACCCACCCACGCAACATCAGGGCGACAGACCTTCATTTCACCATTAATGAAACCACTATCCAGAACACGCTGTAGCAATTCATCTGTTTCATCTAATAGAGCGCAACAAGCATTCGTGGTTTTGGGCAAAAACAACAGGTAGACCCACGTGATAGTAGATGACAAGTCAACATTTTCATAAATGGGCAGGTAGGAGACAAACACACGGAAGATAAAAATTTGATCCTTTTTGAAAACCACGCGGCCAGCAAGGAGGAAGGCATATGGTGGGTGGGTAGAAAACAGTTAGTTTCATTAATCCCCACCAACATATGCCAAACAAGGCACCAAATAAAATAAAAAAGGAATATGGTAGGAGGCCAAGGTGGCAGGTAGAAAAAAGACTTCAATGCCCAACGGGGCATTACATTCTCCTCCCCTTAAGAAAGCATCATCCTCGATGCGACATAACACAACGGAAAGAAATGGTTCACAACCAAGAACAAGCACAGGAGAGAGTACACTCTATGGTTTAAAATTTTAGTTGGTTAAAGCACGGTCACAAGGTAGCCTTAGGAACATTTGGTAGAATTTTTAACTTCCAATGTTCTGTGAAGATTGGCAGTTCTTTCTTGTTCATCTTTTCATTAGTCTCTTTCCATTAGCATTATTCTTAGTTTAATTGCTTTTAAAATTTCATCATTGAAGAGTTTTGGTTCATTCTTTATTGTGGGTGCCCAACATGAACTGCTAACACAACACCCTATCAGGTTCACAAGACACTACAGATTCACAAGCACACAAGTATATACTTCAAGATTGTATTACACCACAAAAGGTTACACAATTACGGAATAGAATAGGCACACTCCACATAACATAGTACTCGGCACACATCAATGACTGACATACCAAAATACTTAACCAAAACAGTACTACAATCCACTAGACATTTCCTCAATTTGCATCAATGAAAAACTCACATAACACCAAACAAATGCTACAGGTACATAGTGTCCACAAGGGGATCAATGACATGTCCACAACATCACAACACAAATCCATCTGAACATGAGTAACACATACATAAAAATACCACTACCAAAACATCACAATAACTCAACATATATCCTGAAACATCAACCATACAGACAAATATCATAAGCCTCCCTCAAACTCTTATGCCTCCCTCAAGGAGGCTAGTTGACCCTATGGTCCAAGACACATAGAGTTCGAACACTCCTAACCCAAGTGACATAATAACGCGTGGTTCAACAACCCGCTAGTTATATGTACTCCTTGGGGCGTACCCCCATACAATGAAGCGGGTCCATAGGTCCAACCAATCCATGGTGCATCCTATGACCCTATTCCACACATCACAACAATAGAACCAACACAACAATCCAATCAAAGTGCCAAGTGGCAAAGTACAAGCCTTGGGCAAGGCGGTAAAAATTCCAAATTTAAAAGAAGACCCCAAATCAAGCAAAATAAATGGCCAAATAGCCATAGTTAGTATCAAAATCCCCATGTTAGTGCCACAAACCAAGGAAATGCCCAAAATTGTAAAGCATGGCAATCAAGAAAAGTCACTGTTGGTCCTTATAAATAAAGTAAAAAGATCAATTTATGAATAAAATCAACTTATAATAATGTCACATTACGATAACTGTGTGGCCTTATCTAGCCACCAAAGGGGTACTCAACGAGTTGCTAGCACTCGGACATCGAGCCTCAGCTCATAAAATACATATCAATAATACAACTGTCATCACCTCCATCTGAATCATCCCGCCACCACTTCGACAAGGCTAAACATAGTCATAGATATACTAAGGTTGCATACATACAACCACATAGGGAGAGAGGAAAGAATCACATGTTATCTACTAAACCGAGTTTTGACTCGAGTTAATGACCCATGGTACACCATTCCTCACTCTCAACATACACTTCTACCGATTTCCCTCAGGATCGGTTAGCGTAAGGTTCACAACATAACATATAACAACATCACTAACATAACGGTGGCACACACATAACTACCATAACGTCTTACATATGGTACATATACAGGGTAGATCACGATCATACATTCACTGAGTGTAACACATCACTTTACCACATTCTGCACCCAAAGTGCAAGCACCATATGATAGGGTTCATACACTCACCGTATGACCCAAAATCACAACATGAAGCATTACATATTTGCACAGTCATACATACGATGAACATAGTACATCTCAACATAACATCTACTGCTGCATAACAAGGTGGTACACACATTTCTTCAGAACATGGTAAAAAAAAAACATCATGATACAACTCATTTCCTTTAACATCAATCTAGTCATACAACACATTGATACACCCACAAATCACAATATGTCACGATGCTCTAACACTATGTCATTCACTTTATAATTCTTTTCACACATCACAAGCAGTAATTCACCCGTGAAATCTTCATAGAATCCACAAGAAGGAGAGAGAATACTCCCATCCCAACATATCAACATGATCACAAACACGCACAAGGTGACATACACATCATGTGCATTCACAAAAACAAAATTACGACAATAATCACATCACGTTTAAAGCACATTACTCTTCCAATATCTACCACCATCATGCAACATCATCATCATCATCAGTATCATCATGTAACACCACCACCACCATGTAACATCATCATATAACACCAATCCAGCCCATAGGTTAGAGAGCATGAACCTACGCTCTGATACCAAGTGTAACGACCCAAAAATTCACACACAAACAACATAGTGAAATACAGGATAATTTTTTTCTTTTTTTTTAACTTGCTTGACACATAACATGACGCAACATGTCATCACTAAGGATACAACTAACACTGTGAACAACTTGATACAAGGATGACCATTAAGGCCACACGGAAACGTTCACACCTATCAATGGACAATTTACTTTTCTCTTTTTGTGAAACAACATTGAATTCCAACCACAAAACACACTTACAGTCAAGGCCAACCACAATGAGATATTCTTGAGGGTTATTTATTTTAAAAAGATATCTTGCAATTCTTAGCTTACGTTTTCAAGGAGGCTCAAGATATGACTCATACAATTCATCGTACCAAGCTAAGTTTATTATTTTTACACTGAGTAATCATCTTTAAAACTTCTCTATTTTGACATTTGTTTGCTTAATTCATTTATTTAGAGAAAGGGGGAAATTAATCCCACGGCCATCTATTTACACTTACGCTATTAGAACTTGTTCATGCCCATATGACAACATGGGTTTGCGTTCATGCATCAATGAGACTTAAGAGAAGGAAGACAAAGCACCTTGAAAAATAACAGGTTAGAGGAAGAAGGTCGAGTTGATTTCATCTTTATGACCTCATTAGTTACTAACCCCCCTTTTTTTTATGAAGCTTGAGGATTTATCGAAAATTATTAAATATTTTACTTAGGCTTCACTGGATGTTTTTACAAAAGAAAACAATTTACCTTTCAAAAGGTTGAGAGACAGATTACATGGCTTCGAAACCGATTCCTCCTATCTATTAAATCTTATTATCTTATATCAACTAACAATTTGTTTCACCTTAGGATCATTCTAAGAATTCACCATAAAAAGGATAATGTTCGCTAGTGTAGCTAGGGATATCAAGTTATAAAATTTTTACTTCACAAGGGATGATTTCATTTTGATCACTCATGGACTTATTTGATTTCAAGTAGAACACCTCTACCTTTATTTGTTGAATATAAAATTATTATTTTGTTTAGCTCCTTTAAGGGTTAACCGACCCATTTTACTTTACAATAACATACCCCAACATTATTTGTTTCCTTTCTCTCAATTAGCTCAGATGTTTGTTGAAAACTTCTCAATAAGCATCTCACATAAGATCTCGATTACAGACTTTTATAACATTCATCAATTCGATGATGAGTCTATTGCAGACTTTGTCGCTCGTTGGAGAGGGATAATAAATCAATTGTCCTTCTCCCTCCCTCAATCTCAACAAATTGAGTGGTTTACTTGATGTTGCGCTAATCATATTTCTTCCACTTTAAGGATTCAAACCTTTCATACATTTGAAAAATCCTTTACGATGGCACGCAAACTTGAGTCTGTGCCGTTGAACAAGGGAAGCTAAAACTTCATTCTAAGTCTAAACCAGATTTTTCTCAGTTTACAAATCAAACCCTTCCACTTCTAACAAAGAAAAGAATCAGGGGTCCACAAACGCTATCATATTAAAAACATCACGAGATGATAATAATTCTAATCAAACACCTGGGAGAGACTCTTCATCTTCTCAAAAAGGACCCTTGTCATCTCGATCTTTTACTTTGTTGGGGGAATCATATGCTTCTATCTTAGAAAAAATGTTGGAAGTTCACATGATTGAACTTCCCCCTATTAGGAATTTTGATGAGAGCCAAGAACGACCATTTTGGTATCGTGAAAATGAATTTTGTCATTATCATAGAAGAAAAGGTCATGACATTGAACGATGTTAGACCTTCAAAACCTCATCCAAAACTTCATTGATAAAGGCGATCTCATTCTGGATAACCCAAATGCTCCCCCAAATCAAACGCTTGATGTTTTTAAATATCCTTTTCCAAATCATTCCCCTAACAATGACGCTTCAGGGTCTCAGAAACCAAACACTCATACTATCAACTTCATTTCTACTAACGGTTCTTCTTCTAACTTAGAATCATCCACAAACATGTCAATTGAATCAGAACTTCCTTCCACTCCTTCAAATTCTGAGATTCCACCATCCTCGGATGGTCCATCTTTGAGTCTTCCTTTATTAGAAACAGAGTCATCTCCCTCTGCCTCGCCATCTGATCTTCCACCTATACCTGAGACTATCATCTTCATCTGTCTCGTCATCAGATATTCTTTCGGTGCTTGAGTCATTTACATCTCTTCAAATTTCCACTACGGATACTTCTACTTCTGTTGCTCCCATTTTCACTGCAACCATGCCTTTGGTTAACGTACCCATAGTTGTACCAACTTCTATGCCTTCGGAAGTGTCTTTGATCTTAACTCTTCCTGTCACTTTTCCAACAGTAATTATACCCACAATTACTGCATCTAAAGTACCTTCCTCACAAGAGGCTGCTTCTTCATTACCTATCTCTTCCACCATCAGTGCTTCCTTTCCTATTAAGGAAACATCTAAAGAGATAGCATCGACACATATACTTCTGACTCCTGGACTTAGACATAAAAATTGGAGTTTAAGCCTAGGGTTCCATCATCAATATCATCTCCTTTACTTCCTCCGAAATGGTTACAATCACCTTATGCGGTCGAAGTTGTCACCATACCTGAAAAGGGAAAACCAATATTTCAAACCAAGAATCTTAGTGCTTTTCCTCAAAAATCCCTCTCTACGCCTCATAAAAGATTGGATCTATCCACTGAAAAGGTGTCTTCTTCTATAACCCCATCTTCACCGGTGCCTCGTAAAGTTTATTTGCCTATGGGAAAGGCATCACCTCTTTTATCATAACCGTCATCTTTGTCACCAAAAGCCAAGGCACCCTTTGTGCATCCTATCAAATCTATTTTGGGAGCTCCTCCCCCATCTAAATCAGTCTTATCTAAATCATCGTCTGTTTTAGCCAAGTAGCCTTCTTCATCTCTGAAGACCAAAACACTTGCCACGTCTTTGTCATCTTAAAAATCTATCTTAGAAGCTCCTCCTCCACTAAAATCAATCTTGCCTCACTTGCTTCCATCTCAAGCACCTAAGGCTGCTTCTCCCAACATCCAGAAAAGCAAAATAGTCTCTACAAAGACTATCAAACCAAATATGTAGGTTCTTTTACCTTGGCAGTCTGTTAAGGCTAAAGAGGTGCTTTCATCACCTCTGTCCTCATCTTCGTATACTGGGTTCTATACTAAAATCCTTCACCAAATTATCCAATCTTCATCTATATATCTTCCTCCGATCAAACCCTATAATCCCAAAGGAGTAAAACCTTCATGGTTCAACTCTGATTTGATTTGTGCTTACCATCGCACTCCAGGTCATGACACTGAGGGATGTAAAGCCCTTTAATCATCGTTAATAACCTCTTGGAAGAAAGTGATCTTCTATTGGAAGAGGAGGAGGAACAAGTGTCTCCTATCATCCCAACTACATCTGAGCCTGAATGGTCTACTCAGGCCTCTAATTCTATTGATATCACTCTGGATGATCTTCCACCTTCTCAAATCGACATAATTCATATCACCACTAGAGCACAATAGTATGATAATCCATCATCTTCTACAGCCTCTCGACCACAAGTCATCATTTCTTGCTGCCCTCGAAGGAGTTCCTTTTTCCTCATCGGCCCCGAGACCTTGGGTCTCTATTCGTGCTTCACCTCGGGATCAGATTCCCGTGTCAGTTGAGGAGAGTGTTATGAAACAACTCATCCATGCTCTAGTCAAAATGTCTCTTTTTGACCTCATTCAATCATCTCCACATCATTGCCAGGTTCTGATTGATAATCTGCACCATATTGCGGTGAATTCAGATGAGCCCCAACCTTTCGAGATGGTTTTGGATTGAATAGACCATCAACCACCATTTCCTTCAAGGATTATGAAATTCCTCCCCTTTCTTCTGAGGATTTAGAGGCTCCTCTCTTTATCACATTTCAAATCAACAACGCTACATTAAAACGCACTATGATTAACAGTGGTGTTGCATTCAATGTCATTTCCTCCCACACATTTGAGCAACTTAAGTTACCAAAGAATGTAGTGTCACCACTACCTTTCGCCCTTCGATCATTTAACGATCAACTGGCAGTTACTTTAGGAACTGTGGTCCTGCCCATTTGGGTAGGCAAGAAACTACTTCACAAGCTTTTTTACATTGTTGAAGGAAAATTCCACTACAATATGATCCTCGGATGCTCTTGGATCCATACAATGCACTATGTTCCATCAACCCTTCATCGATGCATAAAATATCAGTATGAGGGCCAAATCTATACTCATTTAGGAGACCCTTTTCCGTCCACACAATGTGACATGACCACAAGCAATCCCGTCCCAAAGGAGAACGCTTGTTCTCCCGATGAGGCTTCATCCTCTTCCATATCTACAACAAAACTACCAAATTTACAAAATGTGGAAGAAACATTACAACATTTTTCACTACGAGAACTTCCTCTTCTCTCTTTTGACGCCCATCTCAAACCTAATGAGTATGGTAGGCTAGATAAACAACCTAAATATCAGCCAGATCTTGGCCGCATTATCACCATTGGTTTTCCCAATCAACAGAATAAATTCATCTACAGTGGTATTGATATACCTCACTATCATCCAGATTATCCTCCTAGGGCCAAACCCTATTCGGCAAGATTTGATTGTCTAAAAAATCCCACGTTCACAAAAACTTATCTATATTGATGCGCGTGGAAAGGCTTTGGCTTGGAAAGTACGAATTGGGTGTGCATGACCTCACATCCATTCCAACTCTTAAACCACATCAAAAAATTGGTTAAGGGTTCAAACCTCTCTCAAAAGCCACCATCACCATTCTCGATTAGCCTCTTTCCATTGAGGAACCATCTTCTCTCGTTAGGTCGGAAGCATCACTTGATGTGGTTGACACCATTCCCATCCCGCCTAAATTTTTTTAGTCAATATCATTTCTTTAGGTCTAATGACCTCAAGACTAATGGAAAATCCACTTCCATACCATTAGTCTTCCCCAAAATAGTTGGAGACGACTCTCCCACTATCAATACTATCCACTATGCGGATGATGATTTTGTCCTTACCTATCTGGGGGTAGAGGATTCTTATCTTCCTAAAACTATTCCTTCTGACACATCTACGCTCCTCAATGAAGCCATTGTCGACCTTAATATAGGGACTTCTGAAGACCCTCGCATCATTAAGGTTGGCCAACCTCTTAACCAACAAGAGTTAGGAGACTTCACCGCCTTTCTTTCTCACCATCACCAAGCATTTGCTTGGTCATATAAAGATATCTTTGGGCCTCAATCCTAACATCGTGGTCCACAATATCATTACTATTCTAGACATCAAACCAGTTAAACAAAAACTGTGTAACATGCATCCTCGTATAACTCTACTTGTCAAAGAAGAGTTGCAGTGCTTACTTTCCACCAACTTCATCCAACCCATTGACTATCCACAATGGGTTTCAAATGTAGTACCAGTAACCAAAGCTACTGGAAAAATTTGAATTTGCACCGACTTTCGGGATCTTAATCTTGCTTGCCCGAAAGATGATTTTCCTCTACCTAATATCGACCAACTCATGGATTTAACCGTAGGTCACAAGATGATTTCTCTTATGGATGGTTTCTCTCCGGTATAATCAAATTCTCATCGCACTGGGGACCAGCATAAGACTTCCTTCATGACTCCTTGGGGACTTTTTGTTATCGCGTCATGCCCTTTGGTGTTAAGAACACTAGAGCAACTTATCAACGTGCAATGACCTACATCTTCCATGACCTCTTACACAAAACTGTAGAAGATTATGTTGACGACCTCCTCGGTAAGTCCAAACAACGTCAAGATCATCTTCTCATTATAGCAGCTCTCTTTGAGAGACTCATTCATTTTTGTCCTCGCCTAAATCCACTAAATGCATGTTTGGCGTTCTCACTAGTAAACTCTTAGGATTTATCATTTCTATTAGGGGTATTGAAGTCGATCCTAAAAAATAAAGGCTATCCTCGAGATGCCTCCCCTTCCAACTTAAAGCAGCTCCATGGTCTTGAGGATACCTTCAATCGGTCGTCATTTTATCTCGCAGACTTTGGATCATTGTCAGCCTTTTGATCATCTCCTCCATAAAAATGCTCATTTTGAATGGGATGAGCGTTGCCAAAATGCCTTTGATGATCTCAAAGCTTATCTTCTTTCTCCACCTGTGCTTACACCTCCACGCGAGGGGGATCCATTCTATCTTTATATTTATGTGACTGACCATGCTCTGGGATCCATGATCTCACATCGGGATGCTAATGGTAAAGAACAGTCGTCTATTATATCAGTCGCACTCTTCATGAGTATGAAACACGTTATTCTGAAGCTGAAAAACTGTGTTGTGCTCTCTTCTTCACAACTTCTAAACTTCATCATTACCTCCTTAATCACAAAACCTACATTGTTACAAGTGTCAATCCACTCAAGACAATGCATGCAAAACCTTATCACAATGATCGTATCACTCATTGGCTCATGCTCATGACAGAGTTTGACCTCGAGTTCATCTCGCAGAAATCTATCAAGGGTCAGGTCATTGCGGATCGGTTAGTGATACTCTTCTTCCGACACTCAAGTCCTCGTCACTCAATTCCCAAATGAGTACATCCAACAAATTGATTTTGGTCTATCTCCATTCAAAGTAAAACTCTTCTTTGATGGGTCCAAGTGTCAGCAAGGGGGAGGCACAGGTTTCATCATGATTCCTCCTTGGGGTGCACCTATCCCTATCGCACACAAGCTTAACTTTGAATGTACCAATAATATGGCTGAATATGAAGCTCTCGTTTTAGGTCTTCAAAATGCCATTAATCTTAGCGCTCGCCATATCAACATCTTCGGTGACTCTGAGCTCATCGTTAATCAAGTCACTAGTGTCTATTAGTGCAAAAATGATATCCTTCAAAAATATCGTGATATCGTTCTCTTTCAGCTTTAATCTTTCGATAAATTTACTATCCAGGATATTCCTCACACTGCAAACTAATTTGCAGATACGATGGCTTCTTTAGCCTCACTTATTCCTCCATTCACTAAAGACTCACGACTTTATGTGGTTGTTCAGCATTTAGACCAACCATCTCATCTCAGGTAGTTGACTTCATCAACGCGTTGTCACGACCGACACTTAAGATGAGTCGTATCAACACATTTTTGATTATCTATCCCATTCAGTGCTTCCTCCGGATCGACTTCCAATCACGAAAGATCTTTTATCCAACGCACAAACCGCTATACTATTTTGGGTGGGTTCCTTTATAAACATGGCTTTGATGGTATTTTTATTCGGTGCCTCAAAACCCATGAATCATCTAAAGCCATTCAGGAGGTCCATGACAGTATCTGTGGTGGACACTTTGGTGGTTTGGCCATGGCTAAGCGCATTCTACGTTTAGGCTATTATTGGCCTTCTTTTAATCAAGACTGCTATGACTATGTCAAGAAATGTGTCAAGTGTCAACAACACGCCAATCTCACACATATCCTTAGCCAGGCCTTGTAACTCGCAGTGGATTTGTGGCCTTTTTCACAATGTGGTCTTGATCTCATTGGCCTCATCAATCCACGCTCTTCGTAGCGACATCACTCTGTCATTACGCCACAAAATAATTCACTAAATGGGGGAGACTATTCCTCTTTCATACACCAAAGCTAAACCTATCGTTGATTTTGTCTATCAACACATCATTTATCACTTTGGTGTTCCTCATAAACTCGTTCTGAACAATGATGGAAAGTGTTTTAAAACAAAGGTTTACGAAACTTTGTGACACCTTCAATATTAAACTCAGCTTTTCTTCTCTATACTACCCACAATCTAACGGCCAAGCTGAGGCTTCTAATAAAACTTTGTGTAATATCCTCACAAAGGTAACTAGTCGAGCTGGTAGGGATTGACACTTACACATCCCTTTTGCTCTCTGGGCTTATCGGACTACCCCTCTACCGGTGCTACTCCTTTCTCTCTCATCTATGGGTTTGAGGCTGTCCTTCCTTTGGAAGTCCAGATTCCCTCTCTTCACATCTCTCTCAGAGAGTTTGTCTCTGATGAGGACTATCGTCAAAACCATCTAGCACAGCTTGAGTTGTTAGATGAACGTCACCTTAACACTCTTGAGCATCATCAAGTCTATCTTGAGCATGTCAAGTGTGCTTATAACAAGCATTTGTAGCAGCATGACTTCCAAGTTGGTGATCTTGTTCTTAAAGAAAACCAAAATGTCACTACTCTGGAATGGAGTCAACGTGGTAAGTTTGCTCCTAACTGGATGGGACCGTACGTTATCACTCATAAGTATGGGTCTGGGGCTTATCACCTATATTCCATGGATGGTATACCTGAAATGGAGCCTCTTAATGCTTTACATCTAAGGCCCTTCTACTGTTAAAATCTATCTTACACGATCTTAGTCACAAAACAGATCTTTCATCCATCTACAACCAGTCATGTATTTCGTAGTGATTCGAACTATGTGGTTCTCCGCGTTATTTCTTTTATACCTTAAATATGAGTACTGCAGCTCTACTCATGGCATTTTCCTTATAGATTTATTCCTTAGTAGGAATACCTTAATCACTACTTCATCTACCCTAGGTATTCATCTTGATCAAATCTACTTGGGGGCATGAGTACGTGCTTATATACGTTTTATTCCCCTCTATCTGATCTATCTGGTCTAAACTCAACTTCTTCCAAAGCTCAAAAAAAAAAGGAGAAAAAGAGATGCTATCCTAGCCCCAAAAGATAGATTGATCCCTCGAAGGACAGCTATCCATGCCTTATCAACTAAAATAAAAAATATAGACCATTCCTCGAAGGATGGCTACCATCAAAATCAAGATACGGACCACTCCCTTGAAGGATGGTTGTTTGTTTTATAGCATTTTTAGCCTTTGCAGTAACAAACTTCCTCTATTGGCCAGTTTGTTCACTTTTTAGCATCTCTGAAAGACTTCTTGTATCGATCAGTCTTTCTATATCTAGCAGATTTCCCGCATCGATCAATTTTCTTTTCTATCTAAAAAAATAAAAAATAAAAAAATCATGAAGCTGTGATATGAGACCTTTTCGATCATATGGAGATCCTGTTTTCCCCATATGGGCACGTATTTAATCCTTCATGTGTTTTGACGAGATGTATACTTATCTCTCATCCTTATCTACCTCCTAGATCTAGTTTGTGACTAACTAGTGTCAGGTTTATTTTTATCTACGTCATGACCTGGTGTGCATTGTTTTTCGATTTACCATCAAGGCCTCTATTTATGGTTGGTTAGGGGCCTAACTTATCATTCTTTTTCCTATCTAGGTGTAGTGCTTTTTATTTCTAAGGGATAATATCATTACATCACTTTCTTTCAAGAAGACATTTCCCATGATTATTTGTTGTTCATCCAATTAAATTGACATTTAACATGTTAATTTACTCAATCAAATCTATCATCTATCTATGCTCATCTTATCTACTTCATCTAAAAAACATCAAAGCATGTATTAAAAACACATACGAATCCATCTATCTATATCATTTAATTGAATTAACATCTTAAACATGTTTATTTAATCAACCATTTATCCATGACAAATCAATCAAATCACATCTATTCATCTATCATCTATAACATTCATCTATGTCCATCAAAATCACATAACATCTATCCATAACATCCATCCCTATCTATCGAAATTAAATGCATGAATCCAATCACATAACACAAAATGATGAATATATATACATATATCTATCTGTACAAAAGAATGTATGGCTTCCAATCAAGCCGTATACATCGTATCCAAAGAAAAATGCCTTCAACTCGAGGCTACATCAGTATATCTCTACAAAATATCACATCTATATAGTAAAATCGGATAGGTGGAAAACACTATCTCCTCCTCCCTCCTCAGGTCCAGGTTGTCTCTCCTGACCATCTCCTACAGAGCTAGAGATTCCCACTACCATGGCCCTACCACCTCCTCGATCTCCTCTGGTTCTTGCACCCTCTCGAGGCACCACTAGCAGTAGTTGTCACTTTGTCCTCCTCCTCGCTCCATACCGAGGCACATCTGGGGCATCTTTGTGTCAGGGCATCCTCATAATATCTCACCTCGGCAAGGAGATCCTGATAGGTACTCAGACTCACCATACCAGGGTGCTCATAATGGCGCTGCTGCTGCTAGTGGTGGTCCTCCTGCTACCGCACCTTGTGCCCCTGACTCTGAGGTGGTGCCTGTATCACCATATTTGGCCATGAGGACCTCCCTGTGCCTGTGATAGCGATCTCTCTGTTAGATCGCTATCTCCCACTCCTAATGAGTGGTGTCTCTCTCTTGTATAAGGGTGTCCCTCTCCTCTGTCAAAGTCCTAATCTCATCGAGGGAAGCCTAGTGTGTGCGTCGGGACGACATGCTCTCCCTCCAGTCTCTCTAGTGTTGCTTCTAGATCCTCCTCGCTTGCCTTTGTAGCTTCCGAGAGATGTCGTGGTAGCTCCGCGTGGTACCATGCCTCGTAGCCCTCATCCACTCCTACATCATCATCATCATCTATGGGAGGTGGGGCCTCCCGAGTGGATATGCTGGGATCATTATAGGCAAGTCTCTGTCTCCCTACTATCTCGTCGGTATGGTGTATATATAGTCGGGATGATTTGAATCAAACCAAACTACCTCATCACCCGTATAAATGGGACTCACTCTAAGAGCTCGCTCATCCCCCGACCACCATCTTTGCGTCTCGGGTCCACTAGATGAGTATCCTATCCGGCCCATATCAGATAGACCATTATGGTCTCCATATCACTGTCTTTAGTGTCGAGTCCCGATCTCTCTGAATACCACTCTACGGATCTCCCTGTATCTTCTGGGGCCATTCCTACCCACCATCGTTGAAATCCATACTCAAGGGCTCTCCCTACTCCTGACATCCATAGAAGCCCAGCTGGCCTAATCACTGATATATGCTCATATGCCCAGCAATGGAGCACAAAAATCACATCTATCCCAGTCCGCCTACCTATGGTATACATCCACATCTCATAATATATCTATGCTAGTAATTCGTTAGCAAATGAAAACACCTGCATGAACTCTAGAATATCGTAGACACAGTCGAGTAGGAGTAGTGGGAACCATCCATCTCTGAAATCTGGTAATACATAGTACGAGATAGCCATCTAGATCAGGGCTATCAATTTACTCCTAGGGTCATCCTGCCCGATCTTGTGGGCTGTCCTCACAGCCCCATACACTATCTCTGCATCATCTACCTTATCCCCATATAATCGTACCAGGGCCCTCCTCTATTGCTCTCGTGGGGTGATCTCTATCAGGTCCCTTGTAATCAGTAACCTGAGGATCTTATAGATGTCCTCATGGGTAATGTTCATCTCACCTGTCTGAAACCAAAATGTGCAGGTCTGGCTATCCCATAGCTACACCAATGCTCGCATGAGCTCCACGTCTTGGGGTACACCGCCATAATAATGGAAACCCCTACTTCGGATAACTCTAGATGGTGCCACTCAACATCTGTCACATCTGGTAGTATGGTCTCCAGTAGCTTGGGAATAACATCCCGCATGTGTAGGACCTCTTATGCCTGCATGATATCAAAAATAGTCATTAGTTTCATATTTATCAAAATCCACATCATTAAATTTTCATTAAAATCTTTCTCAAAAGCTTCCAAATGTCACTTTTTTTCAATCGGCATCGACTCATGTCAATTGGCATCGTTTACTTGATGGTCAATGCCGATTGTGTTATAATTGGTGCTGATTGATTTTTAATTAGTGCTGATTTTTTCAATCGATGCCAACTATGAGGCAGAGCGCTAAAAAAGCCCTCTTGCCTCCTACTACAAAAAAACATGAAAAACAAACAAAACGCTAAATGTACAAAGCTAAGGAAGGATCACTTACCCCTAGCCATGTCCTCTTCCTCTTCTGACCGCTTATGAAAGCTTCCATGTTGCTCAAATTCAATTTTTGACTTTTTCTAAATCAATCGTCGCAGTGCAAATGAATCGTTACCGTTCACCTTTTCTATACTTATAGGTTTTCGGAGTGGTCAGTGCTGATTATTTTGATCGGCGCCGATTTTTTTGGTCGATGTTGATTAGGGGTAGTCGATGCCGATTGGATCCCATCGGTGCCGATCGGGTTTATTTTGATATATTTCATCCTCTGGTCCCACCAGGATGCACTTCGTCCTCATCTGTTATCTTATCTTACGCATGTGTCACCCGTAACACATTGCCACCCATAGCACACCTGTTCTGCCTAGTCTGGTAGCAGTTCTATTACAAAGTCCACTGTAGTGGCCATATGTCGATTTTGAGGTGGCTCTCCTCTCAAGGCCATCATTTCATCCTTCTTAGCGTTGATGCTTGGCTTGTTTAGTTGATCATTGTTATGACCTCATTTTCACCTTTCGGTGCATATTTTTGGTGTTATCACCCATTCTGAGTTCTTCCCTATACATGGGTAACTCACGTTTTTTGCAACCTAAAGATAGCAGGTCTATAGGCACTAACGTCGTCTCATTCAAAAGGCCATCTAGTTATCCCTACCAATGTGTCACTCTTTACTTGTTCTATGTTGCAGTCATCTTTAACTCACCAGTCTATAGCCACTTACGTCGTCTCATATGAAGACCGTCTAGTCTTCCCTACCAATGTGAGTTCCTTAGGTCGTTTCCTTTTTTGTTTTCACATGCGTCATCAATGATCAAATTTACTCCAGGTATCTCGTTGGGGCATCATCCCTTCTACTCTTTCTCATCTATCCCTTTCAAACTCGGGATCGGTTGGCTCTTTTGGGGCCACCCCATCCCTAGTTTGAGGGGGAGCGCATCATCAATGTTCTTCCTCTTCTTCCAACTCCTTGTTTTTGTCTCGTGGCATTGCTTATCACAAGTTACTCGACAAAAGGGGCAAATGTAGACACCTAAAATTGGTTACCCAATTTAGTGTCCCCTGGGTTCGTTTATCCTCTCGGGTAACCCGGGGCACCTTTATATCACCACTTCTCCCTTAGGGTATTAATTAAGTATCTAATTAAAACACCTATCCTAAGTTTATTTCACTCCATTATATTTCACTCATGTATAATTAAATATTAACTATTTAATTATACCTTTTACATTTTTTCCAACTACTTATTCACCCCATATCACTTCCCAACCTCCCGTGTTATTATTATCCATCTATCCCACCTATTTCTCCTCTCTTGAACCGTGCAACAAGATTCTTCCCGTATTTGAGTGGGAGGGATACGTTTATTATCCCCACAACTCATTTTCTTTGCCTCTTTGGGAAGTTGTTCCCTGATCGGCGCCGACTGATTTTTGGTCGACGCCAATTTTTCGGAACGGCGCTGATTTTTATTCCGGTCGACACCGATTATTCTAACGACACCGATTTTATCTCGGTCGGCACCGATTATAAATTTACGACCTGAGATCCTCTCTGGTTAGATTCAAAAGAGCTGGTTGCCTAGAGATTACTTTTTTCGAGTGATTAAAGAGATTATCAGAGAAAGAAAGTGAGTTTTGTGTAGTTTAATCCCTAAGAGGTGTACTTGTTACTCTGTTTGCATGTCTATAGCTCTTGCGGGTCTCCACAGCTACCCCGTCATCATCAATCATCAATCAAGAATTTTTCAGGTATTCCTCTTTGTTAGTTTTTATAATTTCCTTTCGATCAACACCGATCCAGTCCGGTCAAATTTGATTAGTCTTTAATCAACACCGGTTTATCCAAATCGGCACGGATCGGCCTTT
Source organism: Taxus wallichiana var. yunnanensis (assembly GCA_018340775.1). NCBI lineage: Eukaryota > Viridiplantae > Streptophyta > Pinopsida > Cupressales > Taxaceae > Taxus > Taxus wallichiana. The sequence goes on along the minus strand of CM031240.1, from coordinate 790,431,137 downwards.
CTTCGGTTTTTGGGTTAGAATCCATCAATTTCTACCTCAGATCCCCTTTTTTGTCTTCAATCTCTACTTTCTGATCAATCTTCAGTAATCTGGGCTTACATTTGATCTGTTTTAGCTTAGTTTGCTTTCTTCTTTTACTCTCTGGCCTTCTTTACGCTGTGTGTCCAATTGACGCCGATCACTACCTGATCGACGCCGACCCCAAAAAATCGATGCCGATCACTTCCTGATCGACGCCGACCCAAACAATCAACACCGATCACTGTCTAATCGACGCCCGGTCTGCAGAAAGGTATAGAATTCAGGTAACCCAAGTTCAACTTTGTTTTTACAGTTTCCTACTTTCTTTTAGTTTCTACTGCGGTTTTTACATTTTGTCTGCTTGTTTTTAATCAGAAAACCTAAATATTTTCTTACATCTTTTATCATGTATGTCTTTACTCTTGATTGAAAATGTGAATTGACATCCACCGAGGAAGCTCATTGCTTCCTGGACCCACTTTCCGGTAGTTCACCCATATATCGTCTAACGTCATCTTTTTCTACCAAGGATTTGTGCATCGCAGGTTTCTTGGATCTACTTTATAGGATTGCTCATGTGCGCCCGTATTGTCTCCATTGGCATTCTCTCCATCTACATCTTCGGATCTTATCCAATCTATCAGGTATCGATTTCATTTGAGTTTTTCAGTTTTTTGTGTTTAGTTTGATGCATTAACTTGACAGTAACAAACGTGGAAATTCTTGATCTACACTTCAATATCTTTCCCTAATTTTTTTGCAGGTTCATTTCACCTTCTACCATTTGGAAAAGCACAAGATTTTTAGGTAAGGCATCCAAGGAGAAACTCAAAGCATCCATGCAAACATCAATGTATTTAAAATGCAATCAGGTGATGTAATTGTTTCGCTTAACGAAATTTATGCAGGATTTTTTTTCAGATAAAACCCTAAATGAGGAAGACGATGCCCTAATGAAAAGATTAAAAAATAGATTCATCCATATAATCAAAACGTAGACACTGATGTTGGTCTAATGCATATTTGTCACATAACCATATGAAGACTTCAATGATTGCATGTTTGGTGATGACACAGAGCAGTATAAGCTACTCAAACATAGATAAACCCAAATCATATCAACACAACTATTCTAAGCCAAGTGTGATTCATGCAAGATTACAAATACATGGCCCCTCAAGCTACTCAATTGCTATCAATATGCGTAGCTATTAGGAAACTACATGATTTCTTTAATTTCTGGTTTGTTTTTCTTCTTTGCATCACTTTGACGCTTTTTCTCCTCCTTTTTCTTGCCCTCTTTTTATCTAGCCTCGCTGCTCCACCTCAAACATCTTCATTTCTCTTTCCACAATATGTGCATGCTCAGGTTTGGGGTGGATTTGGGATGTTCACAAATTGGAAGGCTGGAGCTTGTCATTAAACAAGCCTTGGATGCGATAGTGCTCTGGTACTTTTCTTTGTTGCTCACTCTTCATTCTTTTTTCCTAGATTATTTTTTTTTTTGCAGTTCATCGCTCCTTCTGCCATCTCGAAAAGCATGAGAATTTTGGGCATGGGGTCTAAGGAAAAACTCAAAGCGTCCATGCAAACCATCAATGCATTTACAATGCAATCAGGTGATGTAATCATTTCCCTTGAGGAAATCCATGGAGAATTTTTTTCAGATAAAACCCTAAATGAGGAAGACAATGCCTTGTCAAAAATATTTGAAAATTTAAATCCTAACCCAACAGAGGCATCATCATCGTTAATTATTCTTGAAAATAATTTTCTATTCGTAAAGCTTACTGCACAAGCTTGTGAGTTTGTTCTCAGAGTGTAATTGGAAAGACGTTCATCAAGCTTAATGCGCAAGCTCCCAAGTTCATTCTCAGAGTGTAATTGTCGAGACCCATTCAAATGAATACACCACTCAGAGGCCATTATTTGTGGACTTCACACCTTCGCCATTGTTATTTTTTCCTTCGCCATAGTCACTTGAGCAATGAGAAGACACTTTTACTCTAAAACCCCATATCGATGAATTCAGCCAAAAAATTATTGAGAAAGAAAATGCAAAAAAATGGAGTAGAGCATCCCACCTGTGCAAATGCCTTTTGCGAATTAAAATTTTAGGATATTTTAGATTTATCCTCATCCTCTATGCCATTATCAATATTTTCTTAATATTATAAGTTTAATGTAGGAAATTTAGGGTTTGCAGAGTAAGGACACATTGTAGATTTGTTTTTAAGGGCATTCAATATAGATATTACTTAGATTGATAACATATGAATTGTATAGCTTCAAAAGTATATGCAGGTTGTTTCTCCATGTATTTAAGATAAAAATATAAGTTGAATGGAAAAAGCCTCATGAAAAACAAACACATGACACAAACTCACCAATCGGGTTAGGCACTCTTCAAAACACAGGACAGAACATGGAGAACGAACATACTAAACGGTGTCATTTTGCTTGCATGACACTCAAATCTAAGTAGCCAATCAATAAATATGAGAGTTTTTATTTTTCCACTATTAGTCCTATTAATAAGATTAGCACATACAAATGTAAATAAACTACAAGTGGATTTTGTAAGAGTATATGAGGTTAAAACACGGGACCCCTTACATACTATTGACCACACTCATCAACTCTGCTACAAGTCCATCCATGAACCAAAAACAATAAATATTATTTTTAAATTTTAGAAATAAACATAAGCTTTATCAAAAGAGAAGTAGCCTTTTTATCATTGCATGGTCAAAATGTATGACCGATCTAGGTAGGTGTATGAAACCAATGCGGCTAAGCTGCAACACCAAGTCACAAGATGAGGACAACTTGAGGGAGGAAAGGTTGGGCCAAGGACGAACATGAGCTAAGCCAGTCTAGACATATTTTTCGAGTTAGAATGAATCGTGTTTCCCACTGTATAAGGAGATGAGAAAGGTATTTGGATGCCAACACGTGGATAAAGATAGGACTGACAAGACTAAACCAACCCAAAATGGTGAGCTAGGGTTTGTATAAGTCATGGCAGGGGGATTTGAGCTTAGTACAAGCAAGGGATGAGTCAGAATGTAGATGTCAGGTAGAGCCAAAACAAGGAATGACGTGACAAAAAATCCATTCTAGTGGCATAGTTTGAGCATGAGCCAAAGTTGAGTGGTAACTGGCTTACAAGAACTTTATTTTAGATCCAAAGGAGTTAAACGACACTCATCAATGCAAAATAATTTTAATGCATGAGTGAAATTTGTTGCAAACTCGAACCGATGCAGACTGTGGTCGATCCCACCCCAATGTGAAGCTGGCGCCTAGAGGTGTGATAGTTGCGGCATGAATTTATATTAAATATTCTAAAGCTTTTGATAAAAATGTCTGCATGTCCTTTGTATTCCTCAAGGAATGAACATTTTAAAGAATAATACTGCGAAGAAGAAAGTGACACAGATTAGCTAAAAGTACATATGCCAGGATTAGCTAAATACATATGCCAGGAATGAAATGAAAGAGTGCCAGAATGAAATGAAATATTTTTTTTTTTTTTTTTTTTTTTGGGTTAGAAAAGAGAGTGACCTAGACCCAGACCCACCTTATCATGGTGTGCGAAGCGGTTGTTGGAGATGGTGATGGCGGTGGAAGCCATGGTGGCGTGGATGAAGCCGTCGGCCTGACAACATGAGATGGAGCAAAGTGGTCCACCAACACATGGCTTCCTTTGAAGACGGAGATGTCTTTATTGCAGCGATCCACAAAGGTGGTTGTTGGAGATTAGAAAATCTGGTCTTCTACCTTGCCATCTCCATCCACAGAACAAATCCTTGAAGGAAAATAGAAAAACCTTAAAAATCTGAGATGGCCGTCATGGAGAGCTCCACTAAAAATAGACAACGATAATTAAACAACTCCTACAAAGAAATAAGCGACATTCTAACCTGAGTTTGAATGGTGGTTTCCCTAGGGCACGCCTGTAAACATATTTGTTGTATATAATTTCCGCTCTGCTCTTGGAATTAATTAGGAAATAGGTTCAAAAGGGAGGCCATAGAATGTACGTTTCAAAAGATAGGAGGAGAATTCTCTTAGGGTTTGGCCATTTGCTTTGGTTGGAAATATAGTGAGTTGGTTGATTTTAACGAAGTTTGTTGGTTTAATGGAGCTTATCGTGATTAGTAGATTAGCACATACATAGCCTTGGATGTTGTATTGAGTGGTGTTAAATAGAGGGTTTTGGATGCACGTGGTCTATTCGACAAAATGTTAAAAGAGAATTGGAGCCTTGCAGAATGCGGGTGAACCCACCTGGAGCACCTCTTGCACCGTGAGCGCTAATATCTTCCAGGCATGATCTCCTTACATTTTTCTTTCATAATTTTCGTAATTTGGTTCTTCATTTGCAATATAATAGAAACATTAAACCACTGGATAATATTACAAATGGATATGTAACCAAATTTAAATAGTGTAAAGAAATAAAACTCCACCTTGTGATTTACGAAACCGATTTATAATTTAAACATTAACTGTGGTCACTACCATAACCTTATATGATGATACTAGAGCATCCAAATTAGGTGCTTGCATTTGTGGTATTGGCGAGAGTTAGATGATGTCATCAAATCAAACAACCATTTTCCTACCTTGCAAAGTTAGAAAAACACAATTTCTAGAGACTTGTAAAACAACACTCTGAGCCCCGTAAAAGAGATGTCAAACATTATATGTGTTCCTTGTTATGTAGAGAGTCACATCAAGCATTATCTCAACCTCATTTGAATGTTTTCACTCTCTTTGCCGTTTCCCTAAAGCCCAATTATCCCGTTTTACACTTTTAGGAGGCTATTAAAACTGAAAATTTGGCTTTCATTTTGACCCACCATTTGAACCTTGAGCAACGAAATGCCTATCCGCCTTTGCAAACCTTTGGTATTTTTACTAGAAAATTTCTTGTAACCTTCAATTTGGGGAAAAAAATCTTCTTAATAGATTGGAAAAGGCATTTTGTAGGCCTTTGGTCGCAGTTTGACTAGGTCAAACTAGACCAATTACGACCGATGGCTTTGGAAGACCTGTCGCATTTGAAACTCGTTTGCCGCTCTCGGTCTTTTTGACTCGATAAATTATCCATATATAGGGGAACATGTAGGAAATTTCTCATTGTATGTTCTTCCATCGAACGTTAGTTTTGGATGTGGTTTTCTGAGCCCTCGAGATAACTTTTGATCGTTTGCAACTAGGCCAATTACGACCAATGACCTCAGAAAATTGGTTTCCAATTGTAAATCATTCGCTAGTTTTGACTTCATGTTAGTTCATGTGAATTCTTGGTATATATGAGGACACATAGAAATTTACCTGTTGTGTATTTTCTCATCGGAAGATAATTTTTGAATGCACTCTCTTAGCCTCCGAGCCTAAATTGAATGTTTTTGCAACTAGTAGGAAAACGTAAAAAGAAAGTTGTAGGACCCCCGTCGGGTTACCAAACCACCATGGAAACTTGTTGACACTTGTAAATAACTGTTTGAAACTCTATCATATGACTTGTATGAAATTGAACTTTTGGAAAAAATAGTGTTTCTCTCTCTTCCCTACCTCTTTCTCTCTCCTTGATTAAGAAATGACAAGAAATGAAATGAAAGAAATACATGTCTCTAACCCTCTCCTTTTGAATGTGATTTATTTATGATTTCATGCTCACTTGGTTTTGCACGGGATGTACGAAAGATGGCAAAAGGAGAGGTGCAATTCATTGTGCATGATTGTAATTTATATAGGTCATTGTAAATTGTATATATGTATAATGTATTGCCACATTACAGAAAAATTATATTTGAAATTTGGCTATATGTATGGGATGCTAGTTTTAGGGATGCCTTCGAAAATGTGCATTTAATCATAGGTGCAATTTTGATCCAGATTTACGTAGGGTAAAAAGGTTGGATTATTAATGAGCTTAATATTTAACACTTGTTGTACCCTCCCTCTCATTCTAGCCACATTAGTTTTGCAAAATGTTATCATCCTAAGAGATAATTAATCCTCACAACTAAAATTTCTGGTACTACACCTAATAAATGTATTCAATAGATCATTTCTATAACTTAAGAGTCATTGTTCAAGCAACGACTATGCGATGTAACCTTACCATATATGGAGTAAGTAGAACTAACACTTCCTTAGTATCCTAGTGGACTACCAAGTCTTATGAAGTTATATCTAGAAATTAACTTCATCATCAAATGAATTCCTTGTGGGATCCAGACAACACAAATGGAGCTAGTGAAATAGTTGTATTATGACTTAAAATCTTGTTAATGATCTCTTTATCTCCTTACAACTAAATGTGTTACCTTGGCTAGTGACAATATATCGCCTTGGTCTTTTATGGAGGGTTTATAGGGTAAATATGCTTTCACACCTTAATTTGATCTAGATAATAGGACGTAGAGCCCTTAGTGCAAATTGGAATTAAACTAAACCTCAACTGATTAGGAGGTTAAGTTATGGGTAGTAAATTGTAAAATATTTGCAAATGAAATTGATTTAAAAATGTTGACTTATGAGCAACCAGGAAACTGAAAACTTGGTCCTATAATCCCTTGTTATGCTCTTTTATGACATTAAGAATAAAATAAATTTCACATGTGGAATCAAAAAATTTGGAAACATGGGATCTTACCTTTAAAATAAATCATTTGTGGTTCATGTGTAATTATATGCTTCCAATCATGAAATTCTTCAAGATGTTAAATAAGTATTATCGTAACTCTTTTGTTATAAAGTGACACCAATTATAAAAGACCGAAGAAATAATGTAAACGAGATGAAAAACAAGAGTATATGTGATAATGGTTTAGAAACAAAATTTCACTTAAATCCTTATGGTTGATTCAAGATTTGACTTTTGTTAAGAATGGATACAAATTTTTCTTGGTGGGACTAGGCATTTGAGCCAATATAGATTCCACTAAAAATAAAATAAAATAAAAATTATGATGTGTAAATGCTAAATTGACTCAAACTAAATTTGGAACTAAAACAACCATAGTATGAGAACAAATGTGCTTCTAATGGAAGGAAGTTTATAGGAAAGGGAAACTCAAACCTTCACCTCCTTTGATTCGTAATATTTTTCCCTTTTCAACTTCAGGTTGGTTCCCTTGCATAATAATGGAAAAATTAAACGTCAACTAAACATATTTTGAGAAACAAACCTTTAACATAAGAACGAGTTATTGGGAGACTCATAGTTGCTTAAAATTGACTTTAATTAACAAATGATCTATGGATAATTAATGGGATTCGATAAAGGAATCAATTGTGCATTCTCCTTTAAAGACTATTGCCCTCTAAAGTAAAGTAATTGAAGATTGTAAAGTAAGAAATTGTAAACCTTATGTGTTTAATTCTCTTGAAAACTATAAAGTCATACAATGGAAACCTAAATGTAATGAAGATGTAAACCATAAAAAGGCCATGTCGTGGAGTATGCCTACCCAGTGTTTCTTATTGTAATTGGGTCATTTTCCTAGTTTATGTCATTTGAGTATGACATTGATGGGTACCCTATGTTATCCTATTGTATGAGTGGGTTCATGTTTATGTAAGTGTCTTATACATTGTTAAGTTCTCTACTTGGAGCCCTTGTGGTGTTGTGTACTAAGTAATGTAAGTTTAAATTTTTTTTATTCCAGTATTTTTGGTGTTGTATTTGTGTGTGTAAAATGTGGGCATTACAGACATAAAGATTTAAGGAAGCACAAAAGGGGTGCAGAGGAAGGAGATGATTTCTCCTATTTTTCACAAGATGGAAGGAGACTCCACAACACATTTTGGACTACTCTTTGAATGACTCTAAATAAGTGATATACATAGGTTGTCATGGCTTTGGACTCTTGAGACATTACAAAATGTAAGACTCGTGCCATTTTTATCTTCAATGTCAATAGTTTCACATATCCTTATAACAAGGATTGGAAGAGCACACAGGGTGGTAAAGAGCATGCATTCGAAAGATAAACATGATATGATATGATTATCATAAAATAAGGTGAATTAGAAGAAAACACTTTAGTAAACCATAGGTTTTGGTTTTCTATTTTCATTATTTCCCAAAATTCAAGAAAAGATAAAGAACCACTGACATCAAACCATTATAATCATTTGTAGGTTTAGTTGTCAAGTTTGGAAGCACCTTCTCACAGGGAATTAAGGTGGGCATGGTGGGAGATCTTGCTTTTTGTGAGGCATGGAGACCAGCAAGTAGAGGATAAGCAACATGGACATCTCGTCAAAGAGAGATATCATGAGGTTTGGTTAGTGTTTACAAGTACTGCATTGTGTGAGAATTAAAGAGAGGAAGGAAGGAGGTGGAAGAGTTTTCACTCCCACGGGACCTTGTTTATGGTCATGAAAATAAAATAGTTGTTGTAGTTCTCACCCCAACGATACCTTGACACTTAGAGCACCAATGAAGGAGAAAGTAAGGTCTCACCTGCATGAGACCTTGTTGTGATGGGAATTTGTGCTTGATATGATCCACCCTAATGAAGAAGGTGTCAAACCTACCACTTGTTAGAAATCAACCATTTGATATATTATGTACATCCATGTGACCGTTATCGATCATCAAATTTTAATGTATATTCAATAATTTAAAATATTATTAATAAAATGTATGCACTATACATTAGAACATAGGGTGCATTAACTTTTAACACACAATCAAACAAAAATATGCTCTTTCTATTACAAAATCCAAAATATTAGAACACTACTTATAAAATTAAATCATAAACATTGTCAAAATATTTGAAGGGAAAACTTGTGTATAATGATGCAACATGTAAAACCCATGGTGTATGCCAAATCAACACCTATTGTCTCCTTTAGGGAGGAGGTCTTTGAATCAATTGAGTCCTACCAGAGCCGAGGTCTGATTTGCGGTTCATTAGTTGTTGTCCCGCCTTTCATCCCTACACAAATGGATATCTGAACAATGGCAATCCCTAATTGAAGGTAAAATCAACATCTATCCCTCTCGCTCATGGTATTTTCATAGCAGTTTTTGACAACTCCTCTGATAGGGATTTGATTTTTGGTAAAATATGGGCTTTCTAGTCGCATCATCTTCTCATGAAGCCCTGGTTCCCCAACTTTAATCTAGTAACTGAAACTTTTAGTATCAGACTTGTGTGGATAAGGCTGCCCTATTTTCCTTTGCACTTCTAAAGTGAGGAGTGATTCAGATCAATGGGGAACGCTTAGGGTAAATTCCTTGATGTTGATCCTAGGACTGAATCTTTTGATCACACCACATGCCTGTATTTTGGTGGATATGGATATGACTGCTGACTTCCCTGTCACCATGGAGTTTAAAGTCATGGATTCAATATGGACTCAAAACTTGGATTATGAAGGTCTTCCTTTTAGATGCGAACATGTTTTTCCTTGCTTACCTTGTTTTTGATTGCCTCATCATCAAGAAGCAGATTAAGGGGAGGGTATCGTGGTGGAAGGATTTTAATCCATATAATCAGTTGTATATGTTGATGAGGACAATGATGATAATAATGTTTTAGATAGTCATTCAGGTATTCAAGAGGAGAATAAGGAAGAGAAATTGGACGAGAAGAAGGAAGAGAAGCAGGGTGGAGCCGTTTAACATTCCACTAAATTGGATATCGATTCACAACAAGCTACGGGAAAGGGGAAGGTTTCTCCAATGGAGTCGCTTAGTTTCTTTACAATTTCAAGGTCAAATAAACAAAAATCTCTAGAAATTTGTCCTCCTCCGTCCACCCAGATGAGAATGTAGATCCTAATGGGGGGGACGGTTGGAAGGTGGTGAACAATAAGAAGAAAGGAAAAACTAGAAATTTGCCTCTCAAGATGAGCCTTAGATCTCACAAAGGGAAAGACCATGGTAGTTAGGGCTCCCGGCTTGTTGGCCAAGTAGTTTTTGACAAGCTTTCCTAGTGGTGTCCTCTCCTCTTTCTAGTGTTTTCTTGTATCTTGGTTTTGGATTGTCTATTTGTTTATCCTTGGGCCTGTGTGGCCTTGTTCGTTGATGTTTCACTTTTGGGCCTTGATGCTTATCTTTTAGTTTTTAGGGTTCTCGATCCTTCAAAATTTGTTTTTTACATAATCTAATAAAATATGATGCAACATGTAAAAGCAAAAGGGCAAGAAGCCAAGAAAATTCCATTACACAAAATGTTACATCCTCAATGGAGAGGTGGGATCACGAGAGAGGTGAGATCACGACATGTTGGTGCTAAATGGATGCAATCGCAACATCTCCTTCACCACCCCTACAGATAAATAAGCTTGTAGATGTCCATCTATACAAAACTTTGTTGAGAATGTAGATGGAAATATGTGTGATCTAGAATTCACAAAGTGTTTTCGTTGCTTCCTCTTAAAATAGAACAAATAATTAAATTACTTCATGGATTTGAATAGAGAAGGTATGTGTTTTTGCAGAAGCTCGTGGTGGAAAATCCCATGTCAACGCAGTCTTGTCTTGCTAGACATTTATTCTTAATACACCATGTTTTTTCATTTGTGTTCACTATTTTGTTTTTCACATTGGAGTTGAACATGTTTTCTCGGCACGAAATCATTTGTTGAGTAAGCTTAGGACATCATAAATAATCATTTTATTAACTAAAAAAGAAATACCCAAAGCCAAAATATTTAATTTTTATTTTCATCAAATTAATTATAGTGAAATTTTATGGACGTCTAATTCGGCAAGGCACCAACAATAATGTTATTTTTTACATCAGTGTTTGTAGTGTCAAAGTTATAGCGGGTTGGAGAAATGGAAAACAAAACGCCATTGACGAGGCGAATGTGAACTTGGATTAAGAAACAGTAAATCAAGAAGCGTGGACACGCGTAATGTCCACTTAACTAATTTATTGCCACGTTTTGGAAGAACGCAGAAGCCTACTGCTCAGTGCTCTCCAATATCATATTTAATCCCTATTTACAAATTCTTTATTTCCATTTTCGATGAAGTAACCTCTGAAAATCAAGTCTCGAACAGTTCTAGTTACAGTTACACGTAAAGAGCAGGGATGAGCGCGAGATTTGGATTTGCGATCTGTGTGTAGTGCGGCACACACGACAATCCGTGCAGGTGGAAGATGGTGAATTCGACGCATTCTTGATGGCTGCTCTTGTGGAATTTCCTGTGGGCGTTGTTGTTTACTACTTCCGCCATTCAAAGGGAAGGAATATTATCTGATCTGTTATTCCGGCAAAAGGTGATCAATAAAGACTTGAAAACAAAAAATTACTAAATGATAGACACTGAATTCGAAATATACAGAACCGAATCACCGTGAATGTGAGCTATGAATAAGAGTTATTTGTGGGCGATGGAGCAGCTGATATGTGATAGAAGCTCAAGTTCTGTAAATAAAAATAAGAGTGGAGAAAGGAAGTTCATGATGCGAAGGAAACTCATTGTAAAAAGAATATTTGAAACCTGCATAGAATGAAAATGGAGCTTGCCCCCTATCTCGAGTAGTACTCATTTAAACGTCTTTCTCGCTGCAACACGCCAAGGAAAATATCACGGTACCTAGAGCACATGCAGCAGTCCACATGGACGAGCTTTCAAACGTTGGATTTCAACATATGAACGGAGGAAAAATATTTACCCTTCATTTTATGACGTCTTTCAGAGATGGCTCGGTTCCATTCTAAAAGAGATCGACGTAATTATACATGTCTACCTATTATTTATTAGTGATTGTATAAGGGAGAGAAGTTACTGGCAGAGTATTATAGCTGTGAGGGTAGTTAGTCTCCTTGACCCTTTTTTAATATATTGTATTAATATTTATGTTAAAAATTTAGATCATAGATTTTGTGGACGATATTAACGTCTTTTGATGAATTTGAGCCGCATATTTTTTCATGAGAGCAACATGTGAATTTATGGTTGGGTTCGATGGAGGTCTCGTTTCAACAAGAATTAATGAAGAAGAATCCACCCGGGAAGGGATATTGGCGTGAGCATTTTTGCTAGAAGATTTCCTATTCCAGGGTGACATTGGGGCTTTTGACTGCATGGACACATCATTTGACAAAGATGGTTTAGCATTGAGAATGCTCACTTTAGCTAGAGGTTGGTGATTATAACAACCCCTTTCAAATATTCGTTGGCATTTGAATTGGAGCCTATTGGAGATTTCCCTTGTGAGATTATTATGTTAGTTGGACGATAAGTACCAAATATCTAGACATTTAAATGGAGAGAAGTCTGCACATTTTGAAAAGGATCAGAAGGGTTGAGAGAAAAGAAAGTAGGGAGACAGAGAGAAGAAAACACAAACGTTTAACATCAAAATTGTGTACCTTTGTTCCTATAACATAAGTTGGATTGTGGTTTGTTGGTAAGTTAGGCCATGTTAATTCAAGATAAAGGGCATGTCTTCAAATATTTTGTCACGTGTATATATATATATTGTAATAAAAATTAAACTTGATCATTAAAAATAGAGATGGTGTCCCGAGACTTCACCCCGAAATCGGGACTACCTCTTTTAAAAACAAATTCGTTATTTTCAAAGTAGCGGGTCGTTTTGTGTTTATTTTGCTCGTAGTTGTTTGCATTACTCTAAGGTATCCCCATAGAGTCATAAAAGCCAAATTTCCCAAGTACCCACATGTCAAAGCTCACTCAATTCCTTTGTCAAAGCTTGTCTAAAAGCATTTTATTTATTTATTTATTAAATAAATAAAATTCTTTTAAAAATAGATTGAGCTAAAATTGGAGGATTTAGGTTATATAAAGCACTTCACCCCATCATTATTACGACAAAACATTCACTTGAGGAAGAATTTTTGCAGATTAGCTAATTGAAAAAAATTTCAACCAATTACCCGAACTTCTTTCGGGTTTTGTTTTAATTTTTTTTGTTTGTGTTTTGGTTTGTTTTCTCTAGCAATTCCCGTAGCCTATTCATTATTCCTGCTAGACCTTTCTCAGACCTAGGGTTTTGAAAAGCAATCCAATATTTTTAATTACTAATCCGTCTAAAGGTGATCAGAGCTCATGATTCTTTAAGAAGATTGCAAGAAGTTTCTTGGTCCAAAAAGGTGCAAAAATGGATTTTATGAAAATAAGAAAAATATTTCCATTAATGCGTATAGCTCGAGAAAATATGCACTTTTAGAGAAAACGATACCTAAAACGAAGCCACGAAATGAAAGTTATGACACATGCACGTTTTTGCTACTACATCTTCGCGGACCCTTTCCAAAAATGAAAATTTATATTCTCTCGCTTGTGTTTTCTTCACCAAAAGTCCAAAAAGGAAAGAAATGCAGTCTTCATGTCGATCACAATTTTTAAAGTTGCCTTCCACGTCCAATTTTGAGGCTGCGTTAAGTGGCGACGAATTTTCACACAATTTTAAAGGCAAAAGACATAATGCAAGTTGCACTTTTGGAAAAGAGATATCTTTCATCCAAGTCACACTTTTTGGGAATCATTTAAGCTACCAATGGGAATTTTAGAGTTGGCAGGCGCAAAGGGAATTTCTTGCACGCCTACCGAGTTAGCTTTTCCCATTATGAAAGAAAAATCACTTAAAGTACCAATGGGATTTTTGGAGCTGCCTAACAGGTTGACTTTTCCCATCAAAGAAGTTTATTCACCCATGCAAGTCACACTTTTTGGAAGAAAGGATTTAAGCTTCCAGTGGGAATTTTGATAGTGGCAGGTAGGCGGAAATTTCTTGCCTGCCTAGCAGGGTCAAAATTCCCATTATGAAAGTCAAGTCACTTAAGTGAAAGGCAAGAATTTATTGCACGCAGGTGAAAGTTCCCATTATGAAATTCAAGTCACTTAAGTGAAAGGCGGGAATTTCTTTCTTTCCGAGTAGGGTGAAAATTCCCATTGCTTTGAATTCCTATTTTTAGCAATTCCTCTTTCCAAAAGTGTGGCCATTCATGGCATAAATAAATGCGTAAAAGTTGACTTTTTAAAATTAATTTTCGAGAAGCATCCAGCTTTTGGCGCCTAGGGTTGAGAAGCTTTCTTTTATTATTTAAAGCATCTGCATGTTGATGTGAGTGCACAAGTGAATAAAATAATATTTTTAGCTTGTTTAACATGCAAGAAAAGTCTAAATATAGAGGGCAACAAGATTTATAATCATATCTTGGTGAAGAAATTAGATATTCGTGCTATGAGCTTCAGGTGTGTCTAAATTATTTACAGGATACTTCATTTATGCCCATATTGGTGAAGAAAGTAGAGGTCAACATATGATACATTGAATATATCTTTAGAATCAGAGGAAGAAATAGATCTAGATCTCATAATAGTAAATGCTTATGACAAACATTCATCCTCTTGCTTCTAACGCAGCCTTTGTAGAAGTCATTGCATGGAAAATTCCATTCGTAAGTTTGTGCATATGCTCCCAATCTTCCAGTTGACACCTTCATTGAATTTACTTTGCATGTACTGGAGAAGAATTGCAAAAACTATAAGGATAAGAGGGAAGACATGTCGAAGCAAAGCACCACAGAAAATCACGGTCACCGCTTCAAGATCTAGTTTGGTGAGGATCAAAGGAAAAAGAGTTAATCGCACTGTGAAGATGGAAGAAGAACAAGACCGGGAGTGTTGTAGCTTTCTTCTAATTTCTTGTCCTCTTTCTTCTTCTTTCTCTTATTTTTCCAAAAAGTAATCGAGAAATAAATTAAATTATAAAACTTAAGTGATTGGTTTAAAATTTGTTACTTGAATAAGTCAATTACTTGGAAATAGGTCTTTATCGGACATGCAAAATAAAAGGTTCTATTTTCAGTTATAAATCATGTATGTCATGCAAAGAGTAATTCTAGGAGGATGATTACTAGATGTCCTATTTTCTATAGCTTCCGCATGTGGGAATTCATTAAAAAAATCCTATTTGTAATTTCCCCTATACGCTATAAATAGAGGAAGAAACTACAGGCTAAAAAAAAGATAATTTGTAATCAACATTCTTGTGTTTGGACTTTGAGTTGAAACCCTTGATATATTTCTAAAAGCTAAGGAATTGAAAGGAGGCTGATTTCTGGAGAACTTTGTATCAACAATGCATTTGTTTTATACTTACATGTGTAGATCTTTGCATAAACTTTGTGTTGTCTCAAATCTAGATTTGAAACTTTCATATTCTTTAATTTCTATATTGTGAGATATGTTTGTTTCATCTATGTGCATGAGACCAACTCTGAAAACTATTGGTTGGATTTCACATCTTCTTTGCTTTCTTTTTGGATTCCATTATTTCCTCCTTTTGCAAATATTTCTTTACAACTGCTTACTTGCTGCAGAATTACCTAGCTATGGCTCATGAGCTTTGCAATTATAGTAAAACCCAAAATAGTTACACAGATCCTTAATTGATAAAAATATTACATGGGAGCCTCACGGGTAAATGAGGGAGATTTATCTCATGACTGCCTAGGTTTTTGGCTATGCAAAAATCTAGCCAACAGTTTTTGGCGACTCTGCTGGGGAACAAAACAAATTAGTAGACCAGAGATTTCTCTTGTCAGTTCCCTTTTATATTATAAGCTCAACCTGGCAGAACGTCCATTCACATGGTCTAGCAAAGCTCAAGGAAGGATCGATCATTTTTGTAGATTTCGGAGAAATTCAATTTCAATCATCCTCCTAAAGTTGGAAGCAGATATCCAGTCTTTCACCAAAGTGAAGAGTGGAAACTCCTCTAGATTCAGATCGTGTCCAGCACAATCTAGTAGTTGGGATTATTCACCAAGTCTATTCTCAAAGAAGACATGCTCCTTTCATGATGCATAATCAACCACTTGCCCCTGGAGCACCTGTTCCATGGGGTGCAACATTTGGACCTTTGAATCTGAATCCTCCTATGCATAATCTACCTAACAGGGATGAGAAATAATTTTCAAAAAACTTTGGAGATGGTAAGCAGAATCCAGATGACCACTTGGCTGAATTTTTTATATTCTGTGGAGTGCTCGTTGTAGAACATGAAGATGTGTCTATTTGTATTTTCATAGAGACTTTGCATGACTTGGCTGGAGAATGGTTCTACCGGCTAGCTCTAGAATAATAACCAACCGAGCTACAAAGTGAGATGCATTCCTAAAAGATTCAAATGAAATGAAGATTCTAGTAGATTGATAACTCAACTCACCTAGTTGAAGAAGGAGCCACATGAGTACATATGGGATTTTATTGCTAAATTTCAAAGAATACTTTAAAAGTTTTGGCATTTGCTTCTCTGAATGATGAGAATCAAAAGGTATTATTCATCAATGCTTTACTTCCTGAAGTAAGTTATCAACTCGTGAAGATCATATATTGTTGACTTGTTAGAATCCCAAAACATGACAGGTTGAAATTGAAGATGACCTCATCTTGGCTAAAAATATGAAGAACAACTCTTCTAGATCTGAAAGTACATCCTCTGTTACTACTTATGATTCACTATTGCAAAAGTTAGCAAATGAGATGTCGCGGATGAAGAAAAAAATGACTCAAATGGCTTAGGGCAACAACACTGCCCCTTCTTATAATTTCAACAACAATAACTGGAACTACATTGTTGGTTCCCAAAGATTAGCAATTGAAGTTGCTCCCAGAAACAATGTGGAGATGAATGAAGAATACTAGGAAGCTAAAAATGATTAGTTCAAGAATGATGATTTTGTAGGTCCTACTGGTGACTCCAACATTAATTACCTAAACTAAAAAATCTAATCTTGATGATGAGAAACTTCATGAAGATGATCATGGTCATACATATGCAGTATTTACAATATCAAAAACTCACCAAGCCAAGGCATTAACTGATGAACAAAGAAGGGGCTGCCCTTTACCTTCTTCCTTGTCTCGTAGAGATAACAATGTGATTTCTTCATCTCAACCACATAAAGCAACTCGGATATGTGAATCTCCTAATTTTGACATTGTTGATCATGTCAAGAAAACCAAAGTTCAAATGTCGAGAAGATGAATATTTGAGAGCATTTCTGAGAAGCTAAATAGGCTAGTCATGTGTGCATGATTTAATTTAGCTAAGTTAAGAAAATTAGAACTAACACCAGTATTCCTCCAACAAAGCTAAATTGAAATCAAAACATCATCATGCTAAGATCTAAACAAGTAACAATCATAAATACTATTGAATTGAAAGCAAAACCTCAAGCTAACATATTAACATTATTACTCTACTCTTTTAGAAAGCTAAATTAATAAAACTAGACCTATGTAGATATCTTAGATATCAAAAGGAGATTAGTGGTTGCTTGATCCAAGATGATCAAATATGGAGGTTCATCAAGCCATGGCTTATTAGGCCTTTCTTGATTAACTCCACTTTTCTTCACAACACTAACTTGATTGTTGGAATGCAAAAGGATGATGATTAGCTCCACTCTAATGGAGAAATTCTCAAAGATGACAAAATGGCTATAGTGTATTTATTATATGCTCACTTTTGTTTTCAAGGAGTAGGTGTAGGTGTAAAGGTAGGAGGAGGGCTCTTTATATAGCCCAATGGGTAGAGGAATCTCTACATCCATTTGTATGTGGGATAATAGAGATGTTGAGTTAGTTGTGGATAAGGGGATTTAGAAAAGGTTGAGTTAACTTTAGGAGAGTTTAATTTGTCCTTAAGTGACTCATGAGGATAAAGGGGGTTTACTAATTAACCAAAGTGATTAATTAATAGGTGTGCAAGCTTATAAAAACTTTTTAGAGGAATATTAGCATGATTTAGACTATAGAAGGAATTAAATCAACTAAATAATGATTTATTGATTTAATAAAAGGGGAACGTAATTAATTAATAATAATTAATTAGTCTAGATAAAAGGAAGGATCAATTAATGGAAGGTCGTTAATTAGGGTATTTGTTGAATAGAAGAATTAATCAATTAACACAATGTAATTAATTAATGATGATAGGAGAGAAGATGAGCACTCACGACGATATGTCACCAATTTGCGGGAAAGGGATAATTAGCACAATTTAAGTATTTAAATTGTTCAGCTAAATTATAGGTGTCTCGCACGTCAAATACGTGCAATCACCAGACCATATAATGCATCAAAGGGCCTTTTACCTAAGCCCAAAGATACTCCTCCCTAGAACAACGCTACAATTTTTTAAATCCCCATCATCTTCTGAAAGAGTAGAACCTTTCTATGTATCATAATTGCTTAATGGTTTCAAATTAAGCAACTACATTCTAGATTCAAGTGCTTTTGATAATGTCATGTCGATTAAAGTTGCAGATGCCCTTGGGCTTACCTTGATAAAGACCATAAAAAGGTGTTATTCCATGGAGAGACAAGTCCCTTTAATTGGACAAATCAAAGATGCACAAGCTGTTACGATAGCTTTTCTTAACAAAAGATTAAATATAACAATCTTAGATGTAGATATTCCTGTCTCTTATGAGATGTTGTTGAGAAAAAATTCTGCAAAAGAACCGAGAGGGGAAGTAAAGATGGATTGGTCCTGTGCCCATATTCCTATCAAAGGAATAAGTTAGAAGCTGGAGCCGGAAAAGAAGTCCAAGTACACTGTTACAAAATATGAAGATCCTAGATCTCGATTTGTTTTCAAGAGTATGACCATGGGGTCTATTTCTTGGAAATGGATAAAAATGTACCAAATTGGAACTTCGAAAAGACCTAAAGCCAACAAAAGAAGAAGAAAAAGTTTGGAATCTGGAGTTTAAAGGTAAATGTTGTTATTTTTATCGGATCCAACATTCTATTAATATCTCTAGATCATGAGATATTCCCATAATCCCACAAGCTAATGTTCGAGAACACCAATCATAGAGAAGAGTATGAAGAATTGTTGCTAGGAATGGAACAAGCTAGAAAGAAAGGAGTAAAAATACTCAAAGCCCAAGAAGATACTAAACTTATAGTAAAACAAGTTTGAGGGCAAGATCAAATCAAAGAAGATAAGATGAAGCATTATAGAGATAGAGTTCTTTCTACCACACTAAATTTTACATCCTTCTCTATTGACTTCATTACGATAAATTAGAATTAAAAGGCAAAATCTTTGGTTGTCATGGTTGTACTCATAAATCCGGAAAAACCACCGTCCATATTTAGACAACAAAACTATAAAGTGGAGATGGTCTACCACCCTAAAGTCCCTAATAGTTTTGAATAGTGGAAGACTTTCTTTGATGGTAAACAAACATCCGAATGTTTTGAACAAGACAAATTTGACAGGTTGTATGTTGAAGTGAGTAGATCACCACCATGACAAACAAGTCATTGTTGATCAGTCAAACCCTAGCACTTAGTAAAGAAAATACAGAAGGTTCGCATGGGAGATCAGAGTGCATTCAAAGGCACAAAATTATTGGAAAGGATCGCACATGAGGAATAGAAATAGGTTCGGGACTTAGCCATTTTCATGAAAAGGATCTATTTTTGGAGATAGCATGTGGAGCACTCAAACTAATTGGAGACTTGCGCATCACGCATTGGCTATTTTTGGAGGATTAGCTACGAAGCACTTTGCATGGACATAGGCCAGAAATAGATCTACTATTGTCAATTAACTACCAATAGTCTATTGTTAGCACACTTGCATGTGTGGCTATTTTTGTAACGATGCGTGGCTAGTAATAGCATGCGACCTATTTTGGGAATAGATAAGCGGTGAAGAGAAGTCCCCACCCTTATAAGTATGTAGTAAAATATATAGAGAGATATATATGCATACATGGAGATATAGTGAGATTATGTTGCTAAATCATTACGTGCATACTATTGTTATTGTAATGAAGCTTCTGTATACTTATTGCATTTAATATAATGGAGGATATTGGCTAAATCTAAGTGTTAGTTCTGTGTGTATTTGAATCTAGTATGTTCTTGATTTCATCATGGTTAATACTTAATTATGTTCTCCCTTAGATATAGATCTGGTATGCTCTGTAGAATGATGTGTTAGTAATGGAATTGCATGTGTTAAGTCTTCATCATGCTAACATCCTACAATAACAACCCTAAAGAGGGACCTGGTACCTTTGCATGCTTGAGTGAGCTCTCAGTCTAGGGCCGAGTGATGTGTCGATGGCTCTAGGGTCTTATTGAGCTTGTATTTGTAGAGCCTATTTTCATGTTAGAGTGTGGTACACCTTCTATGTGTTACACTCGGGTATTTTTACTGCAGTCCCGCTCGCCGGTGATCGGGTCGGGGGTTCAATAGCCGAAGCCCCAAAGCAAATTTTCATGGGTGGTTTATTAACCCATGGGTAATGGGTAACCATTATGGGATATTTTTGGGCCCATGGTTTTTTGGTACCCATTGTTTTGATACCCATGGTTTTTGCCCATGGTTTTGATACCCATAGTTTTTGCCCATGGTTTTGATACCCATGGTTTTGTATCAAACTACTTAAGCAATTGTCTATTTATATGGTCTTATGCATATGATACATAGATAAGCAAATGTATTGCAGATGTGTTTTGAATTTGGGTGTGAATTCTGTAGAGTTTGTTGAGCATAGCTCCAAATGGATCTGGCTATTGTATTAAGAGAGTGGAGGCTTGTAATAAAATCTGAGCAAGTTATTCTTGGTGGACGTAGACCAAATTGGGTGAACCACATTAAATCTTGTCTCTTTATGTTGTGTTATTTATTCTACACTTTTATTTGAGATCTGTAATATTTTCTGCATATTAGTTTCTATTGTTGCGATTCTGTAAGGGATTATTCCGCATATTTTATCTCTTATTTCCTAACAATTGGTATTAGATCCTGGTTTGGTTTGCTGAAGAGTTGAATCACAGGGAAAGTTTTATCTTGAGTGGGAGCTATGGAAGATGATGGAAGATATAGGGTTGATAAATTCAACATGCAGAATTTCAGTCTTTGGAAGATGCAGATGGAAGATTACCTTTATCAGAAGGATCTTTATACTCCACTGTTTGAGAAGGTGGACAAACCCTCGAGTATGACAGATGAAAAATGGGATTTTTGGATCAGAAGGCACTTGGAATGATCTGGTTGTGTCTTGCATCTTCAATATTATTTAATGTTTCAAAGGAAAAGACTACAAAAGAACTGATGGATGCATTAGGAAAGTTGTATGAAAAACCCTCTGCCTTTAATAAGATATTTTTAATGAAAAATTTGTTTAATATGAAGATGTATGAGAATATTTTAGTAGCAGATCATTTAAATGATTTCAATACGGTTGTGAATATGCTAGCTTTGGTTACAATAGAATTTGATGAAGAAGTTAGGGCTTTATTAATTCTGTGCTCTTTACTTGAAAGTTGGAATAACCTGGTAATGGCGGTAAGCAACTCGGTTCCAGCTAACTTGAATTTGAAGTTTGAGGATGTTGTAGGGGTGATTGTAAGAGAGGAAATGTGAAGAAAAAGTTTAAGGGAATCTTCTACTTCAGGGAATGCTTTGACAGTGGAAACTAGCGGGAGACAAAAGAATAGAGGAAACCATGAAAAATCAAAAGATCGGGTCAAAATCCAAGAGCAAGATTATATGTTGGAACTGTGGAAAGTCTGGGCATGCAAAGAAGGACTGTTGGGAGCTTCGGACAAGAAGAAACAACAGGAAGAAAATAAGGAGGAAAATGTGGCATCGGGTAATGTATGCCAGGATGCTTTGATTCTTTCTTTACATAATATTACTGAATCTTGAGTTTTAGATTCAAGGGCTTCTTTTCATGCTACTCCACATAGGCATTATTTTGTTGATTATGTTCAAGGGGATTTTGGACATGTTTTTCTTGGGGATGATGAGCCTTGCAAAGATAGTTGTAAAAGGTTTTGTTTAGGTTAAGATGCAGAATGGGAATACATGGCTATTGAAGGATGTCAGACATGTGCCTACATTAAGGAGAAATTTGATATCGGCGAGGCAATTAGGAAGTGATGGTTATACTGTGATATTTACAGCTGACTCTTGGAAGGTTACCAAGGGTGCTCTTGTGGTGGCAAGAGGTAAGAAGGTTGGAACCTTGTATTTATCCACTGATAGTACTAATGATTGTAATCTTGTGGCTTCAGATGCAGATACAACATTATGGCACTATAGGATTGGTCATATGTGCCATAAGAGCATGGAAATCATAAAGAAGAATTTTCCTGGATATACAGAAAAATGTTTGGAGTTCTGTGAGGACTGCATATATAGGAAATAAAAGCGAGTAAGGTTTCTCAAGGTTGGACCTACAAAGAAAGAGAGTAAGTTAGAGCTGGTGCATTCTAATGTGTGGGGGCCAGCTCAGGTATCATCTCTTGGGGGTTGAAGTTATTATGTTACTTTTATTGATGATGTAACAAGGAAAGTTTGGGTTTATTGTATTAGAAACAAATCTAATGTATTTGACACTTTTGTTAAATGGAAAGCCTTGGTAGAGAATGAAACAGGTCTTATGCTAAAATTTCTCATGTCAGATAACGAAGGGGAGTATTATAGCAATGAATTTATTGATTACTATTCTAAGAATGGAATCCGCAGGCAAAAGATGGATCTAGGAACTCCGCAAAGAGAATGGGGTATCGAAAAAATGAACAGAATAATAATGGAATGTGCTAGGAGCATGAGGTTACATGTAGGACTACCTCTTTCTTTTTGGGCAGAAATGGTGAGCACAAATATGTACTTGATAAACAGAGGATCCTCAAGTGCCTTAGATGGAGGCATACCCGAGGAGGCTTGATATGGTAAGAAAGTTGATTATTCATTTCTTAGAGTCTTTGGATGTGAGGTGTTTGTTCATATAGACAAGGATGATTGGACCAAGATAGAGGATAAATCAGAAAAATATACTTTCATTGGTTATGGTGGTGACGAATTTGGATTTAAATGTTGGAGTATTAAGGACAAGAACATCATTCGGTCTAGGGATGTGGTCCTTAATGAGAAATTCATGTATAAGCAACATTGCGGGAAAACAAGGAAGAATCCAAGAAAGAATATGCAGTGGTAGAGGATCTTCCAGATGGGACAATGACCCATGAATCAGTTCAGGAACCGACTCAACAGGAACCCCAAACTCCTACAGTGAGGAGGTCTTCTAGGGTAAGAAAAGAACCTAAAAACGTTTTTCTCCTTCTCTTTATTATTTATTACTCTCGATAATGGAAAGCCGAGAGATTTGATGAAGCAATACACGTAGATGCGAGTAAGAAGTTCGAGCAAGCCATGGATGAGGAGCATAAGTTTCTCATGGAGAAGCAGACTTGAGATTTGGTGAAGCTACCAAGGTAAAAGAGCATTGCATAACAAGTGGGTGTACAGAGTTAAAGATGAAGAAAGATGAAAGAAAAGATATAAGGCCCGGTTGGTGGTCAATGGGTTTGCACGAAACAAGGTATAGATTTTGATGAGATCTTTCTCCTGTAGTAAAAATGACTTCTCTTAGAACTGTTCTTGGAATAGTGGCAGAAAAATACTTGTACTTAGAATAGTCGATGTAAAGACTTCATTTCTCCATGGTGATTTGGAGGAGGAACTATATATGCAACAACTAGAGGGCTATGAGGTCAAAGGTAAAGAGGAGATGCTGTGTAAACTGAAGAAGAGCTTGTATGGCTTGAAACAAGCTCCAGGTTAATGGCATAAGAAGTTTGATAGCTTTATGATGGAGCAAGGTTATATTAGATGTCATTCTAACCATTACGTGTATATAAAGAAATTTGAGGATAGAAGTTATATTATATTGTGTTTGTATGTTGATGACATGTTGGTTGCAGGTAAAAACATGCAAGAAATAAAAGTACTCAAGAAAAACTAAGTGAATCCTTTGATATGAAGGATTTGGGGGCAGCCAGACAAATCCTTGGTATGAGGATAACTCGGGATAGGAAGGAACAGAAGCTGACTTTATCTCAGGAAGAGTACATTAAGAAGGTATTGGATAGGTTTAACATGCAAGATGCTAAACCAGTTGGGACTCCTTTGGTAGGCCATTTTAAGTTATCAAAGGAGTAGTGTCCCAAGACAGAGTAGGAAAGAAACCAGATGTCCAAGGTACCTTACTCATCAGCAGTTGGCAGTTTGATGTATGTTATGGTGTGCACTAGGCCTGATATTGCCCATGCAGTGGGAGATGTGAGTAGATTTATGAGTGATCTAGGTAAAGAGCATTGGCAAGCAGTAAAGTGGATCCTTCGGTATTTGAGAGGGACCATGGGGACAATTTTGTGCTATAGTGGATCAGACACCACTTTACGTGGTTATGTAGATTCAAACATGGCTGGAGATGTAGATAGCAGGAGGAGCATGACATGTTATATTTACACTGTAGGTGGGACAACAATGAGTTGGATTTCATGACTACAGAAGTTGGTGGCTTTATCAACCATAGAGGCTGAGTATGTTGCTACCACAGAGGCAAGAAAAGAGATGATTTGGTTACAAAAATTGCTTGAGGAGTTGGGGCATAAGCAGGAGGAATGTAAGCTGCATAGTGATAGTCAGAGTGCTATACACCTAGCTAAGAACTCGATTTCCACTCCAGGATGAAGCATATATAGTTGAGATATCACTTCATCAGGATAGCTTTGGAGGAAGATAAGTTGAAGTTGGAGAAGATTCATACTAGTCAGAATCCTGCAGACATGATGACCAAGGTGGTCACAAGGGATAAACTAAAGCTATGTTCAGCTTTGGTTGGCCTTCGCGGATGACAGTGAAGGGTTGAGAAGCTTTCTTAGTGGAAATCAGTCTCCAAGTGGGAGATTGTTATGTTTGTGGAGCCTATTTTCATGTTAGAGTGTGGTACACCTTCTATGTGTTACACTCGGGTATTTTTACGGTGGTCCCACTTGCCGGTGAGCAGGTCAGGGGGGTTTGGGGTGAAGCCCCAAAGAAAATTTTCATGGGTGGTTTATTAACCCATGGGTAATGGGTAACCATTATGGGCTATTTTTGGGCCCATGGTTTTTCGATACCCATTGTTTTGATACCCATGGTTTTTTGCCCATGGTTTTGATACCCATAGTTTTTGCCCATGGTTTTGATACCCATGGTTTTGTATCAAACTGCTTAAGCAATTGTCTATTTATATGGTCTTATGCATATGATACATAGACAAGAAAATGTATTGCAGATGTGTTTTGAATTCAGGTGTGAATTCTGTAGAGTTTGTTGAGCATAGCTCTAAACGAGATCTGGGTATTGTTTTGAGAGAGTGGAGGCTTGTAATAAAATCTGAGAAAGTGATTCTTGGTATACGTAGCCCAAATTGGGTGAACCACATTAAATCTTGTCTCTCTGTGTTGTGTTATTTATTCTGCACTTTTATTTGAGATCTATAGTATTTTCTGCATATTATTTTCTACTATTGCGATTCTATAAGGGATTATTCCACATATTTTATCTCTTATTTCCTAACAATTCCGTTGTCGGGACCTCTTTTCGATTATTTTTAGGATGGTTCGTGATGAAGACATACCGGTTGACCTTAGCAAGTGTTGAAGAATGGATACATGATTAAGAAGAAGAATACACATGGAATATCAAAAATGGATCTGATTTTAATGCACGTGTGGGTGGAAGAGAATATCTATGATAGTTTATATGAGATTTTTATGCTATCTTTCCAAAGAGAATTATACAAGTGGTTGATTGCTTATGCATCTAAGCGGAATCGGAGGTATCATGCACTTATCGACACAGGAAGATATCCAAGCCCTTTATGATGTTGATCGATTTGGACTCGAGCCGTGGATATGTGGTTCCTTGGTGTCTCATGTAATAGTTATATCTTGAAATACTCAATTTCCACTTATTCGTGTCCAAAGGTAGCTATTATCTCTCGAAAGTGCACCACAGTAGAGAGATGACTACAGTGTGTTTAAGCTTGGAAATTGATATCTCTCTTTCATAGATACAATGGAAACACCTCAGGTTTGTGGGTATACCTTTTTTGAGGTGAGTCTCCGGTATTAAGGCCAATTCCTTATTGATGTATCTTAAACTGATTTCAAGGATTTAAGGGTAAAAGATGACTGTACAATAATTAAAACTAAGGTGATACACCAAATTTGTATGAGGGATTTGACTGAGTATATGCACAATTAATATGTGAAAGGATTCTTGATGCACGAACCAACAATTTTCTACAGAATGTTAAGGGAAAAACACTTTGAGGTATTGAGGGAAAGTATCACAACAATATTGCCAAGCTAAACATGCACCTTAATATCATGCTGAAATTACTAATTTTACAACAGGGTAAGATAATTAACCAGGGAATTTTTGTTCACAAGATTAATTGAAACATACACAAGACTGCAAATGGTTGGAAAGGAAGAAAATACTTGACATTCAGAAGGAAAAACTAGCAAAAATTGCTTCAGTACTCCTGTATCTAAAAATTCCTCTTTTGTGCTTTACCAAAGCACACAATATATAGAAAAATAATTTTCACCCCTTCCTAAAAATATTCTAAGGCTTGTACTCACCCATGCATCCTATTTTTATCCTTTATTTAATAATAGATAAAGGAATAAAATAGAACATGCAATTACAAATAGGCATTAATAGCCTTGATTACATTACAATCAAACTAAAGTTGACTGTTCTATTTTTAAGAAAACAAAGGTGAATAATTTTCTAATAATAAATCTTTCTTAGTGAGCAAGTCTCCTTCCTTGAGCATGCAAATTTGTCTTCTTGTCTGTTCTGTCCTCTTATGAAGCATGCAAAAATCAACTCCTATTTGTGAGTAAAATAATTGCAATACTTGCAATATTTGCAAAAATAAACATCAATACATCCATTTGGTGGGGACCACCTCCATGCTTAGATTCTGATGTTGACATTCCTTGTCTAAGTGGTCACATGGGTGACATTCTGCAGATCATCTTCAACCTCCTTGAAGTGGGGACCACCTTTGCACTCTACTTGTTTGGCCACCTTTGTGGACTTAGCAAACTAAAAGGTTGACCATCTTGACATTGCACATGCCATACTATAGTCTTACCACCTTTTGATTAATACTTGCATGTATATACTTGTCGACTTTTGCACATTGGATAATGTATAGTTTATAAAAATTCACCTTTTCGGTGATCATTGTTGGCATGATTTGGTCTCGCATTTGATCTCCG
This sequence comes from Taxus wallichiana var. yunnanensis, assembly GCA_018340775.1. NCBI lineage: Eukaryota > Viridiplantae > Streptophyta > Pinopsida > Cupressales > Taxaceae > Taxus > Taxus wallichiana. The sequence continues at coordinate 790,403,986 of CM031240.1, read as the reverse complement.
AAGCATATAATTTTAAGACTGAGAAAGGTCGGAAGGCAATGATTCTTTTTTAAAAAATTGATTACATGGGTAGCCCTCTCTCCACAAAGTGACTCAACCCTTCTGATGCTTAGTTGGCACTGTAAACATTTAATTGGTTCAAAGGCTCGGGTCCTTTCCTCCATTGATCTTCTTGGCATTTAAGTTGGGCCCTTGGTGGATTTGTGCATGGATTTCAGCCGTTGATTATCTTTTGTCTTGATTTCTACTGTTTGATTTCACTACACCCTCGGTTAGTGTTTCTTTGTGCTTCGACACGTGTATGTATTGTTAACCCTAGTTGGGTTTGGTCTTGATGAAGACCATCGATATCTATCTTGGTTTGATCTTTGGCATTAATTCATGACCTGTGATTAGGGTTTTAACCTAGCAATTAATTCGGTCGGTGGCTTCTTACCATGTTTGTTTGCTTTGAATGTGGAGCTCAATCTTCGACTTTTGATCTTTAGCCTTGTTAAACGTTGAACGTTGATCATTGATTACTAAATCCAGATGAGTTAGGTTAAGTTGGCTAAGGTGGGTGAGTTTAAAATGCTTGAGCTCCATCATTTTGGTCATTTCTTGGCTTGCTTGTAGAGAGTGGCGAAGCCCTGGAAAATTTTGTTTTGACGTCATTGTTTGATCTCTGAAACTCGGTTCTGCATTGCTTCTTTTGATGGCCACCATGGCTTGAAAGATTTGAGCTCCATTATGTATCATCTTTTGGTCTCTATGAGATTTCTTCAAAACGGCCACCACTTCAGTGAGTTAGAGCTCGGTCTTGGAGGTTTTTCTCGGCTTGTACATTTCATTGTTTTTGAGCTTTACAAGTTGTCTCTTGGCCTCCATTGCTGTTTTATTTTGAGCTCGGGACCATGTAGCTATCACACTATTCGATGGGGAAGGTAAGTCTTGAATTCCTTGGATATTACTATTACTTCATCATCACACTTTGTCCTTTGAGAAATACTAATAATCCATTCTTTCTCTACATTTTCTATGGTTTCATGGTTCAGCCTTGGTCGTTTCGAGTTGAAACTCGTTCTGAGCTTGATATTTTTCCTCTAAACTTGATGATTTTTCGAGGTTTGATAGAGCCAATTTGGTCGGTGAGTTCTTTCCTTACTCCATTTCCTTTTTATTTGCCAGAATCCGTGCTTTCTGAGACGTGGGTATTCGTAGATTTGAGTTTTTAAGAAATTATTCAACTCTGTGTAGATACATCTGTAAAGTTTTAAAATATTGGTTTTCATCATGCACTATAATTACATTCTGGTTTCCTTTGTCTACCGCCATTGGTCATGGATCTGACTGGAGTGAGGGAAACTTTCGAACAATGTAGATTCAAATTTTCTCCTTGAGCTCTGATTTTTCTGTCCTGACTTGGGGTTTCTGTTTCCTATGCATATTTAGAGCCAAAATATACTTTGTGCTTCGAAAATTGAAAACTCCTTTCTGTCTTGAATATTAAAACTTGAAGTAATTGATGATGTTCATAGAAAGTAGAGGTGTGGGAATTTGTTGTATCATGCTTCAGTGTGAGTCGAGACTGTTATTTGGCATTGTAAATGTTGATCTTTGAATCTCCACATTTGGTGGCTTTTCCTGAGTGCTTTACTTCTATTCTATCGAGAAACTTTGAGCTCAGATCCTGCATATTTTATAATGGCTTATGAAAACTCTGATTCTTGCTTTTCTTATTGGTTCTACAACCTGGAGTTCTTAGGATGCTCAGACATTTAATTTCCTATGACTTTGATGCTTCTGTACTACATTTTGAAGCACTTAGTTGATGCTTTGATATTCCATTTACTTGTGTATTAAAACATGAAGCACTTGCTTTAGTTAAATTGAAATCCTGTAGCCTGAAATGATCAATTAGACACTTGTATGCTTATCATTTGTTCAACTGTAAATCATGAAGCTTCATAGTATGCTTTCCTGAAATTGTTACTTGTACTTGTATACATCATTTCTATTGCTGCAACCTAATTTTTAGTGCTTCGTATTCAAACTATACCTTGAGATTTTTTCTATGCACTGTATATGATTCATCTGTACTTGATCATTTGATCTTGGAACCTACAATATTAGTGCTTGATTGTTCTTAACTTACTGTGATGAACCTGAGGTTAATTTTCTCTTGATCTATTTCCTTGCATAAATAGTTGTACTTCTTTGATATGGCAACATCTCTGTGATTCATACTTGCTTTATTGAAAACTAAAATTCATAGAAGGGATGTACTTGTAAGATTACTTCAAATTTCATGTTATTCAGCTATTAAGCTATAATGAATGCTCCAAGTACTTCAATATGATGACTGAAAGTGTAGTCCATTTATTTTCTACATTATATACTATATTTCCTTTTATTACAGCTTTGATATGCATGCTGGAAAAGTCATAAATGTCCATTTTACATGGCGAAGCCCTGTTAAAATTTTCCTAGAATTCTTTGACTATCTATTTCAGCTGTAATAAATCCTTCCAGTTAGCTTCAACTTCTTGAAATTTGATTTCTTCTTTGGTTGCAAACTGAAAAGTATACTTCTATTTTCTAGTCTCTTTTGATTTAAATTCCATATCTATACTGTAACTTCTCCCATTTGTAGGTCAGTTACTGAAACATGAGTTACATTCTTCCTTCTTTCCAACATGTACTTATGACTTATCTATTTCTTCTTGGCTGCAACCTACACCTGCACACTTAAGAAAATAGTTAGAAAAATATCTAGGCTTTTTGGCCTCTCTTATGTCCATGGTTTTTCTTTTCTTTTCTTTTTTTTCCTTCTTTCTAAGTGAGTAAAGCATGTATGCAGTTGATCTTCAAGTAGACTATATCTCCTGTTGTTAAGAGATTCATATGCATGAATTAGGACAGTATAGGAATATGAACTGATCCCTGAGCTCGTAACTGATAGTTTTCTCTTTTTCTTCTTTTCAGGTATAGTGACTTCTACAACAAAGATGAAGAAGGAACAAAAGATGGAATGGAGATGCTTTGACCAAAGAAGAAAACCCCCAAGGCAATGATGGGTTCACTCATACTCCTTTACTTTCTCTTTCATGCATGTGTACCTCTTATTTCAGTAGTTGTACTTTACTTTTCAGTTACATCCCACGGCTTGTGTGGGAACATTTGAAAATTCCTTATGAATAAAACATTGAATTCTGAAAATGAGTTGTATATTTCTTTCTGCATTTCAACTTTCTGTATGGATTGTATGATGAACTAAACAACTCAATAATATAATTGAATGTCTTAATCATGAAGGAAGGAACCTTAAGAAAACCTGTAACATCCAGTAATGAACTCTGATTTCTACAATCTGCACTTATGTTTGTTGTTCCAAAACTTAGCATTTCACCTATTCTGTAATTGAATGTCTTCATCAAGACAACACAGTTGTCCTTCAGGGCCTTGTGTTCTTTTGCTGAAGATAGTCATGAAATTACAGACTATGTGATCTATTACATTTTGTAACAGCACACATGGCTGCAGATTTCATGTAATCATTTAACTAAATCAGCAGTAACAACATTATCTGAAAAAATCTCCCTTATCTTAGGTATACTTCACCAATTCCTTCCATCGTAATAAAGTTTTGAGTTGCCCATTTTTACACAAGTGCAAAAATTGTCAACATTTCAGTGATCCTATGGGGAAAGCTACCTGCTAGCTTATAGACCAGTGTCTTGCTCTTGTCCATTGGGCATGGAGTCCAAACATGTAACCAAAATATGCCTTTCTAAAAGGTCCAACCCTTCAAAACAAACTAAAACTGGGAAAGGATCTGGCAAACCAGATCATGTGCACGAATGCACTTAGTGGAGGGAAAAACAATGTAATGTGTAGAAACTGCACTTATTGAAGGGAAATCCTACTCTAAATAGTCACTGTAAGATTTTCAATAATAGTGTTTTAGAAACATACCATTCACAGGAATGGGAAGTTCCTCTCCACCCCTTCAATGCTAAAAGCATTGTGTTCTTTGCAAGCTGAAATCATGTAAGGACCACTCTGGATTGTATCAAAATTTGTGTGTTTTCCTAGCTTTGCATGATCAACATCCCACTTTAACACAATATCTCCTTCATTGAAGATTTTGAATTTGGATTTCTTATCAAAAGTATTCTTCATTTGTTTCTAATTATTTTCCATATTCAAATGGGCTTGATCTCTTAGCTCTTGTAATTCCATTAATTCTGCATAATGAACCTATAATGGTTCATTCTCAAGCAACTCCATTTGATGCAACAAATCTAATGCAGGTAACTCAATTGAAATAGGCATTCTTGCTTCTTTTTCATACACAAGTTTGTATGGTGAATTGCCAACCTATAATGATCTTTTAGGAGTTACTCTATTAGCCCAAAGTGTAATTCAAATCGATGCCAAGCTCTTTGATTATCTTTAAGTGTCCTTCTGATGATCCTTAAAAGTTTTTATTAGTACTTTAAGCTAACCCATTACCTTGTGGGTAATAGTTAGATGAAGAACTTAAGTAAATTCCATGGTTAACATCCCAATCTATTATCTTTATGCCAAGAAATGCTAAAGCATTATCCGATATGATAGTTGTTTGGAACAAAAATCTACAATCTATACCTTCATAGAAGGATAGTATCAAGTTTCATTAGCATCTTTCAAGGCTATTTCTTTAGTCCATCATGTGAAGTAATCTGTAGCAGTTAAGATCCACTTGTGTCCTTGTGACGAAGGTGGGTTTATCATGCCAATAAAGTCAAGACCCCACTACATAAAAGGTTGATCAACTGAAATAGGTTGTAAAGGGTAGTGAAGCTAAATGTTCTTTTCCAATAAAAAAAGCACATTTTTACACTTTCTGATCCATTCAAAACAGTCCTTGAATATGCTAGGCCAATAATAACCAGCTTTCATGATTTTTAAAGTTGTGGTACGTGCTGAGAAGTGACCTCCTGCAAGTCCTTCATGGAATTCTGATAGTAATTTCTGAATTTTATCATAGTCAACACATCGTAGCAAGATTCCATTTATATCTCTTTTGAACAACACACTATCAATAAAGATATAGGGGACAACTTGTAATATGAAATATCTTCATTTATTCTTGTCCATACCTTCTGGATAGGTACCATGTTGTAGATAGTTAACCAAATCAGTCATCCATCTTGATTCCTAAATCTCATGAGCAAGTTCAGGTTACTAATTTTCTGGTTGAACCATGATGCATGATTGCTGATACGCAATTTCAGCATGTTGTTTTGAATCTTCGGGTCTCTAGCTTGTTTGTCTTTCTATATCAGCAATTAGGTGTTCACACAAACCTTTACCTTGAATTTTCTTAGCAACCCGGATATCAACATCATATTCCATAACTTTCATTATCCAACCTACTCTTTTCTCATTCAATTCTTTATTTAACAAGAAAGCTTTTACACGTAGATGAGAAACAAGAACATAGATTTTATTGTTTGAAATCATATACTTAAAATTATTTAGTCCTCTGACTACTAAAAGTACTTGTTTTTCAAGGAATGTGTACCTTGTTTCGTAATCATGAAAGATTTTTCCAAAGAAAGCAATTGGCTGCTCAATATTTTCATCATTGACTTGAGTTAGTATGGTTAAGATTGTTTCATCTCCTGCAAGTCCATACATTGTAAAATATTTATCAAAATTTGGATTTTCAAGAGTAGGAGCTTGAGAGATGACTAATTTCATTACTTCAAACCCTTCTCTTCCTTCGGTGGTCGAAGAGAACGTTTTCTCTTTCTTTAACATAGCTGTCAATGGTTTAACCAATGCTGCTAAATATGGAACAAATCTTCTAAAAAAGTTGATTTTTCCAAGAAAACTTTGTAATGCCTTCTTATGATGAGGCAATGATAGCTGTGATATGGCTTCTATTATGAAAGGACCAATTGCTAAACCTTGATTAGAAACAATATGGCCAAGTAATTTACCTTGATGTACTTGAAAAGATGGACTTCTTGGGATTCAATGATATTCTAAATTTCCTACGTAATCTGAAAAGTCTGCCTTAGATACATCAAATGTTCATCGATTTTTTTGAAAATACGAACATCATCTAAATAAACAAGGATGCATTTATTTAGCATGTTGTAAAAATCCATGTCCATTACACGTTGAAACATTGCACCAACATTTGAAAGACCAAAAGTCATTCTTTTTGTAAGCATAAGTACCCCACTTGGTGGTATAAGATTTTTGTACCTATCTTCTTCTCGGACTAAAATCTAATTGTATCCGTTGCTGTAACCATCTAGAGGAGATAGTCTATCTTAACTAAACTATTCTCAAGATTTGATCCATATTTGGTAGTGGGTAATGATATTTTAATGAAGCTTTTTTAAGATCTATGAAATCTACACATAATCTGATTTCCATTCTTCTTCCTAACAAGAACAAGATTTGCTACCCAACTTGAATGCTTAATCGGAAAGATAATACCTAATTCAATTAACTTGGATATCTCTTTCCTCATTAGAGGCTCTATTTTGGGATTTATAGGCCTCTTCTGTTTCTACCTAACTGGTTTAAAATTTGGCTACAATTTGATAGTATGTTGTGCTAGACTTGGATCAAACCCTTTCAGGTCTTGGTATCTCCAAGTGAAAACATATTTAAATTCTTTACAAAGATTAATAAATGATTGTTTTTCAGCTAAGGAACATACCTTTCGAGAAACAATTTTTCCCTTCATCAACTGAAATTTCTTCATAGTTATCAGCATGCGTTGACATCTTGGTTTTGTCTTTTCTTAACTGATCATCAATACTGAAGATGTCCTCTAATGTGACTAGACCTTGAGGCAACTTGTTTGTCTTTAATTGAACAATTTGGTCACCGTATAAATGTTGTAATTTATCCTGATTTACTACAGAAAAAATTTAGTTTATTGCTGCAAAACCTACAGATTTGATCATCATTTTCAAAAACCTACCAATTCAAGTCATTATCAGGTATAGAAGGCCTAAAAATTAACTTAATATGAGGCTGAATTTTTTTGTTCTCTATCTGTTCCAGAACTTCAAAACTAGCACTAACTGCTGCAAGTCTATCTGCATGCTTATTTTTAGTTCTAGGAATGGACTGAATATTAATAGCATCAAAATACCCCATTAAGTCTGAAACTCTATGTTGGTAAGGCTTCATTAATGGATTCTTACAAACATTAAATTTTTTTATTTGATTGATAACCAACTTAGAATCACCAAAGATTTGTAATGTACTAATACATCTCTTTTTGGCCCAAAGTAAGCCATGAATTAATGCTTCATATTTAGCTACATTACAAGTGCATGAAAATTGGAGACTCAAAGATGAGAAATAACTTTCATTTGTTGGGGAAGTGAGCATTAAACCTGCTCCTGTCCTTTTGTTTCTAGCTCCATCAAAATGAAGCTTCCAAATCCCTTCTCGAATTTTTGTTTTGGACAGCAAGGGAAGTGTATTTTCTTCATGCATACAATACACACCAAAACAATATTCTTCAACTTCCTTAAAAGGATCATGGACATGTTCTTCACCATCTTTTCATCCATAAACATGTTAGAAACACCATCTAATGCTGAAACTTGAGCTACATCATCAAAATCAGATTGATCTAAGGCTAAATAATTAGCCACTGCATTTGAAGAGTGAGGCTCAATGTGAAATCTGGCCAATGGTTCTGAATTGATAGTAACTTTGGTGTCATAACGTGTAGTGAAAAATAAGAAAGACCAATTTGAAGAGAGATAACCTCCTATTTTTATATGAAATATCTAGAATAAGCATAAAGCAAAGTATGGAGGTAAATCTACAACAGGAACATCTTGCAGAATAGAAACATTTGGGCAAGCATGCAATGTTACCTATAAATTTCTAATTACACCAATTGTATTCATTACAGTTCCATCAAACTGTAAGACACTCTTTTTTGTAGGCTCATACTGCAGACCCAATTTTCTGCAATTGCTTTTGGCATAACTGTGCTACTTGCGCCACTATCTACCATGCAATTATGAACAAAATTTTCCCCAATAATTAGTGATAAATAAAATGGTGGTGGCTTCTTGATGTCATGAGAATTTAAAAATTTCTAAACCATACACTTAACTTCTTTAATGTGGTCTTGTTCGAACGTTCCAAGGACCATGTCTGCTTTCTAGACTTCCTTTTCTGTTGTTTTAGAAGAAATCTGCAGCTTATCTAGTTCATGAGAAAGTAAATCTTGATGTCTTGGAATACTTAGAGCGTCCCACATTGAGATGTTAACATTATAATTTTTCATTACATCAACAATGTTAAAAGAAGCAACAGTTTTAGAGACAAATTCAACTATTTTAGCATAGGCCTTAGCAAAAACTGATTCTACTTTAGTTGTCTTTGATATCTAAGGTATAAACAATCTTCTTGGGTCAGGCTGTAGTTATTTTTTCTATCCTTTATCAACTGAAACACTTGTTGTTTTTTGAGGAACAACAGGATTGTTAGCTAGTTTTGGGGTTGTAGATGTTGTCTTATCAGTGACAGTAGGCAGAACAAGCCTATTTTGTTGTTTTTGACTTTCAACATCTTTTCCTTGAGCCCTAGTAGTGACTGCAATGAAATCATCCTCATTAAAACTAACTAAATTTTGTTCAGGTGCTTTCTAAAATTGAGTATCTTGCTACCCACCCTCCATTTAAGGCATGAATAATGTCTCAGATTGAGGTTGTGTGACAAGACTTATGTTCATAAAAACATTTGGGTAATTTGTAGCTGAATGAGATTAATTACAAGGTTGAAACCACTCTTATGTAGCCATATTAACTGGAACTAAAGAGGTAGATGAACTAGGAGCCTTTGGGTTAAAATTCCTTTGTTGATAAGGCTGCCTATAATTTTGATTCTGTTGGTAAGGCTGCCTATTTTGTTGATTTAGCTGATTTTGCTGATAAGGAGCTTGATAAGGTCTACTAGGTAATGCAAGCCTATTCTCAATTGAAGTCAGCTTATTTCCCATAGTCTACAAAGCTTTAAATATGTGATCTGATGGGGCTGCAACAAATAGGTTCCACAATTTTAATAGACTATGGGATAGGGGCTAAATCGCCAAAAAGGAATCAAGGTCTTGGTGCTGATTTTCCATCTTGAATAAGACTATTTTCAGCTTGGATGGCGATATCATAGGCTCCCCGGGATCGTATCTCCTCCCATAGACTGAATCATAGTTGAAATATCACTGTTTAGTGCCCTAAGATAATAAAGAAAATCGTGATCAACTTGAGGCTTGACACTTGCTAGAATTCTTTCCCAAGTTCTAGCAAAATGGATGTTGAAACTTGACATAAATTTGTTGGGAGCTCTTTTAATGGTAGACAACTATTCTATAAGAGATAAATGATCTAAATTGTCTTGAAATTGTTTCAGCAATTTATCACCTAAGTCATCCCAAGTTCTTATGCATCCAATCTCTATATTTATATACCATTACAAGGCTTGTCCTTTAAGAGATGTAGCTAAAAGTCTCAAGGCTACATCCTCATGAGTAATATTATGGACTGCACATAAGGCTATGACATCCTTAATGTGCTCTGTAGGTGTCACCTAAGTTTCACCAGTGAATGATGGAAAAATTTTCATGGTAGCGTTAGGGATGTTAAGGTAAATTGGGATTATTTATGGGATGCCATTAGTAAAGGTAACAAAATTTCTAGGTGGTTGGATAGCCATCAGAAAATTGGGATGTTAATAGATAAATTGATTCATCGCAAAGGAATTTCAGGAGGAGAGTTATCAAAACTAGGTCTATTATAAGGTAAAGTTTACCAACTCTCCTCCTTCTAGCAGAATTCAAAGGTAAAGAAACAAATTTAGGAGGGATTCCTCTTACCGATGATCTTGTAGTCACTTTAGGCATGGAAAATGCTGCAATACTGGTCTGAAATCAGCTTTACGGAGTCACCAAAAGATCATAAAATATTTAGAATAAATTACTGCAGCTTGCTCTCGAAAGTAACTTTTGATTTGCTATAAATTTATTATAGATCTGATGTAGAATTTGTAACTTGCATACATATCTAATTTGTTGTCCCACCGAGTGTGCCAAAAATTGTTATCTCTCGAAAGTGCACCCTATAGAGAGATGGCTTCAGGTGTTATAAGCTTGTGAAATTGATCTCTCTTTTGTAGATACAATGGAAACACTTGAAATCAATGGGTACACCTATTTTGAGGTGAGTCTCTGGATATCAAGGCCGGTTCCTTATTGATGTATCCTAAACTAATTTATAGGGTTTAAGGGTAAAAGATGACTATAAAGTAATTAAATCTAAGGTGATACACCAAATTTGTATGAGGGCTTTGATTGAGTATAAGAACAATTAATATGTGAAAGGATTCTTGATGCACGAACCAACAGTTTTCTGTAGAATGTTAAGGGCAAAACACTTCGAGGTATTGAGGGAAAGTATCACAACAATACTGCTAAGCTAAACATGCACATTAATATCATGCATAAATTACTGAATTTTGCAATAGGGTAAGATAATTAACCAGGGAATTTATATTCATAATATTAATGGAAACATACACAAGAATGCAAATGATTGGAAAGGTAGAAAATACTTGACATTCAGAAGGAAAAATTGGCAACAATTTCTTCAGTACTCATGTATCCAAAAAGTCCTCTTTTTTGCTTTGCCAAAGAACACAATATATAGAAAAATAATTTTCACCCTCTTCCTAAAAATAGTCTAAGGCTTGTACTCACCCATGCATCTTATTTTTATCCTTTATTTAATAATAGATAAAGGAATAAAAATAGAACATGCAATTATAAATAGGCATTAATAGCCTTGATTACATTACACCATCAATCAAGTTGACTGCTCCACTTTTAAGAAAACAAAGGTGAATAATTTGCTAATAATAAATCTTTCTTGGTGAGCAAGTCTCCTTCCTTGAGCATGAAAATTTTTCTTCTTGTCTGTTCTGTCCTCTTGTGAAGCATGCAACAATCAACTCCCTATTTGTGAGTAAAATAATTACAATACTTGTTATATTTGCAAACATAAACATCAATAGATCCATTTGGTGGGGACCACCTCCATGCTTAGATTCTGATGTTGACATTCCTTGTCTAAGTGGTCACATGGGTGACATTCTGCAAATCATCTTCAACCTCCTTAAAGTGGGGACCACCTTTGCACTCTACTTGTTTGGCCACCATTGTGAACTTAGCAAACTAAAAGGTCGACCATCTTGACATTACACATGCCATACTATAGTCTTACCACCTTTTGATTAATACTTGCATGTATATACTTGTTGGCCTTTTCCACATTGATAATGTATAGTTTAAAAAATTTCACCTTTTTGGTCATTGTTGGCATGATTTGGTTTCGGCATTTGATCTCTGAAGCATATAATTTTAAGACCTTAGAAAGGTCAGAAGGCAATGATTCTTTTTAAAAAATAATTGATTACGTGGGCTGGCCCTCTCTCCACAGTGACTCAACCCTTCTGATGCTTAGTTGGCACTATAAACATTTAATTGGTTTAAAGGCTTTGGCCCTTTCCTCCATTGATCTTCTTGGCATTTAAGTTGGGCCCTTGGTGGATTTGTGCATGGATTTCGCCGTTGAATATCTTTTTTCTAGATTTCTTCCATTTGATTTCACTACACCCTCGGTTAGTGTTTCTTTGTGCTTTTGACACGTGTATGAATTGTTAACCATGGTTGGGTTTGGACCTTGATGAAGACCATTGATCTCTATCCTGGTTTTATCTTTGGTATCAATTCATGACCTGTGATTAGGGTTTCAACCCTACAATTAATTCGGTCAGTGGCTTCTTACCATGGTTGTTTTCTTTGAATGTGGAGCTCAATATTTGACCTTTGATCTTTGTCCTTGTTGAATGTTGATCGTTGATTACTAACTCCAGATGATTTAGGTTAAAATGGCTAAGGTGGGTGAGTTTAAAATGCTCGAGTTCCATCATTTTGGTCATTTCTTCGCCTACTCACAGAGAGCGGTGAAGTCCTAGAAAAAAATTTGACGTCATTATTTGATCTCTCAAACTTGGTTCTCGTGTTTCTTATTTCTATGGTCGCCATGGTTTGAAAGTTTCGAGCTCCATTCTATATCATACTTTGGTCTCTATGAGATTTCTTCAAAACGGCCGCCACTTTAGTGAGTTAGAGCTTGGTCAGGAGCAGGTTTAGTGAAGGATAGTACACCTAATGGTAGAAAGGAAGAGAGAGGAAATGTGGCTTAAGTATAATGAGGCATGCAAGAGGGAGATAGAGAAGTAGCATAACATTATAGAAAGTATGGCATTGAGGAGAGAGGTGACTAGTGAAGGATTTGAAGCTCATGTAGAAGACATGGAGCCAGAGCATTAAGAAATCACCCATCTTGGAAAGCATGATAGGGATGCTTCCTCAGCGTCACGTAGAAGCGCGCCAACAAAGGAAACCTCGGCTGCAAGCAATCATCTGAATCCACCTGGTAACCTTGCCCTTACGTTTGGTTTTCTAGCATCTAGTACAACAAACAATCAACAAGCTAGTTCAAGTAGTGGGAGAGTAGGAGTGAGTCTTATAAGAGGCATAACTTGATGGTAGCACAAATGACTTCATTGTTATATAAGAGTACCTTTTCGGGTGTATCATTAACATAGAATATAAGGGCACAAATTTTCGGATTAACCCATAGGAGTAGTAACGCCGCAGACTGTCCGAGTGCAGTTCGGGCCTTCCACCGTTGGGACACAAGGAAGTATATCTTCTGTTCCAAACCCAGCTACATGTTTGGGATTGGGAGGTATAGGTAGCTCTGGTTTAGGTGGATGTATAGGTTCTAGAGGTAGGGGAAACATAGGAGGTTATGGATCAGGTGGGCAAGGTTTGCAACCCCGAATATTTACATGGAAATGTCTCTTCGTCTTCCGTGAGTATAGGGGCATAAAAGATGTTGCTCAACATGTGCATATGTGTGAATTACTATGGTGTGCAAAAGGGATCATGAATTCTAAGCGTAGGGAAATCCAATTTTCTACTACACTATAAGGGAACGCATATAGTTGGTACAGAAATTTTGACCCTTATCGACTTGCGTAGATTATACAAATTTAAAGGATGCATTCCTTCAAGAGTTTGATATCCCTTAGTTTGAGTAGAAGAGTATAAGTGCATAAGTGCATTAAAGATATTAAGCAAGGCAGTACTAAAAGTGTTAGAGAGTATGATGCATAGTTTAAAACACTATTATCAAAGCTTTCTTATGAAATACACACAAGCCAACATGCGCAATAGGTTTTTGGGGCTTAATCACCCCTTTTAGGAGGGCATTATCACATAATACATACACTCGACCCACGCAAAGCACTTAAAGTGGAATTGCACGCTAAGGTAGTTGGAAGCATGATACTTTGGGTGAGCTGCTTTTAGAAGCACAAATAGCAGCCATGGAAAAATAGTTGGAGAAACTATCAGCAAATTCAGCACATGAGACGCGCACAAGGATTTGGTGCATAGATTGTGAAGTAGAAGGTCACACAAAGGATAGTTGTCCTCACAGAATAGTACGCTCGTTGCTGATGGATTGTGAAATATGCCATTTAAACCATGATGCTAGCCATTACCCATTATTACAATGCACAATAAGGAAGAACATTTCAAGCTACTATAAAATATGTAGGTCCACGACTCATGACATAGAAGACTACCAGATGATTGGACAGATCCATGATGTTATAGATATTGGTGTACGACATACAAGAATTTTAGATAAAGGCAAGAATGAGCATCAGGACTGGGATCACAATCAAGCGCACTATGATCGGAATGAAGGGCATTTTAAAGGAGGTCATGGCAGAGGTCAAGGATACCATGGTGGATTTAGAGGATGAGGCCGTGGTGGTGGAAGAAGTGAGTTTCCTCACGGAACATGTTATACATGCAGATATGTTGACCACTATAGGTGCGAATGTCCCTAGAATATTACATGTTCTTTATGTGGAAAGAACCATAGAAATGAGGAGTGCCTGGAATTATATGAGCATCTGAGTAAGCAACACAAACAAGAAAACAAAGGTGTAGGGATGGTGAGGATACAACGCACTATTGAAAATCAATGGATGCCTAAGATGGAAGCAAAATCTAAGGCACTACAAGTGAAGATCGCAACATGCGCTGAGGTGGCACGCACTAGGGAAGCATTGCAGCTGAAACCTACCATCACTAAAGAAGAATTTCTTCATGCATGGTACCCATATCCTACCTATCCAAAGGAGGTTTATCAGGAAACCATGGAAGTTCTAAGGAATCTTCATGGGGTGAGATACAATACTTAAAAGAGTAAAGGAAAGCATCGAGACAATCCAAACCGATATAGATGACTTAAGGAAAGTGTGTAAAATGTTGTGCCAGGAAAACATCATTCCAATGTTAGGGAGTTGGTTAAAAGGAAACACTCCGTGCACAAGTATTGAGACTCGGACGACAAATTCTTCATGTGAATCTTCCCCCTCATAGCCTAGATTATGACAAGGAAATCACTTTGAATGATGTTGTGGATGGGTGGCTATTAATTAATATACTAATTGATATAGGCACGGAATTCAATGTTTTTACCTTGGATGCATGGGTACAAATGGGAATACCCTCATTGTAGCCATCCTCTAATGTATTATTCATGGCTAATCAGACTAAGGCCATGCTCTGTTGAAGTTTTAAAGGATGCATCCATTACCATATAAGGAGCCAAGTTCACCGGAGACTTTAAATTTTTAGCATTAACAGAGTCGATAACTTCCTAGCTCTATTAGGGTGTCCTTGGTGCTATACAAATAATGATGATATTTAATTCAACAAGGGCTATATCAGTTTTGAAAAAGAGAGGAAAGAGTTATTATCCCTTTAACGAGATGGAAAATCAGGCCCTATGTTGAGCCCTTAAGTGAAGAAGATCTCGAATAAGATTTATGTATGCGCGTCATCCGAGATCCGAGATAATTGAACCAACCAAAGAAGGACTAATTCAAGGGATGATGCATAGTCTATTAGTGATACTACAAGTGTTTCTTGTGATAATTGTGCTCACAACACTTACGAGTTGGTAGGGTGTGAAGCATATTTCCTCGAGGCACAAAACCATGTTATGTCAGGAGGATAGGTAACAACTCGGTACCTTATTACACAGGAGAAGGGGATCCCATGGTATTCCTACATGCCATGGAAAAAAGTGGATAGATCCACTAGAAAGAAGAAATATGCTAGCATATACACTACGTGGGACAACAACATGCTGGTGGGATGCCCACAGGGATAATCTTGTTGGATGGAATGAAATTGGGATTTCTCTTACTACTAGGTTCTTCAAGAGCAATGCACCTACTCAAATAAGTACTTATCATGATAATCAACCTATTCAAAGACCACGTTAAGAAGTGTGAGAGACTGGGAAGAAGGGCGAAGCTTTACCACCTTAGCTATGGGTGCACTAGTTTATTTCACTTTACAAGGTTGCGCGCATGCTTGGTATGTATATTTAGAACTCTATAGAGAAACTAGAAATTAGCAGAATTTAATTGCAAGATGGCCCAGACATTTGAATTTTTCTCTACAAAGCCTCCGGTGGAAGAAGCATTGAAAGTTATCCAACGCTTAACTATGGGGGATAGTGCCAAGGCTGAAGAAATCCTTCAAGAGTTATTAGGTAAAGAAGACTTAGGAGCGTGTCTTGATGAATAATCGGAGGCCGATGCAACATTACTTCAATGTGCTTACCTTGAGAGAGAGAGAAAGGAAAAATGGTCTACTTAGTGGATGACAAAGAAGTAGATAATCTAGATGTAAACCATTCAACATGGAGGCGTGAGGTATTGGAAAATACGGATAAGACCACGCACGCCTATCATGAACCTATGAAGACAAAGTGGGTGAATATTGGAATAGATACTGAGCCTAAGGAAGCCATAATTGGAGACTATTGATCAGAATCTAAACTGGAAAGATTCATATAGTTACTAATGGATTACCGGACTTATTTCCTAGGGGGTACCATGAACTTAAAGGTGTGCATGAATTGTTAGGGGAGATGAAGATAAAGCTTAAAGAGGGTGCACACCCAATAAGAAAGAGACCCTATAGGATGAACCCCAATTTGCATGAAAAGGTTAAAGAAGAGATTTATAAAATGTTGAAGTCTAGGATTATAAAGCCCCTTGATGAGTCAGAATGGGTTAGTCCAATGGTGATTAGTATCAAGAAGGATAGACGGATTAGAATATGCGTGGACTACATAGAGCTGAATGATGCATGTATAACTGATCCATTTCCTACGCCATTCACTGAGGAAATACTAGAAGGCATTGCAGGGTGTGAAATATACTCATTTACAGATGGGTTATTTGGGTATTATCGTGTTCGATTGCCCAGGAGGATCAATAAAAGACTATGTTTACTACTGAATGGGGTAGCTTTGCCTATACTGTAATGCCTTTTGGTATGAAAAATGCATTTGCTGTATTTTCGTGCATAGTTTTCCAAGCATTCAAGGAATTTATTCACAACTTATTACAAGTATATTTAGACGATTGGACAATGTATGTATTAGTTAAGGATCACTGTAATAATCTGCGCTTAATGTTTGAATGGTGTAGATAGCTGAGTATCTCGTTGAACATCAAGAAGTGCATATTTGCTACATCATTTGAGATACTTTAAGGGCACCAATTTGGGGGCCAAAGGGGGTCTTAAGTGGCCGCATTTTTCTAAAAAACAAAATATTCAACTTGTATGAGTTTTTTGAAATAGTTACACTCAAAATTGGAAGATGTTGTCTAAACATAAATCATAGGATTTTGAGTCTAGTTTCTAATCTACTAAATTTTATTGAAAATGGATAAGTTTAAGTGGGTCAAATAACTAAAATACCAACAAGTGCTCCTATTTTTGTTAAAAACATAACATAGTGAATTTCGTGCCCCCACCATTTTTTGAGCACCATTTAGTAGTTTTGAAAACCCTTTAGTAGAAAGATAGCTAGGAGCATCTAGTTTGTGCTAGAATTTTTTTAGATTTTTTTAGTAAATATTTATTTTTTATGATTTTTCTAGTACAAAAATTTTATGTTTTGAAAAATAACGAAGCTCCAACCGTGCCCCCACCCTAACTACCTCAAAAATATAGAAAATTATATATATTTTTAATATGTATAGAATTAGGCCTAGTTTGTGCTAGTATAATTTTTTTCAATTTCGATGACCCAAAAAAAGATACACGATGAAAGATAAACATATTTAAACTTCAAAAAATAGCTATAAAAAGGCATAGTTAGAAAATAAATAATATGGAAACCTTATATTAGTCAAAATTTGAAAAATTATACTTTTGAAATAAGAAACTGTCCTCTACGTTGTGGTATAATTGTTTTTAAACGAATCGATTGTTTTATATTGATTTATCATGGAGAAAATGGAATTTTTTACATTTTCCTACAAAAACACATTCTTTATTGTGTTTGTGCAGGTCCATGCCTCAAGCTTGGGGATCCAAACTGGATGCCAAGACTTGAGGCATGGCTTGGAAAAATTTAAAACCCAAAACGTGTACGCACTATAACACGTACGTGCTATAACGCATACGCATTCTGTATAGTATAAACATTGTATATGCTTGTGGCAAGCTTCTATGTACAAAAATAAATGTTCAAGTATAATTTTTCATTTATTATTATTTATATTTTATTATTTCTTATACTTCAAATTTATTTTAGTAAATATAAGAAATTAAGGTCACTCTGCACCTTATGGAACTAGTCTCACAGCTCCATTATTCACGGTTTAGGAGATAGTTTTTTATAGTATAATCTAGTCGGTACATAGGTAATTTTTAGGATTTCAACATTTAGCCTTAATCTTTTAGCATTTAAATTCTACAATCAAAACCCTAAACCCTAAACCCGAGGCCCTAAACCTAAACCCTAAACCCTAAACCATGATCCATAAATCCTAAAACCTAAACCATAAAACTTAAACCATAAATCCTAATCCCTAAACCCTAATCCTTAAATATTCAGCCCTTACCCATGAGCTCTAAATCCTAAACCTTGAGCCTTAAGCCCTAAAACCTAAACCCTAAACCCTAAAAACTAAACCCTAAACCCTATAACCAAAATAATAAATCCTAGATCCTAAACACTAAATCATAAACCCTAAAACATAAACCTTAAACCCTTAACCCTAAACCCTAGACCCTAGACCCTAAACCATGTGCCCTAAGCCATAAACACTAATCTAGAGTCCCGAGCTCTAACCCTTAAACCTTAAACAAGTAACTCCAAACCTTAAGCCATAAACCATGAACCCTAAACCCTAATCCCTAATCCCTAAACCATAAACCCTAAAGACTAAATCTAGAGCCTCGAGCTCTCACCCCTAAACCTTAAACCACTAACTCTAAACCCCAAACCTTAAACCATAAACCATGAACCATGAACCATAAACCCTAATCCCTAAACCATAAAGCCTAAACCTTAAGCATCAAACCTACACCCTAATCCTTAAGCCCTAAACCCTAAACCTTAAAACCTAAGCCCTAAAGCCTAAATCCAAAGCCATGAGCTCTAACCCTGTAAACCTTAAACCCGTAACTCGAACCCCGAACGCCGAGTCGTCAAACCCTAAACCATGCACCCCAACCCCTAAACCCTAAATCCCGAGCCCTAAACCATAAACCATAAACCTTAAGCCCTAAATGTTAAATCCCAAAGGTCCCAAACCCTAAAATCTAAACCATGAACCATGAGCCCTAAATGATAAACCCTAAACCTCATATATTTCTAGTAGGACTCATGAGTGAGTTCATATTTTTGAATATCTTAGACAATATTTCCTAGTCTTTTGCCTAGAACCATAATTAAGTTTGCTTTTACAACTACCTTGTTTATGAGAGGTGGGCATTTCCCTCCTTCAAAATATCAATAGATGAAAGACATCAAATTTTGATGAATCTCTTTGAATTTTGTTCCTACAAAGTTGATGAACCCTTTTTAGTTGAATACTCTTTATCAATACTAATAAGAATGGGTAAGACACAGAACATTATAACGAGTGAAATAGTTCACATGCAATGGGAGAAGAAGATAGTTCTGTATTGGGTAACATTTATTTGTACCAAATTGATCTTGGATATCTATAATTTCCCTCCTTTAAAATATCAATATATGAAAGGCATCAAATTGTGATGACTCCTTGAATTTTCTCGCTACGAAGTAGATGAAACTTTTTAGTGAATACTCTCTATAATTATTTATAAGAATGGGTAAGACATAGAACATTACATTGAGTGAATGGGTGATCCTAATCCATGAGCCTTAAACCATGATCCCTTAACACCTAAACCCTAAACCTCGAGCCTTATACCCTAAACCTCGAACCCTTTTCCCTAAACCCTTAACCTTGACCTTTAAACCATAAACCATAATTCCTAAACCCTAAAATGTAAACCCAAAACCATAAACCTAAACCCTAAGCCCTAAACCCCGAGTGTTAAAACCTAAACCCTATACCATAAACCGTAAGCCCTAAGCCCTAAACTCTAATCCCTAAACCCTAAACCCTAAAACTTAAACCTTGATCCCTAAATCCTAAACCCTAAACCCTAAACCATAAGCCTTAAACCCTAGGCCCTAAGCCCTAAGCCCTAAACCCTTAAACATAAACCCTTAACCCATACCCTAAAAACTAAACCCTAAACCCTAAACTCTCAACCCTAAACCCTAAACCTCAACCATGATTCCTAAACCCTAGACCCTAAACCTTGAGCTATAAACCTCAACCTCAACCCCGATCCATAAACCCTAAACCCTGAACCTTGAGCCCTAAACCCTAAACCCTAAATCCTAAACCCTTAAACCTAATCCAAAAACCATAAACTCTAAAACCTAAACCATCTAAACCATGAACCCTAATCCCTAACCCCTAAACCCTAAACCCTAAAATATGAACTATGAGCCTTAAAACTAAACCTCAGACCCTAAACTCTAACCCTTGAGTCCTAAAACCCAAGCCCTAAACCCTAAACCCTAAATCATAAACCCTCACCTAAAGGAAATTTGTAATAAGATCATTCAACATGTTTCAGTGTGTAGGGAATAGTGTCTAAGGTGATCGATCAACTCATTTAGTTTTTATGAGAGACTACTTCCTCTGAGGCCTAAAAAGGCATCTCGGGCCATTCTCAGCTAATTGAACACCCTTCAGAAGAAGCTAAAATGAGCTAGTTATGTCACTGAGGTATCAAAGACCATCATGTGTGAAGTATTAAGGCATCATTTGTCTCCATAAGAGACATATGAGCAAAAACATGTATGAAAATCATGAATTTGATTCCATTAAAGGATGATTTTAGAGTTAGGAAAGGTGAGGGGATGATCTTTATATGGAGCACCATGTTTTTAAGAATGAGCAATCGTATGAGTTCACTTGATGCAATTCACTTAGTACTATTCATAAAAACTCATTCAACACCTAGTTCTCATTATCACACCTTAAGGAGGAGGCACATCACAATCACCTCATTTTGTCAATAGGACAGGAATCACATTCAGGGAACACTCCTCTATATACAAAGTGAGGATCTATTTTTAGTAAGAAGTAGACAAGCATCATAAAGTTTATTCATGGTCACTAAAGTGAATTATGGACCAAATTTAAAAATTGGTACCAATTTAAGTAGTGGTAGGGCCAAAATCCAATTTAGAAGGTCAAAAAACCTAAACAATGACTATATACTTTCCCAAAACAAAGACCGACTACAATATATATGCCCTGAAAGTTTTTGGTCCTTTGCTGAAATCCTAAAAATGAGTAAGTACTGACCAAATTAGATTTTGAAAAACTATCTTCTAGATTATAATCAAGTAGAGCTATGTGACCACTTCCATAAGGTGCGGCGTGACCCTAATTTATTGTATTTACTAAAATAAATTTAAAGAAATAATAAAAGTATAAGAAATAATAAAAGAAATATTCTACTTAAACATTTATTCGGTAATGTATAAGACACCCATATACACATACATAGTCCGTAATATACAAAACGCGTACGCATTTTAACTTCTCTAAAATATGCACGCTTTTTGTATATTATGGAACACGCACACATTTTTGGTTCTTCAAAATGCGTACGCGTTAAAAGTGAGCATTTTTAGAAGAATATGTACGCGTTTCGCCTTTTTCTCGGGTTTTTGTCCACTTTTTGGCCCCCCAACTTTGTGCACTTACCCCGCAAGAAGGTTTTGTTGGTTGATCCAACAAAGGTCATAGCCATTATAGGCCTAAGGGAGCCTACCACCAAAGTGAGGTGTGCGGATTTTTGGGTCATACAGATATTACGTAAAGTTTATCAAAGGATATGCCAAAGTTGTTGCACCATTAGAAGAGTTACTAAAAGGGAAATGTATGTTCTACTGGGGAGAACAACAACAACACGCATTCAAGACATTTAAGGAGAAACTTACTACCGTGCCTATTCTATATTTTCCTTCCTCAGACAAACCATTTCATGTACATGTTGACACCTCTGACATGGCCATTTGCGCGGTGTCAGCTCAACCTGGAGAAGGTATTGTAGATCATCCTATCTATTTTGCTAGTAGAAAGTCGACTCTGCAGAACATAATTACACTAGTACCTACTAGCTACACCATAAGTCTTTTATACGAGATCACATGACATTGAAGTATTTGGTAAATAAACCTATTTTACAAGGGCACATATGTCTAAGGGTGCTCTTATTTCCATAATTTGATTTCAAAGTTATGGTAAAACTAGGAAAAGTAATTCTAGACCAGACCATCTATCAAGAATACAAACCCAGGAGAAGAAGCCCAGATAATTGAGGATACCATGCCGATGCACAATATATAGGTTACGATGCGTGCATCAAAACTAGAGGAAATTGTTGTCTTTCTACAAACAAGGATGACACTAGAAGGAATGAAATACTCGTGAGAAGAAAGAGCTTGCTATACATGCCACACCTTATATGTTAATCAAGTGGTGACTTGTACAAATTGGTCGAGATGAGGTATTCTTCCATTGTGTATTGGAACATGAGCACATAGATATTATGGAAGAAGCTCATGGTGCTCTTGCAGTGGCCACTATGTCGGTGATGCCATTGCGTGCAAGAAGATTCTACTCGCTAGATTATGGTGGGAGACTCTCTACAAATATTTTAAGGAATTTTGTAAGGCATGTGATCATTGTCAATGTCTTAGAAAACTAGGTCAATGAGATGAAATGCCTCTAAAACCTATTACTAGCATAGAGCCATTTGAGAAATAGGATATAGATTTTTTGGGTTGTATTTCACTAGCTATGCGTAGAACTCGATCACCCTACATCATAACTTGTACATACTATTTGAAACAAAGGGAAGATGAAGCACCCGCAAAGGACTATACAATGGCTACAACAACTTGATTTATATGGGAAAATATTATTACAACGTATGGATGTCCTTTAAGTTTGACTAATGATA
Organism: Taxus wallichiana var. yunnanensis; assembly: GCA_018340775.1. Taxonomy (NCBI): domain Eukaryota; kingdom Viridiplantae; phylum Streptophyta; class Pinopsida; order Cupressales; family Taxaceae; genus Taxus; species Taxus wallichiana. Next base: position 790,381,437 of record CM031240.1, on the reverse strand, counting down.
GGGGCACACATTTTCTTAATGAGACAATAAGAATTTTATTGGATTATTTCATGATTACACACCATAAGAATACACCCTATCATCCTCAAGAAAATGGAACTACTGAGGATTTCAACAAAATTTTGAGCCAGACATTGACAAAAATCTATGATGTTGGAAGAAAGGATTGGGATGATAAAGTATTTGTAGTACTTTGGGCATATCGAACAACATATAAAAGGTTGAACAAAGCCACACCATTTTAGTTAGTGTTTGGTGTAGAAGCAGTTCTTCCTATGGAATTTATGCTACCTTCTTTGCGTATTGTAATCGGAGGTCTAGCTGATGAGAAAGATTTAGAAGAATGGATTGAAAAGATAATTAAGTTGGATGAGAAATGAGCCATAGCACATTGGAGTCAGAAGTAAGAAAAGGATAAGTAGAAAGCTTGGCATGACAGAAATATAAGGGACAAGATGTTTGGGTTTGGAAAAATGGTACTTCTCAATGATTCTAAGTTCTTGTGCCATCCAAGAAAACTTAAGGTACATTGGTTGGGGCCGTATGTTATCACTTACATCCTTAAAATAGGTGCTTGCCAGTTAGAAGCACTTGATGGAACATGGATACCCTAATTACTTCAACGAGAGTAGGATGAATCCCTACTATAAATAAGTCTTCGTAGTGTCCGTAAAAAGGTAGTATCGTCATTTAGATTAGGTTTTCAATTCCGCATTCCATTAATATGTTTCATTCTTTGTTTGTATGCTTTGTGAATCTATTTGGTGTGTTATGTAATAAGCATGTTTTTCACACTAGAAGCTAATTACTATTTGAATAATTTTGATGCGTGTTTTCCTCTCAAAATTTCCCCTCTTTTGAAAGTCTGAATTTTGAAAATTTTGAGTTGGCACCTTTAATAATGTCCTAGTGAAGAGAAAACTTGAAGAGATGGTGAAAATTACATTTTTGGAGTCTTTTTGGTGATTTCATGGGTCTATCGGACATTTTTGTCCCCCATGTCCCAAGTTCCCCGGGTCTTCTATTTGTCGATCAGCCGCTTTCCCCACAAAACCTTAAACTATCAGCTTTTTTAGAACTTTTTGGCTGTTTGTCCCAAGTTCGCCTAGGCTTCCTGTTACCCGATCATCCGCATCGGCCACATCGGTACTTCACATACTTTTGTCCCATCTGTCCCAAATGCATCTAGGATTTCTGTTCCCGCTTTTCTTTCATCATGTGCATCAGCCGACCATTGTGTCCTCGCGTCCCTCGCGTCTTTTGTGTATCAAGTTCCTGGACCGCCCGTGCTCATTTGGCCCACTTTTCCCACATCACCTCGCATCGGTTGGATCACATCTTCGCATCCCTCATGTCCCAAATGTACCAAAGACCATCTCGGGCTAGTTTTCTCCACTTTTCCCACTTTTCATATTTTTGAGTTGGTGCGGGGTGTATTTAATGCACATTTAATAACCTTCTCTCTCCTGAAACGACTATTTAATTGACTCCCCTACACATTTGTCACATTTCTCACTTGCCTTCTCTTGCTTGAATCCTTGCCATTAAAGTCGTTTGCTTGTGCCCCTGTATCCCTTTGCATCCTCATCATGATTTTGATCTTTGGAAGGCTATCCCCATGCATTGCAAGAATGAAGATCAAGTTCCAGGGCCAAGAACATGTATCACCTCTTGAATCCTCTGTACTTATATCGAGACAGTGAGGTTTGACACTTAGATTTCATAGATTTTTGGGGAAGATTAACATGCTCTAATCTTGCTCCCATGGCACAAATGATTAGTGACAGTGGACTTGCATACACAACTGGTTTTCCTATCTCTGTATAGTGTGTGGACATGGTGCTTTCCTGTGGAGCCCATTTTAACCTAGATACCAAGGAACTCACCAATGTGCATGGTGAATTAATCGTAAAACTAGATACTGCCGCCATTATTGCTACTCTACGTATTCCAGAAACTAAAGATTCCATAATTCTCACTCATGCCCAATCCCAAATCATGTTCAACCAAGAAAGTGACAAATACAAGGCACATATAGCAAAGTCATGGTTAAAGAACCCTAAGAAGGGAGCATCTCGACTCTCCAAGGCATTATACAGGTTGATTTTAATGAGGAGTTGTCTGACTTTATCATTTTTCTCACCCATATCATGGGGTTGCCTTCCACCAATGAGTTTCACTTCTGGATGTGCCCCTTCATCAACATCATCTGTGAGGGCAAGCAGAACATCAATTGGGCTATGATTGTCTGTACGAATTTGACTGAGCAATTGTCTAGTGTTCAACAGACTAAGAAGTTCTATATGACTTCTTATCTCATGTATACCCTGGCTGCATCTCGATAGTGGTTCAGTTTCACCTACATAGAGGGCCAGAAGAATGAGCCTATTTATGCATACTGCCCTCAGTTTACCCTGGAAACTAGCAATCACAATTTCAGAAGAGTCAATGATGCTTTCACCATGTACATTGTAAGACTCTTGAGGGAAACAATTCCGGAGATTTTTTGATGAAGCTATGAACCTGATAGCCAAGTATGGAGCTTTCTTTATCCAATTCAGGGAAAGGATTTTCTAATGAAGAGCCAATCAATTTTGTTGAGGTGTGAAGAGTGTGAAACCAGACGTGGAAAGGAGGTTTATGCAAAGGAGAAGCTTGTGTTCCCACAGGAGGAGGGTTTGAGCAAAGCAGACGCGTTACAACCAAGCTAGGGCACACGATTTCCACTAGGGCATGATGATTTGAGGTAGTATTTGAGTTGCACATTGCAGAAGTCAAAAGATGAGTATTTTTATAGGATTTTAGGGTAGAGATGGCACCAAAGAAGGCACCTGTAGCAGGAGTTAAAGGATAGAAGAAGGTTGTCGTGGAGGAAGAAGAAATGACCCCTGAGAGAAATTTTTTAGAGATGCAATATCCAAGAGGGGGTTATAGTAGGCTAGGAGTGGGATTCCCACATTCGAAGAAGCAAGATAAGTGAGTACAACCATCATACCATATAAAACAAGGAGTTGGATGCATTGTTGAACACGAAGACAAATAAGTGCATGACGAAGGACATGCCGGTCTATGACAACGCTGAGGGAGAAGTTATTGAAGAAAATTTAGAAAGTATGAGCCCTTGTACCAATGGCTCATGAGCAGAGTACACGAGGACTTCTTCTACTTTATAGGATGCAGAGTAAGGATTTCAGCCGCACTGATCTCCACAGTGATAGGGTTGAAGGCTACAGGTGAAGACCTCAAGGAGGACTTAATAGAAAAGGCTGCAATTTTGGAGACTAGGAAGGAGCTAGGGTACACCAAGGGTCCGCGTGGCATGGACATAGAAAAGCTGAAAAAGTACCCAATTGTGTAGGTAGCTGCACACCTTGTGAAAAATTAAATGACCAAGAGAGGTGGTCACAAGTGAATACCATGTGGCTGCACGTTGCTAAAAGGATGTCTAAAGGAGTGATCTATAACATTTTAGGTTACATTGTTGTTGGTCGTTAAAAGAGGAAACTAATGAGAGCAATAGTCAGGGGACAAGAAGTCCCTCCTCTTTGATGGGAGAGGTTCCCTTATTTAAAGCAAGACTTATTTACAAATGTACAAAGGTATAACTTTGATGTGGAACGTAGATATCATGAAATCGTTTCCTACATATATCATCAATTACAAAAGTACAGAGGAATGAAGATGTGGAAATGAGTAGAAAGGCACCATTCAGAATTATAGATGGCAGAATAATTCCTTATGCGTGCAAGAATACAGTGAATTGGAATAAGATCATTTGTACCCGTATTAATAAGATGAAATTTGAAAAGACACACAGTTCTATGAATAACATCTACAAGAATACAAAGCTTCTTGGCATAATGCAGACAAATGATCTAACAATATTTAATGGATAAATGCGAATAAAAGGAATCAGATGGAAAAAGAATGAAAATCCTTCTGTATTGATTGCTTTATGATTTCTTTACACTTTCAAAATAATCCAAGTTCCTCCTCCCAAAATGGCGAGAGAGGCCACTATATAGTTTACAAAGCGCTTTACCTCTAGAACTACTTCTTTTAACTAATGCTTAGTTAAATGGCTGCTAATCGCAATACCCCAACTAATTACAATAAATCCGAGATGAAGAAAGGAAGAAATGAGAAGAATCAGGAGAAGAAGACAGGTCATTAATGTTTGAGAGGGGTCCAATGATTTTAGGATCTGCTGTCTGAATCTTTTCAATGCCTCTGCTATGTCTCTGCCATGTGGGACCGATGTGTTGGCAGTGGACTAGGTCCAAAATCTGAGGCACTTCTCCATCTCTTTGTCGAATTCGACGTGTGTATGATAATATTTATTTGCTTCTTCAATAGAAGACTAGAGAGAGTAGATCTCCTTCATCTTTTCCTTGGAAATGGAATCCTCCTTGAACAAATTATCTTTGACAAAAGCTCTGAATTGAGCTTTGATTTCTTGCAAGGAGAGGGGTACACTAGAGGTCTCATCATGGAGGTGGCAATGTATATCTTTGAAAGCGATACCACCAAAGTCTTGAAGGCCTCACCCTTCTGCCAGCTATTTTTCAGTTCTCCCAAAGCTTCTTCTAGCACCTTGATTTTCCATTCCACGCTATATACCCATGATTTTGACAAGTTATCTTTTACATCGTTGAAGACTTTGCTCGCCATTAAAATATTCTCATCAGTCTGTCCCATGAGGTGAAGGTCTACTATACAGCTGCTCCAGAGTTTGAGCTCTTTATCTATATTTCCAATAGTGGAGGAGAGCTTCTGTTGCAGATTATTCACCTTCTCATTGAGTTTGAAGGCTTCACCAATGAAATTCAATCCTACAATGAGCATGTCATCCACCATGGCCTCCATATCCCTTCCATAGATAGAATACATGTGTATATCTTTGATACTCTACACTTCATCTTGGCTGAGAATCACAGGTGGTGGAAGAGTAGTCAGTGGGGTAGGATCTAAAACTTTATCCTTGGACAACAGTGATTTGATGAAACCTGTAAGAACCTGAGCCTACTCCTCCAACTGCTCTATGGTTTGTTGCCCTTTCTCTACCCTCCCAATGACTCTGGTGACTGTTTCCTGAAGATTGTGGATCTCACCTTCAGGGGTGGACTCTCCCATGGGAATCCTTGAGAGCTCAAGGTCAGATGCTTGCAAATCATGCTCTGGCTTGTCTACTTTGGGCTTGGCTATCTCCAGGAATTGTTGTCCTTGAGCATCAGATACTATTCTGGAGGTAGTCCTGGCCTTCTTGGCGGGAGTAGGAGGAGTAGTGCCTAATAAGGCTGCCACAACATCAAAATTGGGTCCTGAGATTCGGGAGGAAGATTTTCTTTTCCTACTATTGATGAGAGGCTACACCCATGCAAAAGAGGAAGAGGAAGAAGTAGTTGGGGCAAGAGGACCAAGAGAAAGAGAACTCATGGCACCCAGGGTGTGTACTGCTGTTGCTTCTAGTTGAGATATGAGTGGGGCACTCGGGACTTTTGGTGCAAAGGAATCGATGGTGCTCAGGAGTTTAGTGCTTTGAAATTCCTTTTCTTTATCCGTAGGAGCTTCTGGAGTGCTTGTAGAAACTAGAACTTCACTCTCCTCACTTTCACTGAGAACAATAATGTTCTCTAGTCCTGAAGGCAATTCTGAATGCTTCCTTAGGGGATCTTCCTCCACAGGCTCCTTCTTAACTTCTTTGACTTTCTTCTGATACACTTGGGTGGATGAGGAAGGAGTGGAAGATGTAGGACCTTTAGTTGATGAGGTAGGAGGGGTCTGTACAGGTACTCCCGAATCAGGTGACAATGCCTCCTTTCTTGGTGTTGAGGTGTCTTTGGAGGAGGACTCACCTGAGTGCCTTCTGAGTTCACGAACTCTCCTGTCAAACCAGATTTTGGTTCTTACCAAGACGGGAGCTAGGATTTCTGCCAGATCATCCTTCTCCTTTTTGAACCAATCCAAATCCTCCAAGGGAGTGTGTTTGACCACGTTGTCATATTCATATGAGTATAGGTCAGAATTATCATCCTGGAGCCCTTCAGGAACTTGGTACAGGTTAAGCTCTTGAATTAATTGAAGAGAAAACCTATCATAATGTCTCCTCCTTGCCTCAAAATCATCAGCACAGTCAGCCCAATATTCCTCTATGTCTTCCCTATGATGATAATTGATTTTGATGTTCTGCTCAATAAATTTCTTTAAGTCAAAACAAGTTCTTGGCCTAAAGAAATGGACAGTGATGGGAGCCAGGGCTCTTTCTATGTTTTGAGCATCTAGAGCAGTCTTGCAGGTGTAGTTTCCCAAAGTGATGGGGAAGTGCAAACCAGTAATTTTCTTATCCTGCAGGTTTTGTCCAACTTATCCAAATTACCTGCATATCTCTATCAAGGCCATTTCATCATTGCAAACATAGGAAGCTTGAGAGGAGTGCTCTCATAGCCTGCAAGCCTTATATAGGAGAATTTTCTAAACTAGATGAAGTAGGCACCGTAGTGCGATATTAGGTTCATAGCTTCATCAGAAAATATCCTTGCCGTGTCACTCTCCAGAAGCCTGACAATGTACATGGTGAAAGCATCATTCACCCTCCTGAAGTTGCGATTGCTAGTGTCCAAGGTGAATTGAGGGCAGTAGGCATATACAGGGTCACTCTTATGAGCATCAATGTATGTGAATCCAAACCATTGCCTCGATGTTGCTAGAGTATACATCAAGTATGAAGTCATGTAAAATTTATTTGTTTGTTGTACATTGACAGCTTACTCTGCTAGGTTCATACTGATGATCTCTACCTAGTTGATATTCTGAGTTCCTTCGCACACCATATTGATAAGTGGGCACATCCAGAAATGGAACTCATTGGTAGAGGGTAAGCCCATGACCCGAGCTAGTAGGATTATAAAATCTGATAGCTCCTCATTGAAATCGGCACAAAAGAACCTTGGATAGATGAGACGCCCCCTTTTTAGGGTTTTTAAGCCAGGACTTTGCCACCCGCGCCTTGTATTTCTCACTGTCCTGATCAAAAAGGGCCTGTGCCTGGTTCTGAGAGATTACTATAGAATTTTCCATCTCAGGAATCCTTAGGGCAGTGCCAATGGTAGTAGCGTCAAGCTTGGCAATGAGTTCCCCATGCACATTCATTAGCTCACTCGAGTCGATTGAAATGAGCACCGTAGGAGAGTACTGTATCTACACATTGTACTGAGATTGGGAAACCACCAGCGAATGCCAAGCCACTATCATGAATCATTTGTGCCATAGAGAGGGGTTTGAGTCTGTCATTCGTGCCTGTAAATCCCCAAAGTCAAGGTGGCGAACTTCATTGTCCCGATATCGGGCATGCATTCGAGTGGTGAGATTTGTTCCTGACCTTGGAATTTAATCTTCATGTTGATAGTAATTTGAAAAGCAATATCATGCGGGGAATGGATACGTGCGTAGAAATTTTGATCGCAAGGATATGAGCAATAGATAGAAAGAAAGAAGTGCTCAAAAATGCATAGGGGTAGTTCATTATATAGCCATTTAGGAGAGAGAAAGATAATAAATGTACATTAAATACACATCTACCAACTTGAAAAGAAAGATATTTGGGAAGAGCAGAAAAATTAGCCCGGATGACCTTTGGTTCATTTGGGACACGCAGGACGCGAAAGTGTGATTCGGCCGATGCGGGAAAAGTATGCACAAATGCTTTTGGGACATGAGGGACGAAAGTACGCGGAGTACGTGATTCGGCTGAATCGGATGAAAAGGGAACATTGAGCCTGGTGAACTTGTGTTACTTGGGAAAAAAAGTTCTGACGGGCCCGAAAGAAACGGACTTCGGTAAAGCAGCCGATCGGTGAATAGAGAGCCCGAATGAACTTGGGACATCTAGGACAAAAATGTCCGGCAGACCCGTAAATCACACAAAATGACCCAAAAACATAGATTCTTTCCAATTTTTTGACTTTTCACATTACCAGACAACAAAAAGGCATTTAACTTAAAAAATTTCAATTTTGAACTTCTCGAAAGTAGGGAAATTTTGAGTGGACAACAGCTGGCTCCTTCTGGGGATGACTTGGCATAAGTTCAAAAGAATGAGACAAGGCAAGAATTCAGAAAAACTAGGGGAAGTAGACCAGTACCTTATCCATTGGGCCACGGAGTCAAAAGAAAACCAATACAGAAGACAACACCCCAAACAAACAACACACAAAAACAAGGGAAGGAAAGGAGAACACACACTATACAGAATATACAAAGGACTTCCTAATCACCTATGACTTAAACAATTTCAGGTACTACCCACTATAAGGAAGTGGGAGAGAAGAACCATCCATATAATCAAGGTAAAAAGAATTCTTACCAGCAAAGTGCCTGATCTTGAAAGGTCCGAGCCAAAGGGAATCAAACTTGCCATGGCTACCACGAGGTTCATGCCTTTTATCCCACAACAAAACAATGTCTCCAACTTTGAAATCCCTGAACCTAGCCTTTTTATCAAACAAGACCTTTACTTTCTGTTGGTGAGCAGATATTCTATCAGCAACTTTCAATCTGTCCTCATTCAATTTGTAAAGGTACATGATCCTTTTATCCAAAGAATCATTGAAACTGGTGTCTTCAATGGCCTTCATTAAATGCAGGGCTGGTAGCTCCACTGTTACTGGCAATTGAGCTTCCACTCCATATACTACCTGAAAAGGAGACATCCCAATGGCTCTCTTAGGTGTGATCCTATCTGCCCAAAGAGCATCATAGAGTTTCTTGTGCCAGTTCCTCTGGGACTCATTAACTAATTTCCTTATTATAGCCACCAGATTTTTGTTTGTTGATTCTGCTTGTCCATTCCCCTGAGGATAATAATCTGAGGAGTGAGCCAGGGAGATGCCATATCCATAACAAAAATCCATCATCTCAGTTGAAGAAAAATTTGAAGCATTATCTGTCACTATCTTGTTTGGCACACCAAACCTCACCAAGATGTTCTCTTTGATAAAACTGCATACTACTTCTGAAGTAGTACTCTTTACTGGAATGGCTTCTACCCACTTAGTAAAATAATCTGGCGCTTAATACATGGGTATGACCAGCACTAGAAGAGGGATTAAGTGTTCCAATGAAATCTAAACCCCATTGTTGAAAAGGTTCTTCGATCACAACTGGTTTAAGGGGCAAAGAAGCCAACTTGGGTCTACCCACGAAGGTCTGACAAGCCTCGCATTTATCAATCCACTTTGATGCATCTCTAAACAAGGTAGGCTAGTAATATCCTACACAAAGTATTTTATGAGCAGTGATAGTTGATGAGTAGTGCCCTCCACATGCTTGATTATGAAAAGCAGAAAGTAGCTTCTTCACTGTTCCTTATCCACACATCTTAGAAACCTTCCATCTAATCCACGCTTAAACAAGGCATTTTCCCACAACACATATTGGGCTGATCTTAACTTAACAACTCTCTTCTCTTTGGCAGTCAAATGAGAGGGGCATTCTCCATAGGTGAGAAAGTGTGCGATATCGGCATACCATTCATCAATTGAGCCAAGAAACAGAATGGTAGGAAGATCAACTTTATCCTCTAGTAACTCATGTCTAGCTCCCTCAGCGATGAGTTCACACAGGCCTTTTCCATGGACGAGCTTGGTTGGTCTGATGTCAATGTCATATTCTTGGACCTTGGCCACCCAGTTCCCTCTCTTGGATCCAAACTCTTGTTGTGTGAGAATGGACTTGATGGTTGTATCTAGTACAAATACTGTGGAGTGAGAGTTAAGAATGTAAAAATGAAACTGCTTGACAGCTTTAACCACTGCGAAAGCATGTTTCTCCATTATGGTGTATTTTAACTCATGATTTTTTAGAATGTAGCTCATAAATGCAATTGGGAGTTCGTGATCATTAGAATCTTCTTGAGTCAAAACAACAGCCAGGGTGTTATCCGTGGCGTAGCAATAGATAATAAAATCTTTGCTGAAATCTGGACACGCTAAAACAAGAGTTTTAGCAATAGCCCTTTTAATACCTTCAAAGGCCTCTTTCCCTTCAGGAAACCAACCAAATGTCTGTTTGCCTTTCATCATTTGAGAGATATTCAAATATAGCTCTAGAAAATTAGGGATGAATCTCCTCAGAAAGTTAATCTTACCAAAGAAAGAGTGCAATCCCTTCTTGCTGGTTGGAAGAGGAATTTTCTAAATAGCTTGAACTCGCTCAAGATCAATTTTGATACCATCTTTGGAGACAACATGCCCCAATAATTTCCCTCTCGTGACACAAAAGACAGATTTCTTAGGATTTAAAGAGATCCCATGTTCTCTACATTTCAAAAGAACTATTTCCAGATGCTGAAAATGATCTGCCCTTGTTTTAGAAAATACAGTCAAGTCATCAAGGTATACGACAATACACTTCCCTTTCAAACTTCCAAAGGCCAAGTCCATAGCCCTTTGAAAAGTGGCACCGGCATTAATGAGCCCAAAAGGCATCCTTTTGTAGGAAAAGGTACCCCAAGGGGTAGTGAAGGCCGTTTTGTGTTGATCTGCGGTATTAACTTCTACCTGGTTATATCCTGAGAAGCCATCAAGCATAGACAACATTTCGGATCCTGTTACAGCTTGCAAGACCTGATCCATCATGGGAAAAGGATAGTTGTCCTTTAAAGAAGCTTGATTCAGATTCCTAAAGTCGACACAGATACGAATCTCACCATTTTTCTTTCTAACAGGCACAATATTGGCAATCCATGTTGAATGGTGGATAGGAAAAATGATTTTGGCTTTTAATAACTTTTGTATTTCCTGAAAGATGGTGTCATCTATCTTAGGATTGTATTGCCTCTGTTTCTGTTTGAAAGGCTTAATCCCAGGTTTGAGAGGGATAAAATGTTGCATCTCCTTTGGTTGAAAGGCTTTTAAATCTTCATAGGAATAAGCAAGAACATCTTTATACTTCCTTAAAAGATTAATTACTTTCTTCTTTTCTTCTGGTGTGCAACATTTTCCAATGTTCATGAGTTTAGGGTCAGTAGAACTCCCAATATTAATTTTATCATATTCAGCTGATTGTTGAGGTCTAGTAGAAGCTTTAAACTTCACATACCTATCATGTTTGTCAAACAATTCTTCTAAACTCACCAATCCCTTTGGAATCTTGTTTCCTTTGAGTTTGATACATCCATCTTGATCTGTCTCTTCTTCTTTGACGCTTCTTCATTGAAGGGCACACTTTCACGAGGCAAATTGTCACTTCCTTCAAAGTACAACTATTCAAAATTATCCTTGAGTTCTAAGAAAGAAAGCAGATGTTGATCATCATTGAAAACTTGCCAGTTACTTGCATTATCAGGTACACTGGGCCTATGGATCATCTCAATGGTAAACTTATCTTGAGAGAAGTCAGGATGAGGTATCAGCAATGACCCCGAGACTGCTAGTGAATCAGCCCTGGTATTCTCCTCCCTAGGCACTGCTTTGATGGAGAAGGTGTCAAGAAATTCAATAGAGTCCCAAACCTGATTCCTGTAATGTTTCAACCTTCTATTCTTTACCTGGAAGAGGTTTCTAACTTGCTTGACAATCAGCTCTGCATCTCCATGAGCTAGAAGATTCTTCACACCCTTTTCTTTTGCCACATGAAGCCCGAGAATGAGAGCTTTGTATTCTCATTGTATTATTGGTATTTTCAAATTGCAACTTGAATGAGAAAGGATGAATCCTACCCTCAGGAGATACCAATATTACACCAGCTCCAGAACCAGCTGAAGAACAACTTCCATCAAACTCTAATATCCAAACACCATTAGGATCCTCAGGTGATATTTTGGGGAGTTGGATTTCTTCTGGAGACATAATCATATAGTTTCCATGCCCCATATCCTCATAAAGTATTTGTGCTTTGGGATCATCTGTTTTTTGTACAATATACTCAGACTGCTTCTCAGGCGGCAACTTCTTCATTTGCCCATTAACAGGTATGAGGGCATGTGACCAATCCATTTGAATTTCTTGTAACATTCCCATTTTAAAATACCAGAACAAGGGAATTTTTTTTTTTTTTTGATAACATTCACTGTTATGAATTATAAAATTCAAACACACGTTCAAGTTTTAATAATTGTTCTCTGCCCAAACAACACAGTTTGGATCACACAATTTCTTTTTAAAACGAATGTTCCCTGTTCGCATATTTACAATATGGAACACACATTCAATGCCATTCAATCTTATAACAGATTCTATATGCTGCTGTAAATGACTCGAGGAACTACCGATCTTCCATTTTCATGGCTCGGAGTTTCAACGATCCTTCATTTCATGACTCGGCAACAACCGATCCTTCATGTTCATGACTCGGCAACAACCGATCCTTCATGTTTGTTTATGCATGGTATATTATATATACCTATTCTCATAACCGTTTCCGGTTATTGAAGTGATCCATTTAAGAAGCCTATCTGAATATCTGTTACTGATATTCATCTGACATCCTGCATCTTAAATTAAGTGATAAGGACAACGCAACCAGCAATTGCGATACTTTGGCCAAAGATTTTCACATGCTTTGCATGATCATATTCCTGGATGTTATACACATCAACGGAATACGTCCTTCACTTCACTTCACCTGTTATCTAGAATGGTCTTTCCCGGTTCCTACCACCCTCTTCGTTTAAGGTTAGTTTAACTCCCAATTACGATTAGTAATATAAACGAGTATAGGAAGGCACTCCCGTAACTAAAGATACACAGACATACGATGTCGTTTCCCCACGACCCGTGTGTCTAGTTATCTTTAGTATTCCGAGTCACTCCGTATACCGAGATCATACTCCTATCCCCATCCACAATTACACCTTCACTATGTATTCTTGATGTTTTAATTCGGGAGGGCATTGCAGATATGTTATTTGCTGACAATGTGTCATCATGAAGACCCCGTCTTCATGGAGACACCTTCTTTAAGCCGCGTATACCAATGTCCCGCAGAATTCTCCCATCGAGAATACACATCCTGCTTAAGTGATTGGGATACGATTTAATAATTAAAATCAACTTTCAGCATCCACGTTGATCCCTTGATCCTTGTTTCCGTTACAGTTGTATATAGCCAAGAGGGACTAAATCCATCCATTAGCTTACTATGCATCTTCTCCTTCGTATCGAAGGGCTACATTTCCCTACTTGGTTCACTTCTTAATCATTAGATTAAGCAGTCCGTACCGACGGACGTGATAAGTTTAACCTATTAAACTTAGCCAAGATTTTCCAACTGCAACAAGATTCAGAATTCTAACTTATTAGACGTCGCTTAAACGAGGCCTAATTCCCAAGAAATGTATTCATTTGTTCTCCTTAACGTTATATAGTTAAGGTCCATTAGTTATGGATATATTTATCCTATATCCTTTATTCTGAATTTATCAAACGGGATCATTAATGGAGTTCGAAAGCGAAGTTCGATTACTCCGAAGTTGATTGATATTCCTTAGCTCCTAAGCTAATCCTGAATACCTTCCGATTATGGAATCATATTCTTCTTAATCCTTTTTAATGTCAATTAAAAATTCATCTTTACCCAAGTATGAATTAATTGCATTTTTCAACTTAAAAGTTGCATTTAGGTAAGAATAGATATCAGTTTCCATTTAACATCCATCCAAGGACAATTAAACAAATCCAATCAAGAAATAACATTGTATTTCCAATTTAGACAACAATTCAAACTGATATAAACATTAAAATATCACACATGTAATTGTATTCAATATTTCATGTCATAATCCGTACAATTGCCGATCCAACCAGATGGGCATGGTTTACATAAAACATCAATACAACTCATAGATAGAAGAATATATTTTCTTCTTTTCACAATTCCTCGAAGAGGAATAAAAGCAACAATTACAATTCATCTTTCACTAATCAAGAAGCATCAGAAAACAGCCATGTCTTCATTCTAATCAAATTCCATCTGCAAAATGATTTACACGGGTCAGTTCAATGAACTGAGCATATTAAGCACTTATCCTTAAAATAAGGTGCTTCAACTAACTGTCTCAATAAAAGAACCCTGCTTTTATGAAACGACAGTTAAACATCAATCACGAAATAGGCACAAAAGAAAGATCAGCATAACAACTGAACTATCAAAATATTATCACAATCAGCAATAAGACTGTTGTCCTGTTTCCACATAATCATTACAAGTATCAATTCACAATATTTGTGCAATTAGGAATACAAGCGACTTACTTGCATATATAACATACAGTTATCCCTTCCATGCCTTTCATTAATAACAAATCCAAAGGATGAAACTAACTAAAATATAAATTCATTACTTTCCTTTCAGTTCATGAATCATATTAAATTCAAAGAAATCAAGTGACAAACAAGAAAGCGAACAAAGAATGCTTATAGTTGCTCCCATCTAAGCACTATAAAATTCATTATTCACGAATTCCAGATTTCCAACTGAATCAATGAAGAAAAGATCATTTTTCCAAGTCATTCATTCATATCTCTATTTCTTTCCACATGACTATCCTAACAGTGGAATCCAAACGAAAGACAATTCTAGATAACAGTTCAGAGTGAAACTTACAAAATCCACTCGGAATTCACTTACCGGCAGTAAGAATAATTTCATTTAATTTTAGTTCATACGAATACCCAAAACAGGTTAGTAAGACATCGTATTCATCATAGAACAAGCAATATCAAGATGCATACTATGTATTTGCTGAACTAGAAGATTCCATACTTCCTTCACTGTATAGTTACCCAAACAAACAGTTATACATCATGCAGTCAATAAATCACATAAATTCATAATCCTATGAACGTATCCCATTCAAAATAACATATTATTCATTGTTGTTACCTACAGCAAGTCCAATGTTCTCATGACTATGAATTTCACCAAGTGAGAACAGCAGGCAGAAGAAGGATTCCCTTCCAAAAATGATTCTACCCAATCCATTTTCCATTTTCATAATAGTATGCACAACTCCAGAATGCAAAATCGGATGTCATTACCTTTAGCAAAATAAACCGTACAGGGTGGCAATACATGAACCTAGTACAGTCAAGACAACTCCCAAAGCATGACAAAATTTCATTGCATGTATTCCTTGCCCAGCAATTCAAAGCTAATTCGAATCCACCAAAACAGTCCAATCTCAAAAGACCGATCAGCATTGATCAACATAACTAATCATCATACCTTCTTAACAAGATCACCTTTATTCATTATAAATTCAGAAGGAAAGCTATTTCTTTTCCAACTCTCATGAACACTCATATAAAAGTCTAATGCCCATTCCTTTTAAAATACAAGATGCCATTTCCTCATAATTCGAAACAGTAGAAGGAAGAGGAAGGTCTTATTTCCTTTAAAGAAAGCTTCAGTAGAGAAATGACCTCAAGCCGTTCTTACAACCAATACAATCATATCGCAAGTTCAGATGACAACAAAACAATAGTACAGCAATAGAATAACCCATACTGCCTGTACAGTTTCACATTCCATTCCACAAGAATAACCATTAAAATTTTCATATAATATCCATAACCAGCACCACATGGAGGTAATTCCATTCAAGAAGAGCAAGACAGTTAAACACAACGAATGGGAAACGATTTTCCTATCATTTCCAAAAGAAAAGACAGTAAGGGTCGACGAACCCAATTCATAGCAACACGACTCATATAACGTATAATAGTCTCAAGATATATATGACGATTTCCCCATTATTGTTAACAAACCAACACATCCTGAAGTGTTTCCAACCAATTAAAATGCAAGGCGATTAATCACAACAAGAAAAAAACGACTTTACCCCATTATTTCCAAAAAAACAAAACAAGTATGAAGGAAATCCAAATCCTAGCAACATAACATGACTGTATTTCCACTTCCTTTTACATGCAAGGACAATTCCAAATACAACAGCAAGAAAACAATTACACAATAAGGAAATGATTTCGCAGCCTGTTCCAATTTCAAACAACACGAACAATGAAAGAGAATATCCATTTCAAACCACCATACTGTCAACAACCAATACAGTAGTTCAATTTCCACTCGATTCGTGCAAAAACACATCAAGGCCGAGCAACCAGAAGCAATTCTTTTTATCATTTTCCAAAGAAAAGAAAGCAAGAACCAACAAAATCCAAGTCAAATCGACTCGACAGCAATCACACAATCCAAACCCAAGAGCAGGGTTGTTTTAATGAGACACTTAAACAAAGCAAGAGTTTTTAAAGAGAAGGGCTTAACATGCCTGAAATCTCTTTTCCAGAACTCGAAGAAGGATTTGTTTGCCGCGTTTTTCCTTCCACAGCGACAGCACAAACTTCCCAGAACTCCTTTCTTCTTCAGGCTTAACAACAGCCTCCAAATCTCCAAGAAAATGTCAAATGCCAAGAGCTGGTTCGACTGAACCGCACTGAAAAACCAAATGCAGAGCAACTTTGCCAAAACCAAACCGAAACAATGAAAAATCAAATTCCCTCATACACTTTCCAAGGCGAACTGGTCGCGGGGACCGAAAACAATTAATGCAATTAAGGCTCTGCCCTTTTTCCTTACTTTCCACGCCACCGCCACTTGGGTTGGCGAACTCAATTTTCAAATTTACAAGCAAAAATCAAATTTGGCTCTATCTCCAAATAGATGCCTCTATTTCCTACCTGCCCCGCCAAAACTGGTGTTGTCCACGTATGGACTATTTATTAAATGCCAATGAATGCCCTTTCCATCCTTATCCTTTCCTTCCAAGGGTCTGCGCGCCCTTTTTAGATTAGGATTAGTTTAGGTTGCATATAGTATTCAACCTAGGTCTTAGTTTAGCCTTAGGTTTTATTTTCCTCTTTTTTTTTTTGAATTTAAAAATCCACTTAGGATAGTAGGGTAGGATGCATGTTAGGACTTAGTATTAGTTTAGGGTTTAATTCATACTAACCACTAACACTAACAACTTCCATCCAGCCTCCCTACTAACATTCATGTTAATGCAGAGCAGGACGTTCCGTCCTTTGGATCGCGGACAAGGCTACCCGTGTCCAGGTGGTTCTTGCCTCACGAGGTCCCAAGTTCGACAGTACAGGGTTCAAGAATCGAACCCCTGTCGTTGGCATCTATGTGCCAGCTGCCCAAAACTGCAATCAGGCACTGCACGCTCATAACAATCTCGGTTCGGTTCAAGTGTGAATTGACACAGAAATCACAAGAGGACCTCAGCATACTTGGATCAATGGAATTGATTCAAGGTATGTTGTCAATCAGCAACAAGAGTTTAGCAAGTATACAACAATTTGTTGTCACATCAGAAAACACACAAATACGATAATCACTGTTCTATACAATAATTCACAGCATGTAGGAATATGAGTTAGCAACACATTCTCTTAAGATCAAAACATATCTTAACATGTTTGCCTTCATTTCAGCAGCTATAATAGTATGTAAAACATTTACCAAGTTAACATACAAAATCAGAGTGTTACATTTCTCCACCCACATCCTTACGAAGTTCCTACCTAACAAAGATCCCATATGAAGGAGGAATGTCTGCTACTAGGATAGTAGCTAAAACCTTCTTCTCAGGAAAAGTAGCAAAAGCTACCTGTGCATCTTTAATTCTTCCAACCAGGGGCACTTCCTTACTCTCCATAGAATAACAAGACCCGTAAGTGCGTGTGAGAGTTAGGCCTAAGGCATGGGCTACTTTGGCAGGCATTACATTGTCTGATGCCCCTGAGTCTATGATGCAATTACTGAGTCTATGGCCGGCTATAAGGAGTGTCACATAGAATGGTTTGATCTTGTCATTGGGTGAGGTGACAGTGGCTACCAGATTGGGTTGTGGTACAGAAGATGGAGTGGGTAAAAGGCCTTTAGAGGTAGTTTTAGAATGGGAATTGACAAAGTGGATCATTTTAGCAAAAGCCTTGGGATGGGTTTGATAATATTCAACCTCTGAGATTTGAACCTTGGTCTTTTTTAGGTGATCAATGATATCGAAAGACCCAGAAGTGGATGGACTACCATCACTTGGGACGTTAGGCTTATCGGTTTTAGGGGAAAAATAAGTAACTTTAGTAGCAGAATTGACAGGACTCACCTTTGGTGTGGATGAAATGGGGATAGGAGATCCTCTTTTTGTAATTACAGGGATAGTTATCGGCTGCTCCTTAGATCTTTTGGTGGGCTGCATCACTTTCTCCCTCTGATTTGTCTAGCTCCCGAGTCATGACAGCGTATGATTCGCTATTCATGTCTGCTACTACTTCATCATAATCGTCTCCTTCATCAACGCCTTCAGTAGTGAAGAAATTAACTCGAGATCCCTCAAGTTCGTCTGTTCCATCATCAACCTCTTCAACAAATTCTTCACAATCTTCATGAACCTCTTCATCCTCTGGTTCTTCAACTTCATAGGTTGCATTGACAGGGACTTTAATAGGAGGTCCTTCAAGCGCTAGCCTTGTTTGAGAAGCAGGAAATGATTTCTGGGCTGAAAATTCCTCCTTGGAACGTCTGCATAAGGGGCATGCTGGGCCAATTGTTTCTTAATGGCGATGAGATCATTTGCAAGTTTCTGCACTAATGGATCAGTATTGGGCCTAGGAGTGGAAGAGGAGGAAGAAGATTTGGATCTAGAAGGGTCTCTTCTCAACTTTCCTGACATGATTAAATCATCTTCGACACTAACAACAAGAGTTTGATCCTCAGCCAATGTTGCAAGATTAGCTCTTCTCAATGCATAACTAACTTCAGGCAATTGGGCATTCAGGAAGAAGCATTTTTGGATTTGATCTACAAGTTGAGTGTCTGGTGGGATTTTGTTAATCAACTTGTTGAATCGAGCCACAAATTCTCTCATGGGCTCTTGTGATTCCTTCTTTATTTGAGAAATTTGGGCCAGCAAAGCATGCACGTCTTCTGCTGGCTTGAAACAATTCTCAAATTTTGCTCTCATTGTGTTCCAGCTAGTGATAGCTCCGGCCGGAAGGTGATAGAACCAATCAGCAGCATTATCTTGTAAAGTCTCCACAAAAAGTCTTACGGAGACATCTTCATGTTCAACCCTAGAACTCCACATGCAACTATGAAGGCCGCGATGTGTTCATCAGGATGTACCTTGCCATCACCCTTGAACTTGGGAAATTTCTTCCGATTACCTCTGGGTAACTCATGCAAAGGCTGAGGAAGGGCAAGAGGCCCAACATGATGGCCCCAAGGCAATGGTACCACCATTCTTGGAAAAATGGCTTGAAGGGGAACTAAAACACCAGCAAGAATCAGAGCTCAGAGATTAGGACTGATTTGCTCTGAAGGAATACCACCCGTAGGGGTTCTATCTTTGACAGGAGGAGTGCTTGTTGAATGAGCTTCTCTATTTCTTCTTGCGGAAGGGAAAGGAAAACCTGCTATTCCAAAAGCTGAAACTGAGAATCTTCAATACCAAGGGCCCTTCTCCCTCGAGTAAAATGTGGAGTCACCAGATCAAGAATGATCGATAAATGATTATGGAACTGAAAATGAATCCCTAGTAGAGTCGCAAAAACTATTGGTCGTCAAAAGAGGAAACTAATGAGAGCAATAGTCAAGGGACAAGAAGTCCCTCCTCTTTGATGGGAGAGGTTCCCTTATTTAAAGCAAGACTTATTTACAAATGTACAGTGCATAACTTTGATGTGGAACTTAGATATCATGAAAGCATTTCCTAAATAGATCATCAATTACAAAAGTACAGAGGAATGAAGATGTGGAAATGAGCAGAAAGGCACCATTTAGAATTATAGATGACAGAATAATTCCTTATGCATGCAAGAATACAACGAATTGGAATAAGATCATTTGTACTATATTAATAAGATGAAATTTGAAAAGACACACAGTTCTATGAATAACATCTACAAGAATACAAAGCTTCTCAGCATAATGCAGACAAATGATCTAACAATATTTAATGGATAGCTTGCGAATAAAAAGAATCAGATGGACAAAGAATGAAAATCCTTCTGTATTGATTGCTTTATGATTTCTTTACACTTTCAAAAATAAGCCAAGTTCCTCCTCCCAAAATGGCGAGGAGAGGCCACTATATAGTTTACAAAACAGTTACCTTTGGTAACTACTTCTTTTAACTAATGCTTAGTTAAAGGGCATTAATCGCAATACCCCAACTAATTACAATAAATCCGAGACAAAGAAAGGAAGAAATGAGAAGAATCAGGAGAAGAAGATAGGCGTTCATGTTTCAGAGGGGCCCACTGATTTTAGGATCCGCTGTCTGAATCTTTTCAACACCTCTGCTATGTCTCTTCCTCGTGGGACCGATGTGTTGGCAGTGGACTGGGTCCAAAATCCGAGGCACTTCTCCATCTCTTTGTTGAATTCGACGTGTGTATGATGATCTTTATTTGCTTCTTCAATAGCAGATTGGAGAGAGCATATCTCCTTCATCTTTTCCTTAGAAATGGAATCCTCCTTGAACAAATTATCTTTGACAAAAGCTCTGAATTGAGCTTTGATTTCTTACAAGGAGAGGGGTGCACCAGAGGCCTCATCATGGAGGTGGCAATGTATGTCCTTGAAAGCAGATATTACCAAAGTCTTGAAGGCCTCACCCTTCTGCCAGCTATTTTCAGTTCTCCCAAAGCTTCTTCTAGCACCTTGATTTTCCATTCCACGCTGTATACCCATGATTTTGACAAGTTATCTTTTGCATCGTCGAAGACTTTTCTTGCCATTAAAATATTCTCATCAGTCTATCCCATGAGGCGAAGGTCTACTATACAACTGCTCCAGAGTTTGAGCTCTTTATCTATATTTCCAATAGTGGAGGAGAGCTTTTGTTGCAGATTATTCACCTTCTCATTGAGTTTGAAGGCTTCACCAATGAAATTCAATCCTGCAATGAGCATGTCATCCACCATGGCCTCCATATCCCTTCCATAGATATAATACATGTGTATATCTTTGATACTCGCACTTCATCTTTGTTGAGAATCACGGGTGGTGGACGAGTAGTTAGTGGGGTATGATCTAAAAATTTATCCTTGGACAATAGTAATTTGATGAAACCTGTAAGAACCTGAGCCTACTCCTCCAACTGCTCTATGGTTTGTTGCCCTTTCTCTACCCTCCCAATGACTCTGGTGACTATTTCCTGAAGATTGTGGATCTCACCTTCGGGGTGGACTCTCCCATGGGGATCCTTGAGAGCTCAAGGTCAGATGCTTGCAAATCATGCTCTGGCTTGTCTACTTTGGGCTTGGCTATCTCCAGGAATTGTTGGCCCTGAGCATCAGATACTATTCTGGAGGTAGTCTTGGCCTTCTTGGCGGGAGTAGGAGGAGTAGTGCCTAATAAGGCCGCCACAACATCAAAATTGGGTCCTGAGATTCGGAGGAAGATTTTCTTTTCCTACTATCGACGAGAGGCTGCACCCATGCAAAAGAGGAGGAGGAAGAAGCAGGTGGGGCAAGAGGACCAAGAGATAGAGAACTCATGGCACCCAGGGTGTGCACTGCTATTGCTTCTAGTTGAGATATGAGTGGGGCACTCAGGACTTCTGGTGCGGAGGAGTCGATGGTGCTCGGGAGTTCAGTGCTTTGAACTTCCTTTTCTTTATCCGTAGGAGCTTCTGGAGCACTTGTAGAAACTGGCACTTCACTCTCCTCGCTTTCACTGAGAACAATAATGTTCTCTGGTCTTGAAGGAAATTCTGAATGCTTCCTTAGGGGATCTTCCTCCATAGGCTCCTTCTTAACTTCTTTGACTTTCTTCTGATACACTTGGGTGGATGAGGAAGGAGTGGAAGATGCAGGACCTTTAGTTGATTAGGTAGGAGAGGTCTCTAGAAGTACTACCAAATCAGTGACAATGCCTCCTTTCTTGGTGTTGAGGTATCTTTGGAGGAGCACTCACCTGAGTGCCTTCTGAGTTCACGAACTCTCCTGTCAAACCAGATTTTGGTTCTTACCAAGACGGAGCTAGGATTTCTGCCAGATCATCCTTCTCCTTTTTGAACCAATCCAAATCCTCCAAGGGAGTGTGTTTGACCACGTTGTCATATTCATATGAGTACAGGTCGGAATTATCATCCTGGAGCCCTTCAGGAACTTGGTACAGGTTAAGCTCTTGAATTAATTGAAGAGAAAACCTACCATAATGTCTCCTCCTTGCCTCAAAATCATCAGCACAATCAGCCCAATAGTCCTCTGTGTCTGCCCTATGATGATAATTGATTTTGATGTTCTGCTCAATAAATTTCTTTAAGTCAAAACAAGTTCTTGGCCTGAAGAAATGGACAGTGATGGGAGCCAGGGCTCTTTCTATGTTTTGAGCATCTAGAGCTATCTTGTAGGTGTAGTTTCCCAAAGTGATGGGGAATAGAAAACTAGTAATTTTCTTATCCTTGCAGGTTCTGTGCAACTTGTCCAACTACCTGCATATTTCTATCAAGGCCATTTTATCATTGCAGAACATAGGAAGCTTGAGAGGAGTGCTCTCATAGCCTGCAAGCCTTATATAGGAGAATTTTCTAAACTAGATGAAGTAGGCACCGTAGTGTGATATTAGGTTCATAGCTTCATCAGAAAATATCCTCGCCGTGTCACTCTCCAGAAGCCTGACAATGTACATGGTGAAAGCATCATTCACCCTCTTGAAGTTGCGATTGCTAGTGTCCAAGGTGAATTGAGGGTAGTAGGCATATACAGGGTCACTCTTATGAGCATCAATGTATGTGAATCCAAACCATTGCCTTGATGCTGCTAGAGTATACATCAAGTATGAAGTCATGTAAAATTTCTTTGTTTGTTGTACATTGGACAGTTGCTCTGCTAGGTTCATACTGATGATCTCTACCCAATTGATATTCTGAGTTCCTTCACACACCATATTGATAAGTGGGCACATCCAGAAATGGAACTCATTGGTAGAGGGTAAGCCCATGAATAAGATAGTAGGATTATAAAATATGATAGCTCCTCATTGAAATCGGCATGGAACAGAACCTTGGATAGACGAGACACCCCCTTTTTAGGGTTTTTAAGCCAGGTCTTCGCCACCCACGCCTTGTATTTCTCACTGTCCTAATCGAAAAGGGCTCTGTGCACAGGTTCTGATAGATTACTATAGAATTTTCCATCTCAGGAATCCTTAGGGAAATGCCAATGGCGGTAGCGTCAAGCTTGCAATGAGTTTCCCATGCACATTCGTTAGCTCACTCGAGTCGGGATTGAAATGAGCACCGCAGAGAGTCTTTTATATCTGCACATTGTACTAAGATTGGGAAACCACCGGTGAATGCCAAGCCACTATCATGAATCATTTGTGCCATAGGAGAAGGGTTTGAGTCTGTCATTCTTGCCTAGAAATCCCCAAAGTCAAGGTGGCGAACTTCACTGTCCCCAATATCGGGAGCAGATTCGAGCGGTGAGATTTTCTCCTGACCTTGGAATTTAATCTTCATGTTGATAGTAATTTGAAAAGCAAGGTTGCAGTCTAGACTTGGGATGAAATTGCAGGGGGAATGGATACGCACGCAGAAATTTTGATCGCAAGGGTATGAGCAATAGATAGCAAGAAAGTAGTGCACCAAAATGCATAAGGGGCAGTTCATTATATAGCCGTTTCGAGAGAGAAAGACAATAAATGTGCATTAAATACACATCTACCAACTTGAAAAGAAAGATATTTGGGAAGAGCGGGAAAAATTAGCCCGGATGACCTTTGGTTCATTTGGGACATGTGGGACATGAAAGCATGATTCGGCCGATGCGGGTGATGCGGGAAAAGTATGCACAAATGCTTTTGGGACATGAGGGACGAAAGTACGCAGAGTACGTGTTTCAGCCGAATCGGATGAAAAGGGAACATTGAGCCTAGGTGAACTTGTGTTACTTGGGACAAAAAGTTTCGACAGGCCCAAAAGAAACGGACTTCGGGTAAAGCGGCCGATCGGCAAACAGAGAGCCCGAATGAACTTGGGACATCTGGGACAAAAATGTCTGACAGACCCGTAAATCACACAAAATGACCCAAAAACGTAGATTCTTTCAAAATTTTTGACTTTTCACATTACCAGACAACAAAAGGTGTTTAACTTAAAATTTTTCAATTTTGAACTTCTCAAAAGCAGGAAATCTTGAGTGGACAACAATTGTAGAAAACATCGTTGAAGAAGCGCGTTTAGGAGGAAAGATCAATTTTGGGGCTGTTCTATTGTCTCTGATATTCATGGAGATCGGGGTGCCAGATGGACCAAAGGAGAAGGTTTGGGAGTATCCTATGGAGAACAAGTCACTGCAGAACGATTCAGAAAGTAGTTGTGTGAAGGATTGATGACCGAATAAGTCAAGCAGAGGGCTAAGAAGTGGTATGATAGGCTCCGTGTGGCGTTTGAGGAAGAGTGACACATACCAAAGGATTTACCATTGATGGTGGGTAAGGCAGTTCAGTTTTCCATATACCAACATTTCTACATCACACAATTTGTGATGAAGGACGAGGCTTGGAGCCCATGGTGCAAACTACCGTATGCCTTCATAGCAAGGTATTTTCAGGCATCGGTTCATAGGTTCTCAGATGCGCACCGACTAACATTCAATGCAGATAAGGTAGACTGTGACTACCACACACTGAGGAAGAAGTATGTATACCTAGGATGTAATGCATATATTGAAAGGATCATTTCAGATGTGTTAAGCATAAATCCAATTTGGTTGTTTTGGAGCAAGACCGGTGTACCTCCAACTAAATCCCAAGCTAAAAAAACAAGTATGTGAAAACGAGTTTGCACTCCTAGGGCCGCCAAAGGGTAAGTATACCATGGAGAACATTCTAGTGCCTAAGCCCACAGAGACAATTGAAGTAGAGGATGAGGAGGATGAGCGCAAGGATAGTGGTGGTTTAGAACATAGAGGCGAAGAAATCCTATGAATAAGGATGAAGTCGAGCGTGAAACTACACCATCTCAACCACAAGAGGGGGATGATGAGGAATGGATGCACTCCAAGGAGAGCGTCAATTCATGAGAGTGATCCGGACAAGAAGGACCCAAGGTGCTACCCCGCAAATGGTGCGCATATCACCCTAACTCTCTCCACAGAAGGAGAAAACCAAGAAC
The DNA here is from genome assembly GCA_018340775.1 of Taxus wallichiana var. yunnanensis. Classification (NCBI taxonomy): domain Eukaryota; kingdom Viridiplantae; phylum Streptophyta; class Pinopsida; order Cupressales; family Taxaceae; genus Taxus; species Taxus wallichiana. The sequence goes on along the minus strand of CM031240.1, from coordinate 790,356,290 downwards.
ATGATAAGGAAATTAAAATTGAATGAGGAAGTGAAAGAGTCAGAGGAAAGTACACCTAATTCTCCTACACCTCCAAAGAATGTAGAAGAACAAAAAGATGAAGAAATGAAGGATGGAGAAGAGGAAGAAAAAGGAATAGATGAGACAACAACCGAGACTGCTCAGGACATAGAAACACAAGTCCCAAATCTGGAAGCTCAAGTTCCTAAGTAGCCTAGGTCAAGAAGAACAAGTGGGGAACACATTCCACCAGCCATGGGTTACGCTGAGGACACAGGTAAAATTATCCGTGCTGTTTATAGAGCACACTTATAGGAAAGGACGTATATGGTGAGAATTAATGGATGAAGATATGGCAACAATGTGCACAAGGAAGCAATTATCATGGTCAATGCACACACACATGGATGAACCAGATTTTGATGTGTGTGAGGAGTCATGCATATCGAGGAGGTTGAAAAAGAAACCTCGGCTAGACACATAAAAGTCAAGCCTCTCATATGTCAAATGAACAAGTGAGCAATGATCATTGGTAAAATTCTCAACAAAGGTTGCACGAAAAAAATATGGACAAAGCTTTTGCAATTAGGGTGCTAAGGGAAGAGATCGAAAATAAGAATGAGGAGATAGCATGCCTAACACAGAAAGAGACTTAGCACAAAGAACTCGTATTTATCAAAGATCGCAGAGAAATTGGTGGAAATGTCATAAAGGCTAGGCCACACTTAGAGCCAAAGGTACCAAAGAAGGTTCCTTTGGCAACACACTATGTAAGTACATTGGTGGACTTAGTGCTTGAAGATGAACCTCTACACATGCTAGCACCAAAGGATCGAACACAAGATGCGAGCAAGAAATTTTTTTAGTGATGCGGAATATTACATCATATGAGGGACTGCTGCAAGCACTGCGGGAAGAACTAACAAAGGTAGACCAAGCCTTGAACATCTCCAGACAACTCCGAGGTTCTCATCAACATAAAACACCTTAGAGGAGAACAATGAGGTCCAGAAAGTGATGAAGGATGACACCTTAGGCCGTGCAGAAAGATTAACAATGGTTAAACAGAAGCATGAGGCCCTGGTAGCAGCCCAAGAACCACACAAAAATTGGCTAGAGGAGCTTGGGAAAATCATTGTGTAGAAGATGGATTTGCTAGAGGGAAGGATGACTGCAATTTCCAGCATTGTGTTGGTCTTGCAGAATGAGAAAGGAGAGATTGTGCAGGATGAAATGGATTCCATTGTTGTGGACATTCCAAAAAAAGTAGAGGAAGCACTCGTTGAGTGGTAGACCTTGGAGGCTGAGATAAAGGAGGAATATCCTGAATTAATTTTTTAGGTTGTAGAAGAAGAAACTGCAGGTTAAAAACATTCTTTCATTCATCCAAATTTTTTCTATTCTTCTATTCATATTCTTTGGTTTGTTTTGGAGACAACCATTATCGGGGCGGTAATGCAACTAGTGTGGGGTAATGTTGATCAGTCAGACCCTAGCACTTAGTAAAGAAAATATAGAAGGTTCGCACGAGAGAGCGGAGGACATTCAAAGGAACATAATTATAGGAAAGGATCGCACGCGAGGAACAAAAACATGTTCGAGACTTAGCTATTTTCACAACAAGGATCTATTTTTAGAGATAGCGTGTGGAGCACTCAAACTAACAAGAGACTTGCGCATCATGTATTGGCTAGTTTTTGAGGATTAGCTATGAAGCACTTTGCATGGACACAAGCAGGAAATAGATCTACTTCCATTAGTTAACTACTAGTAGTCTATTGTTAAGCCAAGTGATCACATGTGTGTGTTTTTTTGTAACGGTGTGTGGCTAGTAATTGTATGTGACCTATTTTAGGAATAGATAAGCGGTGAATGGAAAGTACCCACCCTTATAAGTATGTAGTAAAATGTATAGAGAGATAGATATGCATACATGGGGATATAGTGAGATTATGTTTGCTAAATCATTACACGTATACTACTATTATTGTAATGAAGCTTCAGATACTTATTGCATTTAATATAATATTATAATGAAGGATATTGGCTGAATCTAAGTGTTAGTTCTCTGTGTATCCGAATCTAAGTGTTAATTTTTTTCTCCCTTAGATATAGATTTGGTATGCTCTATAGAATGATGTGTTAGTAATGGAACCGCATGTGTTAATTCTTCATCATTCTAACATCCTACAATAACAACCCCGAAGAGAGACACTGGTACCTTTGCGTGATTCGAGTGAGCTCTCGGTCTAGGTTGAGTGATGTTCTAGTGCGTCTCGATCACCGATAAAACTAATCCAGTTATGATGACACTAGTGGAATAATCCAACCAAAAGGTAACAAAATCCCAAAGGTTTTAGTTTCCTTAGTGGAGAATTTCAACAAGCATGATCACTACGTGAAGAAGAAAAAGAACATTGTGATAGTTCTTCCTCGGGAATGCAATTAGTAATTCTTGGTACCACAGAGGAAGAAATTATGTGCCACCATAGGAAGGCTAGAGAAAGGAAATTCAAGATAAGAGACAAGGTAGTCTTGTGAGACAAGAGACATGAATCGAAGGGCATACCCAAAAAATCTGATTCACTCTAGAAAGGGCCCTTTGTTATCAAAAGAGCTAGCTAAATGGATACTTTCTTCCTTGCCTACCGAGATGGAATTGAGTTACCACTTCCTTTCAACATGCAAATCTGAGGTCGTGAAATTGAGATACGAGGGTAAAACCTGTTTGTATATAAATAAAACTTTTTTTGTTTTATTTTATTTTATGTTTTTTTTGTTTTTTTTTTTTGTCCCGACTCAACCCAATACACAAGACATGAAACCAGAGATTTTGGGATTTCATCTTCACTCCTTTCATTTTGAAAGAGGTAAATATGGCCGCAAATGGAGACAACTTGTGTCCTCGAGATTTCACCACAAATTTGTGACTACCCCTTTTAAAAAAATCGTTCTTTTCAAACTCAAAGTAGCGAGTGGTTTTGTGTTTATTTTTCTTGAAGTTGTTTGAATTATTATAGGGTATCCCCAAATATTCATAAAATCCAAATTCTCCAAGTACCCACATGCCAAAGCTCACTCGATTCCTTCCTTCACAGACCTTGTCGGAAAGCATTTTGTTTATTAAATAAATAAAGTTCTTTTAAAAATAGATTGAGCTAAAATTGGAAGATTTAGGTTATAGAAAGCACTTCACCCTATCATTATTACCACAACATTCACTGGAGGGAATAATTTTTACTGATTAGCTAATTGAGAAAATTTTCGAGCAATTGCCGTAGCTTCTTTCATGTTTTGTTTTTATTTCTTTTTTCTATGTTTTGGCTTTTTTCTCCAAAGAATTCCTCCTGTAGCCTATCCTTTCTTTTTGCTAGACCTTTCTCGGACCTAGGGTTTTGAAAATCTATCCAAGATTTTTAATTACTAATATGTCTAAAGGTGATCGGAGCTTAGGATTCTTTGAAGATCGATTGCAATAAGTTTCTTGGTCCAAAAAGGTGAAAAAATTAATTTTATGAAAATAAGAAAAATATTACCATCAATGCATAGAGCTAGAGAAAATATGCACTTTTAGAGAAAATGACACCTAAAACAAAGCCATGGAATGAAATTTATGGCACATGCAAGTTTTGGTCATTACATTTTCCCGCACCCTTTCCAAAAATGGAAAATTTAATTCTCTACTTGTGTTTTCTTCACCAAAAATTTAAAAAAGGAAAGAAATGCGGTCTTCATTCAAGTCGCAATTTTTAAATATGCCTTCCACATCCAATTTCCATGCTTCCTTAAGTGACGAATTTTCACGCAATTTTAAAGGAAGAAGTCATAATGCAAGTCGTACTTTTGGAAAAGATCTATATTTCATGTAAGTCACACTCTTTGGGAATCATTTAAGCTGCCAATGTGAATTTTAGAGGTGGCGGTAGGTGAGAATTTCTTTTCACGCCTAGTGAGTTACTTTTTCCTATTATGAATTAAAAATCACTTAAAGTACCAATGGGATTTTGGAGCTTCCTAGCAAGTTGACTTTTCCCATCAAAGAAATTTATTCAACCATGAAATTCACACTTTTTGGCGGGAAGGATTTAAGCTATGAGTGGGAATTTTTAGCATGTGTAGCAGAATTTATTTCCCTTTAGCAATGTGAAAATTCCCATTATGAAAGTTAAGTCACTTAAGTGAAAGGTGGGAATTTCTTGCCTGCCTAGCAGGTGAAAATTCCCATTATGAAAGTCAAGTCACTTAAGTGAAAGGCAGGAATTTCTTGCCTACCTTGCAGGGTGAAAATTCCCATTGCTTTGACTTCCTATTTTTAACAATTCCTCTTGCCAAAAAGTGTGACCCATTCTGGCATAGCTAAATGCCTAAAAGCTAACTTTTATTAATTGTCTGGGAAGCATCCAATTTTGGCGCCTAGGGTTGGAGAAGCTTTATTTTTATTATTCAAAGCATCTGCATGTTGATGTGAGTGCATAAGTGAATAAAATAATATTTTTAGCTTGTTTGGCATGCAAGCAAAGTCTAAAAATAGAGGGCAACATGATTTATAATCAGATCTTGGTGAAGAAATTAGATATTCATGCTATGAGCTTCATGTGTGTCTAAATTATTTGCAGGAATACTTCATTTATGCCCATATTGGTGAAGAAAGCAGAAGTCAATGTCTGATACATTGAATATATCTTTAGAATCAGAGGAAGAAATAGATCCAAATCTCATAATTGCAAAGGCTTTTGGCAAAAATTTATCCTCTTGTCTCTAATGCAGCACATGTGGAATTCATTGCATGGAAATTTATTTTCGGAGCTTGTGCATGTGCTCCCAATCTTCCAAATGAAGCCTTCATTGAATTTACTTTTCATGTATCGAGAAGAATTGTAAAAGCTTCAAGGATAAGAGGGAAGATAGGTTAGAAGCGACACCCGTAAGAAAATCACAATCAACTACTTCCAAATCCAGGTTTAGTGAGAATCGAAGGAAAAAGAGTCAACAACATGCAAAATATGGAAGAAGAACAAGACTGGGAGTGTTGAAAATTTATTCTATTTTCTTTTCCTCTTTCTTCTTCGTTTTCTTATTTTCTTTGAAAAATTAATCAAGTAATCAATTAAATTATAAAACTTAAGTGATTGGTTTAAAAGTCATTACTTGAAGAAGTAAATAACTTGGAAATAGGTGGCGAGATGCAAAATAGAAGGGTCTATTTTTAGTTATAAATCATGCATGTCATGCAAAGATTAATTCCAATAGGAAGATTGCCAGATGTACCCCTTTCTATAGTTTCCGCATGTGAGAATTCATTAAAAAATTACTATTTGTAATTACCCCTACACACTATAAATAGAGGAAGAACCTACGGGTTAAAAAAGGAGAATTTGTAATCAACATTCTTGTGTTCCAGACTTTGAGCTGAAACCCTTGATATCTTTCTGAAAGCTAAGGAATTGAAAGGAGGTAGATTTCCAGAGAAATTTGTGTCAACGGTGCATTTGTTTCTTACTTCTGTGTAGATCTTTGCATAAACTTTGTGTTATCTCAGATCTAGATTTGAAACTTTCATTTTCTTTAAATTTTGTATTGTGAGATTTGTTTGTTTCATCTATGTGCATGAGACCAACTCTGCAAACTATTGGTTGGATTGCACATCTTCTTTGCTTTCTTTCCGAATTCAATTATTTCCCCCTTTGTAAATATTTCTTTGCAGCTGCTTACTTGTTGCAGAATTGCTTAGCTATGGTTCATGAGCTTTACAATTAATGTAAAATCCACAAACTATTGCACAAATCCATAATTGATAAAAATATTACATGGGAGCCTCACCGGTAAATGAGGGAGATTTATCTCATGAATTCCTAGGTTTTCAATTGTGTAGAAAATCTATCGAATGTCTTTTTGTCAACTCCGCTAGGGAACAACAAAAATTAGTAGACCAGAGCTTTCTCTTGTCAGTTCCCTTTTATATTATAAGCTCAACCTGGCAGAATGTCCATTCACGCAGTCTAGCAGAGCTCAAGGAAGGATCGATCATTTTTATAGATTATAGGAGAAATTCAATTTCAATCATCCTCCTCAAGTTAGAAGTCGCAGATCCAGTCTTTCACTAGGAAGAAGAGTGCAAAATCCTCTAGATCTAGATTGTGTCCAGCACAATCTAGTAGTTGGGATTATTCACCAAGTCTATTCTCAAAGAAGATATGCTCCTTTCATGATGTAGAAGTAGCCACTTGCCCTTGCAACACTTGTTCTATGGGGTCTAGCCTTTGGACTTATGAATCTGACTACTCCTATGCATGATCTACCTAAAGGGATGAGAAAGAATTTTCCAAAATTATTTGGAGATGGTAAGTAGAATCTAGATTACCACTTGGCTGCATTTTTTATATCTAGTGGAGTGCTCATCGTAGAACATGAAGATGTTTCTATCTAGCTTTTCATAGAGACTTTACGTGACTTGACTAGAGAATGGTTTAACCAACAAGCTCGTCACACCATAACCAACCTGGCTATAATGCGAGATACATTCCTGAAAAGATTTAAACCAGATGAATATTCTAGTACCTTGATAACTCAACTCACTCATTGGAAGAAGGAGCCACATGAGCACATGCGGGATTTTATTGCTAAATTTCAAATAATACTTTACAAAATTCCAAAGATATGCTTCTTCTCGAATGATGAGAATAAAATGGTATTCTTAATAAATGCTTTACTTCGTGAAGTAAGCTATCAAATGTGAAGAGAACATCTTGTTGACTTGTTAGAATCCCAAAACATGGCAGCTTTAAATTGAAGACGACCTCATCATGGATAGAAAGATGAAGAGAAACATTTCTAGAGATGAAAATTCATCCTCTGCTACTAATTCTAATTCACTATTGCAAAAGTTATCAAATGAGATGTCACATATGAAGGAACAAATGGATCGGGAAACAACACCGCCACTTTGCTTGGAATTTCATCAACAACAAACAAAACTGCATTGCTGGTTCCCAAAGATTAGTAATTAAAGCTATTCCCAGAAACAACGTGGAGATGAATAAAGAAGAATAGGAAGTTAACACTAATCAATTCTTGAATGATGATTTTGTAGGTCCTGCTAGTGACTCCAACATTAATTACCTAAACTATAAATATGAACATGACGATGGGTGAGTGCACCAAGTTGGGGGGCCAAAACGGGGTCTTAAGTGGACGCATTTTTTGAAAAAAAAAAACTTCAACTTGTACTAGCTTTTGAAATAGTTACACTCAAAATTGGAAGATATTGTAGAAATATGAATTGTAGAATTTTGAGTCTAGTTTCTAAGCTACTAAATTTTATCAAAAACGGATAAGTTTAAGTGGGTCAAAAACTAAAATACCAATAGATGCTCCTTTTTTGTTAAAAAAACATAATAGAGTGACTTTCATGCCTCCCACCATTTTTTGATCATCATTTAGTATTTTTGAAAACCCTTCGGTATAAAAGATAGCTAGGAGCATCTAGTTTGGGCTCTATTTTTAAAGATTTTTTTAGTGAATGTTTTTTTATTTATGATTTTTCTAGTACAAAAATTTTATGTTTTGAAAAATAACGGAGCTCCGACTGTGCCCCCTAACTACCTCAAAAAATATAAAAATTAGATTTTTTTTTTTGAATATGTATAGAATTATGCAAAGTTTGGGCTAGTATAATTTTTTAAAAATTTTGATCACCCAAAAAAAAGATACACCATGAAAGATAGACATATTTACACTTCAGAAAATAGCTATAAAAGGCATAGTTAGAAAATAAATAATATGGAAACCTTATATTAGTCAAAAAAATTGAAAAATTATATTTTTAGAAAGAAGAGACTCTGCTCTACATCGTGGTATAATTTTTTTAAAATGGATCGATTGTTTTATTTTGATTTATCATAGAGGAAGTGTCATTTTTACATTTTCTTGTAAAAACTCATTGTTTGTTGTGTTTGTGTAGGTCCATGCCTCGGGCTTGGGGATCCAAACCGGATCCCAATCCTTGAGGCATGTCTTGGGAAAAGAGAAACACAAAACCCGTACGCGTTATGTGTAGTATAAGCATTATGTATGCTTTTGACATGCGTCTATTTACATAAATAAATGTTTAAGTATACAAAATAATAAAATATAAGAAATTAGGGTCACTCTGCACCTTATGGAATTAGTCTCACAGCTCCATGAATCATGGTTTAGTTAATAGTTTTTAAAGTATAATTTGGTCAAGACATTAGGTAATTTTTCGGTATTTTAGCATCCAGCCTAAATCTTTTAACATTTAACTTCTACAATCAAAACCCTAAACCCTAAATATTTAACCATGATCCCTAGACCCTAAAACCTAAACCCTAAACCCTAAACCTTAAACATTCAACCCTTACCCGTGAGCCCTAAACCCTGAGCCTTAAGCCCTAAACCCTAAGCCATAAGCCCTAAACCCTAAACCCTAAACCCTAAACCATGAACCATGAGCCCTAAATGCTAAACCCTAAACCTTGAACCGTAAAAACTAAATCCTAAACCCTAAACCCTGACCCCTAAACCCTAAACCTTAAACACTAAATCCTAAACCCTAAACCCTAAGCCTTGAACCCTACACCCTTATCCCTGAGCCCTAAAATCTAAACCCTAAACCCTAGACCATATACCCTAAGCCCTAAGCCCTAAACCCTAAACCTTAAACCCTAAACCCTAAACCCTAAACCCCGAGCCCTAAACCATAAACCCTAAACCTTAATCCCTAAACATTAAATCCTAAACCCTAAACCCTGAACCTTGAACCATAAACCCTAAAACCTGAACCGTAAACCATAAACCCTTATCCCTAAACACTAAATCCTTAACCCAAAACCCTAAACCCTAAATCCTTAACCTCGATCCATAAACCCTAACCATAAACACTAAACCCTAAACCCTAAACCTAAAACCTAAATCCTAAACCATAACCCTAAACCTTGAACCTTGAACCATGAACCCTAAACCCTAAACCTTAAACCTTGAACCATGAGCCCTAAACCCTAAACCATAAACCCTAAACCCCAAACCTTAAGCCCTTAACCCTTAACCTTGATCCGTAAACCCTAACCATAAACACTAAACCCTAAACCCTAAACCTAAAACCTAAATCCTAAACCATAACCCTAAACCTTGAACCCTGAACCCTAAACCCTAAACCTTAAACCCTAAACCATGAGCCCTAAACCCTAAACCCTAAACCCCAAACCTTAAACCCTAAATCCTTAACCTTGATCCATAAACCCTAACCATAAACACTAAACCCTAAACCCTAAACCTAAAACCTAAATCCTAAACCATAACCCTAAACCTTGAACCTTGAACCCTAAACCCTAAACCTTAAACCCTGAACCATGAGCCCTAAACCCTAAACCCCAAACCATATTTCATCAATATTTCCTAGTCTCATGCCTAGAACCATCATTGAGTCTGCTTATAGAACTACCTTGTTTATGAGAGGTGGGACAAGTAACTAAATGGATATGACATCTACCTTGTGCCTTGTAATGTATATATTACACATCTCTTCCAAACTTGTTTCTCCCCACATATACTTGCACTCTTGAATGTAAATTTATTCACACTCTGAAACAAATTTCACATTTATCATATTTCCATGTATGGTATTATACAAACCAGGATGACCCATTGGAAGCTAGAAAAAATAACCATCATAACAAATAAATTAATCTTAAAGGAAAAAAAGAAACATAGAGAATATATCAATGTAAAGGTCTAGGATTATAATTGAATTTCCTATAGTATCCTCTCCTCCAGAGAAAGATAAAGTTCAAGTGTTCTACTTTGAATGGATAGTAAATTTGAGAACTTCCTAAAGTGTTCAAAATAAGCATAGAAATAGAGGAATGGTTAAAAACACTAAGGGGTTATCAATCACCTAGTAAATCTTTCTTGTTTAGTTCTAAATCGAGTTACGGCCTACGACTTAGTGACCTTCCATTCATTGATAATTCCTTATATGATAAACCCATGGATGTTTTCAAAATCCCATGAACAAAAAGATAGGGGTAGTCATCAATCCTAGTGAAGGGTGTGATGTGATTTCCAAGCAACTTGAAATTCATATAGATTTAGAGGTCATAACACGAATTTACAAATATCTTCATCATATAAATGAAAGCCAAGTAACAATGTCTCCTTGTACATCTAAGGATTGAGGACTACTGGGGTCTTTGGAAGGATTGGACAGTCAAGAATATGACATTTCCCTCCTTCAAAATATCAATAGATGAAAAACATCAAATTTTGATGACTCTCTTTGAATGTTTTGCCTACAAATTCGATGAACCTTGAACTCTGTGACCTAAACCCTTAACCCTCAACCATGAGACCTAAACCCTAAACTATAAACCCTAAAACCTAAAACAAAAATAATAAATCCTAAACCCTAAACACTAAATATTAAACCCTAAAACCTAAACCCATAACCCATAACCCTAAACCCTTGACCCTGGACCCTAAACCTTGAGCCCTAAGCCTTAAACCCTAAATACTAAATCCAACCCCAAGCTCTAACCCCAAACCTTAAACCAAGAAATCAAGCCCAAACCTTAAGCCATAAACCATGAACCATGAACCATGAACCCTAAACCATAATCCCTAAACCATAAACCCTAAACCTTAAGCCTTGAACCCTACACCCTAATCCTTGAGCCCTAAACCCTAAACCTTAAACCCTGAGCCCTAAACCCTAAATCTAGAGCCCTAATCTCTAACCCCTAAACCTTAAACCTGTAACTAACCCCTAAACCTTAAACCCATAACTTTGAACCTCAAACCCTGAGTCATAAACCTTAAACCATGCACCCTAACCCCTAAACCCTAAACCCTGAGCCCTAAATTGTAAACCCTAAACCTTAAGGCCTAAATGTTAAATCCTAAAGGTCCTTAAATCCTAAATCCTAAACCCTAAAAACTAAATCATAAACCCTAAACCTTGACCCCTAAACCCTAAAATCTAAACCCCAAGCACTAAACCCTAAGCCCTAAACCCTAAGCCCTAAACACTAAACCCTAAACCCTAAACTCTGCAACCTAAACCCTTAACCCTAAAACCTAAACCCTAAACCTTGAGCCTTAAACCCTAAAACCTGAACCCTTTACCCTAAACCCTGAACCCTGACCTTTAAACCTTAAACCCTAACTCCTAAACCCTAAACCGTAAACCCTAAATCCTCAACCCTAAACCTTAAACCCTGAGCCCTGAACCCTCAACTCTCAACCCTAAACACTCAACCCCGATACCTAAACCCTAAACCCCGAACCCTTTGTTATAAACCTCAACCCCGACCTTTAAATCTTAAACCCTAACTCATAAACCATGAACCGTAAACCCTAAATCCTCAACCCTAAACCTTAAATCCTAACTCCTAAACCCTAAACCATAAACCCTAAATCCTTAACCCTAAACCTTAAACCTTGAGCCCTAAACCCTAAACCCTATACCATAAACCCTAATCCCTAAACCCTAAACTCTAAGTCCTAAATCCTAAAACCTAAACCATAAACCCTAAAACCTAAACCCTAACCCCTAAACCCTAAACCTTGAGCCCTAAACCCTAAGCCCTAACCCTAGGCCCTAAGCCATAAGCCCTAATCCAAAACCCTAAACCTTGAACCCTCAAACATAAACCCTTAACCCTAAACCATGAACCCTCAACTCTCAACCCTAAACCCTCAACTCTAATCCCTAAACCCTGAACCTTAAGCCATAAAACCTAAACTCTCAACCTTGAACCTTGAGCCCTAAACCATAAACCCTCAACCCTTAACCCTTAACCATAAACCCAAAACTCTAAACCCTAAACCATAAACCCTAAACCATGAACCCTAAGCCATGAGCCCTAAACCCTAAACCCTAAAATCTGAACTATGAGCCTTAAACACTAAACCTTAAACCCTAAACTCTAAACCTTGAGTCCTAAACCCTTAGCCCTAAACCCTAAACCCTAAATCATAAACCCTCACCCAAAGGAAAGTCCTAAAATATCATTCAACGTGTTTCAGTGTGTAGGGAATAGTGTTTAAGGTGATCGATCGACTCATTTAGTTTTTATGAGAGATTACTTCCTTTGAAGGCCTAAAAAGGCATTTTGGCCATTTTGTAGTTAATTGAACACCCTTCAGAACAAGCTAAAATGAGCTAGTCATGTCACCGAGTTATCAAGGACCATTATTTGTGAAGTATTAAGGCATCGTTTGTCTCCATAAGAGACATATGAGCAAAATCATGTATGAGAATCATGAATTTTATTCCATGAAAGGATGCTTTTAGAGCTAGGAAAGGTGAGGGGATGATCTTTATATTAAGCGCCATGTTTCTAAGAATGAGCAATCATCCTGAGTTAACTTGAGGCAATTCACTTGGTACTATTCGTAACAATTCATTCAACACCTAGTAGTGTTATCACACCTTAAGGAGGAGGCACATTACAATCACCTCATTTTGGCCATAGGACAGGAATCCCATTCAGGGAACAATCCTCTATCTACAAAGTGAGGATCTCTTTTTAGTAAGAAGTAGACAAACATAATAGAGTTAATTCATGGTCACTAAAGTGAATTATGGACCAAATTTAAAAATTAATACCAATTCAAGAAGTGGTAGGGCCAAAATCCATTTTAGAAGGTCAAAAAACCTAAAAATGACTATATGCTTTCCCAAAACAAAGACCGACTACAATATATATGCCCTAAAAGTTTTAGGTCATTTGCTGAAATCTTGAAAATGAGTAAGTACTGACCAGATTAGATTTTGAAAAACTATCTTCTAGATTATAATTGTTGGAGCTACGAGACCACTTCCATAAGGTGCAGAGTGACCCTAATTTTTTATATTTATATTTATACTTTCTAGATTATAATCATTGAAGCATTACGTATATAAAGTGCTTTCTACCACACCGTATTTTTCACCCTTCTCAATCGACTTCATTCCAATAAATCGAATTCCAAGGAAGACTCTTTCGCTATCATGGTTGCACTATCAATCCAAATAAACCACCATTCATATTTAGATAAGGAAACTATAAAGTGGATATGTTCTACCGCCCTAAATTCCTTGATAGTTGTGAATAAAGTGGAAGACTTTATATGATGGTAAACAAACATCTGCATGTCCTGAACAAGAAAACTTTGACATGTGGTATGTTGAAGGGAGTAGATCACCACCACAACAAACAATCACCGGAAAAATGATCTAGGTTATGATGACAATAGTTGAATAATTCAACCAAAAGGTAACAAAATCCCCAAGGGTTTAGTTTCCTCAAAGGAGACTTTCAACAAGCATGATCAAGACTGAAGAAGAACAAAGAACATGGTTGTAGTTCTTCTTTAGGAATGCACCGATAAGTCTTGGTACCGCAAATGGAATGAAGGATGTGCCACCACAAGATGAATTTGATGAGGAATTTTTATGGTATTTGACAAGAAGGCCAAATAAAGGAAATTCAAGATCAGAGACTGGGTACTCTTGTGGGGCAAGAGACATGAATCAAAGGGCATGAATGAAAAATATGATTCACTTTGGAAAGGGCCCTTCGTGATCAAAAGAGTTGTTGAAATGGATACTTTCTTCCTTGCCTACCATGATGGAATTGAGTTACCATTGCCTTTCAATGGGAAGCATATGAGATTGTTAAGAAATTGAGATAGAGGGTAAAACATGTTTGTATATAAATAAATTTTTTGCTGTTTTATTTTTTTATTTTTTATTTTTGGTCTTGACCCCTAACCTAATAGACAAGACACAAAACAAAATATGCTAGGATCTTATCTTCACTCATTTCATTTTGACAGAGGTAAAGATGTCTGCCGACAGAGTCAACTGGTGTCCCTAAGATTTCACCTTGAAATCTGGGACTACCCCTTTAAAAAAATCATTTTTTTCAAAGTAGCAGTTGTTTTGTGTTTATTTTTCCTGCAGTGTTTTGCATTACTCTAGGGTATCCTCTGAGAGTCATAAAATCCAAATTCACCAAGTACCCACACGTAAAATATCTCTCAATTCCTTCACCAAAACTTGTCCGAAAGCGTTTTATTTATTTATTAAATAAATTTCTTTTAAAAATAGATTGAGCTAAAATTGTAGGATTTAGGTTATATAAAGCACTTCACCCCATCATTATTACCACAGAACATTCACCCGGGGGGAATAATTTTTATAGATTAGCTAATTGGAGAAATTTTTTGAGCAATTGTGCGCTGCTTTCTTTCATTTATTTATTTATTTATTTTTTCTATGTTTTGGTTTGTTATCTCCAACAATTCCATAGCCTATTGATTCTTCCTGCCAATGCTTTCTCATACATAGGGTTTGTTAGAGATATTGTATAGTGTGAACATTAGATATGATGAATATAATATTATCATGGATAATATTATTATAATGTGAATGTAATATTACATATAGTAAATAGTATTTACTATATGGTAATTAGTAAATTAGTAAGTTAGTAAGTTAGATAATAAAACAATGAGATATTGTTTTATTATCAATGTTATTATTAATGGTTGAAACCATTCGGGTAGATTGGTTTCATATGCAACCAAAGATTGTTGAGAAGGTTGCAGGTAAAGACAAAGACATTGTTATGAGAGTTGTTACTATGCAGCTCCTATATAATGGAGTGCATAGCTATGGGCAAATATGTAGAGTTAATAGAATGTGATGTAGAAGATTGGATTGTAATAGAAGTGTGTTGTAATGAATACATATGCAGTATGAATATATGAATTACAATAGATCAATATATTCAGTGTTCAATATATGTCTCTGTGTTATCAACGGTATGTGTGATATACAATAAGTAGGAAGATAGAAAAAAATTAAAGATAAATGTATGCTCCTAAACCGTATTTCGTAACAAGGTTTTGGAAAGCTATCCAATGTTTTTAATTACTGATCTCGTTTAAATGTGATTAGAGCTCGTGATTCTTTCGTAATAATTCAAGAAGTTCCTTGGTCCAAAAAGGTGCAAAAAGGGATTTTCTGAAAATAAGAAAAATATTGCCATCAATGAGTAGAGCTTGAGAAAATATGTACTTTTAGAGAAAATGACACCTAAAACGGAGCCACAGAATGAAAGTTATGGCACATGCAAGTTTTGGCTACTATATCTTCCCAGACCCTTTCCAAAAATGGAAAATTTTATTCTCTGCTTGTGTTTTCTTCACCAAAAATCCTAAAAATGAAAGAAATGAAACCTTTATGCTAGTTACAATTTTTAAAGCTGCCTTCCGCGTCCAATTTCCACACTACCTTAAGTGACAAATTTTCACGCAATTTTAAAGGCAGAAGTCATAATGCAAGTCGCACTTTTGGAAAAGTGCTATCTTTCGTGCAAGTTGCACTTTTTGGGAATCATTTAAGCTTCCAATGAGAATTTTAGAGGTGACAGGTAGGCGAGAATTTCTTGCCTGCCTAACAAGCTACTTTTTCCCGTTATGAAAAAAAAATCACTTAAAGTACTAATGGGATTTTTGGAGTTGCCTAGCAGGTTGAATTTTCCCATAAAATAAGTTTATCACCCATGCAAGTCACACTTTTTGGAAGAAAGGATTTAAGTTACCAGTGTGAATTTTGGCGGTGACAGTGGCGGGAATTTCTTGCCTGCTAAGTAGGGGTGAAAATTCCCATTACGAAAGTCAAGTAACTTAAGTGAAAGGTGAGAATTTCTCGCCTACCTAGCAGAGTGAAAATTCCCATTTCTTTGACTTCCTACTTTTAGTAATTCCTCTTGCCAAAAAGTGTGACCCATTCCGGCATACCGAATGCCTAAAACCCGACTTTTTTAACTAATTGTCGAAAGCATCCAGCTTTGGCACCTATGGTTGGAGATGCTTTTTTTTATTATTCAAAGCATTTGCATGTTGATGTGAGTTACCAAGTTACTAAAATAATAATACTTAACTTTCTTGGCATGCAAGCAAAGTCTAAAAATAGAGGGCAACAGGTTTATAATTAGATGTTGGTGAAACAATTAGATATTCGTCTATGAGCTTCAAGTGTGTCTAAATTATTTGTAGGAATACTTCAATTATGCCCATATCGGTGAAGAAATCGAGTTCAATGTCTAATACATTGAATATATCTTCGAATCGAGAGAAAGAAATAGATCCAGATCTCATAATTGAAAATGCTTCGGAAAAAATTCATCCTCTTGTTTCTAACGAGCCCATGTGGAATTCATTGCATGGTAAATTCCTTTCTAAGCTTGTGCATGTGCTCTAAATCTTCCACTTGAAGCCTTCATTGAATTTACTTTGCATGTACTCGAATAATTGCAAAAGCTTCAAGGATAAGAGGGAAGACAAGTCAAAAGAAGCACATGTAGGCAAATCATAGTCAATCGCTGCTTCCAGATCAGTTTGGTGAGAATCAAAGGAAAAAGAGTCAACCGCATGTAGAATATAGAAGAAGAACAAGACTGGGAGTGTTGTAACTTTCTTCTAATTTCTTTTCCCCTTTCTTCTTATTTCTCTTATTTTCTCCAAAAAGTAATCGAGTAATTAATTAAATTATAAAACTTAAGTGATTGGTTTAAAAGTCGTTACTTGAAGAAGTCAATTACTTGGAAATAGGTGGTAGACATGCAAAATAGAAGGTTCTATTTTCAATTATAAATCATGCATGTCATGCAAAGAGGAATTCCAGGAGGAATATTTCCAGTTGTCCCCTTTTTTATAGCTCCCATGCATGCAGGAATCCATTAAAAATTTCCTATTTGTAACTACCCCATATACACTATAAATAGAGGAAGAACCTACGGGTTAAAAAAAGGATAATTTGTAATCAACATTGTTGTGTTCCAAAATTTGAGCTGAAACCCTTGATATCTTTCTGAAAGCTAAGGAATTGAAAGAAGGAAGATTTCCAAAGAACTTTGTGTCAACAGTGCATTTTTTTACTTTTGTGTAGATCTTTGCATAAACTTTGTGTTATCTTAGGATTAGATTTGAAACTTTCTTTTTCATTAAATTATTTATCGTTAGATCCTTTTTTCATCTATCACGCATGAGACTAACTCGTGAACTATTGGTTGGATTGCGCATCTTTTTGGTTTCTTCTTGATTCAATTATTTCCCCCTTTTGCAAATATTTCTTTAGCGATTCACGTATTTGCTGACTGAATTACCTAGCTATGGCTCATGAGCTTTTCAATTAAAGTAAAACCCACAAACAGTTACATAGATCCATAATTGAAAAAAATCTTACATGGGAGCCTCACCCCAGTAAATGAGGGAGATTTATCTCATGACCGCCTAGGTTTTTGGATGTGCGTGAGACAATCTATCCAACAAGAGATAATTATGTTGAAAGGCATTTTTACAGCTAGAAATTTTCCCCCTCTGACTGTGTCATGTTGTATATGAAAATCTAGAAAGTAGATTTTGTGGACCATATCAACGTCTTCAAAATGAATCTACGTTGTAGATTTTTTCCATTAAATTAGTCCGCCAAATGTCACGAGGTTGAGCAACCCAAAGTGATCGGAGCTGGCCCGTTGATATTTGCCAGGATCACCAGTAAACATTGTTGATGTCTCCTCCTCCTCTGAGCATATCCCTAGGGAATGCGCTGACTGTATTTTTTTTATCATCACCAATTGGGAAGATCAGTAGCATAGCTCTGGTGGATTGCGTTGTTGGAAAGCTTGTTTTGGTGTTTACATGTTGTATCACCGTGAATTTTTCGTTGGAGGTCAAATCCCAATCCCAAGGTAACATGACCAATTCAACTCCCGCTTTGAGGGGAATTCTTAGTAGATGACGAATTGATAGTTGTTATACTAAATATAAACATTTTTCTTTAAATCTCACATAAAACTCCCATCGTGTTTTCTTTAATTTCTCATTGGTTCCTTTTTCTAATTTATAATTTTAATAATAATCTTATTTATTTATTTCTAATGCTTTTATTAACACTGTCTATTATTTTACGTATTTGTAAATCACTTAATGTTGATCACTTTAAAATAATTTAATATTAATTACTTCAAAACAATTCAATGTTAAATACTTAAAATAATTCAACAATTTAATGTAAAGGCGGGGACTAGTGGCATTGCGATTCTCATTAAAGAAGTGTCACCTAGTGGCTTATTCTTGTAGAAGATTTAAAGTTGAAATTAAAAATTTGGCACCTTTGATAGTCATTTGGATGGCTGGAAAAAATCCAATACAATTCATGAAAATCTAAATCTGATCATGCTTTTAACATATATGATATAAGACATTACTAGATATTAAATTATCTCTTTTTTGTTTTCACATCCGTGCATGTGGCTTCTTTAAACATTATTTTACTGTTAGCATTTACATTAGACCTAAACTACATACAAAAACTTATATGTGTCTACAGTGCGTCCTTCATACCGATAATTATGTTAGCCCTACACATCTCCTCTTTTACAACTTCAGTATGTAGCCCACAAACCCAACATCCATAGAACCGATCATAGGTGAGATATATAAATGGGCGTGCATTCTTCCTTCAACTCACATCGATCACATCCCACTAATTCAACCTCATATGTAAGTGTTTCATGATGGCGAAGGGAGCTTATCCTATGGACGAGGTGCCTTTGTAGTTGTTCATGTCACTCTACACATGGATTTCAAAGCCCACTTCTCTCGCAACATTCGACCATTGCTGTAATTCCTAATAAATAATAGGAAAAACGAGAAAGGAAGGTTTCAGACATTCGGATGCGCATATCCGAGGTTTTTTTATTGAAAACTTAAGTAGGTTGTCAAATTTTCTTGAATGGGAAGCAAGAAATTTTGGACCTCTTTTCTAGTGAGACAAGTTATAAATCCCTACCCCTGTTCGTAGATTGAATTCCCTAAGGTGAAAAGGAGCAAAGGGAGAAGTATAAAACTTGTAATAAAATCTATGGAAGCCATCTTGAATAGAGATTAGAGGAGATCCAATGTAATATTTGTAGGCTTGTATTTCGTTAAATATTCTTTCAACATTCTAATACTCGAGAGATTAACAAAGTGACTATCAATAATTACACTTTGAAAACACGACCTAAATCATACAAAATTTATTTTACATGTGATTTTGACCCTAAAAGTGATATTTTTGCACTTTATGTAGTAGTGTGAAATAAGGAAAAGCCCCTCTTTCTCTAATGTTGCATGATGATAATAGGAATCTAGAGCATTGATTACTACCAAAAAATACGAAGAAAAATTCATTAATAATTGCTCATAGAGGTCATTTATGTAATGAATAAAAATCGCATCAAGAAAAAAGTCACATAAATAAATAATATATATGAATCTTCAAAGATGTTGGCTCGAGATTGAGTACAATAATATGATATCCCTATCTATTACAAGAGATATATACTAGAGAGAAAGTTCATAGATTGATGATGATGGAATCAAGATTATTTTATTGTTTACATGCACTCCGATTTTCAGCTTAAATTTGTTTAAGGTGGCTCATAAAATAGAAATGACCGCACTTGGTTATGTTTGCATAACAATTGATTCCTTTATTTTTCATTTGGATGTTTTGATAAAATATTGTAGCTTGACATTTAGATAGGGTCTCCTTGGATTCAAAACCGATATAGCTTGAAATCTAGAAACCTTAAAAAAATAGGCCAAGGTTAAAATGTGTATTTGGTCTTTATAATCCCAAATTCCAAGGCAGTAAGTTGAATCTCTACTATTTTTATGGCATAAATGATTGTAAACTTGGGAATTACTGCAGTTTCAAATTATAGAAACCTCAACGCATTCTCCACATATGAAAATTATTTGTGGGATTGAAGAAGATGGAGATAGTCATGTTATCTTTAGATATGATTACGCACTAATAGTAATATACAAGAACAAGGTTTGCAGCATTTTCATGTGACTTGTTTTAAGTTATGTTTAGAAGATCTAGTGAGGTTTAGATGGAGAAACACATATAATCCTTATACAAGTTCTATTTATCGTCATTGTTTCCTAATTTTAATGAGTTCACCACCGATTGTTTTTACAAAACCAAAAAGTTAGAGGATTGATTTCAAATTCAAAATTGGTAGCTCACCACATACTAGTTTTAAGTAGTTCATTTACAAGGTAATTAGAGCTCACCAAAATTCTTTTATGAAAAGATAAAAGGAAATTTGAATATCGACATATTTTCATTAGATAAGAATTAATGAGCAACATCTCTTCAAACTACTTTACAACTCATGTGTAGTTGCTAGTCATATATATTACAAATGAAGGGACTCCCCCGCCCCCAAATTTGATAGGCGGATGGTTGTTTAAAATCCAATATAAAAGAGCTTATACTTGATCTATCAATGCGTTTATTTTTACTCTTCATTTTTTTACTTTTTAATTTAATTTTAAAATGTATTTTCTAAAGTCAATTGTTGGTACGTCGTTCAATTAGCAAGGGGTAAATCATGGAACCTATTTGTTAGTTATTTTTGCAATCAACACGAGTTTGAATCTGTTAAAGGAGGTTGATGAAATGGGAATGGTCACCCTTGTTATGTTTGTAGAACAACTGATACAATTATTTGTAATTGAGATCTTGTGATAAATTCTTTTACCTAGACATTGCCGTAGGGTCTCCACATAGAGTCAAAACCCATAAAGTCTCATATTCAAAAAAGTTCAAAAAATTAATCCAAAGTCAAAATGTGAACTTTATCTTGGCAATACAAAATTTCACGAAATTAAGTTGAATCTATATTACTTACGCTAGCACACATTGTAATGTTGGGGATAGCTCAAGCCTTTACAAACTTGAAAATTAATGCAAGTTTAAACTTTTAAAAACCGTTAATCTCTTCTCCGCTATTAAAAAATCATTTATAAGAGTGAAGATAATGGAAATAAAGTTATTTTTAGACACATTAATTTCCACACTATTTGTATCATTTTTATTTATTTTGTTTAAAGTTACATTCAGAAGATTTGGTGAGCGTTGGAAAGAGAAACAATACAAATTCAACTTATTTTTAGTGTTCCCAAAGTTTGAGAAATCGACTCACCCCTTCTTTTTGTTCTTTATTTTTTATTTTTGAATTTGATGATATCACAGTAAGAATATACCTGCAAACATAAGCTGTGTGATATCACAGTTCGCACAGATTTTTAAACGGGACAAACAATTTATCTATGAGACTTAAAACCACTTCGATTGAAAACTAGCGAAAGGAAGATTTATTTAGCGGATATAGTTAAACGAAATAAATGCAAATTCATAAGATTTTCGTTTGCAGGTTTAGTTTGACGTTTCAAAATGGACTGCGGGCGGGATACTTTGAATGTTGCGGAATACATTGTGCGGGTCGACTCTGGTTTTCACCTGCACCAGACGCTCAAAGTTGTTTAAAAAATACTTCTTTCCCCACTTCGCGGCCTCATCCACGCCCCCGCCTGAAGTTCTGTTGGAAAAGCTTCCGAGATCGAGGTCCATTATATTCACATACGCAGCTCGGGGATTCTGCGACACGTAAGGCTTCATGTAAGAGAAGAGCTCCCTCAGAAACCCTAAATACTTTTCATCATTTCCTTTGCGATCATCATACCAATTCACAAGATACAGTATGTCGAACAGGTTTCCAGCCCGGTGAGGGAACGGAATGGAATCCAAAGAAATTTCCGCCATTTTTCCGCCGTAAGGATACATCCTCATCGAGGCATTCGGTTGCTGTTGCAGCATTTTGCAGGCTCCGAGGAGGGCCTCTTTCGGGATGGCGTTTCTGACGTAGTCCGACTTCGCATGGAAGAAATATTTATTCGGCTCGTATCTATTTCGCAGGCTCGTTATGTTAGGGCCTCGGCCGGAGAAAATCGCGACGGCTTCTATCCATTTCATTTCCTCGCAGTCCTCGGATTTAATTCCAAGCTCAGGAAACCCTAAAACCATGGTTTTTAGCATTCCCGTTGTCGGGCCGAGGTACACCGCGCTAAATGTGGCGGTGATTGTTTTCTCCGGCGCCGCCAAGGAGGCGAAGAAGTAAAAATCCTCGTCCAGATGCGGCGCCACAGATTGCCACTTGTAGAGCAGGTCGGTCACGTTGGCGAGGCCGCCCCTGGTGACGCTGAACACGGTTACGGCGGGCGGGATTTTGATCAGCTTAATCTTCCATGCGACCACGATTCCCCAGCTCCCTCCGCCGCCCCCGCGCAGTGCCCAGAAAAGATCTTCGCCCATGCTTGTTCTGTTCAGTAGACTCCCTTGGGCATCCACCACCTCAGCGTCGATAACGTTCTCTGCCGCCAGGCCGTATTTTCTGGAGAGGATGCCCTCGCCGGCGCCGCTGATGTGGCCGCCCATGCCGATCGTGGGACACGACCCCGCCGAGAAGCCGTAGCCCCCGGTCGCCTGCGCAATGGTGTAATATAGTTGGCCCACGGTCGCGCCGGCCTCAACCCAAGCCGTGGCGGTTTCCAGGTGGATTCTGATGGCGTCGAGGTTCATAAGGTCTATGATGGCGAAGGGAGCTTCGGCTGTGGAGGAGGCGCCTTCGTAGCTGTGCCCGCCGCTCCGCACGCGGATTTCGAAGCCCGCTTCTCTGCAGCATGTGACCGCTGCCTGCACTTCCTCGTTACTGACAGGAAAAACGAGAAAGTAAGGTTTCGGTACGTTCGGACGCGCGTATATGAGGTTTTGTATTGAAAACTTAAGCAGTCTATCGAATTGTATTGAATGGGGATCTGTGAAATTCTTTACATCATGATACTTATTTTTTTACATCAATACCCCTTGAATTCACACGTGAACTCTTCATAATCCACAAGGAGAGAGAATACATTGTGACGAGACAAGTTATAAACCCGTGCCCCTGTTCAGAGACTGAATTCGCTGAGGTCAAAAGGAGGAGCAGGAGAACCAAAGCACTCGTAATACAAACTGTAGAAGCCATCTTGAATTTAGAAATTGGAGGAGATCCAACGTAATATTAGCAGGCTGGTACATAGTGTCCACAAGGGGATCAATGATATGTCAACATAGTACATCTCAACATAACATCCATTGCTACATAACAAGGTGGTACACACATTTCTTCAAAACATGGTAAAAACATCATGATACATCTTTACTTATTTTTTTTAATTTAACATCAATCTAGTCATACAACACATTGATACACCTACATACCACAATATGTCACAATGCTCCAACACTATGTCATCATCACATTATAATTCTTTTCACCTTAGGTCATTTTACAAATTTTACCATAAAAGGCATAATGTTCACTCGTGTTATAAAGTTTACTTGAATGATCTTGCTCTCAAGTTGGTGACCCCTACGCTATTGTCACGCCTCGATACCAAATGTAACCCATAAATCCACACACACGTTCACCCGTTTACTTTATTTTATAAAGTGACTTGCTTTTGACGCGCAACATCTTGTCGTCACCAAGGATAGAACTAACTGGAACAACTTGATGAACTTTTAATTTAACTTCTAGAAGTATTAAACAATCCCATGTTAGTTTACTTATGACACTTTATTACTAAGTCATATCCACAAGGAGAGCAATACTCCAACATTTTTCATCAATAGTTTTGTGGTTATAAGGTTTTTCAAAAATTTAAATTGTGGAATTCCACACAAAACATAATATTGTAATTCACAAACATAGAATTTATAAACACTAAACTACAAGGAAGTCCCAAAAAAATCCCAATTTTTCAAGTTTGTAACATACATATTGATCACACTACTCATGTGCGTTCACAATATCACAATTACTTGACAATAATCACATCATGCTTATACCACATTACTCTTCCAATATAAATCATCATCATGCAAAACAAAAATATCATCATGTAACACAACCACCATCATGTAACATCACCATACAACACCAATCCGGCCCATAGGTTGATGAGAGCATGAACCTACGCTCACGATACCAAAAAAATCCACACACGAACAACACAAAATACGTAATGGGAAATACAGATAACTTTTTTGTTGACTTGTTATTGCACATAACATGACGCAACATGTCGTCACCAAGGATACAACTAACACTTAAAAACTGTGAACAACTTGATACAAGGATAGCCACAATATCAAGACGAGAAACATTCACACCTATCAAGGACAACTTACTTTTCTTTTTGACAAGACAACATAGAAGTCCAATCACGAACACACTTACATCAACATGCTAGGGCCAACCACAATGAGATATTCTTCTTGAGGGTTATTTATTTTTTATTTTTGTGAAAAATACATCTTGCAATTCTTAGCTTCGTTTTCAAGGAGACTCGTGATATGATTCATACAATTCATCTTACCAAGCTAAATTTATTCTTTTTCAACACGTAGTAATTATCTTTAAATTCTCTCTATTATGACCTTTATTTGCTTAATTCGTTTATCAAGAAAAAGGAGAATTTCAATTCCACAAGGCCATCTGCTCACCACTAACGCTACTAAGATTCGTTCTTGCCCACAAGACAACATGGTTTTAAGTTCAACACACTTAAGAGAAGAGATACAAGGTGCCTTGAAAAGGGTTAGAGGGAGAAGGTCGAGATGAAACATCTTTAGGACCTCATTAGTTATTGCCAGTATTTAATTTAAGCTAGGGCTCTTAACTAGAATTATCAACAACTTTACTTAGGCTTCGCTAAAAGTATAAACAAGGAGTAAAAATTTACTTTCCAAATGGCGGTGAGAAAGATGGTGAGGTCTCCAATTTGTTTTCTCTGGCTTATTAAATCTTATCATCTTCAAACAACTAACAGTTCATTTCACCTTAGGGTCATTTTACAAATTTTACCATAAAAGGAATAATGTTCACTAGAGGAGCTAGGGTTATCATGTTATAAAGTTTACTTGCAATGATAGTCTTGCCCTTGTTTACTTAGAGAATTTCTTGCTCTCAAGTTGGTGACCCCTACGTTACTTTATTTGAATGCAACTTTTAATTTAACTTCCAGAAGTATTAAACAATCCCATGTTAGTTTACTTATGACACTTTATTACTAAGTCATATCAAGGTTTAACTCAAAATTTATTCTCAAGGCAAGGTTGTAGCAACACTCATTTACAAGAACAAAACAAGATTACATCAATTCTTAAAATACTGATACTCCAACAAAGTCACTCAACAACAATAACCAAATTTTCTTATAATTTCAATGATGGTCAAACAATACAAGGTTTCCAAAGTTCAGATGACAAAGTCCACAATACTTTATACTAAGACATTAATCCTCTTTTAAACTTTCCACTGGACGTTAACAAAAGTTGAACAACATAAAAAGGTTTCGAGCAAAGGAACTTCTCAACTGAGGTTGATGACAAAAGTCTACAATTCTATCCCTCATCTACACGTAAAATCCATCTGCAGCAAATTTTCTACAAGAGTCAGTTCACGAGAACTGAGCAAGATAAGGCTACACAAAACCACCATAACTATTATCTAACAATACCACGAAAAGGAAGCACTTTATTACAAGAATTGGTTCAAACCTCTAAACACTATCAACACATCAAGTTATAATAAAGTCTTCATCATGCCAATCAAAGAAGGAGAAGACCTTGTACTTCAGTTAGGAGCAAAAGCAACGAAAGTAACAATCATATGAGAATGGCCCTTGGCCCTATAAGGAGAAAACAAACAATCTAACAAAAATAGAATTCCCATCAAGTAAGTAATTAAATAATAATAATTACAAGATTGAGATTTGATATATATACACCAACCATCTAGAAAATTTATCAAAGGTACCATACGCATAGACTAAAATAATATATTTCTAAAAGAACAAGAGTTGATCGGCCCAAGAAAGGGGAACCACGGGTTTCAAAAATTAACACAAAAAGCCATGTATAATTGAGTTTCAAACCGAAATCAAATAGAGTATACACACAACATAAGTTTCGAAGCGAAGGCAAGGTATACTAGTTTTGACCATTAACTACAAGATTTTCCAATCATCCAAGAAGGGTCAAAGTCTTACAGCTAGTAGAATGCATGCGAGAGAAGAAGGGGGTTCCATTACACAAGAGTATACAATAATGTCATCAACAAATTTTATAACACTAAGGATTTGCAAACCTCCACTACAATACTAATGTTTGGTTAATTTAAAATAAATTACCCATATCCCAAAACAACCATATTTTACGGCAACCCTTGGTAACACAGTCAACCGTCACACAAATAGATACAAACATAATTTCTAAGTGACTTTATCAAAACAAAACCTTCCGCTATGAATTCATAAGATTATCAAATGAAAGCTGAGTTTTTCCCAAAGGTTAATCACATTTAAGGAAATCTCCATCACAAACTATTACGGTAATTACATGCATAAAAACTAACCAATATTAATTAATAGCGTTAACATTACAAGGGAGAAAATAATGCAAGTTAGGAAAGATAGAAGAGCGCCATCAGAAATAATTCTGAGAGGGGGATTAGACCAAACTATTCTAGTGTCAACGAGGTACTGGATTCGCACAATGAAACCTCCAACTTAGTTGATCCGAAAAGCTAGTTATGATTCAAGTTGATAAGGATGGTCAAGATACTTCTTGAGGATGGCCTTAAAAGCCTAGAAACAAGATGAAAGATAGTATAAGAGTCTAAACATGTGAGACGGCAAAACACATTGCACACAAACCTTTTCATTCTACCAGTTTTAATACCAAAACTCTAAGCTAGCTAGCCCACGCATTGCTCACACAATCCTACAACCTTTCTTTCTCGATGCCAAAAGGTTATCAAAGGGACTTGCGAAGGGGCTAACAAAAAATGTCAAAAGACAACTTGGGTGCTAGGGAGGAGCTTCATAGTTATCGTAACTTACTTCCATAATATCGAAAATACTAGTTGATCAACATAATGACTTGCAACTCAATCGCAGAGAAGAATTAATACCTAAACAAATAGATGAATGTCTATCATTCAAGTAAGAGAAACATAACGTTCAGAGGAGAAGGCACACGCATCCTTTCGACCAACATACTGACAATGATAAAAGCAAAAACAAGAAGAAACAAGCCGAAAGGGGAAATCTCCCATCATGACATCCAACTGACAAAGCAATGCAAGGAAAAGTGGTTCGATTTCACAATACTTTTAAATAAAATAACAGTAGAAAGGTGTAGAAATATCTTTCCTTTTTCTCCAGCTTCAACAGTCGTTTCCTCCCACAAAGCACGGTCAGCAAGAAAGAACTATAGGTACTGGAATCTGGGTGCACCTCACTAAGCTTCCACATTCACGATCCGCGAGACCATGCAATCAAGAGGATTTTTGTCAAACAGTTCACGAGCATTGTTTTAATCAAGTGATTCCATGCACTTGTGCTCAACTATTGCTTCCTTGAGCTTTTACTTCTTGTGGGATTTGACAACCAACCCACATACCCTATGCGTGCTACCATAAACACAAGTGATCTACACAAGGCAAGGAGATATTTTCGAGAAGAACCCAAAGTGCTAATTTGCATTTTGTTGTTGGTTCTTGCTAGACCACTGGACAACATCCATAAGCGCATCCCGTAAGAGACGCACAATTTCAATGTCAGGCAATTTTGACTCTTTGTGGCGTTGTTTCACAGTTTCAATCACTTCATCAATATCAGTATTTTCAGTAATCAGAGTCATTAACACAGCTTTCACTTCCTTCAACTTCACATCAAAGATTTTCTTTTCATTGTATTCAACAAGAGCTGCAAGCCCCTCCTTAATGAAATGCTCTGCAAAAGCCTCAGTAGTACGCTTCTGCACTGGAAACAACTCGAGGAACCACTTTGCCTCTCTCACAAAAATTTGCGTTGCAACAATCTTGGGCAAACCTGGTGCAGTGTGGCAGAGGAATACTTTTACTTTCCCGTTCACTCAGCACAAGTTCTGAATCTGACAAATATCCTGCTACCTTCATCTCCCAAGACATTTTCTCCAACATTGCATAGATCTCCCATGCCTGTGGGTGTGATCTGATCACCTAGGACCGGCTCTCAAAACCACTTCCCTTCATATTGCTTAAAATCCCCATCAACCATAGAAAAGTGTAATTCTTTCCCATTTTCCAAATGGGTAAGTTCTTGTAGGTCCAATACAACTTGAGCTTCGATATGCCAATACATGTTGCGTTGCATTCCTCTCTGCCTCACTCGTATTCTCCCTTGTTTATTACCTTGTATTATCTCACTCAAAACCAGGTTTGGAATGAACTCCGCCAGTCTTTCATAGTCAGTGAGCACCTCCCACACACTCTGTTCATCCGCCTCTATCACCACCTCTGCGCTCACCCGCCTCTCTCTCCAAGATATAACCTCCACTTTACACTTCACTTTGCCACCTTCCTCTTCCTTTTCATTCTTCTTCTCTCAACTGAACTGGAACTAGTGATTTATTTCCTTTATGATTCTTCTTGTTCGAAACAACATTGGAGTGAAGGAGCGGCACCTGAAATGGTAAATGCCAGAGCCAGAGCCCCTGCGGAGACGTGCAGGTGGGGAAGCAGATTTGTGTGCAAAGTGCAAGCACATCAGTGTCGCACAACAACAAGAACAACTACTATAACCAGATAGCATACTAGTGCGCGTACCAGGAAGACTGATACCAACATATAGTAGCTTCATTATTATTGAATCTCTTACGCCTTGATTCTATAGAGGGAGCAACGCTAATTATCATACCAAATCTTTTGGGAGCATAGAATGCAGAATGAGGAGTTGCAAGAGAGGGTAAAAGAATAAAAGGGCAGGTAGGCTTTAGGCTGAGACACTCTCGTCCATGAGTTACATCATAAAACAGGTAAGAAAACAATAGAGAATCTCAGCAATAATCTTCTCCAGATCTCCTGGTAACTCTCTCACTGTCACAGTCGATTTTGATAACCATATCATGAAGGAGAATCCCGAATTTAGGATGCGAATGATCGATGAGATAATGTATGACACCATAGTTGGATGCCCCGCTTGTTAGAGGTGCTCAAAAAGGCTTCTACATTCTCGCAACGTGCCTCCGCCCCCATCCTTAAGCTCCATCTACACTCCAGCCATGCCGAGGATCCCAAAGACTGAACACACCCCGCAAAGACCCAATGCAAGTGGAGCAGTAACACGCCAAAACTATCCCCACTCCAAGCTCCATCTTCACCCACGCACACAAGAAGGAAGGAAAACCGCAGCAAAAGGCAAGAAAGAACAATCACTGTGCAAAAGGACCAAAACAACACTCCAAACACGTTTTCCCTCCATCAATGCCTGCAGCTCAAGAAAGATCGCACCTCCCAACCATACGCATTGAAGAAGGAGATCAAATGAGATCAAGGTGAAGAAAATCGGGACTCCACCGACTCCCGTCTCCCTCACGCAAGGACAGAAAAACGCTGTGGTCAAAAGTCTAGCAGGTCGGGTGGTTGGGAGGAGGCCAAGGTGGCAGAAACGGGATTCGATGCCCAACGTGGCATTACAATAAGAGACATGTTCTGTCATATATTTGCAGTGGAGCTTGTGTGCAATTGTTATCTTCTACGTGCAAATTGGAGAAGGGTCGTGTGTGGCTCAATTAGCATGCATGTTTGTAATAATCTTCACTATATTAGAGATTCAAACAAAATACATTTAATGTATTGTTTCAAGCTATGTAAGGATATAAAAGCGTGTATTAGAAGAATCTAAGTGCATTACATTCTCCTCCCCTTAAGAAAGCATCGTCCTCGATGCAACATAACACAGAGAACAAGAAATGGTAGGCAACAAGGAACTGATAAGGGCGAAGGCAAGAGTACTAATTTTAAGATTTCAGACGCAAAAACACGGCCGTGGGGTGGCCTTGGGAATATTTGGTAGAAATTTTAACTTTCAATGTTCTGTGAAGATTGGCAGTTCTTTCTTGTTCATCATTTCATTAGTCTCTTTCCATTATCCTTATTTCTAGTTTTAGTTTCTTTTTTAAAAAAATATCATCATTGAAGAGTTTTGATTTATTCCTTATTGTGGGTGCCCAACATGAACTAGCTAACACAACACCCTATCAGGTTCACAAGACCCTACAGATTCACAAGCACACAAGTATATTCTTCATGACTGTATCACACCACAAAAGGTTACTCAAATACGGAATAGAATAGGCACACCACATAACATAGTACTCGTCACACATCAATGACTGACATACCAAATACTTAAACAAAAGAGTACTACAATCCACTAGACATTTCCTCAATTTGCATCGATGAAACAAATTCACATAACACCAAACAAATGCTACAGGTACATAGTGTCCACAAGGGGATCAATGATATGTCCCCAACATCACAACACATATCCATCTGACATGAGTAACACATACATCAAAAGACCACTACCAAAACATCACAATAACTCAACATATATCCCAAACATCAACCATACACACAAATATCATATGCCTCCCTCAAACTCTTATGCCTCCCTCAAGTCTCTTATGCCTCCCTCAAACTCTTATGCCTCCCTCAAGTCTCTTATGCCTCCCTCAAACTCTTATGCCTCCCTCAAGTCTCTTATGCCTCCCTCAAACTCTTATGCCTCCTCAAGTCTCTTATGCCTCCTCAAACTCAAGGGAGGCCGGTTGACCCTATGGTCCAAGACACATAGAGTTCGAACACTCCTAACCCAAGTGACATAATAACGCGTGGTTCAACAACCCGCTAGTTATCTGTACTCCTTGGGGCGTACCCCTATACAACAAAGCGGGTCCATAGGTCCAACCATTCCATGGTGCATCCCATGACCCTATTCCACACATCACGACAATAGAACCAGCACAACAATCCAATCAAAGTGCCAAGTGGCAAAGTACAAGCCTTGGGCAAGGCGGTAAAAATTCCAAATTTAAAAGAAGACCCCAAATCAAGCAAAATAAATGGCCAAATAGCCATAGTTAGTATCAAAATCCCCATGTTAGTGCCACAAACCAAGGAAATGCCCAAAATTGTAAAGCATGGCAATCAAGAAAAGTTGCTGGTCCTTACAAAATAAAGTAAAAAGCTCAATTTACGAATAAAATCAACTTATAATAATGTCACATTACGATAACTGTGTGGCCTTATCTAGCCACCAAGGGGTACTCAATGAGTTGCTAGCACTCGAACATCGAGCCTCAGCTCAAAAATAAAACATCAATAGTACAATTTCATCACCTCTGTCTGAATCATCCCGCCACCACTTCTACAAGGCTAAACATAGTCATAGATACACTTAGGTTGTACATAAAACAACCACATAGAGAGAGAGAGAGAAGAGGACATGTTATCTACTAAACCTAAGTTTGGCTCTATTTATTGACCCATCAACCGTACACCATTCCTCACTCTAACATACACTTCTACCGATTCCCTTTAGGGTCGGTTAGCGTAAGGTTCACAACATAACATACAACAACATCACTACATAATGGTGGCACACTAACTACAATAACGTGGTACATATACAAGGTAGATCACAATCATACATTCACTGAGTGTAACACATCACTTTACCACATTCTGCACCCAAAGTGCAATCACCATACGATAGGGTTCATACACTCACCGTATGACCCAAAATCACAACATGAAGCATTACATATTTGCACAATCATACATACGATGAACATAGTACATCTCAACATAACATCCATTGCTACATAACAAGGTGGTACACACATTTCTTCAAAACATGGTAAAAACATCATGATACAACTCATTTCTTTTAACATCAATCTAGTCATACAACACATTGATACACCTACATACCACAATATGCCACAATGCTCCAACACTATGTCATCCACATTATAATTCTTTTCACACATCACAAACAATAATTCACACGTGAACTCTTCATAGAATCCACAAGAAGGAGAGAGAATACTCCCATCCCCAACATATCAACATGATCACAAACATGCACAAGGTGACATACACATCACGTGCGTTCACAATATCACAATTACGACAATAATCACATCACGCTTAAAGCACATTACTCTTCCAATATAAATCATCATCATGCAACATCATCATCATCATGCAGTATCATCATCATGACACACCACCACCATCATGTAACATCACCATACAACACCAATCCGGCCCATAGGTTCGAGAGCATGAACCTACGCTCTGATACCAAATGTAACGACCCAAAAAAATCCACACACGAACAACACAGTGAAATACAGGATAACTTTTTTTTTTTTGACTTGCTTGACACATAACATGACGCAACATGTCGTCACCAAGGATACAACTAACACTGTGAACAACTTGATACAAGGATGGCCACAAGATCAGCACGGAAACGTTCACACCTATCAAGGACAACTTACTTTTCTTTTTGACAAGACAACATAGAAGTCCAATCACAGAACACACTTACAGTTAGGGCCAACCACAATGAGATATTCTTGAGGGTTATTTATTTTAAAAATACATCTTGCAATTCTTAGCTTCGTTTTCAAGGAGACTCAGGATATGATTCATACAATTCATCTTACCAAGTTAAATTTATTCTTTTTACACAGAGTAATTATCTTTAAATCTTCTCTATTATGACCTTTATTTGCTTAATTCGCTTTATCAAGAAAAAGGAGAATTTCAATTCCACAAGGCCATCTGCACCACTAACGCTACTAAGATTCGTTCTTGCCCACAAGACAACATGGTTTTAAGTTCAACACACTTAAGAGAAGAGATACAAGGTGCCTTGGAAAAGGGTTAGAGGGAGAAGGTCGAGATGAAACATCTTTAGGACCTCATTAGTTATTGCACAGTTTAATTTAAGCTAGGCTCTTAACCAGAATTATCAACAACTTTACTTAGGCTTCGCTAAAAGTATTAACAAGGAGTAAAAATTTACTTTCCAAATGGCGGTGAGAAAGATGGTGAGGTCTCCAATTTGTTTTCTCCTACTTATTAAATCTTATCATCTTCAAACAACTAACAGTTCATTTCACCTTAGGGTCATTTTACAAATTTCACCATAAAAGGAATAATGTTCACTAGAGGAGCTAGGGTTATCATGTTATAAAGTTTACTTGCAATGATAGTCTTGCCCTTGATTACTTAAAGAATTTCTTGCTCTCAAGTTGGTGACCCCTACGTTACTTTATTTGAATACAACTTTTAATTTAACTTCCAGAAGTATTAAACAATCCCATGTTAGTTTACTTATGACACTTTATTACTAAGTCATATCAAGGTTTAACTCAAAATTTATTCTCAAGGCAAGGTTGTAGCAACACTCATTTACAAGAACAAAACAAGATTACATCAATTCTTAAAATACTGATACTCCAACAAAGTCACTCAACAACAATAACCAAATTTTCTTATAATTTCAATGATGGTCAAACAATACAAGGTTTCCAAAGTTCAGATGACAAAGTCCACAATACTTTATACTAAGACATTAATCCTCTTTTAAACTTTCCACTGGACGTTAACAATAGTTGAACAACATAAAAAGGTTTCGAGCAAAGGAACTTCTCAACTGAGGTTGATGACAAAAGTCTACAATTCTATCCCTCATCTACACGCAAAATCCATCTACAAAAATTTTCTACAAGAGTCAGTTCACGAGAACTGAGCAAGATAAGGCTACACAAAACCACCATAACTATTATCTAACAATACCACGAAAAGGAAGCACTTTATTACAAGAATTGGTTCAAACCTCTAAACACTATCAACACATCAAGTTATAATAAAGTCTTCATCATGCCAATCAAAGAAGGAGAAGACCTTGTACTTCAGTTAGGAGCAAAAACAACGAAAGTAACAATCATATGAGAATGGCCCTTGCCCTATAAGGAGAAATAAACAATCTAGCAAAAACAAGAATCCCATCAAGTAAGTAATTAAACAATAATTACAAGATTGAGATTTGATATATATACCAACCATCTAGAAAATTTATCAAAGGTACCAAACGCATAGACTAAAATAATATATTTCTAAAAGAACAAGAGTTGATCGGCCCAAGAAAGGGGAACCACGGGTTTCAGAAATTAACACAAAAAGCCATGTATAATTGAGTTTCAAACCGGAAATCAATTAGAGTATACACACAACATAAGTTTCGAAGCGAAGGCAAGTATACTAGTTTTGACCATTAACTACAAGATTTTCCAATCATCCAAGAAGGGTCAAAGTCTTACAGGCTAGTAGCAAACACGCGAGAGAAGAAGGGGGTTCCATCACACAAGAGTATACAATAATGTCATCAACAAATTTTATAACACTAAAGATTTGCAAACCTCCACTACAATACTAATGTTTGGTTAATTTAAAATAAATTACCCATATCCCAAAACAACCATATTTTACGAAACCCTTGGTAACACAGTCAACCGTCACACAAATAGATACAAACATAATTTCTAAGTGACATTATCAAAACAAAACCTTCCGCTATGAATTCATAAGATTATCAAATGAAAGCTGAGTTTTTCCCGAAGATTAATCACATTTAAGGAAATTTCCATCACAAACTATTACGGTAATTACGTGCATAAAAACCGACCAATATTAATTAATAGCGTTAACATTACAAGGGAGAAAATAATGCAAGTTAGGAAAATAGAAGAGCGCCATCAACAATAATTCTGAGAGGGGGATTAGACCAAACTATTCTAGTGTCAACGAGGTACTGGATTCGCACAATGAAACCTCCAGCTTAGTTGATCCGAAAAGCTAGTTATGATTCAAGTTGATAAGGATGGTCAAGATACTTCTTGAGGATGGCCTTAAAAGCCTAGAAACAAGATGAAAGATAGTATAAGAGTCTAAACACGCGAGATGGCAAAACACATTACACACAAACCTTTTCATTCTACCAGTTTTAATACCAAAACTCTAAGCTGGCTAGCCCACGCATTGCTCACACAATCCTACAACCTTTCTTTCTCGATGCCAAAAGGTTATCAAAGGGACTTGCGAAGGGGCTAACAAAAATGTCAAAAGACAACTTGGGTGCTAGGGAGGAGCTTCATAGTTATCGTAACTTACTTCCATAATATCAAAAATACTAGTTGATCAACATAATGACTTGCAACTCAATCGCAGAGAAGAATTAATACCTAAACAAACAGACGAATGTCTATCATTCGAGTAAGAGAAACATAACGTTCAGAGGAGAAGGCACACGCATCCTTTCGACCAACATACTGACAACGATAAAAGCAAAAACAAGAAGAAACAAGCAAAAGGGAAATCTCCCATCATGACATCCAACTGACAAAGCAATGCAAGGAAAAGTGGTTCGATTTCACAATAATTTTAAATAAAATAATAGTAGAAAGGTGTAGAAATATCTTTCCTGTTTCTCCAGCTTCAACAGTCTTCAGACTCCACACTCTTCAAAGCATAAGAACTTTGTAGAAACTGAATCCGGTGCACCAGTTCTAAGCGGTCCACATTCACGATCCGCGAGACCATGCAATTGAAGAGGATTTTTGTCAAACAGTTCACGAGCATTGTTGTAATCGAAGTGATTCCATGCACTTGTGCTCAACTATTGCTTTCCTTGAGCTTTTACTTCTTGTGGGATTTGACAACCAACCCACATACCCTATGCGTGCTACCACAAACACAAGTGATCTACACAAGGCTGGAGGAGATATTTTCAGAGAAGAACCTGTCGCAGTGCCAAATTTGCATTTTGTTGTTGGTTCTTGCTAGACCACTGGACAACATCCATAAGCGCATCCCGTAAGAGACGCACAATTTCAATGTCAGGTAATTTTGACTCTTTGTGGCATTGTTTCACAGTTTCAATCACTTCATCAATATCAGTATTTTCAGTAATCAGAGTCATTAACACAGCTTTCACTTCCTTCAACTTCACATCAAAGATTTTCTTTTCATTGTATTCAACAAGAGCTGCAAGCCCCTCCTTAATGAAATGCTCTGCAAAAGCCTCAGTAGTACGCTTCTGCACTGGAAATAACTCAAGTAACCACTTTGCCTCTCTCACAAAAATTTGCATTGCAAATTTTCTTGGGAAAACTTTTGCAAATTTTTTCGCAGAGAATACTTTTACTTTCCCGTTCACTCAAAGCACATGTTCTGAATCTGACAAATATCCTGCTACCTTCATCTCCCAAGACATTTTCTCCAACATTGCATAGATCTCCCGTGCCTGTGGGTGTGATCTGTCACCTAGGACCAGCTCTCAAAACCACTTCCCTTCATATTGCTTAAAATCCCCATCAACCATAGAAAAGTGTAATTCTTTCCCATTTTCCAAATGGGTAAGTTCCTGTAGGTCCAATACAACTTGAGCTTCGATATGCCAATACATGTTGCGTTGCATTCCTCTCTGCCTCACTCGTATTCTCCCTTGTTTATTACCTTGTATTATCTCACTCAAAACCAGGTTTGGAATGAACTCCACCAGTCTTTCATAGTCAGTGAGCACCTCCCACACACTCTGTTCATCCACCTCTATCACCACCTCTGCGCTCACCCGCCTCTCTCTCCAAGATATAACCTCCACTTTACACTTCACTTTGCCACCTTCCTCTTCCTCTTCATTCTTCTTCTCAACTGGAACTGGAACTAGAACTAGTGATTTATTTCCTTTATGATTCTTCTTGTTCGAAATAGCATTGGAGTGAAGGAGCGGGCACCTGAAATGGTAAATGCCAGAGCCAGAGCCCCTGCGGAGACGTGCAGGTGGGGAAGCAGATTTGTGTGCAAAGTGCAAGCACATCAATGTCGCACAACAACAAGAACAACTACTATAACCAGATAGCAAGTGCAAAGACCGATACCAACATATAGTAGCTTCATTATTATCAATCTCTTACGCCTTGATTCTATAGAGGAGCAACACTAATTATCATACCAAATATTTTGGGAGCATAGAATGAATGAGGAGTCAAAGAGAGGGTAAAAGAATAAAAGGGTAGGTAGGCTTTAGGCTGAGACACTCTCGTCCATGAGTTACATCGTAAAACAGGTAAGAAAACAATAGAGAATCTCAGCAATAATCTTCTCCAGATCTCCTGGTAACTCTCTCACTGTCACAGTCGATTTTGATAACCATATCATGAAGGAGAATCCCGAATTGAGGATGCAGTCGATACAGAACAGATGACACCATAGTTGGATGACCTGCTTGTTGGAGGCACTCAAAAAGGCTTCTACATTCTGTAACGTGCCTCTGCCGCTGGTTAAGCACTTTTGCGAGCCATCTTCGAGGATCCCCGACTAGAACACACCCCGCAGCACCCAATGCAAGTGGAGGTAACACGCCTGATCCCCCAGTCTGAAGCTCCATCTTCACCCACGCGCACAGGAAGGAAGGAAAACCGCAGCAAGGCAGAGAAAGGAACAATCACTGCGCAAAAGGACCAAAACAACACTCCAAACACGTTTTCCCTCCATCAATGCCTGCAGCTCAAGAAAGACGCGCCTCCCAACCATACGCATTGAAGAAGGAGATCAAATGAGATCAAGGTGAAGAAAATCGGGACTCCACCGACTCCCATCTCCCTCACGCAAGGACGTAAAAACGCAGCGTGGTCAAAAGTCCGCAGTGTCGGGTGGTTGGGAGGAGGCCAAGGTGGCAGAAATGGGATTCGATGCCCAACGTGGCATTACAATAAGAGACATGTTCTGTCATATATTTGCAGTGGAGCTTGTGTGTAATTGTTATCTTCTACGTGCAAATTGGAGAAGGGTCGTGTGGCTCAATTAGCATGCATGTTTGTAATAATCTTCACTATATTAGAGATTCAAACAAAATACATTTAATGTATTTTTCAAGCTATGTAAGGATATAAAAGCGTGTTTTAGAAGAATCTAAGTGTATTACACGAATGCCCAACAATTTTTAGTGAACAATAATTCAATATTGTCCTTCAAAACTAACAAATATTTTCTAACAACATATTATCTAGTCAATATATTTTCAATAATTTTTATTACATTAATACAAGTTACATACAAATATATATTAAAAATGACGGTCACATATTATATTTACAAGTAACATGTGAAAGTTATTGCAAATATTTGCTAGTATTGTATGGCTAAAATCATGAAAAAAACATGTAAATGACCGTCAAATTTAACCCCTTAGAAGGAACAAGGAAATTAATTAATTATATGTATCTAGAATCCTTTGACAAAATTTTGGGACTTAAAAATGCATCAATTGTAAGAGGGAATGTTAGGATATATAGTGTTCACATGATGATTGTGATTTACCGTATGGTAAATAGTAAGTTTGGTATTTACTGAAAAGTAAATAGTGATCAATTATTTGATTAACTGTATGGTTGTTACGGTCAAGATTGTTAATATTATATTGCTAGAAATAACAATATAATATCACGTACAATTTGTTATTATATTGTACATGAGTATAGTTGTTGAACTAACTTGTGATTATAGGAGATTATGATATATTGTAGGTTTGAGCGGTTTTAGGAGGTTCCATAATAATAGGAATTCTTCTCCTATATAAATGTATTATGACCGGATGGATTTGGTGAGCCCAATAGAACATATTTTTGGTTATTTTTCTTCTTGTTGATTCAATTCTCTGTTGCATAAAAAGTTGACCAAATTCTAGATTTGGTATCAAAGTGGTGTTATAATCTAGCTGATGCATCTATGAGAAAATAGAGTAGCTGTGGTGTTAGAATCAATGATTCCCGTGTAAAGAACAGGTCATAAGTTCATTTTTACAATCTGGGTCTCTACAATTTTTAATGGGTTTGAAGATAGGTGTCCGAAGAAACTACTATTCAAATTTTAGTCAAACCCACATCACGGTTTAAGAGAAAATGTGAAAAATATTTTATTGATATTGAGCTGAGATTCCGCAAGAATTTCCAGTCGACAGATCCTGTAATAGATGCAGATTTATAATTCTTTATTTTGATTTGTACTCTTCTCTTCTATCATATCGACTTATAGCTTGGGAAATTTCTGTGAATGGAAGGAGAAAAGTGACTTGTTTGAGCATTCATTCCTATACATTTTATCTTGCGCCAATAGGTTTTTGGATATCTGTTGGCAGATCTATTAATTCCAATGTAGAAGTTTTCTCTCCCAAATTCTTATGTCATCGTTCTGATTTGAAGTTCAGATCCGTTTTCATCGTTGTTAAATCACATCAACCCAGGTGCATTCTCCATGTCGTGCTTCCCAATTGATACTCGTAAATTCACAAAAGGTGAGCTTCATCCATTATTTGGTGCTTGGATCAATCCATGATTCCAGATCTCAATGTTGACTCAATGTGCAAACCATGTCGTATGTTTAAGTATTAGTTTGTTTTTATAGTTTTGAATTTTGTCTTTTTTTTTGTTTATTATAGTTTTTGTCTTTTTGTGTACACGTGGTGAACACCACTCCATAAGTATTTTTATTTTGATGTTGTGTTAAAACCTCATAACTCAAAATTTTATTTGTTTATAATGTAATATGAGTTCTTTTTTATATTTGATTAGTCATGTTTTTGGAGCTTTTATATTGTTAAATGTCATGCTTACTGTTGTAAGCTATAGAGTATAAGAGTCAAAGTATGTTTCTTAAAAGTCTGATGTTGTATGTCATTGAGTATTTATTTGTTTAATATAATTTGAGAGTCAATTAATATTAAGTTTGTAATTAGTGTGAAAAATTAATTAAGTTTTGTTATTAGTGTGAAAAGTATCATTGTATTTGTGGTGCTCTAAAAACGAATGACGAAGCTCTAAGAACTTACTTCCACAAACATATAACCCGAAAAATACGACTAAATTTTTTTGGTTTTTTTTTTAACATTTTCAATTTTGCAATAAGTTAAATCAAATCTGCTTATAGTAGACCTGTATTCAAACAATGATAGTATATATTAAATTACGGTTGGATTCAGATACCAATTTTAAATATTCATTACACATAGTGATAAAGGAATATTAATCATAGAATG
Organism: Taxus wallichiana var. yunnanensis; assembly: GCA_018340775.1. Taxonomy (NCBI): domain Eukaryota; kingdom Viridiplantae; phylum Streptophyta; class Pinopsida; order Cupressales; family Taxaceae; genus Taxus; species Taxus wallichiana. Next base: position 790,316,336 of record CM031240.1, on the reverse strand, counting down.
CACTCATTTTAAATCAAATAGGAATTATAGGTTTGCACACTAAGTTGAAAGTGCACACATTAAATATAAAGACTTTTCCAACTGATTAGAAGAATAGAGTGTATAGAACGCTTAGCAGCAGACCTGTATTTAAACAATGATAAAATGGAGCCAATATCAGAGTATATAATAAATTACGGGTGGATTCAAATTCCAAAATATGTTTGAAAATTCTGGTTGGGGGTGGGTGGCTCTAATAACCACCTACCATCCCATTTAACCCCTTCTCCTTTTGCGTGCTGGAGTCTCCTCCTTGCTGGCCGCATAACTCCATTTATTGTCTTTTGGATTTGCAAATCTTATGTCCCACTGTGGTCGGCCTGCTAATTTACCCTGCCCTGGCCGCGTGGGTTAAGATGTGGGTTAAAGATGAAGCTACAGCTGGGAACAGGCGTGTTACCTCCACTTTCATTGGGTGCTGTGAGGTATGTTCTTGGCGGGGATCCACAGCCACGCTCTCCGCACAATTAATCGAGCCGACAGACAAGACGCGGATAAGAGAAGTCTTGTGGGTGCTTCCAACAAACAGGCTGCCCAACCATGTTGTTTGTGGTTCAGTATCGAATACATCCTCAAATTTGGGATTCGCCTCCAAGATATTTTTATCAAAATCGATTAAGGGACAAGTAACTATCTCGAGTTTGGCCATGAGAATTGTTAATGGAAGAACAGACTCGAACGATTACAAGGGCTCGTGGAACCATGGGTTATATAGCACCTGAGTGGTTCAAAAATATGCCAATTACTACGAAGGTGGATGTTTATAGCTTTGGAATGACGTTACTGGAAATTATATGTTGCAGGAAAACACTGGCGTTAGATGCCCCAGAAGTTAAAATCATCTTGTCCGACTGGATTTACAAGTGCTTGAAGGATGGTGCACTTGATAAACTGGTGGAACAGCAACAAGCAGAAGGTATTACCATTGACTCAAGTCAGTTGGAAAGAATGGAGTTAGTGGGTTTGTGGTGCATTCAGGAAGACCCCATTCTAAGGCCCTCTATGAAAAGGGTTGTTCAGATGTTGGAAGGAATGGTTGACATTGCAGTGCCCCCGCCTCCACCCATTTTTGATTAATAGTTCATCAAAATTGATTAAAGAATAGTGAGAGTGTTACGAGGAGGCCTGATGAATTTATTACAACGATTCTCTAAGGAGACTTACCTGCTTACGATGCGACTCGAGGAAGAAAATCTCATAGAGGTGGATCTGTTTCATATCAGCGTGTTCAGGAAGCACAGTTCATTTTACGTATAAAGGAACATCTCATACGTGGGTTTTGTTGCATTCGTATTACTCGCTATGATGATTTTACATAGATATATCATCATCTTAATTGTTGTATATTAAATGTATGTATGATTTTTATATGCAGGTGCTTTGTGAGTTTTTATTACAGTCTTATTACAACCATATCCTAGGTTTTGTTTTATATATATAATTAATATTATTTACTTGGCTATAGTTTATACTAGTATACTTTTATTAATATAAAAGAAATATTAATAGTATACTAATATGAATATAACTTAGTAATAACAAATCCATTAATTTTAATATTACTTTAATATGAGTAATATTTAAAATATTAGATTCCTTCTTAAACATTAAGGACATGTGGGTAATGAACTTGATAAGTTTAGAACCTTTGCATTGAAATTTCCTTTCTACACAATCTAATAGGCATTGTCAGACGGGATTTCAAGTAGATTTGATTTCATTTCCCTTTATAATTTGCAAATAGATTTATTAAATGAGGAAAAACATAATAGAGCTAGGACTTAAATTACTTCATTGGCATATTGAAAACTATTTAAAACTTAAGTCATTCCATCAACAATACAAGAAGAGATAATGCACTAATATTCCAACTTTTTCAATACATCTCCTTTAAGTAACAAAATGAAATTCAATAATATATATATATTTTTTCAAATAAATTTCCCAACATTCCTCAAGAGGGTTTCAACAATATTTCCATTAAGTTTTAAAGCAAGAACTACTAACATTTCAACAAGATCAACATACTCATATGAGGTTCCAAGCCAAGTTAAAGGAGAATAAATAAATTGTCTTTCCTTCAACTTTCAATTCCATCCACATTACAACCTTACTAATGAAGATCAATACAACTTTCCTTCAAAATCTTTTTACAACATTTTCCACTTAATGTCGGAAAATTTTTCAATAATGGAAGCTAAAATACAAAGCAATATTACACTTTTCCTCCACTCAAGGTGGGTAAAAATACAAGGTAGTTTCACATTCTCTCAACAAGGCTCCAATGTTACAAACATTAACAAGCTAGCTCCTCCAATAGTTTGCTTGATTCACAACAAAATAAGGGGAGAGGCAATGCTCTCCTCCCAACCAAGATACCCAATGGAGAAGAGAAGCCATCCTCTCCATTGGCCCCCGAGCCCCAACCACATTACAATGGGAGAAAATCCAACTCATGGCAACTACTAGCTTCCACATAACTTAACATAAAATTTCACAATCATTCCATAATCCTTCAAAACAAAACAACAACTCAACAAGGGGGAAACCATCAAAACAACAAGGTCACAAGGCTTATCAAGAAATCCATAAGAGTAAGACCTATGGGGAGGCCACTTATGCCTCCCAATGGGAATGGGTGCCACCTAAAAGCCTCCAATGCAAACACATTACCCCTAACAACTCTTATGCCTCCCTCAAGTACCCCTTATCCCTCCATCCACTCTTATGCCTCCCTCAACTCTTATGGCTCCCCCAAAGTAAGAACAAGAAGAAAATGCAAGCATTTCTCATACTAGGTGGGCACCCAACCCAAACTCCCTCCTCAAGAAAATGATCTCTTATGCCTCCCTCAAATAAACTCCCCATAGTCTCCTCCCACTCCCAACTTAGGCATTCTACCCATTCCCAACAAGCATTTCAAACAACAACATTCAACACAACATAAATATACATTCATATAACAAAAAAGAAACATAATGCAAACAAAGGTGAAGCTCCTACCTTTCCATGGTAGAGCTTGCTCCAAGTATGAAGTCTCAATTCCCTCCAAAGTCAAGCAAGCATCCACAAGCTCCAACAAAATCCCACAAGTATCAACAAGCTCCAAAAATCCACAAACTCCTTCAAAATCCTCTCCTCTCCAAAATACAAGAGACTAGAATGAAACCTCCAACCCCCAAAACAAACAAGAGGATCTAATAAATAGAAAAGAGGGAGGGAGGGATGATGTGGCTCCAAGTACGATGCCACCTCCTTTTCCCTCCACTCCACATCACTTGGTCAACCTCATATTCCAATGCACCATTAATAAGTGGTTGAAAGAAAGGAAAGCACCTTACACACTCCATCTAAGCCCACTCCCCCAAAGGACAAAATTAAATTTTTGAAAGAAAGTGCAATTAATAATTTACCCTTTTATCCCCCCAAAACACCTAAAAGACCCTAAATTTGGCCTTCCAACCCATAGGTAGGGTTGGCATGAGGTTTTAATAGGTGTGGGACAAGTTTGACTTGTCCCACAAGCTTTCAAATTTGGCCTCTAAGGCCAAATTCGAGTTTCCCATGAGGGGTAGAGTGTGCTACACTCAAAACTCAAACACACATCAATCCACACAAAATCCAAAGTAAATCAAGCCTAATAAATGAACTCCCTTTTGGTCATATCCTTTAATTAGTTTAGGACAATTTCAAATTAGCTTAATTAAGCCTACAACCCATGACTAATAAAGGGGTAAACACCAATCCAAAGAATATGAATAATAACACAAGTAACATTTCACTTACTAAGAGAAACACATACTAACATAAAAAAAAGGGAAAATTAAACAAAACAACACATGACCGCTAGGTCACAATTTTCCCCTAACCAAATAATTCTAACACACACATTACTTGTTGCCATGGTGACCTTAGCTGATTCTTCTCGAATTCCGATGTGGTTGGTCTCCACTCCCAATATTGTTGTGAATATAATATACCCGCAGAATGTAGAATACCTCCTTGACTGTTGGCGCATTAAAAACATTCATGCCAAATATGCAATATAATCTAAAATAAACGACACATGATTTACTATCATCTATGCAAGTACGATATCACTTACACTTTCTAGCACATTTCTATTCCACATTTCATTTATGTCAAAACGATCATCACATTAGTCCAATTATCAAGTTCTACTCAATATGATTAAACATATCACATGTCATAATTAAAGATAAATAACCATGTCAAAAGTATACAAATATCATCATCAAATGTCCACCAGTAGACCATATGCATCATATAAAGATCAAATCAATAACAGTCCAATGTCTATGATATCTACTAGCATGCTAAATCAAGAAGCCATAATAAATCCATAAGTGAAGTAATCAATCTCGAAAACAACAAAACAAAAATGGTGTCGAAGGGAAGTGGGCACTACATCCCCCTCCCCTTAGACTCGACTTCCTCCTAGAAGTCACTGGAAAAGGTGTGGAAACTGTCCTCATAGCAAAGTAACATCCTCCCAAGTAGCTGCATTCTCATCATACCTGTCCCATTAGACCCAAACCTGATCAATCTCTCTATCGTGAAGGCCCAGGGTCCTGCGCTCTATAATGCATACGGGCTCCACCATCACCTGCCCCTGATCTTGCACCTGCAATGCGGTCCAATCTAGCACATGAGAAGGATCAAAAATATATCTCCTAAGCACAAAAATGTGAAACACATCATGGACGCGAGATAAGCTAGGTGGCAATGCTAGACGATAGGCCAAGGGATTGAGGTGCTCCAAGATCTCAAAGGGACCCAAAACCTAGGAGAAAGCTTAGAACCTTTTCCGTAACGGATAGGGCTCTTATGCGGTCTGACACGAAGAAACACCTTTGTGCCTACCTCAAAATCTGCGATCGTCCTATCTTTGGTCTGCATACTTTTTCTGTCTATCCTGCGCCTCCTGCAATCTCTGTCTGATCAAGGTAACCTGCTGCTCCATGTCCTGTAATAATGCTGGCCCAAGGGAAACCCTGTCCTCAATCCTATCCCAACTAAGAGGTGTCTGCTCTCTACCATATAATGCCTGAAAAGGAGCCATGCCTATAGAACTCTGGAAACTATTATTGTATGCAAACTCCACCAAATACAGATACTCCTCCCATCTCGACTGATGATCCATCACGTACATCCTGAGCATATCCTCCAAAATCTGATTCACCCTCTCTGTCTGTCCATCTGTCTCAGGGTGATAAGCTGTGTGAAATTAATCCTCGTCCCGAGGGCATACTGCATGGTGGTCCAAAAATGGGAGGTGTACAAAGGGTCACGGTCGCAAATGATCTTCCGCGGAATCCCATGTAATCTGAAAATCTCATCAAGGTATACTCGTGCCACAGCACTCGCTGTATAGGTGGTCTTTACTGGAGAAAAATGAGCTACTTTCGTCAATTTATCCACCGTGACCATGATGGCGTCATGGTGGTATCTCGACGTAGGTAACCCAACGATGAAGTCCATGGAAATGGTGTCCCACTTCCATTCCGGTATGGCGTGAGGATAAAGAAGGCCAGCCGGATGCTGATGCTCGGCCTTCACCCTCTGGCACTCTAAACAACGGGACACAAACAAGGCCACGTCTCTCCGAAGTCCTCTCCAAAAATACAACTGTCTTAAGGTGGCGTGCATCTTCTTCACCCCGGGATGGGCTGAATAAGGTGCACGATGAGCCTCTATCAAAATGTCATGTCTCAAGCCTCCATCTATAGGAACATATATCCGACCTCTGTGTCTGAGAAGACCATCTGCCTCTAATGAAAATCCATCAAATCTCCCCTCAAGGGGTCTCTGAGACTCAATCTCTGCTCTGGCTGCAAGGTAGAAACTATCCTGAGGAAGCTGCTGTAAGATCCTACTCCGTAAATCTGTGCCCACTGAGGTGGCCATAGCCACATGTCTCTGCCTACTCAAGGCATCAACAACCACATTCTCCTTCCCTTTCACATGCTCTATCTCCATGTCATACTCACATATTAACTCCATCACACGCCGCTGACGAGCGTTGAGATTGGGCTGCGTGAAGAGGTGGCGAAGACTCAAGTGATCGATCCCGAGTGTAAATCTCCCCCAAGAAGAAAATGTCTCCACCGCACTAAGGCATGTACCACTGCTTTGTAAGCTCAAGGTCATGGGTCGATAATTAAGCTCATAATCTTTGAGTTTGCGAGACTCAAAGGCAACGACTCTACACTCCTGCATTAACACATCTCCAAGTCACGCCAAGAGAAGCATCTGTCAAGCAAACGTAGAACTCACCACGAGGATCTCGCACTACTACAGAATAGGTGCTCTTGTGAGGCATTCCTTCGATGTCTTGAAGGCCTACTCACATCTATCTCGACCATAAAAACTTCTTCCCTTTCCACCGAAGGAAGTGATGGGGTGCGCAATCCGAGAAAAATCTGAACAAGCCTCCCGTAATACCTGCTAGACCCATGAAGCTACGCCCTCGGTTACACTAGTGAGTGCTAGCCATTCCATGATGGCTCGAATCTTGGAAGGATCGACTGTGATACCTTCCCCAGAAATGATGTGGCCCAAATACTACACCTCAGGCTGAAAGAACGCACACTTCTCCAAGTTCCCGTAAAGGCGCTGTTCGCGAAGAAACTGAAGAACCTGGTGAAGGTGCTCCTCGTGCTCCTCACGTGTGCATGAGTAAATCATAATGTCATCAAGGAAGATGAGCACGAAGTGATCAAGGAAGGTCCTAAATACCCCATTCATCAAACTCATAAACATTGCGGGGGCATTCGTCAAACCGAAAGGTACCACTGTGAACTCGTAGTGGCCATATCTCGTACGGAATGATGTCTTGTGAATATCCGTCTCCCATCCTACGAGATGATGGTACCATGACTTAAGATCTATCTTAGAGAAAACTGTAGCCCCCTTCATCTGATCAAATAAATCATCAATGCGTGGAAGGGGGTAGCGATTTTTTATCGTTACTTTATTCAGCTGACGGTAGTCAATACACAACCGAAGAGATCCATCCTTCTTCTTCATGAAGATCACCGTGCACCCCAAGGGGATACACTAGGATGGATTAGGCATTTCTCCAGAAGGCCCTCAAGCTGCAACTTGAGCTCACATAACTCAGGAGTAGTCATCCGATAGGGTGCTCGTGAGATAGGCTCTGCGCTCGGAACTAGATCTATATGGAAGTCGATCTCACGTGGGGGAGGTAACCCCAGTAGTTCCCCTGGGAACACATCAACAAACTCTGATAAGATGGGATGGTCATCGAGGGAAGGTCCTCTTGACTCATCCTTTGATCTGTCACTGACCGTAATAGCAAACAACTGACAACCCCATCGCGCACACCGCTTAAGCTGCATAGCGGAGATGGTGCGAATGGATACGACCCTCCTAACTCCTGATATCACTGACTCTACTCCAAGATCATCTATGCAAGCAATAGTCTTATGGTAATAATCCACTCTAGCTCTGTGAGTGGACAACCAATCCATACCTAAAATGATGCCATAAGATCCTAATGGAAGGATCCGAAGATCAGAAGTAGTGGTGAATGGTCCCAAATCCACTACACACTCCTTAACTAAGGAGTCTATAGAAATTTTGGCTCCAGAAGCCATCTCAACGTCCCAACTACGGCCCTGCCTAACTGCCACCAGCCTACAATGCTCTACTAAGGATGGTGCAATAAAAGAATCAGAAGAACCAGAATCAAATAATATAGAGGTGGAAATACCACCAATACTACTTGTCGTCTCAATCACAGTACTATGATGCTCAGCCTGACGGTTCTCGACCGCTGCGTAGATCCGATGACTCCGTGCCATATCTCCAACAGTAGGCTCTGAGCTCTACGTCTTACCCTTGTTAGGGTTATGTGGGAAATCTCTCCAATGATGTCCCACAACACCACAACCATAACAGTTGCCTGGTCCTCTCCAATGGGAAGCAGCTCCAGCTGGTACTCTAGATGAATGAGCTACAGATCTTGACGATCCAGCTATGGACTACTAAGGTCTTTCTGCTGACGAGCTCCTACTGACTGAGCTCTCGGTGCACCCTGTGTCCTGATGGGACCCCTAGGAGGAGGCCCCATACTACGTCCTCTCTGTGCATCAAATCTCTGAGGAGGTCGGTAAGGTGGGCGGGTCTGCTGCTACTGCTTTGCTGTGGTGGTGGCCTGAATGAAGCTTGCCCTAAACTCTGTCCACCCCGTGGAGGAGGAACTGACCCCTTCGACCTACCATCCTGCATCTGCTGGATACGGCTCCGAACTCTGTCTCTAGCCTGTCTGCGTCTTCCCCGTGTCTCCTCTGCAATATAGGCCTTCTCCACGGCCTCTGCTAATGTCTGTGGGTAGTGAATGTGCACCTGTGCCACCTAAATCCAAGTTTAGGCCCCGGATGAACCTGTGAATCTGTACCTGCTCATCCTGCATATAGTCGACGTACTGGAGTAGGTCCAGAAATTGACTCTCATACTCAGCTACTGATCATCGATGCCTGACGGAGGTCATGAAACTCGTCTATCCACTGCTGTATAAATCTCCTGGGTAAATACCTGCTCCTGAAACTCTCCTCAAACATCTCCCAGGTAATCATCTCCGAGTCAACATGGAGCTTCGATCATTGGTCCTCCACCAGACTCCTGCTCCATCCTTTAGAAGATGGATTGCAACACGAGCTTTCGTGTTGCTAGTACAAGGGCAGAGCTTAAAGCATCCGCTCAAGCTCACCAACTAGGCCTCTGCCTGAAAACCGCCTGTATCACCCGAATAGTGAGATGGTCGTAGCTTCAGGATCTCCCTGATATGGTCTGCAGCTGACGTATGATGAATCCTAGGTCTCTCTCGTATGCTCCTCCCTCTGCTGCAGGGCTCGAGACTGTCCCTATGTCTTGAGATCCTGTCCCCATGTCCTCTCTGTGGTGACTCTGCCCTAGCCAACTCCGCATGGAAGTTCTCTGCCCTATGCTCCTCGCTATGTCGAGGGGATACCTGGGCATCTACTGATGGCTCCAAACTATGTCTTGCAAATCGTCCTCCCAAGGGCTCTCCGCGTATAGCGGCATTGACATCCTGGAGTGTCTGCAAGATCTGAGGTAGAATGGCTGCTACAGCCTGCTCTGGCGGTGGTATATCTAGGTCTATATGAAGAGACCCCTCGCCCAATCCGCGCCTCCTGCACAGATCAAGGCGAGAGTTAGTTCATTGTTCTAGGTCTTGTGCCAGTTTTCTAAATTTGTTGTTTCCTATAATTATCAACATTGTGGTTTTATATATTAAAAGAATCAACTCTGCACTAGGTTAAATGTTCATGTTTCGTGTTTTCTGCGTGTGCCCAAGGGTCCAAGCTTTGAACCCCGGCTCTGATACCAAAATGTGGTGCCGTGAAAAATGAACGATGACGATCTAAGAACTTTCTTCCACAAACATATAACCCAAAAATACGACTAAATTTTTTTGTTTTTTGTTTTTTTAACATTTTCAATTTTGCATAAGTTAAAAAAATCTGCTTATAAATATACCTATATTGAAACAATGATAGTATATATTAAATTATGGTTGCATTCGATACCGATTTTAAATATTCATCACACATAGTGATAAAGGAATATTAATCATAGAATACACTCATTTTAAATCAAATAGGAATTATAGGTCTGCACACTAAGTTGAAAGTGCACACATTAAATATAAAGATTTTTCCAGTTGATTAGAAGAATAGAGTGTATAGAATGCTTAGCATTGAAAGACTTTATTTAAACAATGATAAAATGGAGCCAATATCGAATATACAATAAATGACGGGTGGATTCAAATTCCAAAATATGTTTGAAAAATTATGGTTGGGGGTGGGTGGCTCAATAAACACCTGCCATCCCATTAATACCCCTTCTCCTTTTTTTTTTTGTGTTGGTCTCCTCCTCATGGCCGCATAACTCCATTTATTATCTTTTAGATTTGCAAATCTTATGTCCACCGTGTAATTCGGCTCTGCTAATTTACCCCTACCCGGCCGCGTGGGTTAAGATGTGGGTTAAAGATGAAGCTACAAATGGCGGGAATGTGTGTGTTACCTCCACTTTCATTGGGTCTTTGCGAGGTACGTTCTTGGCGGGATCCACCCACACTCTGCCACAACAATCGGCCGCGACTTCAGACAAGACATGGATAAGAGTAGTCTTGTGGGCACTTCCAACAAACAAGCTGCCTAACCATGTTGTTTGCGGTTCAGTAATGCATCCTCAAATTCGGGATTCACCTCCAAGATATTTTTATCAAAATCGATTAAGGGACAGTAAACTATCTAAGTTTGGCCTTGCAGAATTGTTAATGGAAGAACAGACTCGAACGATTACAAGGGCTCGTGGCACCATGGGTTATATAGCGCCTAAGTGGTTAAAAAATATGCCAATTACTGCGAAGGTGGATGTTTATAGCTTGGAGTGACGTTATTGGAAATTATATGTTGCAGGAAAACACTGGCGTTAGATGCCCCAGAAGTTAAAATCATCTTGTCCAACTGGATTTACAAGTTCTTGAAGGATGGTGCGCTTGATAAACTGGTGGAACATCAGCAAGCAGAAGGTATTACCATTGACTCAAGTCAGTTGGAAAGAATGGCGTTAGTGGGTTTGTGGTGCATTCAGGAAGACCCCATTCTAAGGCCCTCTATGAAAAGGGTTGTTCAGATGTTGGAAGGAACGGTTGACATTGCAGTGCCCCCGCCTCCACCCATTTTTGATTAATAGTTCATCAAAATCGATTAAAGAATAGTGAGAGTGTTACGAGGAGGCTCGATGAATTTATTACAACGATTCTCTAAGGAGACTTACCTAACTACGATGTGACTCGAGGAAGAGAATCTCATAGAGGTGGATCTGTTTCATATCAGCGTATTCGTGAAGCACAGTTCATTTTGCATATAAAAGAACATCTCATACGTGGGTTTTGTTGCAGTCTTATTACTAGCTATGATGATTTTACATAGATATATCATCATCTTAATTGTTTTATATTATATGTATGTATGATTTTATATGTAGGTGCCTTGTGAGTTTTATTACAGTCTTATTACAACCATATCATAGGTTTTGTTTTATATATATAATTAATATTATTTACTTGGCTATAGTTTATACTAGTATACTTTTATTAATATAAAAGAAATATTAATAGTATACTAATATTAATATAACTTAGTAATAACAAATCCATTAATTTTAATATTACTTTAATATGAGTAATATTTAAAATATTAGTTTCCTTCTTAAACATTAAGGACATGTGGGTAATGAACTTGATAAGTTTAGAACCTTTGCATTAAAATTTCCTTTCTACACAATCTAATAGGCATTGTACGGGATTTCAAGTAGATTTGATTTCATTTCCCTTTATAATTTGCAAATAGATTTACAATGAATTCTTAAATGAGGAAAAACATAATAGAGCTAGGATTTAAATTACTTCATTGGCATATTGAAAACTATTTAAAACTTACGTCATTCCATCAACAATACAAGAAGAGATAATGCACTAATATTCCAACTTTTTCAATACATCTCCTTTAAGTAACAAAATGAAATTCAATAATATTTTTTTTTTTCAAATAAATTTCCCAACATTCCTCAAGAGGGTTTCAACAATATTTCCATTAAGTTTTAAAGCAAGAACTACTAACATTTCAACAAGATCAACATACTCATATGAGGTTCCAAGCCAAGTTAAAGGAGAATAAATAAATTGTCTTTCCTTCAACTTTCAATTCCATCCACATTACAACCTTACTAATGAAGATCAATACAACTTTCCTTCAAAATCTTGTTACAACATTTTCCACTTAATGTGGGAACATTTTTCAATAATGGAAGCTAAAATACAAAGCAATATTACACTTTTCCTCCACTCAAGGTGGGTAAAAATACAAGGTAGTTTCACATTGTCATCAACAAGGCTCCAATGCTACAAACATCAACAAGGTAGCTCCTCCAATAGTTTGCTTGATTCACAACAAAATAAGGGGAGAGGCAACGCTCTCCTCCCAACCAAGATACCCAATGGAGAAGAGAAGCCATCCTCTCCATTGGCCCCCGAGCCCCAACCACATTACAATGGGAGAAAATCCAACTCATGGCAACTACTAGCTTCCACATAACTTAACATAAAATTTCACAATCATTCCATAATCCTTCAAAACAAAACAACAACTCAACAAGGGGGAAACCATCAAAACAACAAAGTCACAAGGCTTATCAAGAAATCTATAAGAGTAAGACCTATGGGGAGGCCACTTATGCCTCCCAATGGGAATGGGTGCCACCTAAAAGCCTCCAATGCAAACACATTACCCCTAACAACTCTTATGCCTCCCTCAAGTACCCCTTATCCCTCCATCCACTCTTATGCCTCCTCAACTCTTATGGCTCCTCCAAAGTAAGAACAAGAAGAAAATGCAAGCATTTCTCATACAAGTTGGGCACCCAACCCAAACTCCCTCCTCAAGAAAATGATCTCTTATGCCTCCCTCAAATAAAACTCCCCATAGTCTCCTCCCACTCCCAACTTAGGCATTCTACCCATTCCCAACAATAATTTCAAACAACAACATTCAACACAACATAAATATACATTCATATAACAAAAAAAAGAAACATAATGCAAACAAAGGTGAAGCTCCTACCTTTCCATGGTAGAGCTTGCTCCAAGTATGAAGTCTCAAATCCTCAAAAGTCAAGCAAGCATCCAAAAGCTCCAACAAAATCCCACAAGTATCAACAAGCTCCAAAAATCCACAAACTCCTTCAAAATTCTCTCCTCTCCAAAATACAAGAGACTAGAATGAAACCTCCAACCCCAAAACAAGCAAAAGGATCTAATAAATAGATAAGAGTGAGGGAGGGATGATGTGGCTCCAAGTAGGATGCCACCTCCTTTTCATCCACTCCATCATTACTTGTCAACCTCATATTCCAATGCACCATTAATAAGTGGTTGAAAGAAAGGCAAGCACCTTACACACTCCATCTAAGCCCACTCCCCCAAAGCACAAAATTAAATTTTTGAAAGAAAGTGCAATTAATATTTTACCATTTTATCCCCCCAAAACACCTAAAAGACCCTAAATTTGGCCTTCCAACCCATAGGTAGGGTTGGCATGAGGTTTTAAGAGGTGTGGGACAAGTTTGACTTGTCCCACAAGCTTTCAAATTTGGCCTCTAAGGCCAAATTCGAGTTTCCCATGTGGGGTAGAGTGTGCTACACTCAAAAATCAAACACACATCAATCCACACAAAATCCAAAGTAAATCAAGCCTAATAAATGAACTCCCTTTTGGTCATATCCTTTAATTAGTTTAGGACAATTTCAAATTAGCTTAATTAAGCCACTACAACCCATGGCTAATAAAGGGGTAAACACCAATCCAAAGAATATGAATAATAACACAAGTAACATTTCACTTACTAAGAGAAACACATACTAACATAATAGAAAGGGAAAATTAAACAAAACAACACATGACCCCTAGGTCACAATTTTCCCCTAACCAAATAATTCTAACACACACACAATTACTTGTTGCCATGGTGACCTTAGTTGGATTCTTCTCGAATTCCAATGTGGTTGGTCTCCACTCTCGATATTGTTGTGAATATAATATACCTGTGAGCAGAGAATACCTCCTTGGCTTTGTTGGCCGCATTAAAAACATTCATGCCAAATATACAATATAATCTAAAATAAACGACACATGATTTACTATCATCTATGCAAGTACGATATCACTTACACTTTCTAGCACATTTCTATTCCACATTTCATTTATGTCAAAACGATCATCACATTAGTCCAATTATCAAGTTATACTCAATATGATTAAACATATCACATGTCATAATTAAAGATAAATAACCCTGTCAAAAGTATACAAGTATCATCATCAAATGTCCACCAGTAGACCATATGCATCATATAAAGATCAAATCAATAACCGTCCAATGTCTATGATATCTACTAGCATGCTAAATAAAGAAGCCATAATAAATCCATAAGTGAAGTAATCAATCTCGAAAACAACAAAAAAAAAAATGGTGTCGAAGGGAAGTGGGCACTACATCCCCCTCCCCTTAGACTCGACTTTCTCCTGGAAGTCACTGGAAAAGGTGTGGAAACTGTCCTCATAGCAAAGTAACATCCTCCCAAGTAGCTGCAGTCTCATCATACCTGTCCCATTGGACCCGAACCTGATCAATCTCTCTACCGCGAAGGCCCAGGGTCCTGTGCTCTATAATGCATACGGGCTCCACCATCACCTGCCCCTGATCCTGCACCTGCAATGCCGTCCAATCTAGCACGTGAGAAGGATCAGAAATATATCTCCTAAGCACAAAAATGTGAAACACATCATGGACGCGAGATAAGCTAGGTGGAAATGCTAGACGATAGGCCAAGGGATCGAGGTGCTCCAAGATCTCAAAGGGACAAAACCAACTCTAGGAACCACTTGTTACGGGGATGACCACAAGGTTAGCATGGAAACGTTCACACCCAAAAAAGGTTAATACATTTTTCTTATTGTCAGAACAACATAGAAGTCCAACCACATGACACTCTCACAGGCTAGGGCAAACCACAAAGGTAAGAATTGATTGAAGGTTATTTATTTTGATAAAACACCCTTTTACTCATGACTTATGTTTTCAAAGAGATTCAATATATGATTCGCACAATTTCATCTTACCAACTGAGTTATTTTCTTATACACTGTAGAGTAGTTCACTTAAAGTCTTCTCTACTTGCTAAATCATCTTATCTTCCGAGAAACCAACCATTGTTTTCCTTAAGCTTGTTTAAGAGTTCACCCAAAAGGGGTAGTGTTCACTAGTTTAGCTAGGGATATCAATTTATAAAAATTTACTTTACAAGGGTAGTTTCACCTTTGAGTACTTCAGGAATCTCTTGTTCTCAAGTAAGTCGTCTCTACATTAATTTATCTGAATGTATATATTTAGCTAACTTCTATAAGGGTTAACCACTCCATTTAATTTTACTTATATCACAACATTACAAGGTGTCGAGAGTTTTGGCTTATCACTTTATTCTCAAAATCAAGGTTTTACAATACTTATGCCAATGTAATGATTGAATATCATTTCACACCAAGGTAAGTTACTAGTCTAACAACAAAAGGGAAAGAACACTTCACCACGTGGTTTTCCGAACATACCAAGACAAGAGATCTTCTAAACTCCTTGCAAGAAAAGTTACAAAATTTACAATGCATTGAACTTTCTACAAAGAACTTCATAATTTGAACTGATGAAACTTTTACACTCTTTTCCTTTAATCTACTCGCATAATCCATCTGCACAAATATTTACTAGAGTCAGTTCGCTAGAACTGAGCATGATAAGATATAAACCTCACCTAAAAATTTATGCCATCTAGCATTTAAATAAATGAAAGTTTGCAATACTCCTTATCAAATAAATTTCTAACATACATCTAAAACTTAACTGCACATCTCATGATAATACATTTCATACTCATTAATGTTCACTTCCTTAAGATCTGCTTACATAAGAACACAATTCAAAGTGACTAGATATACAACCTTAACCATGCAATCAATCATACTTAAATTACAATAATAATAATGACGCTCACCTAATACCCTCGACCTACTTCACATATATAAGTATCCAATAATATTATCTTTCAATTAAATAAAGGCACCAATGCCATTAGGTTTATATAACAAAACAAGTATCCAACTTATATTATTTATCGATATTTCCCAAGTACCAAACCTTCATAGATAATCGGTGATATGTAAGTATAATTTGGATAATTATCTAAAAATTTTAAGAATATATTTATGTCAACAAAGATTCCACCAATCCACAAGTTCATATATCATTAGGTATCCTTTGGTTGCTTATTCCATGTCTTTATACGTTTCTATTAGTATAAGGGTCCAACTCATTGGAATGAGTTACGATCAACAATATTGTCATATTTTGCTAATATGTCAAAGATACATTTGACTAAATAAGATATGTAAGCGTGGTCCAAGCCACTATAAATACAAGTATCAACATTATCTCAACTCCCAATTGAGATGCAAGTATCAATTTTTAGCTAACATAATAATCATCGTAAATGCCAAAAAATATTCCACTCGTTAACCAAGTATTGAAATAACATATTTATCCTTACTGGTTACCTGATAACATAATATACCCTGTTATATAATTCAACCTCCACTTGCATACCCCAATTTATGGGTATTAATTATTGTTCTATAAAATGAAGTTAAATAATTTCAGGTGGACTTATATCCTTACTGTCATACATGGTATGCACAGTCCCATTATGGTAAGTGTCACCTTTACTTAAGGATATGCATGACTCAATTTTGGGCAAAGTTATCTTAACTTCCCTGTTCATCTGTTTTCCTACCAAAAGTCTTTCGACAAGCTTCAAGGTCAAATTATAAGATAAATTTATAATTTCATATTTCAAGCATTGCTCGCATTCATATGCATGAGGACATCACATATCAATCAACTTGAAGAATGTCGACATTCACGAGAGTTCGATGTATCCAATATTACTTTAACCGATTCAATGATCCAAGTAGTGCCTCAAAATTAAGCCATAGAATTATCCACACAGGATAATGACTTTCGTGCTTAACATATTTGTAAAGGTCGTAGAAAACCCATTAATGCATGCTTCAGGAGGGTTCCATCTAATAATAAGCTCATAGTAATAATAATAGCAGAGGGCACGGTGAGGGGTTTTCAATAATCCCCAAGGTAAATGATAATCGAATGACTCGAGATGGAGCTATCTAGAAAGACCAATTAAACTAGTATGACTCTTCCCAAATAGAAGCCCCCAATCCTAATGGGAGTTTATATTATTACAATTCCACAAGTAAAAACCAAATACACTCATATCGGAAATTCCTTTTTTTCCAAGCCATGTTCTACATAATATAAACAATACAAGAAAAATTATAAACCTCATTCACGCTCCATAATATTTTCTACAGAAACCATCATTCAAAGGAATAATCAAGGCAAAAAGATAAACCAACATTATAAGATCAGTAGGCAAGAATCGATGTAGAGATTTCTTCTACTCAAATAGTAAATAAGATAAACTGTAAAGGAGGGGAGAGATCAGTTCATGCAATTATGATTAAAAGTCATTTGAAACCCATCTCTTTCTGGGCATCTCTTTCAAGAAAGAGTCAATATATGTAAATACATGTTATATAATATCCAGAGTCCAAACACTATTTGCTTAGTAAAACAAAAACACATCAACATTCCAAAAGAAACCCATATCTACTGATTAACGCCGCAAAAAGACAACCGATGCTACGGACGGCGACCCCGCGCCACAACCAAGTAACCCGAAAATGCGAATTGTTTTTTTTTTTTTTTTTTTTTAAAGTTCCAGGTGAGTCCGCATACAGGCTCGAAGCTACTACAATCACGATAATGCTTCGAGGTCAAAGAAGTTTGATTTTATCTCAATCGACGTTTCACAAAAGATGAGAAGGGTCGTCCTTCGAGTTAACTAGTCTAAGGTCTGATAATATCGAGATAACAATATTTCTGAAGGTTAACCCTAGAATAAGATATAATTTATTTTGAAGTGAATACACTAACCACTCAATTTTTATTTTTATTTTATTATTCAGTTAAATTACGTTATCTCCTGATTTAATACATTATAATATATATAAATATAAATATATATATATATATATATATATATACATATATATATATATATATATATATATATATATACAAGGGAATTACACATTACGGTATATACTTGACACTGATTTATTTTATTGCATTGTATAATTTTAATATGTTTAGATATACATACTACCTTATTTATATCTAGTATGTTTATTATATGAAAGTTTTGCTACCTATCATACCACTATTGTTTTATAAAGCATTTAATACTTAGCTGACCTAACTAGTTATCCCTGTTTTACATTAGCTTGTAAAGCCCAACATTTCAAACTTAAGCTTAAATGTTATGGTTGGGGCGGTGGGTGACTCAACCAACTCCTGGCAACCATTATGACCCCTTTCCATGCGTGCAAGAACACAACCTGGCCGCCACTATCAATTTAATCATTTAGATTTTGCAAATCTTACTCTGCACAGTCGCCCAAACGTATCTCTACTCACATCCCGGCGCGCGGAAGAAGTGTGGAGAATAATAGATGAAGATACAGGCCGGTAGCAAGAGTAAATGCTGGTCCATTCGCCCAGGCCACGTGGAAAAAGGTGAGGTGGATTACAAACAAGATACAAGTGACTGGTTGATTTCTTTACTGGACGTGAGGAGACCAGGTAGGTTGCAAACGAAGCCCCAAGCCAGAGGAGAGGCGCATTGGTCCATTTGTGTTGTTATCTGCTCAGTATTGAATGCATCTTCAAATTCGAATTCTCCTTTGAGTAATTTTATCAAAATCGATGGAGGGACAGTGAAAGGTGTTTGAAAATAGTGGTCTGTCCAACTAAGTTTCAATCTGTTCAAAAACGGGCACATCCTAAGAAAAACGGGATTACCTTCAAGGTAAATAAACATGTATCAAGTCGATTAAGGGACAGATTGCAGAGCTAAGTCCCTTTGGCGAGTTAACTATTGTTTCCCAGTTGATGTCTGCTGCAAGACAGCCATGCTGCCGCGGGTAAGAGTTTAGTGGCACTTCCAACCGACAGGCTGTCCAACCATGTTGTTAGTGGTTCAGTATCGAATACAGCTCAAATCGGGTTCTGCCTTCAAGGTATTTTTATCAAATCGATTGAAGGACAGTGAGAGTGGTAAGGAGCGGCCTGAAATGGTAATTTCCATGATTTTCTACTGGAAACATGCATAGTTAATGGTGTAGGGATAATCTCACAGAGGTGGATCCGTTTCATACCAGAATATTCATGAAACCCAATTTGTTTTGCAAATATAGGAGCCTTTCTGAGTATAATAAGTTACAGTCTTACAACATGATAATTATACAGAGACCAATCCTTATTTTAATTGTTATTTATTACATGAACGTGAGATTTTATAAGTATTTTAGCTTATTTTCCTTTACAATTCTAAGGACGCCTTCTACGTAGGTTTGATTATATGTTTACTATTGTTTTTCTAGCTGCAGTTCGTATTAGTATACTTAGTTAACACAATAGATATTAATGGTATATTGTTATGTTTAGAATCCAAAATAGTAAGTCCATTAGTTGTAATATTACATAGATATGGTCTATATTGAAAATATTAATTTCCTTATTATGTATTAAGGAACATTGGGTTTTAAACTTAATAAGCTTATAGTCTTTGCATTAGAATTTCCTTCTACACAATTCAATGGTCATAGCATGGGATTTCAAAAAGATTCGATTTCATTTCCTTTATTAATTGGCAATGGATTTTACAATGAATTCATAAATGAATAGCAACATAAAGGAGCTAGAGCATAAATTTCTTTATTGGCGTATTTAAAACTATTGAAACTTAAGTCCTTTTATCAACAAAACAAGAATAGATAATGTACTATTTTTCCAACCTTTCCAATACATCACTTTCAAGTAACAAAACAAAAATTTAATATATTTTCTTTTGTAATTTCTTTCCAACATTCCACAAAAGATTTCAACAACATTTCCAATAAGTTTTAGAGTAAGAATTTCTAACATTTCAATACAACTTCCTTCAAAATCATGTTGCAACATTTCCTACTTCATGTGGAAACAAATTTACAATAATGGAAGCTAGAGAAAACAAAGCAATATTACATTTTTCCTCCACTCAAGGTGGGTAAATACATGGTGTTTTTACATTGTCAACAACAAGGTTCCTATGCTCCAAATATCAACAAGGTGGATCCTCCATAGTTTGCTTGATTCACAACAAAATAAGGGGAGAGGCAACGCTCTCCTCCCAACCAAATACCCAATGGAGAAGAGAAGCCATCCTCTCCATTGGCCCCCGAGCCCCAACCACATCACAATGGGAGAGAATCCAACTCATGGCAACTACAAGCTTCCACATAACTAAACATAACATTTCACATGCATTCCATATTCCTTCAAAACAAGAGAATCAATAATCACAACAAGAGGGAAAACAATCACAACAACAAGTCACAAGGCTTACCAAGAAAGCCACAAGAGTAAGACATATGGGGAAGCCACTTATGCCTCCCAATGGGAATGGGTGCCACCTAAAAGCCTCCAATGCAAACACAATACCCCTAACAACTCTTATGCCTCCCTCAAGTACCCCTTATCCCTCCATTCACTCTTATGCCTCCCTCAACTCTTATGCCTCCCTCAAAGTGAAACAAGAAGAATTGAAAGCATTTCTCATACAAGGTGGGCACCCAACCCAAGCTCCCTCCTCAAGCACATGATCTCTTATGCCTCCCTCAATTAAGCTCCCCATAGTCTCCTCTCACTCCCAACTTAGGCATTCTACCCATTCCCAACAAGCATTTCAAACAACAACATTCAACACAACATAAAAATACATTCATATGACAAAAGAAACATAATGCAACAAAGGGGAAGCTCCTACCTTTCCATGGTAGAGCTTGCTCCAAAAATGAAGTCACAAATCCCTCGAGGATCAAGCAAGCATCCACAAGCTCCAAAAATTCACAAGCTCCTTCCAAATCCTCTCCTCTCCAAAATACAAAAGACTAAAAAATGAAACTTCCAACCCCCAACACAAACAAGAGGATCAAATAAATAGAGAAAAGAGAGGGAGGGATGATGTGGCTCCAAGTAGGATGCCACCTCCTTTTCCCTCCACTCCACATCATTTGGTCAACATCAAATTCCAATGCACCATTAATAGGTGGTTGAAAGAAAGGCAAGCACCTTACACACTCCAACTAAGCCTACTCCCCCCAAAGGACAAAATTAAATTTGAAAGGAAGTGCAATTAATATTTTTACCCTTTTATCCCCCCAAAACACCTAAAAGGCCCTAAATTTCGCCTTCCAACCCATAGGTAGGGTTGGCATGGGGTTTTAAGAGGTGTGGGACAAGTTTGACTTGTCTCACAAGCTTTGAAATTTGGCCTCCAAGGAAAAATTCGAGTTTCCCATGTGGGGTAGAGTGTGCTACACTCAAACTCAAACACACATCAATCCACACAAAATCTCAAGTAAATCAAGGTCAATAAATGAACTCTCTTAGGTCACATCTTTTAATTAATTTAGGACAATTTCAAATTAACCTAATTAACCCACTACAACCCAAGGCTAACAAAGGAGTAACTCCAATCCATAAAATAAGAATAATATCATAAGTAAAATTTCACTTACTAAGAGCAACACATACTAACACAATAAAAAAGGGAAAGATTAAAACAAAACAACACATAATCCCTAGGTCACAATTTTCCCTTTAACGAGATAATTCTAACACACACACAATTACTTGTTGCCATGGTGACCTTAGCTAGATTCTTCTCAAATTCTGATGTGGTTGGTCTCCACTCCCCAATTTTGTTGTGAATATAATATACCTGCAGAGCAGAAAATACCTCCTTCGGCCTGTTGGCCGCATTAAAACATTCATGCCAAATATACAATATAATCTAAAATAAACAACACCTGATTTACTATCATCTATGCAAGTACGATATCACTTAACACTTTCTAGCACATTTCTATTCCACATTTCATTTATGTCAAAATGATCATCACATTAGTCCAATTATCAAGTTCTACTCAAAATGATTAAACATATTACATGTCATAATTAAAGATAAATAACCCTGTCAAAATTATACAAATATCATCATCAAATGTCCACCAGTAAACCATATGCATCATATAAAGATCAAATCAATAACAGTCCAATGTCTATGATATCTACTAGCATGCTAAAACAAGAAGTCATAATAATCCATAAGTGAAGTAATCAGTCTCGAAAACAACAAAACAAAATGAGGTCGAAGGGAAGTGGGCACTACATACGGATTCAAACCAACTTGCAAAGATCGATTTATCCAAATGCTAAAGGAAATAAATCATTAAGAGAGAGGGTTAGTATTATCATGCCTGTTTGGGGCTTCCTCAATGCACCCACGTCGAACCAAGGCTCCAGCAGCATCAGAAATGAAATATGCCTGGCCAGCAGCAACTGGAGTTCCTTTCCTTCCTGGAATATCATCTAAAAGTCCCATACTTGCGAGCAACAGAGCATGTATCAGGTTATCAGCATAAACCCAATCATTTTTCACCCTAGGCTCCCCTATTGTGAATGTTAGGAGGCCCATTTGTGCTAAGCGGAATATTCTTGGAAGATGCCGCTCCTCACCAGGCCCGTAAATTGCTGCCGGTCTAATAGCACATGTATAAAGTTTCTTTCCATCTCTTTTTCTGGCACCCCCGACACCCAATCTTAGGTTGGTAGAATAGATGAACATACTTCAGCTTGTAATAGAGGAGATATGTTGTACATAATGTCACTTGGGCTGCATATATGTCTCGAAATATTTCGTTATTGACTTTACTAATAATTATTTTCATATTATTGTCAACTGCAAAGAAAGACAACTGAATCACCAAACAATTGCATTGATGCTGCTGGTAAACATACTTCAACGATCTACCATTACTTTTGAGGACTAACTGTTCAGCCAAAGCTTTACTACGCCCATAGGGGTCAACATGATCCTCCAGTGAAAAATATCGCAATGCTTCATTGCCATTAACAATCTCCTTTCCTCCATATACAACATTATATGTGCTTGTATATATAAGTCTCCTCACACCATACTTAACGCAGGCATCCAATACAAGGCAAGTCCCATTTATATTTACTTCATCAATCCGTCCCGCTTGAAGCATTTCTTTACCCGACATGCCATACGAAGCAAGGTGGAAAACACAGTCTGCTCCTCGCAGAGCTTTCTCGACGTCCTCATTTCGGCTTATATCACCTGCGATGCAAACGACGCCGTTACGGTGGAGTGTGGTGATCCAGGGAGAGTCCTTGCGGAGGTCGAGTGATCGAACCTCGTCGGCTCCGCATCACATTAATTCCAGGCATAGGATGGTTCCAACAAACCCTGTGCCTCCTGTAACCACGAAGGTATTGCCTTCGATTCCTTCGCTCTCGCTCAACTGCATCTTTTGAGCCTCAGGTTTCTGAGCTTTCGGCTCTCCTTCCTCCAAAATGCATCAGGAACAACATAAAACCATGTCCAAGATCTACGCACCAGCATAAGGCGTGAGGAGGTTTCATTGCGGCCAGGGAAGACAAAATAAAAGACGTGCCTAGGAGGAACCATGAAGAGAAACACCTTGACAGACAAGATTTCGATGGCCTCTCAACCACTCCACACGCGGTCCAACAAAAGGAAATATCACGCGGTCAGAGAAGGATAATGCGAGTAATCAACAAGAAAACATAGAAGATTTGCAAATCGTGATTAATAAATGAAGTCCGGCCACCAAAGCAAGAAAGACTCCAACACGTCTAGATTTTAATAACTCCACCCTCCACGTAGTCGATCAAAGCACAAATGAGACCCCTAACAACAATAAAAAAAATAATTCCCTCCAGCCCACGCCAAGCATGGCATCAATGCAAAAAAAGATTAAACAACCGCGTGGTGAACCAAACCCCACGCCAAGAAGGAGATGAAGCTGACCGAGACAATTTTACAAGTCTCTCGGATGAGTAACGTGGCCTAAAAGGCTTTAATAATTGAACAAAAAAATTTATAATTTATTTACACAAATAAAAAAATATAAGCGACACGAATTCATTTATTATTACAATAGTTTTCTCCATATAATTCACATAAGCTAAAAGGTATAAGAAATTTTGTATGATTACTATTCAACCCGAGAAGATTAAATCGCGTACAGATGAGCAAGTAAGAGGAAGTAAGAGTCGAATTATCCATTACTCACAATGATTAAAACAACATATGAACAGGCTTAAGCAACCAAGCGAAGAAAACTAGAGGTTGACATTCAAAAGCAAATACGAAGCAAGGAACGACCGTGGCACCAAGGCGAGTAATCCCTTCCTCAGCGTGGAACGGGGTTCATTCTACAAAGCGACCAACCAAACAATAAAATCGCTTAACGATAATTAAATTAAAACAACATTGTTATCATTATATACTATAAATATAAATAATTTCTACTCACACCAATAATGACCAATGATCTAGCTTAACCATGCGACAACAAGATCCTTCTTTAATTAGGTTAACGCACAGGACATTACACAGTCCACACACAGAGGTGTCAATGACGACTTGAGAACGCAAGAAGGAGAGGGAAGGTGCTAAAACATCACTGAAACAAGATCTAAGACAACGGAATACACGCAGCCATTCGACGCTCAACAAGAGGGTCATTGCGACAAGAACTAGGGTAAACGCCGAATGGGGCATTACACATCCACGCCGCCGCCTGAAGTTCTGGTGGAAAAGCTTCCGAGATCGAGGTCCATTATATTCACATACGCAGCTCGAGGATTCTGCAACACGTAAGGCTTCATGTAAGAGTAGAGCTCCCTCAGAAACCCTAAATACTTTTCATCATTTCCTTTGCGATCATCATACCAATTCACAAGATACAGTATGTCGAACAGGTTTCCAGCCCGGTGAGGGAATGGAATGGAATCCGAAGAAATTTCTGCCATTTTTCCGCCGTAAGGATACATCATCATCGAGGCAGTTGGTTGCTGTTGAAGCATTTTGCAGGCTCCGAGGAGCCCCGCTTTCGGGATGGGGTTTCTGACGTAGTCCGACTTCACATGGAAGAATTATTTATTCGGCTCGTATCTATTTCGCAGGCTCGTTATGTTAGGGCCTCGGCCAGAGAAAATCGCGACGGCTTCTATCCATTTCATTTCCTCGCAGTCCTCGGATTTAATTCCAAGCTCAGGAAACCCTAAAACTATGGTTTTT
This sequence comes from Taxus wallichiana var. yunnanensis, assembly GCA_018340775.1. NCBI lineage: Eukaryota > Viridiplantae > Streptophyta > Pinopsida > Cupressales > Taxaceae > Taxus > Taxus wallichiana. The sequence goes on along the minus strand of CM031240.1, from coordinate 790,291,294 downwards.
AGCATTCCCGTTGTCGGGCCAAGGTACACCGCGCTAAATGTGGCGGTGATTGTTTTCTCTGGTGCCGCCAAGGAAGCAAACAAGTAAAAATCCTCGTCTAGATGCAGCGCCACAGATTGCCACTTGTAGAGCAGGTCGGTCACGTTGGCAAGGCCGCTCCTGGTGACGCTGAACACGGTTACGGCGGGTGGGATTTTGAGCAGTTTAATCTTCCATGTGACCACGATTCCTCAGCTCCCTCCTCTGCCGCCGCGCAGGGCCCAGAAAAGATCTTCGCCCATGCTTGTTCTGTTCAGTAGACTCCCTGGGCATCCACCACCTCCGCGTCGATAACGTTGTCTGCCACCAGGCCGTATTTTCTGGCGAGGATGCCCTCGCCGTTGCCGCTGATGTGGCCGCCCATGCCGATCGTGGGACACGACCCCGCCGAGAATCCGTAGCCCCCGGTCACTTGCGAAATGGTGTAATATAGTTGGCCCATGGTCACGCCAGCCTCCACCCAAGCCGTGGCGGTTTCCAGGTGGATTCTGATGGCGTCGAGGTTCATAAGGTCTATGATGGCGAAGGGAGCTTCGGCTGTGGAGGAGGCGCCTTCGTAGCTGTGCCCACCGCTCCGCACACGGATTTCGAAGCCCGCTTCTCTGCAGCATGTGACCGCCGCCTGCACTTCCTGATAAATGACAGGAAAAATGAGAAAGGAAGGTTTTGGTATGTTCGGATGCGCGTATATGAGGTTTTGTATTGAAAACTTAAGCAGGCTGTCGAATTGTAGTGAATGGGAAGCTGTGAAATTCTTGACTCCTTTTCTGGCCAGACAAGTTATAAATCCCTGCCCCTGTTCAGAGACTGAATTTCCTGAGGTGAAAAGGAGGAACAGGAGAAGCAAAAAACTCGTAATAAAATCTATGGAAGCCATCTTGAATAGAGATTGGAGGAGATCTAACGTAATATTTGTAGGCTGGTATTTCGTTAAATATTTTTTTGGAAAAAGTTAACGTTCTAATAGTCAGAGATTAACAAACTAACTATCAATAATATGTCTACAATGGTGTGCGCCGAAAGTGTGAACTAATAATCAATATTTATTTTGGCTGACTTGTTCGAGTTAAAACGTTTATATATCTAATAAAATCAATAAGAATACACATTATCTTTGGTCAATGCTATTGATAAGTATTGTTAGCATACGTTGGATAACAGATTTGTCTTAGGTGTCTATCTTATCACTTTATCTCTCCTTCTGTTGTGGATCCTCTCCATTCATTTAGGGGATTCCAGTACAATTTCTTTCCTATAAATACTATACGTGAGCTTTGTGTTATAAAGAATAATAAGAGATATACAATCTCTTCTATTTCTCCTTCATTCTCGTGTCTCTCAGTTTGGTATCAGAGCAACTGAGCCTCTGACCTGTGTGCGTTGGACAGGAGTGCATCGTGCTGGTGTTTAAGAGGGCCACTGGCAGTCGAGCCTTGTGCCACTGAGCAGGAAAAATACCCTGCGCGACCACGCGGCCCCAGGACAGGCGTGAGTACCCGCTGAGTTTAAGCATATCACTAAGCGGAGGAAAATAAGCGGCACCCAGCAAGGAGGGATTCAGATCCTTGAGACCGTAATCTACAGGATCGTGGTGGCGGAATAGAGCTTGTTCCAGAACGTGGACACGGAGAAACACCCCGCCGCCGGTAGCAACACCGTGGCGCCCGAGATCAAGAAAAAGCAGAAGAAACAAAGAAAACATTGATACGTGAATTGTACAGAATTCGGTCGGAGAGAGGCGGGAGGCGTCTGGAGTAATTGAGCGGAGCAGAAGGCAGAGGGCCGAGATCCAGCTGTCGGTCAAGGTTTTATCGTCCAGAAACTCCTGTAATTTTTCTGGTCTTCGGCCTCGGCCACGACAGCAGTCTCTGGAACGCGTTAAACTTCAGAAGAAACAATCTAAGGATCAAACACTTGCTGCTGCGTGGAGATCTTCACATTATGTCTTCTATTTTTACGCCTCTCACTGTGCGTGTTGAAGACTCTGCTGCTGCTGGATGTGGAGAGCTGCTGAGCGTGTTGAAGACTGCTGCTGCTTCTTTGCTTCTGGACGTGGAAACAATCTAAGGATCAAACACAAGATGGACGTGGAGACTTACTCAGCCACCTGCTGAAGGAAGGCAGCACGTGGGTGGAGAAAAGAATGTTTGCGTGAAAAGCAAAACGTGGAGATCTCGCCAGGAGAGAGAACTTATTTACGTGTGCGGAGACCTTGAACTTTGTGTAGTCTTTGTCGTAATTTTACAATGTCTGCTCCGAAGTTACTTCGTCTCGACGCCTCGGTTGCTCAAAGGGCCTAATTTTGCGGCACCGGAAGACAAAAATGAAGACAATCCTTGATTTGAAGGATTATGGGAATATCACGAGTGCAGTGCATGCTCGCTCCCACAGACCCAGATGAACTAATAAAATATGACATGGCTAGTCTTTAAAGCCTTGATGCTGATAATGCTCGATGATCGGTGATGATGTGCAACCGCATGTTCGAATGCGGAGAAACCCAAAGATTCTGGGACAAGTTGGCAACCATTTATGAAGCCAAAAATCGAGACAAAGATTCTTCATCTTCAGTTCACTCGAAGCTGCACACCCTCTCTATGGGGTTTGACGAGAAAGTGGAGGAATTCTTGCGTCGCGTGGCTGAGCTGAGATCGAGTTATTAGCCCTCGGTGAAACGGTAGATGATAAATTTCGTCCCAATCACCTTGAGAGCAGTCCCTTCTCAATTTCGAGTGTTTGTTACAACACTGAATGTGTCTAAACAAACAGTGACATTCGAAGAGCTTGTGAATTTGCTGTAGCAGGAAGAGGCTATCACTTCATCGCATGAGGAGTCTCAGGACAAAGCCTTGTTCTCAAAGCCTAATCGTGGCTAGAAGAATCGGAAAGGTCCCCCAGAGAAGCCAAATCCAGCGCAACCCAAACAGAAAGATCAAAAGTCAAAGAGATGGTGTCACATTTGCAGAACCAATACTCACGACACTGATCCTGCTGCACAACAGGCTTGAAACAAGGGCCTTCAAGCCATACAAGCACATCCGGGTGCGAAGATTTTCAAAAGTCCAAACGACGTCCCCGCTGGAGAAAGCAAAAAGGACATCTTGCAGCCCAACAAGAAGATGATGAATCTGATGAGGAGACATCAGAAGGAGCCCATTGTAGTAAGAATCTTGTACTCGTCTCTCAAACTTCTCAGCCCACGAAGAAAGTCTGGTTGATAGACTCTGGTGCAAGCAAGCATATGTCAGGTGACAAGAAGTTATTTGATTCACTACGAAGAGCCAACCGGAGATCGAGTTCGGATAGCGAGATGACAAAGAGTACATTGCAGAAGGAATAGGGAATGTTACCATTCCTCTGGGGCCACGAAAATGTACACTTACAAAGGTACTATATGTTCTTGGCTTGACTAGCAACCTTTTGTCGATTACTCGGCTCTTGAATCATCACCTTAAGGTTGAATTTCTTGATCAAAATGGCATTAAATCATGCTTAATCTCCCGATAAGGTAAGATCTTGTTCTTGCTAAAGCTTTTGTAAAAGATAAGTTATTTGCTTTAGATACTGTTTCATCTTCTGCAGTAGCTTTATTTGCTTCAACAATAGAATCAATTGCCTTATGGCATTTTAGATATGGACACTTGTCGGTCGGTTCATTGCACTAGATGAGTTCAAAAGCAATGGTCCGTGGACTACCCAAATTGTCTAGTTCCTTGCCTATTTTCCCTGGATGTCTTGCAGGAAAACAACACAGAGATCCGTTTCAAGCGAGCAACTTCCATGCCAAGAAGTGTCTGGAGTTAGTTCATACCGATCTGAACGGCCCATTACCTGCTTCGTTTTCAGGATACAAATACTTCCAGTTGTTCGTGGATGACCACTCTCGCAAGATGTGGGTATATTTCCTAAAGCGAGAAAAGTGAGGCTCTTGAACACTTTCTTAACTTCTATCATTGTGTTGTCAAAAGTGTAGTGCCCACTTCCCTTCGACCTCATTTTGTTTTGTTGTTTTCGAGACTGATTACTTCACTATGGATTTATTATGGCTTCTTGACTTAGCATGTTAGTAGATATCACAGACATTGGACTGTTATTGTTTTGATCTTTATATGATGCATATGGTTTACTGGTGGACATTTGATGACGGTATTTGTATACTTTTGACAGGGTTATTTATCTTTAATTATGACATGTGATATGTTTAATCATTTTGAGTAGAACTTGATAATTGGACTAATGTGATGATCGTTTTGACATAAATGAAATGTGGAATAGAAATGTGCTAGAAAGTGTTAAGTGATATCATACTTGCATAGATGATAGTAAATCGGTGTTGTTTATTTTAGATTATATTGTATTTTTGGCATGAATGTTTTAATATGGCCAACAGGGCGAAGGAGGTATTTTGCTTTACTGCAGGGTATATTATATTCACAACAAAATTGGGAGTGGAGACCAACCACATCGAATTTGAGAAGAATCCAACTAAGGTCACCATGGCAACAAGTAATTGTGTGTGTGTTAGAATTATCTGGTAAAGGGAAAATTGTGACCTAGGGATCATGTGTTGTTTTGTTTTAATTTTTCCCTTTTTGTTTTATGTTAGTATGTGTTGCTCTTAGTAAGTGAAATTTTACTTGTGTTATTATTCATATTCTTTGGATTGGAGTTTACCCCTTTGTTAGCCATGGGTTGTAGTGGGTTAATTAAGTTAATTTGAAATTGTCCTAAACTAATTAAAAGATGTGACCTAAGAGAGCTCATTTATTAGGATTTGATTTACTTGGGATTTTGTGTGGATTGATGTGTGTTTGAGTTTGAGTGTAGCAAACTCTACCCCACATGGGAAACTCGAATTTTGCCTTGCGGGAAAAATTTCAAAGCTTGTGGGACAAGTCAAACTTGTCCCACACCTCTTAAAACCCCATGCCAACCCTACCTATGGGTTGGAAGGCCAAATTTAGGGTCTTTTAGGTGTTTTGGGGGGATAAAAGGGTAAAAATATTAATTGCACTTCCTTTCAAAATTTAATTTTGTCCTTTGAGGGAGTGGGCTTAGTTGGAGTGTGTAAGGTGCTTGCTTTTCTTTCAACCACTTATTAATGGTGCTTTGGGATTTGATGTTGACCAAATGATGTGGAGTGGAGGGAAAAGGAGGTGGCATCCTACTTGGAGCCACATCATCCCTCCCTCTCTTTTCTCTATTTATTTGATCCTCTTGTTTGTTTTGGGGGTTGGAAGTTTCATTTTTAGTCTTGTGTATTTTGGAGAGGAGAGGAATTGGAAGGAGTTTGTGGATTTTGGAGCTTATTGATACTTGTGGGGATTTTGTGGGAGCTTGTGGATGCTTGCTTGATCTTTAGAGGATTTGAGACTTCATACTTGGAGCAAACTCTACCATCGAAAGGTAGGAGCTTCCCCTTTGTTTGCATTATGTTTCTTTTGTCATATGAATGTATTTTTATGTTGTGTTGAATGTTGTTATTTCAAATGCTTGTTGGGAATGGATAGAATGCCTAAGTTGGGAGTGAGAGGAGACTTTGGGGAGCTTAATTGAGGGAGGTATAAGAGATCATGTTCTTGAGGAGGGAGTTTGGGTTGGGTGCCCACTTTGTAAGAGAAATGCTTGCATTTTCTTCTTGATTTACTTTGAGGGAGCCATAAGAGTTGAGGGAGGCATAAGAGTGAATGGAGGGATAAGGGGTACTTGAGGGAGGCAAAAGAGTTGTTAGGGGTATTGTGTTTTGTATTGGAGGCTTTTAGGTGGCACCCATTCCCATTGGGAGGAATAAGTGGCCTCCCCATATGTCTTACTCTTGTGGCTTTCTTGGTAAGCCTTTCGACTTGTTGTTGTGATTGTTTTTCCCTCTTGTTGTGTTGTTGATTCTCTTGTTTTGAAGGATTATGGAATGCATGTGAAATGTTATGTTTAGTTATGTGGAAGCTTGTAGTTGCCATGAGTTGGATTCTCTCCCATTGTGATGTGGTTGGGGCTCGGGGCCAATGGAGAGGATGGCTTCTCTTCTCCATTGGGTATTTGGTTGGGAGGAGAGCGTTGCCTCTCCCCTTATTTTGTTGTGAATCAAGCAAACTATGGAGGAGCCACCTTGTTGATATTTGGAGCAATGGAACCTTGTTGATGACAATGTGAAACCACCATGTACTTTACCCACCTTGAGTGGAGGAAAAATGTAATATTGCTTTGTATTTTAACTTCCAATATTGTAAATTTGTTTCCACATGAAGTAGGAAATGTTTTAACAAGATTTTGAGTGAAAGTTGCATTGAAATGTTAGTAATTATTACTCTAAAACTTATTGGAAATGTTGTTGAACTCCTTTGTGGAATGTTGGAAAGAAATTACAAAAGGAAGCATATTAAATTTTTGTTTTGTTACTTGAAAGTGATGTATTGGAAAGGTTGGAAAAATAGTGCATTATCTTTTCTTGTGTAGTTGATGGAAAGGCTTAAGTTTTTAAATGGATTTTATTATGCCAATGAAGCATTTTAAGCTCTAGCTCCTTTATGTTTTCATTCATTTATGAATTCATTGTAGAATTATTTGCAAATTAGTAAATGAAAGGAAACCAAACCTATTTGAAATTCCATACAAAAGCTCCTATTAAAATATGTAGAAAGAAATTTCATTGTAATAGTTCTAAGCTTAATTAGCTCATTACCCATATTTCATTAATAAGGAAAACTGATATTTTAAATATAATTCATATTAAAGCATTAGTAAACTTAATGGAATTACTATTAGTAAATTGTAATACACCAATATACTGATTATATTCTTATATATATTAACAAAGTATATTAATAATTACATATATATTCAAACGAGTCCTATTGACATGGCCGTAACAGGCCTGCACCTAATCCTACGCTGAAACTGTTCCATTTTCTTTTTTTTTGCAAAACAAATTGGACTCCATGAACTTTCTGATCTGAAATGATCCCACCTCTATGAGATCCTTTTTCCATGGGTTGTATATTAAAACCGGTATGGTCGCATTAGAGAATCATTGTAATAAATCTCATCGGGTCCCCAGGTAAGACCTTCACTGTCCCCCAATCGATTTTGATACACTTTCAGTGTCCCTTGATCGATTTGAATCTAAATATCTTGAAGACAGATCCCAAATTTGTAGATGTACTCGTTTTGAACAGATAACAACATAGTTGGACAGGCCGCTGTTGTAAACGCCCTTCTCTGTCCCTTAGGTGATTTTGATGCGAATATCTTGAAGGCAGAACTCTGAATTTGAGGATGCATTTGACACTGAATAGATAACAACATAGTTGGTAACCTGTTTGTTGGAAACGCCCAAAGGGCTGTCGCTTTCACGCGGCCATGGATTCCGGCCAGCACACACCTTGCAGCACCCAATGAAAGTGGAGGTATCACGCCTTCCCCTGCTTGCTGTTGCATTCACTTTGTAACTCATTTATAACCCACCTCACTTTTCTCCACGTGGCCTGGGTGATTTTACCTGCGTTTACGTTTGCTACTCAGCATGTAGCTTCATAACCACCTACCACATTGAATTTTCACGGCTCAGGACAGACCAAAACCACCGGCCGACTGTATAGAGTGGTAGACTTGCTAACACTAGTGAAATAAATGAAAAAAAAGGTATGTGGCCAGTTGTGTAGCCTATACGCAAGGCAGCCAGTAGATATTTTATGGCGGGTGGCTATTAAAGCCACCCACCCCCAACCAAGTCTTCCCACGCCTTTATTTTGAATGTTCCCCACGTAGTGGCTTGGCCACGTATTTCCCCTTCCGAGCGTTGAGCTGTTTGTGCTCTATGTGCGTAGAGATCGGTTTGTTTTCCCAATGGTTTGGGCCAAGCTCATTGGCCAAGACAAATGTAACGTTGGTTAGCCACGTATCATTGCTATATGCGATTGAATGATTAGAATAAATTGGTAAGTGGCTCGGCTAAACAATATAGAACATAGGTCGCCAAGCTATGTGAAGAGCTAGCCGAGATGGCCCAATGTAGAATATTAACTCGCTCTGTCATAAAAATATGGAACTTGCCAAATTAGACCTAAATGAAACCAAATTGATGTGGAGTATTTTTTTTAGCCCAAAAGCAACTCGTTCCCCCATATATGAACTTGTCAATGCTAATGAGCTCACCGAGTTTATTTGAACAACTCGTTAGGAGTGGATTGACATTTATATAACTTTTATTGGCGGTACACATATAAACTAAACTCCTCGAGCCTTGTGAAAACAACTCGAAGTGTAGTTTCGTTTATTTGAAAAGTGGAATATGATTAAGTTAAAATATTGTCTTTTGGTTTTAAACACATGAATCACGTAAACGAAGTTAAATAATTAAAAAAAAAAAAAAAAAAAAAAAGTTTGTCGCATTTTCGGGTCAAATGTATTCGTCGCCAAGTCGTCGTCGTGAGCGTCGTATTTTAGCGGCGTCACATTTTTGGTATCAGAGCCAGGGGTTCGAAGCTTGGACCCTTGGGCACACGCAGAGAACACAAAACAGGAACATTTAACTTAGTACAGAGCTGATTCTTTTAAAATATAAAACCACAATGTTGATAATTATAGTAAACAACAAATTTAGAAAAAGCGGCACAAGACCCGAACAATGAACTAACTCTCGTCTTGATCTGCATGCAGGCGCGCAGATTGGGTGAGGGGTCTCTTCATATAGACCTAGACATACCACCACCGGAGCGAGGATGTAGCAACCATCCTACCTCGGATCTTGCAGACACTCCAGGGATGTCAACACCATTATACGCGGAGAGCCCTTGGGAGGACGACTTGCTAGACATAGTTTGGAGCCATCGGTAGATGCCTGGCATCCCCTCGACACAACGAGGAGCACGGGGTAGAGAACTTCCGTGCGGAGTCCGCTAGGCGAGTCACCACAGAGAGGACATGCGGGCGGGATCTCGGGACATAGGGACAGTCTCGGAGCCCTCGGCGAGAGGAGGAGCATACAAAGAGATCTAGGATTCGTCATACGTCAGGCTACGAGACCATATCGGGAGATCCGAAGCTACGACCATCTCACTATTTGGGTGATACAGGGTAGTTTTCGGCGGAGGCACAGGTTGGTGAGCTTGAGCGGATGCTTCAAGCTCTCGCCCTTGTCTTGCTAGCAACACGAAATCTCGTGTTGCAATCCATCTTATGAAGGATGGAGCAGGAGTTTGGTGGAGGACCGAGGAGCAGAAGCTCCATGTTGACTTGGAGACGATTACCTAGGAGCTGTTTGAGGAGCGTTTCGGGCGGTATTTACCCAGGAGTTTTATACGAGCGGGATAGACGAGTTTCATGACCTCCGTCAAGCATCGATGACAGATGGCGAGTATGAGAGTCGATTCTGGACCTACTCCAAGATGCGTCGACTATATGCGGGATGAGCAGTGCAGTTCACGGGTTCATCCGGGGCTTGAACTTTGATTTAGGTGGCGCAGTAGTGCATTCACTGCCCACAGACATTAGAAGAGGCCGTGGAGAAGGCATATATTGCAGAGGAGACACGGGGAAGACGCAGTAGGCTAGAGACGAGTTTAGAGCCGTATCTAGCGGATGCGGGATGGTAGGTCGAAGGGTCGGTTCCTCCTCTACGGGGTGGACAGAGTTCAGGGCAAGCTTCATTCAGGCCACCACAACAGCAGCAGACCCGCCCACCTTACCGACCTCCTCAGAGATTTGATGTGTAGAGAGGACGTAGTATGGGGCCTCCTCCTAGGGGTCCCATCAGACACAGAGGTACACGAGGGCTCGGTCGGCGAGGGAGCTCGTCGGCGAGAGACCTCAACGATCCATAGCTGGATCGTCGAGATCTGTATCTCAGTCATCTAGAGTACTAGCTGGAGCTGCTTCCCACTGGAGAGGACCAGGCAACTGTTATGGTTGTGGTGTTGTTGGACATCATTGGAGAGATTGCCCACAGAACCCTAACAAGGGTAAGACGCAGAGCTCAGAGCCTACTGTTGGAGATATGGCACGGAGTCATCGGATCTACGTAGCGGTCGAGAACCGCCAGGCTGAGCATCAGAGTACTGTGATTGAGACGACAGGTAGTATTGGTGGTATTTCCACCTCTATATTATTTGATTCTGGTTCTTCTGATTCTTTTATTGCACCATCCTTAGTAGAGCGTTGTAGGCTAGTGGCAGTTAGGCAAGGCTGTAGTTGGGACGTTGAGATGGCTTCTGGAGCCAAAATTTCTGTAGACTCCTTAGTCAAGGAGTGTGTAGTGGATTTGGGACCCTTCACCACTACTTCTGATCTTCGGATCCTTCCATTAGGATCTTATGGCATCATTTTAGGCATGGATTGGTTGTCCACTCACAGAGCTAGAGTGGATTGTTACCATAAGACTATTTCTTGCATAGATGATCTTGGAGTAGAGTCAGTGATATCAGGAGTTAGGAGGGCCGTATCCATTCGCACCATCTCTGCTATGCAGCTTAAGCGGTGTGCGCGACGGGGTTGTCAGTTGTTTGCTATTACGGTCAGTGACAGATCAGAGGATGAGTCAAGAGGACCTTCCCTCGATGATCATCCCATCTTATCAGAGTTTGCCGATGTGTTCCCAGGGGAGCTACCGGGATTACCTCCCCCACGTGAGATCGACTTCCATATAGATCTAGTTCCGGGCGCAGAGCCTATCTCACGAGCACCCTATCGGATGACTACTCCTGAGTTATGTGAGCTCAAGTTACAGCTTGAGGACCTTCTGGAGAAAGGCCTAATCCGTCCTAGTGTATCCCCTTGGGGTGCACCAGTGATCTTCGTGAAGAAGAAGGATGGATCTCTTCGGTTGTGTATTGACTACCGTCAGCTGAATAAAGTAACGATCAAGAATCGTTACCCCCTTCCACGCATTGATGATTTATTTGATCAGATGAAGGGGGCTACAGTTTTCTCTAAGATAGATCTTAAGTCAGGATACCATCAGCTCAGGATTGCAGAGACAGATATTCACAAGACAGCTTTCCGTATGAGATATGGCCACTACGAGTTCACAGTGGTACCTTTCGGTTTGACGAATGCCCCCGCAGTGTTTATGAGTTTGATGAATGGGGTATTCAGGACCTTCCTTGATCACTTCATGCTCATCTTCCTTGATGACATTCTGATTTACTCACGTACACGTGAGGAGCACAAGGAGCACCTTCGCTAGGTTCTTCAGTGTCTTCGCGAGTAGCACCTTTATGGGAACTTGGAGAAGTGTGCATTCTTTCAGCTGAGGTGTAGTATTTGGGCCACATCATTTCTAGGGAAGGTATCGTAGTCGATCCTTCCAAGATTCAAGCCATCATGGATTGGCTAGCACCCACTAGTGTGACTGAGGTACGTAGTTTCATGGGTCTAGCAGGGTATTACAGGAGGTTTGTTCAGGACTTCTCTCGGATTGCACACCCTATCACTTCTCTTCAGCGGAAAGGGAAGAAGTTTTTATGGTCAGATAGATGTGAGCAGGCTTTTAGTACACTGAAGGAATGCCTCACGAGAGCACCTATTCTTGCAGTGCCGGATCCTTAGGGTGAGTTCTATGTTTGCACAGATGCTTCCTTGGTAGGACTTGGAGGTGTGTTAATGCAGGAGGGTAGAGTAGTTGCCTTTGAGTCTCACAAACTCAAAGATTATGAGCTCAATTATCCGACCCATGACCTTGAGCTTGCAGCAGTAGTGCATGCCTTAGTGCGGTGGAGACATTTTCTTCTTGGCCGGAGATTTACACTCAAGACTGATCACTTGAGTCTTCGCCACCTCTTCACGCAGCCCAATCTCAACGCTCGTCAGCGGCGTTGGATGGAATTACTCTGTGAGTATGACATGGAGATAGAGCATGTGAAAGGGAAGGAGAATGTGGTTGCAGATGCCTTGAGTAGGCGGAGACATGTGGCTATGGCCACCTCAGTGGGAACAGATTTGTGGAGTAGGATCTTGCAGCAGCTTCCTCAGGATAGTTTCTACCTTGCGGCAGGAGCAGAGATTGAGTCTCGAGACCCCTTGAGGTGAGATTTGGTGGATTTTCATTAGAGGCAGATGGTCTTCTTAGACACAGAGGTCGGATATATGTTCCTAGAGATGGAGGCTTGAGACATGACATTTTGACAGAGGCTCATCGTGCACCTTATTCAGCCCATCCCGGGGTGAAGAAGATGCACGCCACCTTGAGACAGTTGTATTTTTGGAGAGGACTTCGGAGAGACGTGGCTTCATTTGTGTCACGCTGTTTAGAGTGCCAGAGGGTGAAGGCTGAGCATCAGCATCCAGCTGGCCTTCTCTATCCTCACGCCATACCGGAGTGGAAGTGGGACACCATTTCCATGGACTTCATCGTTGGGTTACCTACGTCGAGATACCATCACGACGCCATCATGGTCACGGTGGATAAATTGACGAAGGTAGCACATTTTTCTCCAAATAAATACCACCTATACAAAGAGTCTGTGGCATGAGTATACCTTGATGAGATTGTCAGATTACATGGGATTCCACGGAAGATCATTTGTGACCGCAACCCTTTGTACACTTCCCATTTCGGACCACCATGCAGTATGCCCTCGGGACGAGGATTAATTTCAGCACACTTATCACCACGAGAGATGATGGGACAGACAGAGAGGGTGAATCAGATTACGGAGGATATGCTCGGGATGTACGTGATGGATCATCGGTCGAGATGGGAGGAGTATACGTATTTGGTGGAGTTTGCCTACAATAATAGTTTTGAGTTCTATAGGCATGGCTTCTTTTCGGGGTTTATATGGTAGAGAGTGTAGGACACCTCTTAGTTGGGATAGGATTGAGGACGGGGTTTCCCTTGGGCTAGCATTATTACGGGATATGGAGCAGCGGTTGCCTTGATCGAGACGAGAGATTACGGGAGGCACGGATGGAGACGGAAGAAGTATGTAGACCAGCGTAGGACGAGATCACAGTTTTGAGGTAGGCACGAAGGTGTTTCTTCGTGTCAAACCGCATAAGAGCCCTATCCATTATGGAAAAGGTTCTAAGCTTGCTCCTAGGTTTGTGGGTCCCTTTGAGATCTTGGAGCGCCTCGGTCCCTTGGCCTATCGTCTAGCATTGCCACCTAGCTTATCTCACGTCCATGATGTGTTTCACGTTTCTGTGCTTAGGAGATATATTTCTGATCCTTCTCATGTGCTAGATTGGACCGCATTGCAGGTGCAGGATCAGGGGTGATGGTGGAGCCCGTGTGCATTTTAGATCGCAGGACCCTGGGCCTTTGCGGCAGAGAGATTGATCAGGTTCGGGTCCAATGGGACAGGTATGATGAGACTGCAGCTACTTGGGAGGATGCTACTTTTCTACGAGGACAGTTTCCACACCTTTTCCAGTGACTTCCAGGAGGAATTCGAGTCTAAGGGGAGGGGGATGTAGTGCCCACTTCCCTTTGACCTCATTTTGTTTTGTTGTTTTCGAGACTGATTACTTCACTATGGATTTATTATGGCTTCTTGACTTAGCATGTTAGTAGATATCACGAGACATTGACTGTTATTGCTTTTGATTTGTATATGATGCATATGGTTTCTTGGTGGACATTTGATGACGGTATTTGTATACTTTTGACAGGGTTATTTATCTTTAATTATGACATATAATATGTTTAATCATTTTGAGTAGAACTTGATAATTGGACTAATGTGATGATCGTTTTGACATAAATGAAATGTGGAATAGAAATGTGCTAGAAAGTGTTAAGTGATATCGTACTTGCATAGATGATAGTAAATCAGGTGTTGTTTATTTTAGATTATATTGTATATTTGGCATGAATGTTTTAATGCGGCCAACAGGCCGAAGGAGGTATTTTCTGTTCTGCAGGTATATTATATTCACAACAAAATTGGGGAGTGGAGACCAACCACATCGGAATTTGAGAAGAATCCAGCTAAGGTCACCATGGCAACAAGTAATTGTGTGTGTGTTAGAATTATCTGGTAAAGGGAAAATTGTGACCTAGGGATCATGTGTTGCTTTGTTTTAATTTTTCCCTTTTTTTTATGTTAGTATGTGTTGCTCTTAGTAAGTGAAATTTTACTTGTGTTATTATTCATATTCTTTGGATTGGAGTTTACCCCTTTGTTAGCCATGGGTTGTAGTGGGTTAATTAAGTTAATTTGAAATTGTCCTAAACTAATTAAAAGATGTGACCTAAGAGAGCTCATTTATTAGGATTTGATTTACTTGGGATTTTGTGTGGATTGATGTGTGTTTGAGTTTGAGTGTAGCACACTCTACCCCACATGGGAAACTCGAATTTTTCCTTGGAGGCCAAATTTCAAAGCTTGTGGGACAAGTCAAACTTGTCCCACACCTCTTAAAACCCCATGCCAACCCTACCTATGGGTTGGAAGGCCAAATTTAGGGTCTTTTAGGTGTTTTGGGGGGATAAAAGGGTAAAAATATTAATTGCACTTCCTTTCAAAATTAAATTTTGTCCTTTGAGGGAGTGGGCTTAGTTGGAGTGTGTAAGGTGCTTGCTTTTCTTTCAACCACTTATTAATGGTGCTTTGGGATTTGATGTTGACCAAATGATGTGGAGTGGAGGGAAAAGGAGGTGGCATCCTACTTGGAGCCACATCATCCCTCCCTCTCTTTTCTCTATTTATTTGATCCTCTTGTTTGTTTTGGGGGTTGGAAGTTTCATTTTTAGTCTTGTGTATTTTGGAGAGGAGAGGAATTGGAAGGAGTTTGTGGATTTTTGGAGCTTGTTGATACTTGTGGGGATTTTGTGGGAGCTTGTGGATGCTTGCTTGATCTTTAGAGGGATTTGAGACTTCATACTTGGAGCAAACTCTACCATCGAAAGGTAGGAGCTTCCCCTTTGTTTGCATTATGTTTCTTTTGTCATATGAATGTATTTTTATGTTGTGTTGAATGTTGTTGTTTGAAATGCTTGTTGGGAATGGCTAGAATGCCTAAGTTGGGAGTGAGAGGAGACTTTGGGGAGCTTAATTGAGGGAGGCATAAGAGATCATGTTCTTGAGGAGGGAGTTTGGGTTGGGTGCCCACCTTGTAAGAGAAATCCTTGCATTTTCTTCTTGATTTACTTTGAGGGAGCCATAAGAGTTGAGGGAGGCATAAGAGTGAATGGAGGGATAAGGGGTACTTGAGGGAGGCATAAGAGTTGTTAGGGGTATTATGTTTTGCATTAGAGGCTTTTAGGTGGCACCCATTCCCATTGGGAGGCATAAGTGGCCTCCCATATGTCTTACTCTTGTGGCTTTCTTGGTAAGCCTTGCGACTTGTTGTTGTGATTGTTTTTCCATCTTGTTGTGTTGTTGATTCTCTTGTTTTGAAGGATTATGGAATGGATGTGAAATGTTATGTTTAGTTATGTGGAAGCTTGTAGTTGCCATGAGTTGGATTCTCTCCCATTGTGATGTGGTTGGGGCTCGGGGCCAATGGAGAGGATGGCTTCTCTTCTCCATTGGGTATTTTGGTTGGGAGGAGAGCGTTGCCTCTCCCCTTATTTTGTTGTGAATCAAGCAAACTATGGAGGAGCCACCTTGTTGATTTTTGGAGCAATGGAACCTTGTTGATGACAATGTGAAACCACCATGTATTTTACCCACCTTGAGTGGAGGAAAAATGTAATATTGCTTTGTATTTTAACTTCCAATATTGTAAATTTGTTTCCACATGAAGTAGGAAATGTTGTAACAAGATTTTGAAGGAAAGTTGTATTGAAATGTTAGTAATTCTTACTCTAAAACTTATTGGAAATGTTGTTGAAATCCTTTGTGGAATGTTGGAAAGAAATTACAAAAGGAAGCATATTAAATTTTTGTTTTGTTACTTGAAAGTGATGTATTGGAAAGGTTGGAAAAATAGTGCATTATCTTTTCTTGTGTAGTTGATGGAAAGACTTAAGTTTTTAAATGGCTTTTATTATGCCAATGAAGCATTTTAAGCTCTAGCTCCTTTATGTTTTCATTCATTTATGAATTCATTGTAGAATTATTTGCAAATTAGTAAATGAAAGGAAACCAAACCTATTTGAAATTCCATACAAAAGCTCCTATTAAAATATGTAGAAAGAAATTTTATTGTAATAGTTCTAAGCTTAATTAGCTCATTACCCATATTTCATTAATAAGGAAAACTAATATTTTAAATATAATTCATATTAAAGCATTAGTAAACTTAATGGAATTACTATTAGTAAATTGTAATACACCAATATACCGATTATATTCTTATATATATTCACAAACTATATTAATAATTACATATATATTCAAACGAGTCCTATTGACATGGCCGTAATAGCCCTGCACCTAATCCTACGCCGAAACTATTCCTTTTTCTTTTTTTTTGCAAAACAAATTGGACTCCATGAACTTTCTGATCTGAAACAGTCCCACCTTTATGAGATCCTTTTTCCACGGGCTGTATATTAAAACCAGTATGGTCGCATTAGAGAATCATTGTAATAAATCTCATCGGGTCCCCGGGTAAGAACTTCATCGTCCCCCAATCGATTTTGATACACTTTCAAGTGTCCCTTGATCGATTTGAATATAAATATCTTGAAGACAGATCCCGAATTTGTAGATGTACTCGTTTTGAGCAGATAACGGCATAGTTGGACAGGCCGCTGTTGTAAACGCCCTTCTCTGTCGCTTAGGTGATTTTGATGCGAATATCTTGAAGGCGTAACTCAGAATTTGAGGATGCATTTGACACAGCATAACAACATAGTTTGTAACTTTGTTTGTTGAAACACCCAAAGGGTCGCCGCTTTCACGCGGCCATGGATTCCGGCCAACACACACATTGCAGCTCCCAATGAAAGTGGAGGTATCACGCCTTCCCCTGCCTGCTGTTGCACTCGCTTGTAACTCGTTTATAACCCACCTCACTTTTCTCTTCGCACGCGGCCTGGTGATTTTACTGCGTTTACGCTTCTACTGGCCTCGTAGCTTCATAACCACCTACCACATTGAATTTTCACGGCTCAGGACAGACCAAAACCACCAGCCGACTGTATAGAGTGGTAGACTTGCTAACACTAGTGAAATAAATGAAAAAAAAAGGTATGCGGCCAGTTGTGTAGCTTTGTATGCAAGGAAGCCAAGATATTTTATGGAGGGTGGCTATTAAAGCCACCCACCCCCAACCAAGTCTTCCCACGCCTTTATTTTGAATGTTCCCCACGTAGTGGCTTGGCCACGTATTTCCCCTTGCCGAGCATTGAGCTGTTTGTGCTCTATGTGAGTAGAGATCGGTTTGTTTTCCCAATGGTTTGGGCCAAGCTCATTGGCCTAAGACAAATGTAACATTGGTTAGCCACGTATCATTGCTATATGCGATTGAACGATTAGAATAAATTGGTAAGTGGCTCGGCTAAACAATAAAGGACATAGGTCGCCAAGCTATGTGAAGAGCTAGCCGAGATGGCCCAATGTAGAATATTACCTCACTCTGTCATAAAAATATGGAACTTGCCAATTTAGACCTATATGAAACCAAGTTGACGTGGAGTATTTTTTTAGCCCAAAAGCAACTCGTTCCCCCATATATGAACCCGTCAATGCTAATGAGCTCACCGAGTTTATTTGAACAGCTCGCTAGGAGTGGATTGACCTTTATATAACTTTGATTGGCGGTACACATATAAACTAAACTCCTCGAGCCGTGTGAAAACAACTCGAAGTGTAGTTTCATTTATTTGCAAAGTGGAATATGATTAAGTTAAAATATTGTCTTTTGGTTTTAAACACATGAATCACGTAAACGAAGTTAAATAATTAAAATAAAAAAAAGTTTGTTGCATTTTCGGGTCGAATGTATTCGTCGCTTCGTCATCTTCATCATCGTCATGAGCGTCGTCTTTTAGCGGCGTCACACACAAAGAGTCTAGACAACCACTTCTTCTACTCCGCCGGATCGAGGGGGGGAATTCACATCAAAGAAATTCTTGGCCTTCCTAAACCATCATGGCATTAAGCGGCACTTTATCTGCTCCCTACATGTCGTAGCAAAATGGCATTGTTGAGCGTCGCAATCACACAGTGATGGAGATGGCTCGCTGCATGTTTATCAATCGCAAAGCTAGGAGAACGCTATTGGGTTGAAGCAAGAAAAACGGCTTCATATCTTCTCAACAGGGGCAGCAACAAAGATTCTACTTGAACAAGACACTAGAAGAGGTATGGAGTGGTAAAAAACCATCAATTTCTCATTTGCGAGTATTTGGTTACACAAAGATACATGCATGTCCCAGCTCAGAAGAGAAAGAAGGTAGAGCCAAAAACACTCCGATGTATTCTTCTTGGCTACAGTACTACCTCGAAGGCATATCATCTCATGGATCCTGAGACAAAGAAAATATACGAGAGTTGGGATGTGGTTTGTGACGAGTCATCCTTTGACTCAATAGTATCAACAGAAGATCCACTTCCAAACACATCTCACCGATTAGTCTCTGAATCAGATGATGAGCTGGAGGAGACTACTCAGAGAAAAGAAATGCTACCAGGAGAACTATTTGTTGACCTTGGAGAACTACAGAATGTGACTCCACATCAATCCTCATGGCAACGACACAGTTCTTCTCAAAAGCAATCAAGTTCTCGTCCGAAGTGGGTACAAAGCACTATCAAGGACTCACATTTGCAACAACTCCCAGATACATCATCCGGAGTCAAAACAAGGAGTCAAACAAGAAATGAGGTAAACTTTACACTCATGAGTTCACTGATGAATAGCTCCAAGCCAGATAATGTTCGTGAAGCACTCAGTCAAACTCAGTGGAAGGAAGCTATGGAAACAAAATATGACTCACTCATGAAAAATCGGACATGGGAACTTGTCGATCTGCCTACAGGAAAGAAACCCATAGGCTGCAAATGGGTTTTCAAGACAAAATATAAGGCAGATGGATCCATCGACAAACATAAAGCATGACTTGTAGCCAAAGGATATGCTCAGAAAGAAGGCATCGACTATGAAGAAACCTTTGCACCCACTGCGAAGATGAAGACCATCAGAGTAGTTTGCGCACTTGCAGCACAGAAAGGATGGAGACTTCAGCAGATGGACGTCAAGAGTGCTTTCCTAAATGGTGATCTGAAAGAAGAAGTATACATGACCCAACCTGAAGGATTTGTTGATGAAAATCAGCCTAAGAAGGTATGTTGTCTCATCAAATCTCTTTACGGACTGAAACAAGCTCCTAGGGCATGGTATATCAAGATCAACGATCACCTTTTGCAGCATGGGTTCACTCGTAGCCCCTCAGATTCAAATTTGTATATAAAGAAGGTAGGCAAAGAAATTGTCATTCTGGTTGTTTATGTAGATGATCTTGTGATCACTGGTAGTTCAGAAGATCAGGTTGATATTGTAAAGAATGATCTCAAAAGAACCTTCGACATGACAGATTTGGGGCTACTACATTACTATCTTGGCTTGGAAATATGGCAAAAGGAGCATCACATCTTTGTCTCCCAGAAAAGTACGCCAAGACACTCCTGGAAAAGTATAGAATGTCCGACTGTAAACCTATATCCACTCCCATGGAAAAAGGCTTACAACTTTCAAGATTCCAGGACTCACCTCAAGTAGATGCTACTCTCTACAGGCAATTTGTCAGAGGGCTAATCTATTTGACATACACCAGACCAGATCTCTGCTATGCTGTCAGCTATCTTTCTAGGTTCATGCAGGAGCCAAAGAAATGTCACTGGAATGTAGCAAAGCATGTTTTGAGATATGTCCGAGGAACAACTAATTATGGTCTGGAATATAAAAAGAATGATCAATTCTTCTTATAGGGATATGTCGACTCGGACCACGCTGGATCTGTTGATGATAGGAAGTCAACTACAGGATACATATTTCATCTCGGATCTGGACCTATCTCGTGGATAAGCAAGAAGCAGAATGTTGTTTCTATCTCATCCACAGAGGCAGAATATCGCACCGCACGAGGAGTGTGCGAAGTGATATGGATACGTCACATTATGGATGACCTGGGAATTCCTGAAAAATAGTCACCTATTCTCTATTGCGACAATCAGAGTGTGTTGAAGCTCGTGCAAAATCCAGTCTTTCATGAACGAACAAAGCATATTGAAATTGACTGCCATTTCATTCGAGAGCACGTCTTGAACCATCAAATTTAGCTCCAGTACTGTCCTACTGAAGCACAAGTTGCTGACATTCTCACTAAATCCCTTGGAAAAGTGAAATTTGAATCTTTCAGAGGTCACATTTGCAAGAATAATGTAATAAGGGGGGGAATGTTAGCATACGTTGATATGATATTTATTAGGTGTCTATCTTATCACTTTATCTCTTCTTCGTTATTCCATCATTCTCTCGCTTCATTGTGGATCCTCTCCATTCATTTAGGGAGTCCAAAGACAATTTGTTTCCTATAAATACATACGTGAGCTTTGTGTTATAAAGAATAATAAGAGATATACAATCTCTTCTATTTCTCCTTCATTCTGTGTCTCTCAAGTATAACTATCGTATGCCTTACATATTTTCGTTTGACAATTTGCAGTTCTATATCTATGTATACTAACAATCACACGTGAGGTGTGCGATGTTAACGCCGAAAGTGAATTACGGGTGACAAGAGAAAGAAAGTGAAACATACAACAAAGTAATGTAATATTTCTAATTGGAGAATGAGAAACAAAATAAAGTAGTTGAAACAGGAGTAGTGGAAAA
Organism: Taxus wallichiana var. yunnanensis; assembly: GCA_018340775.1. Taxonomy (NCBI): domain Eukaryota; kingdom Viridiplantae; phylum Streptophyta; class Pinopsida; order Cupressales; family Taxaceae; genus Taxus; species Taxus wallichiana. The sequence continues at coordinate 790,270,531 of CM031240.1, read as the reverse complement.
GATTTGGATTGGAAAAAAGTGGTGAAGCTTGAAAGGGAAGGGCCAATGGGGATTAAGAGGGGAGTGTTAAGGATAGGGAGCGAGGACAGGATTCCTCTTGTATGTGTGACTGTAGAAGAGGTGTTAAGGACATTTTGGCATAACGGATGAATGAAAAAGGTGGTGAAATCTAAAGGGTAGATAAGGAGGGAACTCTTGATATAGTTGTGAATGTAAGCCCATGTCTTTCTGCACCCCAATGTCAATAGTGGCTCTCTACAAAGTAAGCCCTTGATATTTATGGATTGAAAATTTCCAAGCCATTTTAAGTGGTCATTGCCTTCGGTCACCTATGGAAATTCAGTTTCTTAATCGATAACCAACCTTTCTCGTAAACAACATTATGAAATGCATAATGCAGTGCACCCAATCCTTTTACTACATATTCATGTTCTTACTTGTAGCTTATATTCTTTAAAGGAGGGTTGTGGGAAGAGTAAGTATCTATTAAGCTATTCCCAGTTCCAGGCTCATATGCATAGCTTTCTGTATCATAATTTTTAAACGGTTTCTTCCCTTTTTTCTTTTTAGATTTTCTTGATTGTTATCTGATGCTCCCGGTTGTTGTTGCATTTTGTTTTTACCCTTATCCAATGGTAACCCACCATCATAGAATTTCCAAAAGACTTCATTTTTTCTCTTCAATTCCACTTTGTGGATTTCCTTTCTCTGCTTGCATGCGACCTAAATCAAATGAAGCCGATGACATCGTCATAAAAAAATGTACGTGGAACAAAGGCCAACACTGAGAATGGGAAAAATTAAGGGGCATGATTGATAAGGAAGAGGTGTATTAGATGCAAGATAAAATCTTTTATAGTAATTGTTCGCTTGTGAATGCAAATTTTACACGTTTAAACAACTCTATCTCATAAAAATCTACAACACTTGGAGAAAGTGGGCCTTGTCATGTAAACATCTATATTGATTGTGTTTGATCATGAACGAAGAGTTAAGTTTTTAAACTCTGAGTCATTTGCTTCCACAAAATTTATCAAAGGATTGATCCAAATTAAATCTAAATCTATGCTAGTTTTTTACAAGGCTTGTTTATTGTGGCCTTCTTATATCTTGTTCGACACCCAACCATGCCTCTCTTGTTGTTCTGATGACTTGAATATACATTATGGCACATCACAACATGGTGCAAAAATTGTTGCAAGGACCCCCACATTGTTCACCACCCAAAACTAGTGCCAGTTGTCTAAATCTTCTTAAACAGTGTATTGCTTTGTTGACAAACAATTTGCTTGGTGTGGACTAAATTTTGAACAACTCTGATTTATTCATGATCAATGTCCTCATCTTCGCTTCTTCTCATCTGAACGTCTCTCTTACATGCATCACAGCCCCCACGCCCCAACCCACTTGTGAATCACCTTCAGTGTAAAATGGGAAAACTCCAAAAGGTTCAAAGTCTGAGACCCGGTCGAGACCAAGCTAGAAAGCCTTCCTGTTAAACTTTGTAGCCCCTCTTTTAGAGGAAAAATCAGGTAAATATAGGAACATTCGTAACAATGTTATGTCTTCTAATAAGACCTTGGCTCATCTCTTAATAATTTGAATTTGATTGTCCTTTTCTACTTCAATTCTCCACCTCTCTCAATCTATGGCAGTGGATTTTATTGCATTTTCATGATCCGTATGGATTATAAAACTGTGTTAATGTTTCTCCACCATCTTAGGGTTTCTCTCACATATTAGTGTAAAGGTGTACTCTTGCAATGACCCTCGATGTCAAAATTTTTGAATTGTGTGACATGTAATTTGGTAGATATGAAGATGAAGACATGAATAAAATGTTACCACAAAGATGGTGGAAATTAAATGCCTGCATGTCTATGGTTTCAAGTCCATCTATCAGAAGACATTTTCTTTGGTACGTAAAATGAAGACTTGAAGCGAAAGTTGGAATTTCCAAGTTCTATATATAAATCAAGCTTAATAAAAACATGAAAACAATATCGTTAACAAAATTATTCAATATACAATATACAAAACATTATATATGTTATTATATTAATATATACAAATATAATTTGATATATATATATATATATATATAGAATAAATATAGAATTTTTAAAAATGTAGAATGTATCATTAGTAAAAACGGTGTGTGTATATATAATGAATAAATAAATAATTAAAAAATATTACAAAACATGATGTAATAAAAATTTAGGGTTTTGTTTTTCCATCTATTTAACAACAAAATAAAATTTGAGTGGGAAAAATAGATCCATGTCTAACAAACCAACCAATTGGGTTAAGCGCTCTTCAAAACCTAGAGTAGAACATGAAGACCAACACATCCTAAATGACCTTTCACACCTTTCATTTTCCTTGCATAATAATACAAGCACTTTATTTGAGATCTAGAGGTGTTAACCATGCTAAAACTTGAGTTAATGTTGTAAATTTAGCATTCGTTATGGGGAACTATGTTAAACAAAGCTCTTGCAAATCGTTGTCTGACATACCTTTCTTTCACCGCCAGGTGTAAGGCTCAACAACCTCAAACATAGATGGGTGGGATCAATCTATCGACGATGTGACCTGCCACGTGGATGCCTGGGATAGCTGCTTTTCTGCACGAACGTCATACGGGGAGCATGCTTCTAGCAGAGTAAACGCCTTCGGCGTAACAAGTCTCTTGAAACTGTATACTTTCCTACAATTGTATGAGTATAGATTTTTAATGTGAATTCGTAAGCAAAGAGGCTATTCCAAATATTGATTTTTCAAATTTAGATGTATAAACAATAGTAACAAAATATGAACTTGGACTTATTGAGTTTATTTATTTATTTCATATTTTCCGGCATAACATAAACCGGTGTGTAAAATAAAAGTCTCATAATCCATTCTAAATACAAAATCAAAACACAATCTTTTACAAATTTGTAGTCGTAAACATTTGAAAACTTCATATTCTTCAAGATTGTAAAACTATATTTTTGTTGCTCGCATTTGTAATTTTTTTTGCATCGTGCTTGATTTTTTTCTCGAGAATACATCTTCATGGTTCGCACACCAATATTTTCCAATTTATGAGGAGGTCCATATTTCATCGCAACGGCATCAAAATCATAAGTCAATCGAAATCCTTGTGAATGGGGAACAACATTATGAAACTTGGATTTAGGTACAAAGAGCATGTCGACATCAAGTGGAGTTGTTCCCTAACCATTTCCAGTGATTGGTTTGGCTGCCCGCAATGAAAAACATTAACAAATAATTGAAACTTTTAACATTAATTGCAAGAGGGGTGTATTGAGGGTCACACCATTTATAAGGGGAATTGTGTTTCTAGTCTTCCTTCCTCCAAGTGGAAAATAAAAACATGTATGCATTTTATCAAATAAGAAATGAAGTAAATTCCACGAAAAATAATACATTTAATCTTTCTTGTCAAAAGAGTCTTTGTAAGAAATCTAAAAGATATAATAACCTGAAGTGAATAACAACTCAATAACCTTTAATTTGTTTAAAACCTCTCAACAAGATACATTTGTGCAAATTTCCCCATATACAACACCCCAACATGTATAATAATAAATTATAAAATGTGTATTAACATGTTTCTCAAATGGAGAAAAGTAAACTTTTTTTCTTTTTATTAGTTTTCACTCTAAGTAAATTAAGGAAATGTATATGAAAGGATCGTTCAACAGGGATGAAGTACTATTCTGGTATGTAGTCCTGGAATTACAAAAAGTCTCCATAGGAAATGATCATACAAGGTTGTTGAGAACTCTGAGCCATGATAATAGGCCTTATAGCTAGTTCACAAGAGGTTTCGATTTGAAGTGGATAGCAAATGTTGTCATCAAGTACACGTCTCACCAATTGAATCTTGGTGGATGTTATAACTACCTCTTTTTATTAGAGAACCATGCCTTTTAACAACTACAAAAATTGATTAATATTTGTAAGATAAATGGAAAGAAAACCTCCTAGTGGTTTCTTTCTTATAAGGGGGCCTTATACGTCACATCGAATGCTTCCCTAAAATAGTTGATTTTAGCAAAAAAAAAGTATTAAACCTTCCAAAGAATATAATTTCAAAATATTTTGTTAGATTTTAGTAAATTTAGTAGGATATATGAGGAATTTATGTGGGTTGTAAATAAAAAAGCATTAAACTCTTTTAATTTATAATTTTATGACATTGTGTTGTGTCATACATCTAACATAAATATGAATAAATACCAAAATAAGAACTTGTAACGACCCAAAAATTCTCACACACGAACAACACAGTAAAAGACAGGATAATTTTTTTTTTTGACTTGCTTCGACACATAACACGACACAACATGTCGTCACAAAGTTACAACCAACTCTAGGAACCACTTGTTACGGGGATGACCACAAGGTCAGCACAGAAACGTTCACACCCAAAAGGATAATACACTTTTTCTTTTTGACATGACAACATAGAAGTCCAACCACAGAACACACTTACAGTTAGGGCCAACCACAATGAGATATTCTTGAGGGTTATTTATTTTAATAAGACATCTTGCAATTCTTAGCTTACGTTTTCAAGGAGACTCAAGATATGATTCATACAATTCATCTTACCAAGCTAAGTTTATTCTTTTGACACTGAGTAATTATCTTTAAATCTTCTCTATTATGACATTTATTTGCTTAATTCATTTATTTGGAGAAAGGGGTAATTTAATTCCACAAGGCCATCTATTTACACTTACGCTACTAGAACTTGTTCATGCCCATATGACAACATGGGTTTGCATTCAACACACTTAAGAGAAGAAAGACAAAGCACCTTGGAAAAAGGTTAGAGGGAGAAGGTTGAGTTGAAATCATCTTTAAGACCTCATTTGTTATAACCAAGATTTAATTGAAACTTGAGGATTTATCGAAAATTATTAATTATTTTACTTAGGCTTCACTGGATGATTTTTACAAAAGAAAACAATTTACCTTTCAAATGGTTGAGAGACAGATTGCGTGGTTTCGAAACCGATTCCTCCTACTTATTAAATCTTATTATCTTATATCAACTAACAATTTGTTTCACCTTAGGATCATTCTAAGAATTCACCATAAAAAGGATAATGTTCGCTAGTGTAGCTAGGGATATCAAGTTATAAAATTTTTACTTCACAAAGGATGGTTTCATTTTGATCACTCATGGAATTATTTGATTTCAAATAGATCACCTCTACATTTATTTGTTGAATATAAAATTATTATTTTTGTTTAGCTTCTTTAAGGGTTAACCGACCCATTTTACTTTACTTATAATATATTGTCACTCAGTCTTAGAAAGATTTAACTTGACAATTTATTCTCAAGATCAAAGTTTTACAATACTCATATCAATGTAAAGATTGAATACCATTTCTCACAAAGGTAAGTTACCAGTTTACCTACAGAAGGACAAGACAACATCATCACGAAATTTCAGAACAACCCAAGGCAAGAGGTCTTCTAAACTCCTTTGCAAGCACTATTACAAAATTTACCTCACATTGGACATTTTTACAAGGAACTTCATAAATTGCACTGATGAAACCTTTACAACTCTTTCCTTTAATCTACTCGCATAATCCATCTACACAAATACTAGCTAGAATCGTTCGAACCGAGCATGTTAAACCTACACATGCAATGCAGTAAAGCTAACATTTAACAATATCAAGAAAGGAATGTTCTAATTCAAAATGGATTAAAACACAACCCACAACTCCAAAATTATTCGCATGAGAAAGAAATCTAAACCATCCAACAAGTTGAAAGTCAAAATACTAGTAAGAACAAAATCACATAAATCAAGGCAAGACCTTATGGGTTAGGAACAAGAAGGTCAAGAGTATTGATATTTCCTTCATGTAATCCTATGGATTACGTGATTGGAATCCAATACTCAATCCATCCATCTAAAGAGGTCCAAGAGAAGACAAAACATACTAATTATGATCGTAGGCGCGAAACAAAATGACGTTATCCAATTCTCCCAGGGGAGGCTTCATAGTAATATGGGTTCGATGCCCTTAAAAGAAAACAACTTATAGTTTCAGTTTTAACCAAGGAGTTTACCACTACCTCCATATAGGATTTCTTAAATGTAGTACTAGTTAACAAACAAATCCACTCTTCCAAAAGCATACAAATGAGACACAAAAAGGGCCATTATTCTACCAACAAACCTTATCCTAATCGAACTTCTCTACATAATATAAGGGAAGGCTAAACCCAAAAGTCGTTAATAATTTTTATATATTTCCGACAATGTCAATAATTATTAAAATAAAATTGATTTCCTTAACAAAGCCACAAAATGGGACTTTTAGTAACCAAGTTTGAAGTATAAGATATTCGAGTTCGAAAACAAAGGGATTCGATACACGGTGGGTAATACACCAGCGATGCCCCAGACTCAAAAGACCTTACCATGAGTGCAAGCACAAAAAAATAAGAACCAACACACATATCCATCAGGAAGGTTACGCAGTGCGGTGCGATCGGGCCTAGAAGTTCTATGAGCTCCTTGCCATGGTATAGAAGATGGAAATTTTACCCGATCCATGTGGACTTATCAAGGAAAATCTAGAAAATATCAAATAGATGAATATAACAGCCACCTATTATATTATCACGAAATCAGTGTCATCTAATAGGAAATGAGTTCACGAGTCCAATACCATGGATTCACCTACAAATTTTGTTTCAGTCCAGCTATTAATAGCTTGCTTGCGACCCTTAATAAAAATTGTAGAGATTTCATTCAATAAAACTTACAATGTTTCCCCCTTACTTTAATCAAACAAGAGTTTGAACCAGGAAGTAGGTAAAGTGATTCTCTCAACACGTAGAGGCCAAAATAGATGTCAGGTTATTCATCCTCTAGAACTGGGTACAAAAGTCAACCATGTACAGTTCTAAAACAAAACCCTAATGCCATTTTCTAATTAAACAAAAAGTAAGGAATGCCCACAGGCTTAAACAAGTTTTAGAACCCAATGTCACTATTAATGTACCTTTTAGCAAAATAGGAGAGCCCTAAACAGGAAATACGTATTTATTCAACCAAATAGAGATATGAAGGCTTAACCTTCCATATAGTAAGCCTTCAATTATAAATACCATCACAGAATTCTTTTAAAAGAGAGTCATATAAGCAAACGAAACTCTATAATGTTTCCTTCCCTACGAACTAGACTGCATCACTCAATATTGCAGTAGCCCATTTAGACAAATATGAAAAAGAGTAAGCTATAAGAGAGGAAAAGACATTCCAAGAAAACCAAAAAATTGGAACAAGATTAAAAGGAACAACCAACACAATTAGGCAAATGATTTAAACAACCACGAAAAAAATTTGTCTAGGTGCCATTCAAGAGGAAAGAATATTCATTTCAAGATCTTTGAAAGAAGGTAGAAGACTATTGCAAGGAGTATTTTTAACATTCCCGATTAGAATTCTTCCAACCAACAAGCACGTCGACCAGGGCTCGGGCAACAGCAACACAACCTGCACAACTTCTCTTCCTCATCACGTAGATCTCTCATGCAAGCTTCTTTCTCCTGCTGAATCTCTAATTCCAAATTCTTTGTGTTCTCCACTTTTATAGCTTCAATAGTCCTTCCTCTGTTTCCAACTTGACCGAATTCTTTACTGGGATTTGTTATTCGTTGTTTTTATTTCAAACCAAAAAAAATCTTGGTGCTTGGAGGCAAGATTTATAGAAAAACTCTCCATGCTAAAAGGGGTGAACCCAATCAAAAGCCCAAGAACAAAACGCAGGAAAAAAAAAATGAAGTAATGGCCTTATCCAAACCTGCACTTTTTCCTTAGATCTCTCGAAGACCGAGATAATTTTGATGGGTGAATGCCAATAAGAAAGGCATGAACAAAATAAACCACAACCCAAACTGCGAGAAAACAATAGATGAGAAATACAAAGATCGTAGTCGGTGGAGCGGTGAAGTGGAATGACTCAACGGAGAAAAAAATTTGAGTGAAGGCGACGAAACAAAAATATATCTCCATTTTGAAGAGAGCGTTCATGTGTTGCGGAGATAATGTTCTCTAAATGATGCCATAGAGACCAAAACTATCAAATTCAAGTTTTCAATAATATCCAAAGATTCATTTACCAAACGCAGCTCATAAGCAAACCCATGAATGGCTTGAGCAAGCAACAAGGTAATTTGTGCTTCATGAATATTCTTATACGAAACAGATCCACCTCTATGAGATTCTCTTCCATGAGTTACATCGTAAAACAAGTAAGGTCTCAATAGAGAATCTTAGCAATAAATTTCATCAGGTCTCCTGGTAACACTCTCACTATCACATAGTCGATTTAGATTAAAAAAATTCTTGAAGGAGAATCCCGAATTTGAGGATGCATTCGATACAGAACAGATAACAACATAGCTGGACATCCTGCTTGTTGGAAGCGCTCAAAAGGGTTTCTACCATACTGCAACATGCCTGCCGCCTAGCAAAACCCTGATGCAGGTCGTTGCTGTGGATCCCCGACAAGAATACACCTCGCAGCACCCAAGGAAAGTGGAGGTAACACGCCTACTTCACTGGCTTGTTTCCACGCCCCTCCTCCACAAGGAACCAGTCTCCATCTGCAATCCCACGTGGCCAGCAACAAGGCAAAAGCCCAGATAAAAAAAAAAATAGTTCATGAGACCACACAAATCCTTCACCACACAAACTCACGCGTCCAGGACAGAGTAAAGCACGCAGACCACGGAAGACAGCAGAAGATTTGCAAATCCAAAAATAAATAAAAGGAAGATGTGTGGCCACCAGCAAGGAGAGTCCAACATGCCAAAAGGGATGGGATTTTAAATGAAATGGCATGTGGCTATTAAAGCCACCCACCTCTAACCAACCAAGGAAAAAATCAAAAGACATTGACATTCCCTCCCCCATGCCAAACATGGTACACGAGGAGATCAAAAGGGAGAGACAAGGTCGGTTGGGCACCTAAAAAAAAACCACATTAAAATTAGTAATTTAAAACAATCCTAAGATTGAGGGATCGGTCGACCCGGGAGGAGAACGAGGTTGAGTTCTTAAATAAAATATTTACGCGAACGCCACCCCCAAACCATGGCACCACCACAAAACATACTCTTCCTCATTTGCGTAACGAGGCTCGATCAGCGGGAAGGATAAACTAATTAAAAGGATAGTTTAAAGATAACAAAGGATGATATCGATAACAATCGATATAAAGAAAATAATAACAAAATACAATTGTTGATCGATAATACAATCATAATGTCATTATCATTATTATTATTATCATTATTATCATTTTACAGCTTGTAAGATAATTATCAATTATAGTCATAATGGTCAGCAGTCGAGGTCGACGAATTTAAAAGGAATATTATTATTATTATTATGGGCATTCTCTTTTAACTGGACACGCCCTAACAAAACCCAAACGCCAATCCAGCTGCCTACTAGGCTGTGAGAACACAATCTACCTTAACAGGGTGATCGGAAAGTGGCAAAACCAACAAAGATCAGCAGAAGCATAACATCGTTAAACGCTAAGCAACACGGTCATCGCAGAAGCAAAGGAGCAATGATGAATGGGGCATTACATTCTCCTCCCCTTAAGAAAGCATCGTCCTCGATGCGACATTACACAGAGGAAAGGAAATGGTACACAACCAGGAATAGATAAAGAAGAAAACACACCCTATGGTTTAAAATTTTAGTTGATTAAAGCACGGCCACAGGGTAGCCTTAGGAACATTTGGTAGAAATTTTAACTTTCAAGGTTCTGTGAAGATTGGTAGTTCCCTCTTATTTATTATTTCATTAGTTCCTTTCCATTAACATTATTCTTAGTTTAATTTCTTTTAAATTTCATCATTGAAGAGTTTTGGTTTATTCCTTATTGTGGGTGCCCAACATGAACTGCTAACACAACACCCTATCAGGTTCAAAAGACACTACAGATTCACAAGCACACAAGTATATACTTCAAGATTGTATTACACCACAAAAGGTTACTCAAATACGGAATAGAATAGGCACAGTCCACATAACATAGTACTGGTCACACAACCATGACTGAAAATTATACTACTTGAACAAAAGAGTACTACAATCCACTAGACATTTCCTCAATTTGCATCGATGAAAAAATTCACATAACTCCAAACAAAAGCTATAGATACATAGTGTCCACAAGGGAATCAATGACATATCCACAACATCACAACACATATCCATATGACATGAGTAACACATACATCAAAAGACCACTACCCAAACATCACAATAACTCAACATATATCCCAAACATCAACCATACACACAAATATCATATGCCTCCCTCAAACTCTTATGTCTCCCTCAAGTCTCTTATGCCTCCCTCAAACTCTTATGCCTCCCTCAAGTCTCTTATGCCTCCCTCAAACTCTTATGCCTCCCTCAAGTCTCTTATGCCTCCCTCAAACTCTTATGCCTCCCTCAAACTCTTATGCCTCCCTCAAGGAGGCCGGTTGACCCTATGGTCCAAGACACATAGAGTTCGAACACTCCTAACCCAAGTGACATAATAATGCGTGGTTCAACAACCCGCTAGTTATCTGTAACTCCTTGGGGCGTACCCCTATACAATGAAGTGGGTCCATAGGTCCAACCATTCCATGGTGCATCCCATGACCCTATTCCACACATCACGACAATAGAACCAACACAACAATCCAATCAAAGTGCCAAGTGGCAAAGTACAAGCCTTGGGCAAGGCGGTAAAAATTCCAAATTTAAAAGAAGACCCAAAATCAAGAAAAATAAATGGCCAAATAGCCATAGTTAGTATCAAAATCCACATGTTAGTGCCACAAACCAAGGAAATGCCCAAAATTGTAACACATTGCAATCAAGAAAAGTTGTTGGTCCTTACAAAATAAGGTAAAAAGCTCAATTTACGAATGAAATCAACTTATAATAATGTCACATTACGATAACTGTGTGGCCTTATCTGGCCACCAAGGGGTACTCAACGAGTTGCTAGCACTCGGAACATCGAGCCTCAGCTCGTAAAATACATATCAATAATACAACTATCATCACCTCTCATCGAAATCATCCACCACACCACTTCGACAAGGCTAAACATAGTCATAGTTGCATTTAGGTTGAATCTATGCGTGATACAACCATATAGGAGAGAGAGGAAAGAATCACATGCTATCTACTAAACCAAGCTTCGAGCTCAAGCCACACATTATTGACCCATGGTACACCATTCCTTACTCTCAACATACACTTATCTCACTCGATTACCCCCTCGTGGTCGGTTAGTGTAAGGTTCACAACATAACATGTAACTACATCACTAACACAAAGGTGGTACATATACAAGGTAGATCACAATCATACATTCACCGGGTGATTACACATCATTACATCCTCGGGCGCATACATCACTTTACCATTCTGCACCCAAAGTGCAATCACTATACGATAGGGTTCATACACTCACCATATGACCCCAAATCACAACATGAAGCATTACATATTTACACAAATCATACATACGATGAACATAGTACATCACAACATAACATCCATTTCTTCATAACAAGGTGGTACATGCATTTCTTTAAAACATGGTAAAACATCATGATACAACTCATTTCTTTTAACATCAATCTAGTCATATAACACATTGATAAACTTACATACCACAAATATGCCACAATGTTCCAACACTCCGTCATCCACATTAGAATTCTTTTCACACGCCACAAAACAAGTAATTCACACGTGAACTCTTCATAGAATCCAAAAGAAGGAGAGAGAATAATCCTATCCCCAAAGACATCAATATGACAACAAATACACACCGAGTGACATACACATCACGTGCGTTCACAATATCACAATTACGACAATAATCACATCACGCTTATACCACATTACTCTTCCAATATAAATCATCATCATGTAATACCATCATCTCCATGAAACAATATCATGTAACACCATCACCATCATGTAACATCACCATACAACACCAATCCGGCCCATAGGTTCGAGAGCATGAACCTCGCTCTGATACCAAGTGTAATGACCCAAAAATTCTCACACACGAACAACACAGTAAAAGACAAGATAATTTTTTTTTGACTTGCTTCGACACATAACACGACACAACATGTCGTCACAAAGTTACAACCAACTCTGGGAACCACTTGTTAAGGATGACCACAAAGTCAACACGGAAATGTTCACACCTAAAAAGGGTAATTACTTTTCTTTTTGACATGACAACATAGAAGTCCAACCACAGAACACACTTATAGTTAGGGCCAACCACAATGAGATATTCTTGAGGGTTATTTATTTTAATAAGACATCTTGCAATTCTTAGCTTACGTTTTCAAGGAGACTCAAGATATGATTCATACAATTCATCTTACCAAGCTAAGTTTATTCTTTTTACACTGAGTAATTATCTTTAAATCTTCTCTATTATGACATTTATTTGTTTAATTCAATTATTTAATAAAGGGGGTAATTTAATTCCACAAGGCCATCTATTTACACTTACGCTACTAAACTTGTTCATGCCCTTATGACAACATGGGTTTGCATTCACTTCAACATACTTAAGAGAAGAAAGATTAAGCACCTTGAAAAAAAAAAAAGGTTAGAGGAAGAAGGTTGAGTTTAAATCATCTTTAAGACCTCATTTTTTATTAACCAAGATTTAATTGAAACTTGAGGATTTATCAAAATTATTAATTATTTTACTTAGGCTTTCTTGGATGATTTTTACAAAAGAAAACAATTTACCTTTCAAATGGTTGAGAGACAAATTGTGTGGTTTCAAACCGATTCCTCCTACTTATTAAATCTTATTATCTTATATCAACTAACAATTTGTTTCACCTTAGGATCATTCTAAGAATTCACCATAAAAAGGGGTAATGTTCACTAGTGTAGCTAGGGATATCAAGTTATAAAATTTTTACTTCACAAGGATGGTTTCATTTGATCACTCATGGAATTATTTGATTTCAAGTAGGTCACCTCTACATTAATTTGTTGAATATAAATTTTTTGTTTAGCTTCTATAAGGGTTAACCAACCCATTTTATTTTACTTATAACACATTGTTACTAAGTCTTAGAAAGATTTAACTTAACAATTTATTCTCAAGATCAAAGTTTTACAATACTCATATCAATGTAAAGATTGAATATCATTTCTCACAAAGATAAGTTACCAGTTTAACTACAAAAGGACAAGACAACATCATCACACAATTTCTAAACAATCCAAGGCAAGAGGTCTTCTAAACTCCTTTGCAAGCACTGTTACAAAATTTACATCACATTGGACATTTTTACAAGGAACTTCATAAATTGCACTGATGAAACCTTTACAACTCTTTCCTTTAATCTACTCGCATAATCCATCTGCACAAATACTAGCTAGAATGAGTTCACAAGAACTGAGCATGTTAAAGCTACACATTGCAACGGTAAAATAACATTTAACAATATCAAGAAAGGAATGTTATAATTCAAAAATGGATTAAAGCACAACCCACAACTCCAAAAATTTATTCGCATGAGAAAGAAATCTAAAGCATCAACAAGGAGAAAGTCAAAATACCAAAAGAACAAAATCACATAAATCAAGGCAAGACCTTATGGGTTAGGAACAAGAAGGTCAAGAGTATTGATATTTCCTTCATGTAATCCTATGGATTACGTGATTGGAATCCAATACTCAATCCATCCATCTAAAGAGGTCCAAGAGAAGACAAAACATACTAATTATGATCGTAGGTGCGAAACAAAATGACGTTATCCAATTCTCCCAGGGGAGGCTTCATAGTAATATGGGTTCGACGCCCTTAAAAGAAAACAACTTATAGTTTCAGTTTTAACCAAGGAGTTTACCACTACCTCCATATAGGATTTCTTAAACGTAGTACTAGTTAACAAAACAAATCCACTCTTCCAAAAGCATACAAATGAGACACAAAAGGGCCATTATTCTACCAACAAACCTTATCCTAATCGTCAACTTCTCTACATAATATAAGGGAAGGCTAAACCCAAAAGTCGTTAATAATTTTTATATATTTCCGACAATGTCAATAAGTATTAAAATAAAAATTGATTTCCTTAACAAAGCCACAAAATGGGACTTTTAGTAACCAAGTTTGAAGTATAAGATATTCGAGTTCGAAAACAAAGGGATTCGATACACGGTGGGTAATACACCAGCGATGCCCCAGACTCAAAAGACCTTACCACGAGTGCAAGCACAAAATAAGAACCAACGCACATATCCATCAGGAAGGTTATGCAGTGCAGCCAGGCCTAGAAGTTCTATGAGCTCCTTGCCAATGGTATAGAAGATGGAAATTTTACCCGATCCATGTGGGCTTATCAAGGAAAAGTCTAGCAAATATCAAATAGATGAATATAATAGCCACCTATTATATTATCACTGAAATCAGCTGTCATCTAACAGGAAATGAGTTCACGAGTCCAATACCATGGATTCACCTACAACTTTTGTTTCAGTCCAGCTATTAATAGCTTGCTTGCGACCCTTAATAAAATTTGTAGAGATTTCATTCAATAAAACTTACAATGTTTCCCCCTTACTTTAATCAAACAAGAGTTTGAACCAGGAAGTAGGTAAAGTAATTCTCTCAACACGTAGAGGCCAAAATAGATGTCAGGTTATTCATCCTCTAGAACTGGGTACAAAAGTCAACCATGTACAGTTCTAAAGTAAAACCCTAATGCCATTTTATAATTAAACAAAAAGTAAGGAATGCCCACAGGCTTAAACAAGTTTTAGAACACAATGTCACTATTAATGTACCTTTTAGCAAAATAGGAGAGCCCTAAACAGGAAATACGTATTTATTCAACCAAATAGAGATATGAAGGCTTAACCTTCCATATAGTAAGCCTTCAATTATAAATACCATCACAGAATTCTTTTAAAAGAGAGTCATATAAGCAAACAAAACTCTATAATGTTTCCTTCCCTACGAACTAGACTGCATCACTCAATATTGCAGTAGCCCATTTAGACAAATATGAAAAAGAGTAAGCTATAAGAGAGGAAAAGACATTCCAAGCAAAACCAGCGAAATTGGAACGAGATTAAAAGGAACAGCCAACACAATCAGGCAGCGATTTAAACAACCACGAAAACATTTGTCTAGGCGCCATTCAAGAGGAAAGAATATTCATTTCAAGATACTGAAAGAAGGTAGAAGACTATTGCAAGGAGTATATTTAACATGCCTGATTAGAATTCTTCCAACCAACAAGCACGTCGACCAGGGCTCGGGCAACAGCAACACAACCTGCGCAACTTCTCTTCCTCATCACGTAGATCTCTCATGCAAGCTTCTTTCTCCTGCTGAACCTCTAATTCCAAATTCTTTGTGTTCTCCACTTTTATAGCTTCAATAGTCCTTCCTCTGTTTCCAACTTGACCGAATTCTTGCTGGGGATTTGTTGCTTCTGTTGTTTTTATTTCAAACCAAAAAAATCTTGGTGCTTGGAGGCAAGATTTATAGAAAAACTCTCCATGCTAAAAGGGGTGAACCCAATCAAAATCCCAAGAACAAAACGCAGGAAAAAAATGAAGTAATGGCCTTATCCAAACCTGCACTTTTGCCTTAGATCTCTCTGAAGACCGAGATAATTTTGATGGGTGAATGCCAATAAGAAAGGCACGAACAAAAGAAACCACAACCCAAACTGGCAGAAAACCAATAGATGAGAAAAACAGAGGCCGTAGTCGGTGGAGCAGCTGAAGTGGAATGACTCAACGGAGACAAAAATTTGTGTGAAGGCGACGAAACAGAAAATATATCTCCATTTTGAAGAGAGCGTTCATGTGTTGCAGGAGATAATGTTCTCCTAAATGATGCCATAGAGACCAAAACTATCAAATTCAAGTTTTCAACAATATCCAAAGATTCATTTACCAAACGCAGCTCATAAGCACACCCAAGAATGGCTTGAGCAAGCAGCAAGGCAATTTGTGCTTCATGAATATTCTGATACGAAACAGATCCGCCTCTATGAGATTCTCTTCCATGAGTTACATCGTAAAACAAGTAAGGTCTCAATAGAGAATCTTAGCAATAAATTTCATCAGGTCTCCTGGTAACACTCTCACTGTCACATAGTCGATTTAGAAAAAAAAATTCTTGAAGGAGAATCCCGAATTTGAGGATGCATTCGATACAGAATAGATAACAACATAGCTGGACATCCTTCTTGTTGGAAGCGCTCAAAAGAGTTTCTACCATACTGCAACATGCCTTCCGCCTGGCAAAACCCTGATGTAGGTCGTTGCTGTGGATCCCCGACAAGAATACACCTCGCAGCACCCAAGGAAAGTGGAGGTAACATGCCTACTTCACTGGCTTGTTTCCACGCCCCTCCTCCACAAGGAACCAGTCTCCATCTGCAATCCCACGCAGCTAGCAACAACAAGCAAAAGCCCAGATAAAAAAAACAGTTCATGAGACCACACAAATCCTTCACCACACAAACTCACGTGTCCAGGACAGAGTAAAGCACGCAGACCATGGAAGACAGCAGAAGATTTACAAATCCAAAAATAAATAAAAGGAAGATGTGCGGCCACCAGCAAGGAGAGTCCAACACGCCAAAAAGGGACGGGATTTTAAATGAAATGGCAGGTGGCTATTAAAGCCACCCACCTCCAACCAACCAAGGAAATAAATCAAAAGACATTGACATTCCCTCCCCCACGCCAAACATGGTACACGAGGAGATCAAAAGGGAGAGACAAGGTCGGTTGGGCACCTAAAAAAACCACATTAAAATTAGTAATTTAAAACAATCCTAAGATTGAGGGATCGGTTGACCCGGGAGGAGAATGGGGTTGAGTTCTTAAATAAAATATTTACGCGAACGCCACCCCCAAACCATGGCGCCACCACAAAACATACTCTTCCTCATTTGCGCAACGAGGCTCGATCAGCGGGAGCGACAAACTAATTAAAAGGATAGTTTAAAGATAACAAAGGATGATATCGATAACAATCGATATAAAGAAAATAATAACAAAATACAATTGTTGATCGACAATACAATCATAATGTCATTATCATTATTATTATCATCATTATTATCATTTTACAGCTTGTAAGATAATTATCAATTATAGTCATAATGGTCAGCAGTCGAGGTCGACGAATTTAAAAGGAATATTATTATTATTATTATGGACATTCTCTTTTTAACTGGACATGCCCTAAAAAAACCCAAATGCCAATCCAACTGCCTACTAGGCTATGAGAACACAATCTACCTTAACAGGGTGATCGGAAAGTGGCAAAACCAACAAAGATCAGCAGAAGCATAACATCGTTAAACGCTAAGCAACACGGTCGTCGCAGAAGCAAAGGAGCAACGATGAACGGGGCATTACAGAACTTAAAATGTTATCACAAATCTGATTCAAAAACATACTTAAAACTTAAGGACTGTAGTATATTAATATGTTTAGTTTACATTTTAGAAAACCATGTTTTCATGCAAACTATAGCCCTTAGCCAAAAAAAAGACCAAAACCTAGAATCAAAAACGTCGAACTTGGTCTTGTTATGGTGGATAGCTTCCTGTTGATTCTTATTCATTAATTATGGCGCCAAATTCATCAAATTCCCTTGTTTTTTCTCTAGATGATATGAAATCCTACAAGGAAAAAAATTAGCCAAAACATTGGACAAGGCGGCGTTGGGTTTGTTTTCAAGGGTAAATTACCATAGGAAAAGAAAATAGCGATCAAAGTTCTACTTATTCTAAAAACAGGGAATTGCACAGTTCTCAAACAAGGTACTGCTAACTCACCATTTTGGGTTTCACTTTTGAAAAGATTTATAAGTTGCACTGAAAAGGGAAAAAATTATACTTCATGTGATGAATAGCCAATATTTTTAGCATTCATTCTTTGCGTTATTCAAATAATTTTTGGTATATGGATATTGTAGACTTACAAAAAATATGAATGTCTCATATTAGCCAAACAATGTAAATGGTCTTACA
Organism: Taxus wallichiana var. yunnanensis; assembly: GCA_018340775.1. Taxonomy (NCBI): domain Eukaryota; kingdom Viridiplantae; phylum Streptophyta; class Pinopsida; order Cupressales; family Taxaceae; genus Taxus; species Taxus wallichiana. The sequence goes on along the minus strand of CM031240.1, from coordinate 790,252,393 downwards.
AATGTTACGATTTTGATTTTTTTAAGGAATGTAAATGGTCTTGCAGTGTAAATGGCCATACAAATGAAATAGTATAACAAATGTTCTACCATATGAATGCAATATGATGTTGTTGTCATTTAATCAACAAGAATGGTCTTGTCGTAAAGTCACAAATTAACATGATTAAATTTGACACTAAAATGCGCATAAATATTTAAGTCATTTTATCGTTTTATGCCATACACCACAGTCTTGACACCCAACACGCAGCCAACGAGCCAGTCATGAAATTTTCACTTATCTCCTTTTAACCTTCACATGACAAACTGCCACAAAATTTATTTGTAAGAGCTCCTCCAAAGATGGATGCTTCAAAAAATTCTCATACGCTATTGTCAAATAAGTAAAAACATTCTTTTACAGAGGAAAATATTGAATTCTTTCATCTAAAATACAATGCCGGGATTGTTACGCCGCGAAAAAAAATGACATCGAAATGACGACGCCTCTAAGAACTTGCTTCCACGAACATTTAACCCAAAACAATACGACTAGATTTTTTTTTTTTTTTATGAGATTCAAGATTTAAGAGAACAAGTTTATGATTGCTATATATTAAAATTGGGTCACATTGTTATTGTGTCAAGGGCGGGATGCTTTGGAAATCAAGTCTAATTAGGTCGCAAAGAGCCTCACTAACGTTCTTCTCGGCACTAGAATTGTCGTTTGAGCTCGATTTCATGAGCCGATTATTATGCAAGGAGTCATTTAATCTTGCCTCTAGATAAACATTAAGAGCATGAGTCGGTGAATGATTATTCTCGTGTCATGATCGTAATTCCACAACGAACATTAAGGGGGAGGGAGATTAGGTACTCATCTTTATCTATTCATTTTAATTTAGTATAAAAGGAATGAATTTGAATTTCAAAATTTAAAATGAAATATATATTTTATCAAAAATTACATTAAGTAACTCTATATGCTTAAACATAAATTTGAAATTTGAACAAAGGGACAAGAGTTTTATCGGTGGGAAGCATTCAAATTTAAGTTTGAAAACATGGTTGAGGTGGGTGGCTTTAATGGCCACCTGCCAAAGCATTATACCCCCTCTCCTTGCGTGCAAGCTACACCAAACCGGGCCGCTTGTTTTATCATTTATTACACTTGTATTTTACAAATCTAAAACTTTACACAATCGACCTGCCGCTTTTATACTTGTCTCCGGCCACGTGAAATCAATATGGTGGTTAGAGATGAAGCCACAGACTGCAGGGAAGGCATGTTGACCCGTTTAGTTCGGCCACCGCCGCGTGAGCTAAAAGGGAGGTCGAAGATGCAGCTACAGGCGCATGCAGGCGGGGTTCTTTGCTCCATTTTCATTGGGTGTTGGGAAGTGTGCTCTAGGCGTGAATCCTGGCCGCGACACAGAATGAAAATGGCAGACAGTGCAGAATAAAACAAAGCCCCTTTATTTTATTTCTTTGAGCGCTCAAAACAAGCAGGTTGTCCATTTATGTTGTTATCTGTTTAGTATTGAATGCATCTTGAATTTGGGATACGCCTCCAAGATATTTTAATCAAAATCGATTAAAGAACAGTGAGAGTGTTAAGAGGCGACCTGAGGCAGTCTATTACAACGCTTTCTCTAAGGAGACCCTACCTGTGCTACAAGCAGCTCGTGGAAGAGAGACTCATAGAGGTGGATCTGTTTATATCAGAATATTTATGAAGCATGATTTGTTTTGCAATTATATGAGCATTTCCACGTGATTTTTATTACAGTCTGCTTTGCAAATTAGTGCGAACGTTTCAATGTACAGGTGGGTCTGTTTCACATCAGAATATTCATGAAGCACAGGCTGCTTTGCACAGTATGAGCTCGCAAGCCTGCTGGTTCGCTGATTTGGCGTGTCCAGGTCTTGGGAGGCTTATAAAAGTACTTAAGAATATGTAGGTTTATTTGCATATATTTAATTAATGTCATTTCTTGGCTGTAGTTTTTAATAATATACTTTGTTAATATAAAAGAATTATTAATAGTATATTAATATTAATATAACTTAATAATTCTAATTCCATTAATTTCAATATTACTTTAAAATGAATAATATTTAAAATATTAGATTCCTTATGAAGCATTAAGGACATGTGGTTAATGGACTTGCTAAGTTAGAGTTTTTACATTAAAATTCCTTTCTACACAATCTAATAGGCATTGAACGGGATTTCAAGTGGATTTGATTTCATTTCCTTTTACAATTTGCAAATGGATTTACAATAAATTCTTAAATGAGGAAAAACATAATAGAGCTAGAACTTAAATTACTTCATTGGCATATTGAAAGCTATTTAAAAACTTAAGTCTTTCCATCAACAATGCAAGAAGAGAAAATACACTAACATTCCACTTTTTCAATACATCTCTTTTAAGCAACAAAATGGAATTTAATGTATATATTTTTTTAAAGTAAATTTCCCAACATTCCTCAAGAGGGTTTCAACCATATTTCCATTAAGTTTTAGAGTAAGAACTACTAACATTTCAACAAGATCAACACATTCATAAGAGGTTCCAAGCCAAGTTAAAGGAGAATAAATAAATTGTCTTTCCTTCAACTTTCAATTCCATCCACATTACAACCTTACTAAAGAAGATCAAAACAAATTTCTTTCAAAATCTTGTTACAACATTTTCCACTTCATGTGGGAACAAATTTACAATAATGGAAGCTAAAATACAAAGCAATATTACATTTTTCCTCCACTCAAGGTGGGTAAAAATACAAGGTGGTTTCACATTGTCATCAACAAGGCTCCAATGCTTCAAACATCAACAAGGTAGCTCCTCCAATAGTTTGCTTGATTCACAACAAAATAAGGGGAGAGGCAACGCTCTCCTCCCAACCAAGATACCCAATGGAGAAGAGAAGCCATCCTCTCCATTGGCCCCCGAGCCCCAACCACATTACAATGGGAGAAAATCCAACTCATGGCAACTACTAGCTTCCACATAACTCAACATAAAATTTCACATTCATTCCATAATCCTTCAAAACAAAATCAACAACACAACAAGAGGGAAAACAATCACAACAACAAGTCACAAGGCTTATCAAGAAAGCCATAAGAGTAAGACCTATGGGGAGGCCACTTATGCCTCCCAATGGGAATGGGTGCCACCTAAAAGCCTCCAATGCAAAACACAATACCCCTAACAACTCTTATGCCTCCCTCAAGTACCCCTTATCCCTCCATCCACTCTTATGCCTCCCTCAACTCTTATGGATCCCTCAAAGTAAAACAAGAAGAAATGCAAGCATTTCTCTTACAAGGTGGGCACCCAACCCAAACTCCTCCTCAAGAAAACGATCTCTTATGCTTCCCTCAAATAAAACTCCCCATAGTCTCATCCCACTCCCAACTTAGGCATTCTACCCATTCCCAATAAGCATTTCAAACAACAACATTCAACACAACATAAATATACATTCATATAACAAAAGGAAACATAATGCAAACAAAGGTGAAGCTCCTACCTTTCCATGGTAGAGCTTTCTCCCAAGATGAAGTCTCAATTCCCTCCAAAGTTCAAGCAATCATCCACAAGCTCCAACAAAATTCCCACAAGTATCAACAAGCTCCAAAATCCACAAACTCCTTCAAAATCCTCTCCTCTCCAAAATACCAAAGACTAAAAATGAAACTTCCAACCCCAAAACAAACAAGAGGATAAAAAAATAGAGAAAGAGAGAGGGAGGGATGATGTGGCTCCAAGTAGGATGCCACCTCCTTTTCCCTCCACTCCACATCATTTGGTCAACTTCATATTCCAATGCACCATTAATAAGTGGTTGAAAAAGACAAGCACCTTACACACTTCAACTAAGCCCACTCCCCCAAAGGACAAAATTAAGTTTTGAAAGAAAGTGCAATTAATATTTTTACCCTTTTATCCCCCGAAAACACCCAAAAGACCCTAAATTTGGCCTTCCAACCTATAGGTAGGATTGGCATGGGGTTTTAAGAGGTGTGGGACAAGTTTGACTTGTCCCACAAGCTTTGAAATTTGGCCTCTAAGGCCAAATTCGAGTTTCCCATGTGGGGTAGAGTGTGCTACACTCAAAACTCAAACACACATCATTCCACACAAAATCCAAAGTAAATCAAGCCTAATAAATGAACTCCCTTTTGGTCACATCTTTTAATTAGTTTAGGACAAATTCAAATTAACTTAATTAAGACACTACAACCCATGGCTAATAAAGGGGTAACCACCAATCCAAAAATCTAAATAATAAACCAAGTAAAAATTCACTACTAAAAGAAAACACATACTAACATAATAAAAAGGGAAAATTAAAACAAAACAACACATGACCCCTAGGTCACAATTTTCCCTAACCAAATAATTCTAACACACACACACAATTACTTATTGACATGGTGACCTTAGCTGGATTCTTCTCGAATTCCGATGTGGTTGGTCTCCACTCCCCCAATATTGTTGTGAATATAATATACCTGCAGAACAAAGAATACCTCCTTCGTCCTGTTGGCCGCATTAAAACATTCATGCCAAATATACAATATAATCTAAAATAACGACACATGATTTACTATCATCTATGCAAGTACGATATCACTTACACTTTCTAGCACATTTCTATTCCACATTTCATTTATGTCAAAACGATCATCACATTAGTCCAATTATCAAGTTCTACTCAATATGATTAAACATATCACATGTCATAATTAAAGATAAATAACCATGTCAAAAGTATACAAATATCATCATCAAATGTCCACCAGTAAACCATATGCATCATATAAAGATCAAATCAATAACAGTCCAATGTCTATGATATCTACTAGCATGCTAAATCAAGAAGCCATAATAATCCATAAGTGAAGTAATCAGTCTCGAAAACAACAAAACAAAATGGTGTCGAAGGGAAGTGGGCACTACATCCCCCTCCCCTTAGACTCGACTTCCTCCTGGAAGTCACTGGAAAAGGTGTGGAAACTGTCCTCGTAGCAAAGTAGCATCCTCCCAAGTAGCTGCAGTCTCATCATACCTGTCCCATTGGACCCGAACCTGATCAATCTCTCTACCGCGAAGGCCCAGGGTCCTACACTCTATAATGCGTACGGGCTCCACCATCACCTACCCCTGATCCTGCACCTGCAATGCGGTCCAATCTAGCACGTGAGAAGGATCAGAAATATATCTCCTAAGCACAGAAATGTGAAACACATCATGGACGCGAGATAAGCTAGGTGGCAATGCTAGACGATAGGCCAAGGGACCGAGGCGCTCCAAGATCTCAAAGGGACCCATAAACCTAGGAGCAAGCTTAGAACCTTTTCCGTAATGGATAGGGCTCTTATGTGGTTTGACACGAAGAAACACCTTCGTGCCTACCTCAAAACTGCGATCTGTCCTATGTTGGTCTGCATACTTTTTCTGTCTATCCTGCACCTCCTGCAATCTTTGTCTGATCAAGGTAACCTGCTGCTCCATATCCTGTAATAATGCTGGCCCAAGGGAAACCCTATCCTCAATCCTGTCCCAACTAAGAGGTGTCATGCACTCTCTACCATATAATGCCTGAAAAGGAGCCATGCCTATAGAACTCTGGAAACTATTATTGTAGGCAAACTCCACCAAATACAGATACTCCTCCCATCTCGACTAATGATCCATCACGTACATCCTGAGCATATCCTCCAAAATCTGATTCACCCTCTCTGTCTGTCCATCTGTCTCAGGGTGATAAGTTGTGCTGAAATTAATCCTCGTCCCGAGGGCATACTGCATGGTGGTCCAGAAATGGGAGGTGTACAAAGGGTCGCGGTCGCAAATGATCTTCCGTGGAATCCCATGTAATCTGACAATCTCATCAAGGTATACTCGTGCCATAGCACTTGCTGTATAGGTGGTCTTCACTAGAGAAAAATGAGCTACCTTTGTCAATTTATCCACCGTGACCATGATGGCGTCGTGATGGTATCTCGATGTAGGTAATCCAACGATGAAGTCCATGGAAATGGTGTCCCACTTCCACTCCGGTATGGCGTGAGGATAGAGAAGGCCAGCTGGATGCTGATGCTCGGCCTTCACCCTCTGGCACTCTAAACAACATGACACAAACAAAGCCACATCTCTCCGAAGTCCTCTCCAAAAATACAACTGTCTCAGGGTGGCGTGCATCTTCTTCACCCCGGATGGGCTGAATAAGGTGCACGATGGGCCTCTATCAAAATGTCCTGTCTCAAGCCTCCATCTCTAGGAACATAAATCCGGCCTCTGTGTCTGAGAAGACCATCTGCATCTAATGAAAATCCATCAAATATCCCCTCAAGGGGTCTCTAAGACTCAATCTCTACTCTGGCTGCAAGGTAGAAACTATCTTGAGGAAGCTGCTACAAGATCCTACTCCGCAAATTTGTGCCCACTGAGGTGGCCATAGCCACATGTCTCCACCTACTCAAGGCATCTATAACCACATTCTCCTTCCCTTTCACATGCTCTATCTCCATTTCATACTCACAAAGTAACTCCATCCAACGCCGCTGACGAGCGTTGAGATTGGGCTGCATGAAGAGGTGGCGAAGACTCAAGTGATCAGTCTTGAGTGTAAATCTCCGGCCAAGAAGAAAATGTCTCCACCGCACTAAGGCATGTACCACTACTGCAAGCTCAAGGTCATGGGTCAGATAATTGAGCTCATAATCTTTGAGTTTGCGAGACTCAAAGGCAACGACTCTACCCTCTTGCATTAACACACCTCCAAGTCCTGCCAAGGAAGCATCTGTGCAAACGTAGAACTCACCCTGAGGATCTGGCACTGCAAGAATAGGTGCTCTCATGAGGCATTCCTTCAGTGTACTGAAGGCCTACTCACATCTATCTGACCATAAAAACTTCTTCCCTTTCCGCTGAAGGGAAGTGATGGGGTGCGCAATCTGAGAAAAATCCTGAACAAACCTCCTGTAATACCTGCTAAACCCATGAAGCTACGCACCTCGGTCACACTAGTGGGTGTTGGCCAGTCCATGATGGCTCAAATCTTGGAAGGATCGACTGTGATACCTTCCCCAGAAATGATGTGGCCCAAATACTGCACCTCAGGTTGAAAGAATGCACACTTCTCCAAGTTCCCGTAAAGGCGTTGTTCACGAAGACACTGAAGAACCTGGCGAAGGTGCTCCTCATGCTCCTCACGTGTGCGTGAGTAAATCAAAATTTCATCAAGGAAGATGAGCATGAAGCAATCAAGGAAGGTCCTGAATACCCCATTCATCAAACTCATAAACACTACGGGGGCATTCGTCAAACCGAAAGGTACCACTGTGAACTCGTAGTGGCCATATCTCGTACGGAATGTTGTCTTGTGAATATCCGTCTCCGCAATCCTGAGCTGATGGTACCCTGACTTAAGGTCTATCTTAGAGAAAATTGTAGCCCCCTTCATCTGATCAAATAAATCATCAATGCGTGGAAGGGGGTAACGATTTTTGATCGTTACTTTATTCAGCTGACGGTAGTCAATACACAACCGAAGAGATCCATCCTTCTTCTTCACGAAGATCACTGGTGCACCCCAAGGGGATACACTAGGATGGATTAGGCCTTTCTCCAGAAGGCCCTCAAGCTGCAACTTGAGCTCACATAACTCAGGAGTAGTCATCCGATAGGGTGCTCGTGAGATAGGCTCTACGCCCGGAACTAGATCTATATGGAAGTCGATCTCACGTGGGGGAGGTAACCCCGGTAGCTCCCCAGGAACACATCAGCAAACTCTGATAAGATGGGATGGTCATCGAGGGAAGGTCCTCTGGACTCATCCTCTGATCTGTCACTGACCGTAATAGCAAACAACTGACAACCCTGTCACACACACCGCTTAAGCTGCATAGCGGAGATGGTGCGAATGGATACGGCCCTCCTAACTCCTGATATCACTGACTCTACTCCAAGATCATCTATGCAAACAATAGTCTTATGGTAACAATCCACTCTAGCTCTGTGAGCGGACAACCAATCCATGCCTAAAATGATGCCATAAGATCCTAATGGAAGGATCCGAAGATCAGAAGTAGTGGTGAAGGGTCCCAAATCCACTACACACTCCTTGACTAAGGAGTCTACAGAAATCTTGGCTTCAGAAGCCATCTCAACGTCCCAACTACGACCTTGCCTAACTACCACCAGCCTATAACGCTCTACTAAGGATGGTGCAATAAAAGAATCAGAAGAACCAGAATCAAATAATATAGAGGTGGAAATACCACCAATACTACCTGTCATCTCAATCACGGTACTCTAATGCTCAGCCTGGCGGTTCTCAACCGTTGCGTAGATCCGATGACTTCGTGCCATATCTCCAACAATAGGCTCTGAGCTCTGCATCTTACCCTTGTTAGGGTTCTGTGGGCAATCTCTCCAATGATGTCCAACAACACCACAACCATAACAGCTTTCTTGGTCCTCTCCAGTGGGAAGCAGCTCCAGCTGGTACTCTAGATGACTGAGATACAGATCCTGATGATCCGGCTATGGACTGCTGAGGTCTCTGCTGACAAGCTCCTGCTGACTGAGCTCTCGGTGCACCCTGTGTCCTGATGGGACCCCTAGGAGGAGGCCCCATACTACGTCCTCTCTGCGCATCAAATCTCTGAGGAGGTCGGTAAGGTGGGGGGTCTGCTCTTTGCTGCTGCTGTTATGGTGGCCTGAATGAAGCCTGCCCTAAACTCTATCCACCCCATGGAGGAGGAACCGACCCCTTCAACCTACCATCCTGCATCTGTTGGATACGGCTCCGAACTCTGTCTCTAGCCTGTTGTGTCTTTCCCCATGTCTCCTCTGTAATATAGGCCTTCTCCACGGCCTCTGCTAATGTCTGTGGGTAGTGAATGCGCACCGCGCCACCCAAATCCAAGTTTAGGCCCTGATGAACCTGTGAATCCGTACCTACTCATCCTGCATATAGTCGACGTACTGGAGTAGGTCCAGAAATCAACTCTCATACTCAGCTACAGTCATCGATGCCTGACGGAGGTCATGAAACTTGTCTATCCGTTGCTGTATAAATCTCCTGGGTAAATACCTGCTCCTGAAACACTCCTCAAATAGCTCCTAGGTAATCGTCTCTGAGTCAACATGGAGCTTCTGCTCCTCGGTCCTCCACCAGACTCCTGCTCCATCCTTCAGAAGATGGATTGCAACACGTGCTTTCGTGTTGCTAGTACAAGGGCAGAGCTTGAAGTATCCGCTCAAGCTCACCAACCAGGCCTCTACCTGAAAACCACCTGTATCACCCGAATAGTGAGATGGTCATAGCTTCAGGATCTCCCTGATATGGTCTGCAGCTGACGTATGACGAATCCTAGGTCTCTCTGTATGCTCCTCCCTATGTCTAGGGCTCCAAGATCTGTCCCTATGTCCTGAGATCCTGTCCCTATGTCCTCTTTGTGGTGACTCTACCCTAGCCGACTCTGCACGGAAGTTCTCTGCCTTGTGCTCCTCGCTGTGTTGAGGGGATGCCTGGGCATCTACTGATGGCTCCAAACTATGTCTTGCAAGTCGTCCTCCCAAGGGCTCTCCGCGTATAGCGGCATTGACATCCTGGAGTGTCTGCAAGATCTGAGGTAGAATGGCTGCTACACTGCTGCTCAGTGGTGGTATATCTAGGTCTATATGAAGAGACCCCTCGCCCAATCTGCGCCTCCTACACAGATCAAGGCGAGAGTTAGTTCATTGTTCTAGGTCTTGTGCCAGTTTTCTAAATTTGTTGTTTCCTATAATTATCAACATTGTGGTTTTATATATTAAAAAAAGTCAACTCTGCACTAGGTTAAATGTTCACGTTTCATGTTTTCTGCGTGTGCCCAAGGGTCCAAGCTTCGAACCCCGGCTTTGATACCAAAATGTGACGCCGCGAAAAAAAAAGCGACATCGAAATAATGACGCTCTAAGAACTTGCTTCCACGAACATTTAACCCAAACAATACGACTAAATTTTTTTTTTTTTTTGCATGAGATTCAAGATTTAAGAGAACAAGTTTATGATTGCTATATATTTAAATCGGGTCACATTGTTATTGTGTCAAGGGCAGGATGCTGGAAATCGAGTCTAGTTAGGTCGCAAAGAGCCTCCCTAACGTTCTTCTCGGCACTAGCATTGTCGTCAGAGCTCGACGTCATGAGCCAGTTATTATCCAAGGAGTCATTTAATCTTGCCTCTAGATAAACATTAAGAGCATGAGTCGGTGAATAATTATTCTCGTGTCATGATCGTAATTCTACAACGAACATTAAGGGGGAGGGAGATTAGGTACTCATCTTTATCTATTCATTTTAATTTAGTATAAAAGGAATGAATTTGAATTTCAAAATTTAAAATGAAATATATATTTTATCAAAAATTACATTAAGTAACTCTATATGCTTAAACATAAATTTGAAATTTGAACAAAGGGACAAGAGTTTTATTGGTGGGAAGCATTCAAATTTAAGTTTGAAAACATGGTTGAGGTGGGTGGCTTTAATGGCCACCTGCCAAAGCATTATACCCCCTCTCCTTGCAAGATACACCAAACTGGGCCATCTATTTTATCATTTATTACACTTGTATTTTGCAAATCTAAAACTTTACACAGTCGGCCTGCCGTTTTATACTGTCCTGGCCACGTGAAATCAATATGGTGGTTAGAGATGAAGCCACAGACCAAAGGATGGCGTGTTGACCCGTTTAGTTCAGCCACGGCCGCGTGAGCTAAATGAGAGGTCGAAGATGCGGCTACGAGCATGTGCAGCGGGGTTCTTTGCTCCATTTTCATTGGGTGCTGCAAGTGTGCTCTAGGCGCGTATCCTGGCCGCGGCCTGCACAGAAAACGGCCAGACAACAGGAATAAAACAAAGCCCCTTTATTTTATTTCTTTGAGCGCTCAAAACAAGCAGGTTGTCCATTTATGTTGTTATCTGTTCAGTATTGAATGCATCTTCGAATTCGGGATACGCCTCCAAGATATTTTAATCAAAATCGATTAAAGAATAGTGAGAGTGTTAAGAGGCGACCTGAGGCAGTCTATTACAGTGTTTCTCTAAGGAGACCCTACCTGTGCTACAAGCAGCTCGTGGAAGAGAGACTCACAGAGGTGGATCTGTTTATATCAGAATATTTATGAAGCATAATTTGTTTTGCAATTATATGAGCATTTCGCGTGATTTTTATTACGATGCAGCTTTTGCAAATTAGTGCGAACGTTTCAATGTATGCGGGTGGAGTCTGTTTCACATCGAAATATTCATGAAGCACAGTGCTTGCTTTTACACGTATGAGCTCGCAAGCCCGCTTTGGTTCGCTGATTTGGTGTGTCCAGTGTCTTGGGAGGCTTATAAAAGTACTTAAGAATATGTAGGTTTATTTGCATATATTTAATTAATGTCATTTCTTGGCTGTAGTTTTTAATAATATACTTTGTTAATATAAAAGAATTATTAATAGTATATTAATATTAATATAACTTAATAATTCTAATTCCATTAATTTCAATATTACTTTAAAATGAATAATATTTAAAATATTAGTTTCCTTATGAAGCATTAAGGACATGTGGTTAATGGACTTGCTAAGTTAGAGCTTTTACATTAAAATTCCTTTCTACACAATCTAATAGGCATTGAGCGGGATTTCAAGTGGATTTGATTTCATTTCCTTTTACAATTCGCAAATGGATTTACATTAAATTATTAAATGAGGAAACACATAATAGAGCTAGGACATAAATTACTTTATTGGCATATTGAAAGCTATTTAAAAACTTAAGTCTTTCCATCAACAATGCAAGAAGAGAAAAATACACTAATAGTCCACTTTTTCAATACATCTCTTTTAAGCAACAAAATGGAATTTAATGTATATATTTTTTTAAAGTAAATTTCCCAACATTCCTCAAGACGGTTTCAACCATATTTCCATTAAGTTTAAGAGTAAGAACTACTAACATTTCAACAAGATCAACACATTCATAAGAGGTTCCAAGCCAAGTAAAGGAGAATAAATAAATTGTCTTTCCTTCAACTTTCAATTCCACCCACATTACAACCTTACTAAAGAAGATCAAAACAAATTTCTTTCAAAATCTTGTTACAACATTTTCCACTTCATGTGGGAACAAATTTACAATAATGGAAGCTAAAATACAAAGCAATATTACATTTTTCCTCCACTCAAGGTGGGTAAAAATACAAGGTGGTTTCACATTGTCATCAACAAGGCTCCAATGCTACAACATCAACAAGGTAGTAGCTCCTCCAATAGTTTGCTTGATTCACAACAAAATAAGGGGAGAGGCAACGCTCTCCTCCCAACCAAGATACCCAATGGAGAAGAGAAGTCATCCTCTCCATTGGCCCCGAGCACCAACCACATTACAATGGGAGAAAATCCAACTCATGGCAACTACTAGCTTCCACATAACTCAACATAAAATTTCACATTCATTCCATAATCCTTCAAAACAAAATCAACAACACAACAAGAGGGAAAACAATCACAACAACAAGTCACAAGGCTTATCAAGAAAGCCATAAGAGTAAGACCTATGGGGAGGCCACTTATGCCTCCCAATGGGAATGGGTGCCACCTAAAAGCCTCCAATGCAAAACACAATACCCCTAACAACTCTTATGCCTCCCTCAAGTACCCCTTATCCCTCCATCCACTCTTATGCCTCCCTCAACTCTTATGGCTCCCTCAAAGTAAAACAAGAAGAAAATGCAAGCATTTCTCTTACAAGGTGGGCACCCAACCCAAACTCCCTCCTCAAGAAAATGATCTCTTATGCCTCCCTCAAATAAAACTCCCCATAGTCTCCTCCCACTCCCAACTTAGGCATTCTACCCATTCCCAACAAGCATTTCAAACAACAACATTCAACACAACATAAATATACATTCATATAACAAAAGGAAACATAATGCAAACAAAGGTGAAGCTCCTACCTTTCCATGGTAGAGCTTTCTCCAAGTATGAAGTCTCAATTCCCTCCAAAGGTCAAGCAATCATCCACAAGCTCCAACAAAATTCCCACAAGTATCAACAAGCTCCAAAAATCCACAAACTCCTTCAAAATCCTCTCCTCTCCAAAATACCAAAGACTAAAAATGAAACTTCCAACCCCCAAAACAAACAAGAGGATCAAATAAATAGAGAAAAGAGAGGGAGGGATGATGTGGCTCCAAGTAGGATGCCACCTCCTTTTCCCTCCACTCCACATCATTTGGTCAACTTCATATTCCAATGCACCATTAATAAGTGGTTGAAAAAAAGACAAGCACCTTACACACTCCAACTAAGCCCACTCCCCCAAAGGACAAAATTAAATTTTGAAAGAAAGTGCAATTAATATTTTTACCCTTTTATCCCCCCAAAACACCTAAAAGACCCTAAATTTGGCCTTCCAACCCATAGGTAGGGTTGGCATGCGGTTTTAAGAGGTGTGGGACAAGTTTGACTTGTCCCAAAGATTTGAAATTTGGCCTCTAAGGCCAAATTCGAGTTTCCCATGTGGGGTAGAGTGTGCTACACTCAAAACTCAAACACACATCATACCACACAAAATCCAAAGTAAATCAAGCCTAATAAATGAACTCCTTTTGGTCACATCTTTTAATTAGTTTAGGACAAATTCAAATTAACTTAATTAAGACACTACAACCCATGGCTAATAAAGGGGTAACCACCAATCCAAAAATCTAAATAATAAACCAAGTAAAAATTCACTACTAAAAGAAAACACATACTAACATAATAAAAAGGGAAAATTAAAACAAAACAACACATGACCCCTAGGTCACAATTTTCCCTAACCAAATAATTCTAACACACACACAATTACTTGTTGCCATGGTGACCTTAGTTGGATTCTTCTCGAATTCCGATGTGGTTGGTCTCCACTCCCCAATATTGTTGTGAATATAATATACCTGCAGAACAGAGAATACCTCCTTCGGCCTGTTGGCCGCATTAAAACATTCATGCCAAATATACAATATAATCTAAAATAACGACACATGATTTACTATCATCTATGCAAGTACGATATCACTTACACTTTCTAGCACATTTCTATTCCACATTTCATTTATGTCAAAACGATCATCACATTAGTCCAATTATCAAGTTCTACTCAATATGATTAAACATATCACATGTCATAATTAAAGATAAATAACCATGTCAAAAGTATACAAATATCATCATCAAATGTCCACCAGTAAACCATATGCATCATATAAAGATCAAATCAATAACAGTCCAATGTCTACGATATCTACTAGCATGCTAAATCAAGAAGCCATAATAATCCATAAGTGAAGTAATCAGTCTCAAAAACAACAAAACAAAATGGTGTCGAAGGGAAGTGGGCACTACAAGGATACATCCAAAATGTAATTACCACTTTCTAAATCTTAATCAGTAATCCCCTTGATGACAAGGAATCGCATCATATTATATTACAGTCGAATACATTATTGTTGTATGAACAAAGACTCATTTTAGCCACCCTGCAGTGCATCTTCCTTGTCAAGCAAAATGTTAATAGAGCAAAGTAAACAGCTCAAAAAATCACATGAATGTACAATTATCTTGTAACTCGGCATGCCCACTACTATCTCTTAAATTAAACATAAAGGCTGTAATTTCATTTAGTAACTCCTGCACAAAATGTTTCTGAATAACTGGCCCACCAACCTATCAGGAACAAGGGACTCAAACCATAAACAGATATCTCAAGTCTTCTTTGTAGGGTGTGATCGACGAACACCAACTTCGTCTTCCCAAATCTTTGAGGCAATAATGTAAATAACCATTGTCATGTTATAAAATATTATGGTGGCAATGACAATAAATAGCATCTTCAGTGCTATTGGAAGGCCAACAGGAAATATTCAAGAGAGTTATCAGGAAATGGTGGTAAATTTTACCTGTAAAGCTAAAATACAGTCTTCCACAGTCTGAGTCAAGTAAACCGAGAAAGCTGGACACCGTACTTTTATGCCAAAAACTGCAGTCTTGACACCCAACATGCAGCCAGGATCAGAAAAGATGCTTTCAAACAATAACCACCAAAATGCAGATGCAAAGACAAAAAACAAAGTTCCTTACCAAGAGACACATTATAAAATTCGGGCTTCAACAAAACCATGCAGTCCTATCCATCGAGAGAGAAGGGGCGACCATACTCTACAGTCCTATCCACCTTATAGCAAAAACCTTGCAATATCTAGGCTAGAAATCTCAAAATGTACAGTGTCTGCCATAGAAAGCGCACATCTTTAAGTCCAGGACACATCAACTACTGAAAGGTCTTCCCGTACAAATCACGTATCAAGTTTTCTTTTCCTGTCATGCTCAGCCCATACCTGTCCTTTCACTATCTGACCGATCATAATGAGGTGGTGGATATAGTGGCTCTGAGTCTGGCGTCCATTGAAGGGCCATACGCCCACACACAATATCCAAATATAAACAATACTTTTGCAGCCTGCTGTCCACATATATCCCCCACACGTGAACGCTCCAAAAACGTTCGTGCATCGTCGACCAATATATCATGATCGTTGATTGCTCTGTCATTTTTCAGAAGGGGTCTTGGTTTCTAACAGAACACGCCTTTTTGGCGTAATTATATGATGGTCAAAGGACACCAAATTTAAAAGTGATCGTGTTCATGCGAGAAATCTTCTACAATTTATTTATGGTTATTATAGAATACCAAGTAACTTATAATTTTAATCTTGGATATTTAGGTTTGTTGTCATAGCATGTTATTTACAATAGTGGGAGTGTATTTATGTGTTTATTGATTATTGTTTTAAATTAGAATCTTGTTGGTGTGTGTTAATGTTTGTATTGTTTGATTTTTGATGTCTTTTTGTGTTGTGTTTGAATTTCCACCTTGTTTTGTTTCTTGGAATATATTTTTCACTTCTCGTGATTTACATATAGCCATGCCACCTCATGCTCTCAAATTGGGTACCTTATTATTTTGTACCATTCCTCACAACTCCTTAGCATCATGCACAATGCCAAAAAACATGCCACACAATCTCTACACTTTGAGCATTTCCACTTAGCTCTCACCATTATGTGCATCTCGTGCAACGCTCAAACCCATGTTCCACTACTTTGAAGACTACAACGTACACTTTGTACATGATATATATATATATATATATAAGTTTCAAAGTCTTTGTTGATGTCAGGTTGAAGGGTAATATTGATATCGTTCAATGTAACTCCACATCATGTATAACAATGCATAAACACATTTCACATAAATTACATTGCAATATACCATGCGCACAACCTTTGTGCATCCTTGACCATCTATACAACACCTTAGACACATTGCATACCTAAGTGTTTGTGCAAAACTTCCAAATTACATGTCAGACACATGGTCACTTTGCACCACATTACCATAACGGTCCTTTATGCCTTTAGAGCTTTCTAATATATGTAACACTATATGGCTTGAGAAAATTAATAGAAGAGAAACCACACATATTTCTAAAATATATTTCATGTATAAACACACACATATAATTCATATCCCAGATCTACTATTTTCTCTATCTTGTTTCACTCAACATTATTGTTTTGTATATCCATATAACACATCTAAATCTTCATTTAGAGCATCATCTCTCGGACTACTTGGAATCTTGAATCATGTTGAGTCTTTATTCTTCTTTGTTTGACCATGTTTTCTTCCATCATTGTATTCTCTCTTTTTCCTTTTTTGAATTGTTGAAAACATCACCAATCAAGTCAAAACACCTAAAAACATACCAAACAACTATTTATTTGTGATGGTAAGATTTCAAATGCTCCTAGAGTATTAAAATTATTATTTTATATATATTTTTGAACATTTCCTAGATCTGTACATGTAATCTTAAGGATTTTCATATTGGCCCTTTTCACCAAAGATTTATGTCCTTCAAGGTTTTGGCACTTCTTTGTCGGGTTTTTTCATCCATTTTTGTTGATATATACACTGATATGATCTTAATTTGAATTTCAAGAAGTCTATAAATAGATAAGTGCATTAGTAAATTTAAGACATCATAGATTGATCACAAGTGAAGTATATTGAGGTTATAAAAACACATAATCATTTATTGAGAACCAAAGCACTTGCAATACAAACTGTAGAAGCCATCTAGAATTTAGAAATTGGAGGAGATCCAACGTAATATTAGCAAGCTTGTATTTCATTTTATATATACAGTAATAAGTCACCGTTAGATTTACAAATTAAATATCAATAACATATTTATCATGGTGAGTACCGAAAGCGTGAATTAATAACCAAATATAAAATTAAATTAAACAACCATACAAGTATTGTGATTTTGGTTTGACTTATAAAAGTTAAAAACTATCTATTAATATGCATAAATATAGTATGCCTCAAGTAATATTATGTTCTTTTGACAATTTTAAGTTATATATTTGACACTCAAATGGATGTGATTGGCTTGTAATGGTTACATAGATGTTAAATTTAAATGCAAGTATAAAAGTGGTTTTGCTCATAACCTTCCAACTTTTATTTTCATTATAGAATACAAACTAACCTATAATTACAATCTTGATACTTAACTTTGGTGCGAGAGTAGTTATTTGCAATGGTGGAAGTGTATTTATGTGTTCATTGATTATTATTCTAAATTAGGCTCATTGGTGTGTATTAATTCTTGTGTTGTTTGATTCTCGACATCTCTGTGTTGAGTGTGAATTTTGAATTTGTTTTATTTCTTGGAATTTAGACATAGTTGTGCCACCTAACGCTCTTAGATTGAGTACCTTAGTATTTTGTACCATTTTGCACAACTCCTTGCATCATGCATAGTGCCAAAAAACAAGCCACATAATCTCTACACTTTGAGCACCTCAACGTAGCTCTCACTATTATGTGAATCTCGTGCAACACCCAAATCAATGTTCCACTAATAGAAGATGAAAAACCATACATCTTTGTAAAAGTATGACATGTAAAAACACACACATATAACTCATGTTCCAGATCTACTATTTTCTCTATCTTGTTTCACTCAACATTAATGTTCCGCATATGCATTTAACACATATAAATATTCATTTAGAGAATTATCTCTCAAACCAAGTGAGATCTTGAATCATGTTTAATATTTATTCTTCTTTAATTTTCCATGTTTCCTTTCATCTTTGTATGCTCTCTGTAGTGCCTTCGACCTCATTTTGTTTTGTTGTTTTCTAGACCGATTACTTCACTATGGATTTATTATGGCTTCTTGATTTAGCATGCTAGTAGATATCATAGACATTAAACTGTTATTGATTTGATCTTTATATGATGCATATGGTTTACCGTGTGACATTTGATGACGATATTTGTATACTTTTGATAGGTTATTTATCTTTAATTATGACATGTGATATGTTTAATCATATTGAGTAGAACTTGATAATTGACTAATGTGATGATCGTTTTGACATAAATGAAATATGAAATAGAGATGTGCTAGAAAGTGTTAGTGATATCGTACTTGCATAGATGATAGTAAATCATGTGTCGTTTATTTTAGATTATATTGTATATTTGGCATGAATGTTTTAATGCGCCAACAAAGCCAAGGAGGTATTTTCTGCTCAGCAGTATATTATATTCACAACAATATTGGGAGTGGAGACCAACCACATCGGAATTTGAGAAATCCAAACTAAGGTCACCATGGCAACAAGTAATTGTGTGTGTGTTAGAATTATCTGGTTAAGGGAAAATTGTGACCTAGGGGTCATGTGTTGTTTTGTTTTAATTTTTCCTTTTATTATGTTAGTATGTGTTTCTCTTAGTAAGTGAAATTTTACTTGTGTTATTATTCATATTCTTTGATTGGTGTTACCCTTTGTTAGCCATGGGTCAGAGTGGCTTAATTAAGTTAATTTGAAATTGTCCTAAACTAATTAAAAGATGTGACCAAAGAGAGTTCATTTATTAGGATTTGATTTACTTGGATTTTGTGTGGATTGATGTGTGTTTGAGTTTTGAGTGTAGCACACTCTACCCCACATGGGAAACTCGAATTTGGCCTTGAGGCCAAATTTCAAAGCTTGTGGGACAAGTCAAACTTGTCCCACACCTCTTAAAACCCCATGCCAACCCTACCTATGGGTTGGAAGGCCAAATTTAGGGTCTTTTAGGTGTTTTGGGGGGATAAAAGGGTAAAATATTAATTGCACTTCTTTCAAAATTTAATTTTGTCCTTTGGGGGAGTGGGCTTAGTTGGAGTGTGTAAGGTGCTTGCCTTTCTTTCAACCACTTATTAATGGTGCATTGAATTTGATGTTGACCAAATGATGTGGAGTGGAGGGAAAAGGAGGTGGCATCCTACTTGAGCCACATCATCCCTCCCTCTCTTTTTCTATTTATTTGATCCTCTTGTTTGTTTTGGGGTTGGAAGTTTCATTTTTAGTCTTTTGTATTTTGGAGAGGAGAGGATTTTGAAGAGTTTGTGGATTTTGGAGCTTGTTGATACTTGTGGAATTTTGTTGGAGCTTGTGGATGCTTGCTTGATCTTTGGGATTTGAGACTTCATACTTGGAACAAGCTCTACCATGGAAAGGTAGGAGCTTCACCTTTTTTGTATTATGTTTCTTCTTTTTGTTATATGAATGAGTACATATGTTGTGTTGAATATTGTTTGTTGCAATGCTTGTCGGAATGGGTAGAATGCCTAAGTTGGGAGTGGGAGGAGACTATGGGGAGTTTAATTGAGGGAGGCATAAGAGATCATTTTCTTGAGGAGGGAGTTTGGGTTGGGTGCCCACCTAGTAAGAGAAATGCTTGCATTTTCTTCTTGTTTTACTTTGAGGGAGCCATAAGAGTTGAGGGAGGCATAAGAGTGAATGGAGGGATAAGGGGTACTTGAGGGAGGCATAAGAGTTGTTTGGGGTATTGTGTTTTGCATTGGAGGCTTTTAGGTGGCACCCATTCCCATTGGGAGGCATAAGTGGCCTCCCCATAGGTCTTACTCTTATGGATTTCTTGATAAGCCTTGTGACTTGTTGTTGTGATTGTTTTCCTCTTGTTGTGTTGTTGATCTTGTTTTGAAGGATTATGGAATGAATGTGAAATGTTATGTTTAGTTATGTGGAAGCTAGTAGTTGCCATGAGTTGGATTTTCTCCCATTGTGATGTGGTTGGGGCTCGGGGCCAATGGAGAGGATGGCTTCTCTTCTCCATTGGGTATCTTGGTTGGGAGGAGAGCGTTGCCTCTCCCCTTATTTTGTTGTGAATCAAGAAAACTATGGAGGAGCCACCTTGTTGATATTTGGAGCATTGGAACCTTGTTGATGACAATGTGAAACCACCATGTATTTTACCCACCTTGAGTGGAGGAAAAATGTAATATTGCTTTGTATTTTAGCTTCCATCATTGTAAATTTGTTCCCACATTAAGTAGAAAATGTTGTAACAAGATGTTGAAGGAAAGTTGTTTTGAACTTCTTTTGTAAGGTTGTAATGTGGATGGAATTAAAAGTTGAAAGAAAGACAATCTATTTATTCTCCTTTAACTTGGCTTGGAACCTCATATGAGTATGTTGATCTTGTTGACATGTTAGTAGTTCTTGCTTTAAAACTTAATGGAAATATTGTTGGACTCTTTTGTGGAATGTTAGGAAATTTACAAAAATATATACATATTAGATTTCATTTTGTTACTTAAAAGAGATGTATTGAAAAGTGAGAATATTAGTGCATATTCTCTTCTTGTATTGTGGATGGAAAGACTTAAGTTTTAAATGGTTTCCAATATGCCAATAAAGTAATTTATGTCCTAACTCTATTATGTTTTTCCTCATTTAAGAATCCATTGTAAAACTATTTGCAAATTGTAAAAGGAAATGAAATCAAACCTACTTGAAATCCCATGCAAATGCCTATTATTAAATTGTGTAGAAAGGAATTTTAATGCAAGAGTTCTAACTTATCAAGTCCATTAACACATGTCCTTAATCTTTAAGAAGGAAACTAATATTTTAAATATTACTCCTATTAAAGTAATACTAAAATTATGAAATTATTATTATCAAGTTATATTACCATCAATATACTATCATTATTCTTTTATGTTAATAAGAGCATGTTAGTATAAACTATTGCCAAGTAGATAAAACTAAACATATATTTAAAATAAGACCTATGGCATGGCCGTGTAACAGCCTGCAAATTAAACCTACGCATGAACTGTTCTTTCTATGCAAAGTGAACGGTGTTAAAATACATCTCGAACATATACATTCATATAATATAAAACAAATAGGAGGATGTTATATCTGTGTAAAAGCACCATAGTCACTGGTTTGCGACTGCAACAAACCCATGTAGGAGATGTTTTTCTTATAATTGCAAAATAAATTGGGCTTCATGAATATTCTCATATGAAACAGATCCACCTCTATGAGATTCTCTCCCATGGGCTACACCGAACAATGAGTATGATCTCAATAGAAAATCATTGTAATGAATTTCACCAGGTCTTCGTAACACTAATCTCTCTCTCCCTTAATCGATTTTGTTAAAAAATCTCTTGAAGGCGAATCCCGAATTTTGAGATGCATTCGATACTGAATAGATAACAACATAGTTGGACAACCTGCTTGTTTTAAGCGCTCTAAGGAGTTGTCATTTCCATTTGTGGCCATGGCCATGATTGCTTGGTCAATTATTTCCAGGCCGTGGCCATGGATCCCGGCCGTAACTCGCCTTCCTAGCGCTTAATTCCAATGAAAGGAGGGTAAACCGCCCCTCCCATCTGCATGTAGCTTCTTCTACACTCGCCCCTTGTTGCTCACGCAGCCGGGGCCGATTAAATCTGATCTCTCACTCGCCTCACTCACTGCCTCGTAGCTTCACCTTTAACCACCATATATTTTTCCACGTGGCTCAGTGATCAAAAACCGCCAACGGACTATATAGAGTGTTAAACTTGCTTAACACTAGTGAAATAAATGAAAATGAAAGTATGCGGCCAAGCTTGAGTTCAAATTTACGCAAGGGGGGGAGTAGATATTTTATGGCAAGTGGGTATAAAGCCACCCACCCCAACCGTGTCTTCCCACCCTTTTTTTTAAAAATGTTTCTCCACGTGAATGCTTTGGAACGGTGGGGGGAGGAGTTAATGTAGAAGCCCATGTTTGGTCAAGGCAGACGTGGCTTTGACCCATCTGTTGATTTGGCTCTTTTCGCCTTTCATGTGGATAGATGGATAACCCAAACATGTATAGTTGCTCAATCCTCCAATATAATGCAAATCTTGATTTTGGAGTTGAAAGGATAGTTCACCCAAGTACGTGGAGAGTTAAACCCACTCACCGAGCTAAACCTTGTGGAAACAACTCAAGGTAGGGTTTATACCTGTTTTAAGTTAGAAACGAAATATGATTAAATTAATAAAATGTCTTCCGGTATATCAACTTGTAATCTTGGTGGTATATATATATATCCTTTTGAGATTTTAAATATATATATAGTATCTTTATAATCAAACTAAAGATTAAATATAATACCTCAAATGTAAATTATAAAACTAATGATGTCCATCAAGTGCATGTATATTCATTCATTATCTTGAACAAATTTATTTGCAAATATATACTCATCATATAAGAATATAGAACAATTGTTTTATGACGAGACATATATGTTATGACGCTAAAGACGTTTAGCAAACCTTTCTCTAATGAATGCATGACATGAATCATGGAAACGAAGTTAAGTAATTTAAAAAAAAATAAATTAGTTGGAATTTCGGGTTGTGTTTGGGAAGCAAGTCCTCGCGTCAAGTCGCATTTTTTTTTGTGGCGTTACATTTTTGTATCGAGCCGGGGTTCAAGCTTGACCCTTGGGCACACGCAGAAAACACGAAACAGAACATTTAACTTAGTACAGAGCTGATTCTTTTAAAATATAAAACCACAATGTTGATAATTATAGGAAACAACAAATTTAGAAAACTGGCACAAGACCTAGAACAATGAACTAACTCTCACCTTGATCTGTGCAGGAGGCGCGGATTGGGCGAGGGGTCTCTTCATATAGACCTAGATATACCACCACCAGAGCAGGCCGTAGCAGCCATCCTACCTCAGATCTTGTAGACACTCCAGGATGTCAATGCCGCTATACGCGGAGAGCCCTTGGGAGGACGACTTGCAAGACATAGTTTTGAGCCACTCGCAGATGCCTGCATCCCTCGACACAAGCCGAGGAGCACAGGGCAGAGAACTTCCGTGCGGAGTCGGCTAGGGCAGAGTCACCACAGAGAGGACATGGGGACAGGATCTCAGACATGTGGACAGGTCTCGAGCCCTGGAGGGAGGAGCATCTCAGAGAGACCTAGGATTCATCATACGTCACCGCACTATATCGTGAGATCCTCAAGCTACGACCATCTCACTATTCGGGTGATACAGTGGTTTTCAGGCAGAGGCTTGGTCAGGTGAGCTTGAGCGGATGCTTCAAGCTCTCCGCTCTCGACTAGCAACACGAAAGCTCGTGTTGCAATCCATCTTCTCGAAGGATGGAGCAGAGTCTCAGTGGAGGACCGAGGAGCAAAGCTCCATGTCGACTCGAGACGATTACCCGGGAGCTGCTTGAGGAGGAGCATTTCAGAGCAGTATTTACCTGTGAGATTTATACAAAGAATGGATAGATTTGAGTTTCATGACCTCCATCGTGCATCGATGACAAGAGCTGAGTATGAGAGTCGATTTCTGACCTACTCCAAAGACGCCGACTATATGCAGATGAGCAGGTATGATTCACAGGTTCATCCGGGGCCTAAACTTGGATTTAGGTGGCGCAAAGGCACATTCACCGCCCACGACATTAGCAGAGGCCGTGGAGAAGGCCTATATTGCAAAGGAGACACGGGGAAGACGCAAAGAGCTAGAGACAGAGTTCGAGCCATATCCAGCAGATGCAGGATGGTAGGTCGAAGGGGTTAGTTCCTCCTCCACGGGGTGGACAGAGTTCAAAGCAAGCTTCATTCAAGGCCACCACAAGAAGAAGCAGCAGCAAAGCAGCCGCCCGCCCACCTTACCGACCTCCCCGAGATTTGATGCAGCAGAGAGGACGTAGTATGGGGCCTCCTCCTGTGGGTCCCATCAGGACACAGGGTGCACCGAGAGCTCACCAAGAGGAGCTCACAAGAGAGACCTCAACAGTCCATACCGGATCGTCGCCGATCTCGTATCTCGCCATCTAGAGTACCACTGAGCCGCTTCCCACCGGAGAGGACCAGCAAGTGTTATGGTTGTGGTGTTGTTGGACATCATCGGAGAGATTGCCCACGTAACCCTAACAAGGGTAAGACACGCAGAGCTCAAGCCTACCGTTTGGAGATATGGCATGGAGTCATCGGATCTACGCAGCGGTCGAGAACCACCAGGCTGAGCACCAGAGTACCGTGATTGAGACGACAGGTAGTATTGGTGGTATTTCGACCTCTATATTATTTGATTCTGGTTCTTCTGATTCTTTTATCGCACCATCCTTAGTAGAGCAGCGCAGAGGCTGGTGGCGCTTAGGAAAGGCCGTAGTTGGGACGCGAGATGGCTTCGAGCCAAAATTTCTGTAGACTCCTTAGTTAAGGAGTGTGTAGTGGATTTGGGACCCTTCACCACTACTTCTGATCTTCGATCCTTCCATTAGGATCTTATGGCATCATTTTAGGCATGGATTGGTTGTCCGCTCACAGAGCTAGAGTGGATTGTTACCATAAGACTATTGTTTGCATAGATGATCTTGGAGTAGAGTCAAGTGATATCGGGAGTTAGAGGGCCGATCCATTCGCACCATCTCCGCTACGCAGCTTAAGCGGTGTGCGCGATGGGGTTGTCGCTGTTTTTATTACGGCAAAGCGATGATCGAGGATGAGTCCAGAGGACCTTCCCTCGATGACCATCCCATCTTATCAGAGTTTGCTGATGTGTTCCTAGGGGAGCTACCGGGGTTACCTCCCCCACGTGAGATCGACTTCCATATAGATCTAGTTCCTCCGCGCAGAGAGCTATCTCACGAGCACCCTATCGGATGACTACTCCTGAGTTATGTGAGCTCAAGTTGCAGCTTGAGGACCTTCTGGAGAAAGGCCTAATCCATCCTAGTGTATCCCCTTGGGGTGCACCAGTGATCTTCGTGAAGAAGAAGGATGGATCTCTTCGATTGTGTATCGACTACCGTCACCGAATAAAGTAACGATCAAGAATCGCTACCCCCTTCCACGCATTGATGATTTATTTGATCGATGAAGGGGGCTACAGCTTTTCTAAGATAGATCTTAAGTCGTGGTACCATCAGCTCAGATTATGGAGACGGATATTCACAAGACAAAGATTCCAGCATGAGATATGGCCACTACGAGTTCACAAAGTGGTACCTTTCTGCTCGACGAATGCCCCCGCAGTTGTTTATGAGTTTGATGAATGGGGTATTCAGACCTTCCTTGATCACTTCGTGCTCATCTTCCTTGATGACATTTTTATTTACTCACGCACACGTGAGGAGCACGAGGAGCACCTTCGCTAGGTTCTTCAAAGTGTCTTCGCGAACAATGCCTTTACTGAACTTGAGAAGTGTGCGTTCTTTCACCCGAGGTGCAGATTTGGGCCACATCATTTCTGGGAAGGTATCGCAATGATCCTTCCAAGATTCGAGCCATCATGGATCGCCAAAGACCCACTAGTGTGACCGAGGTGCGTAGCTTCATGGGCTAGCAGGTATTACAGAGGTTTGTTCAGATTTTTCTCGATTACGCACCCCATCACTTCCCTTCAAATGCAGAAAGGGAAGAAGTTTTTATGGTCGATAGATGTGAGTAGGCCTTCAAGACACCAAGGAATGCCTCACGAGAGCACC
Organism: Taxus wallichiana var. yunnanensis; assembly: GCA_018340775.1. NCBI lineage: Eukaryota > Viridiplantae > Streptophyta > Pinopsida > Cupressales > Taxaceae > Taxus > Taxus wallichiana. Next base: position 790,226,419 of record CM031240.1, on the reverse strand, counting down.
TATTCTTGCAGCAGCGCGCATCCTCGTGGTGAGTTCTACGCTTGCACAGATGCTTCTCGCAGACTTGGAGGTGTGTTAATGCAGAGGGTAGAGTAGTTGCTTTTGAGTCTCGCAAACTCAAAGATTATGAGCTCAATTATCCGACTCATGATCTTGAGCTTGCAGCAGTGGGGTACATGCCTTAGTGCGGTGGAGACATTTTCTTCTTGGCCGGAGATTTACACTCAGTGACTCGATCACTTGAGTCTTCGCCACCTCTTCACGCAGCCCCAATCTCAACGCTCAAATCGCATGGCTGATGGAGTTACTCGTGAGTATGACATGGAGATAGAGCATGTGAAAGGGAAGGAGAATGTGGTCAGAGATGCCTTGAGTAGGCGGAGACATGTGGCTATGGCCACCTCAAGGGCACAGATTTACAGAGTAGGATCTTGCAGCAGCCTTCCTCAGATAGTTTCTACCTTGCAACCAGAGCAGCAGATTGAGTCTCAGAGACCCCTTGAGGGGAGATTTGATGGATTTTCATTAGAGGTAGATGGTCTTCTCAGACACAGAGGTCGGATATATGTTCCTATAGATGGAGGCTTGAGACATGACATTTTGACAGAGGCTCATCGTGCACCTTATTCAGCCCATCCCGGGTGAAGAAGATGCACGCCACCCTGAGACAGTTGTATTTTTGGAGAGGACTTCAGAGAGATGTGGCTTTGTTTGTGTCACACTGCTTAGAGTGCCAGAGGGTGAAGGCCGAGCATCAGCATCCAACTGGCCTTCTCTATCCTCACGCCATACCGGAGTGGAAGTGGGACACCATTTCCATGGACTTCATCGTTGGGTTACCTACGTCGAGATACCATCACGACGCCATCATGGTCACGGTGGATAAATTGATGAAGGTAGCTCATTTTTCTCCAATGTAAAGACCACCTATACAGCAAGTGCTGTGGCACGAGTATACCTTGATGAGATTGTCAGATTACATGGGATTCCGTGGAAGATCATTTACGACCGTGACCCTTTGACACCTCCCATTTCTGACCACCATGCAGATGCCCTCGGACGAGGATTAATTTCAGCACACCTTATCACCCCGAGACAGATGGATGAGACAGAGAGGGTGAATCAGATTTTGGAGGATATGCTCAGGATGTACGTGATGGATCATCACCGAGATGGGAGGAGTATCTGTATTTGGTGGAGTTTGCCTACAATAATAGTTTCCAGAGTTCTATAGGCATGGCTCCTTTTCAGGCATTATATGGTAGAGAGTGCAGGACACCTCTTAGTTGGGATAGGATTGAGGACAGGGTTTCCCTTGGGCCAGCATTATTACAGGACATGGAGCAGCAGGTTACCTTGATCGACAGAGATTACAGGGAGGCGCAGATGATGTAAAAGTATGCAGACCAATGATAGGATAGATCGCAGTTTTGAGGTAGGCACGAAGGTGTTTCTTCGTGTCAGACCGCATAAGAGCCCTATCCATTACGGAAAAGGTTCTAAGCTTGCTCCTAGGTTTGTGGGTCCCTTTGAGATCTTGGAGCGCCTCGGTCCCTTGGCCTATCGCCTAGCATTACCACCTAGCTTATCTCGTCCATGATGTGTTTCACATTTCTGTGCTTAGGAGATATATTTCTGATCCTTCTCATGTGCTAGATTGGACCGCATTGCAGGTGCAGGATCAGGGGCAGGTGATGGTGGAGCCCGTGTGCATTATAGATCGCAGGACCCTGGGCCTTCGTGGCAGAGAGATTGATCAGGTTCGGGTCCAATGGGACAGGTATGATGAGACTGCAGCTACTTGGGAGGATGCTACTTTGCTACGAGGACAGTTTCCACACCTTTTCCAGTGACTTCCAGGAGGAAGTCGAGTCTAAGGGGAGGGGGATGTAGTGCCCACTTCCCTTCGACCTCATTTTGTTTTGTTGTTTTCGAGACTGATTACTTCACTATGGATTTATTATGGCTTCTTGATTTAGCATGCTAGTAGATATCATAGACATTGGACTGTTATTGATTTGATCTTTATATGATGCATATGGTTTACCGTGGACATTTGATGACGATATTTGTATACTTTTGACAGGTTATTTATCTTTAATTATGACATGTGATATGTTTAATCATATTGAGTAGAACTTGATAATTGACTAATGTGATGATCGCTTTGACATAAATGAAATGTGGAATAGAAATGTGCTAGAAAGTGTTAGTGATATCGTACTTGCATAGATGATAGTAAATCATGTGTCGCTTATTTTAGATTATATTGTATATTTGGCATGAATGTTTTAATGCGCCAACAGCCAAGGAGGTATTTTCTGTTCTGCAGTATATATATATTCACAACAATATTGGGGAGTGGAGACCAACCACATCGAATTTGAGAAGAATCCAAATTAAGGTCACCATGGCAACAAGTAATTGTGTGTGTGTTAGAATTATCTCGGTTAAGGGAAAATTGTGACCTAGGGGTCATGTGTTGTTTTGTTTTAATTTTCCTTTTTATTATGTTAGTATGTGTTTCTCTTAGTAAGTGAAATTTTACTTGTGTTATTATTCATATTCTTTGATTGAGTTTACCCTTTGTTAGCCATGGGTCAGAGTGGGTTAATTAAGTTAATTTGAAATTGTCCTAAACTAATTAAAAGATGTGACCAAAGAGAGTTCATTTATTAGGATTTGATTTACTTGGGATTTTGTGTGGATTGATGTGTGTTTGAGTTTTGAGTGTAGCACACTCTACCCCACATGGGAAACTCGAATTTGGCCTTGGAGGCCAAATTTCAAAGCTTGTGGGACAAGTCAAACTTGTCCCACACCTCTTAAAACCCCATGCCAACCCTACCTATGGGTTGGAAGGCCAAATTTAGGGTCTTTTAGGTGTTTTGGGGGGATAAAAGGGTAAAATATTAATTGCACTTTCTTTCAAAATTTAATTTTGTCCTTTGGGGGGAGTGGGCTTAGTTGGAGTGTGTAAGGTGCTTGCCTTTCTTTCAACCACTTATTAATGGTGCATTGGAATTTGATGTTGACCAAATGATGTGGAGTGGAGGGAAAAGGAGGTGGCATCCTACTTGGAGCCACATCATCCCTCCCTCTCTTTTCTCTATTTATTTGATCCTCTTGTTTGTTTTGGGGGTTGGAAGTTTCATTTTTAGTCTTTTGTATTTTGGAGAGGAGAGGATTTTGAAAGAGTTTGTGGATTTTTGGAGCTTGTTGATACTTGTGGAATTTTTTGGGAGCTTGTGGATGCTTGCTTGATCTTTGGAGGGATTTGAGACTTCATACTTGGAACAAGCTCTACCATGGAAAGGTAGGAGCTTCACCTTTGTTTATATTATTTTCTCTTCTTTTTGTTATATGAATGAGTACATATGTTGTGTTGAATATTGTTGTTTGCAATGCTTGTTGGGAATGGGTAGAATGCCTAAGTTGGGAGTGGGAGGAGACTATGGGGAGTTTAATTGAGGGAGGCATAAGAGATCATTTTCGAGGAGGGAGTTTGGGTCAGGGTGCCCACCTAGTAAGAGAAATGCTTGCATTTTCTTCTTGTTTTACTTTGAGGGAGCCATAAGAGTTGAGGGAGGCATAAGAGTGAATGGAGGGATAAGGGGTACTTGAGGGAGGCATAAGAGTTGTTAGGGGTATTGTGTTTTGCATTGAGGCTTTTAGGTGGCACCCATTCCCATTGGGAGGCATAAGTGGCCTCCCATAGGTCTTACTCTTATGGCTTTCTTGATAAGCCTCCTGTGACTTGTTGTTGTGATTGTTTTCCTCTTGTTGTTTTGTAGATTTTGTTTTTTGAAGGATTATGGAATGAATGTGAAATGTTATGTTTAGTTATGTGGAAGCTAGTAGTTGCCATGAGTTGGATTTTCTCCCATCAGTGATGTGGTCAGCTCGGGGCCAATGGAGAGGATGGCTTCTCTTCTCCATTGGGTATCTTGGTTGGGAGGAGAGCGTTGCCTCTCCCCTTATTTTGTTGTGAATCAAGCAAACTATGGAGGAGCCACCTTGTTGATATTTGGAGCATTGGAACCTTGTTGATGACAATGTGAAACCACCATGTATTTTTACCCACCTTGAGTGGAGGAAAAATGTAATATTGCTTTGTATTTTAGCTTCCATCATTGTAAATTTGTTCCCACATTAAGTAGAAAATGTTGTAACAAGATGTTGAAGGAAAGTTGTTTTGAACTTCATTAGTAAGGTTGTAATGTGGATGGAATTAAAAGTTGAAAGAAAGACAATCTATTTATTCTCCTTTAACTTGGCTTGGAACCTCATATGAGTATGTTGATCTTGTTGACATGTTAGTAGTTCTTGCTTTAAAACTTAATGGAAATATTGTTGGACTCTTTTGTGGAATGTTAGGAAATTTACAAAAATATACATATTAGATTTCATTTTGTTACTTAAAAGAGATGTATTGAAAAGTGAGAATATTAGTGCATATTCTCTTCTTGTATTGTGGATGGAAAGACTTAAGTTTTAAATGGTTTCCAATATGCCAATAAAGTAATTTATGTCCTAACTCTATTATGTTTTCCTCATTTAAGAATCCATTGTAAAACTATTTGCAATCGTAAAAGGAAATGAAATCAAACCTACTTGAAATCCCGTTCAAATGCCTATTAGATTGTGTAGAAAGGAATTTAATGCAAGAGCTCTAACTTATCAAGTCCATTAACACATGTCCTTAATGTTTAAGAAGGAAACTAATATTTTAAATATTACTCCTATTAAAGTAATACTAAAATTACTGAAATTATTATTATCAAGTTATATTACCATCAATATACTATCATTATTCTTTTATGTTAATAAGAGCATGTTAGTATAAACTATTGCCAAGTAGATAAAACTAAACATATATTTAAAACAAGACCTATGGCATGGCCGTAACAGGCCTGCAATTAAACCTACGCATGAACTGTTCTTCTATGCAAAGCGAACGGTGTTAAAATACATCTGAACTCATACATTCATATAATATAAAACAAATAGGATGATGTTATATCTGTGTAAAAGCACCATAGTCAGTGTTGTGACTGCAACAAACCCACGTAGGAGATGTTTGTCTTATAATTGCAAAACAAATTGGGCTTCATGAATATTCTGATATGAAACAGATCCACCTCTATGAGATTCTCTCCCATGGGCTACACCGAACAATGAGTATGATCTCAATAGAAAATCATTGTAATGAATTTCACCAGGTCTTCCGGTAATCCTCTCTCTGTCCCTTGATCGATTTTGTTAAAAAATCTCTTGAAGGAACAGATAACAACATAGTTGTTAAACTGCTTGTTGGAAGCGCTCTAAGGAGCTGTCGTTTCCACTGTGGCCATGACTGCTGCCTGGTCGATTACTGTCACAGGCCGTGGCCATGGATCCCGGCCAGAACTCACCTTCACAGCGCCGATTATAGTGGAGGTAAACCGTCCCCTCCTCTCCTGTAGCGTCTTCTACACTCGCCCTTGTTGCTCACGTGGCCAAGGCCGATTAAATCTGATCTCTTACCTGCTACACTGGCATGTAGCTTCACCTTTAACCACCATATAATTTTCCACGCGGCTCAGGACAGATCAAAACCACTGGCCGACTATATAGAGTGTTAGACTTGCTTAACACTAGTGAAATAAATGAAAAAGAAAGTATGCGGCCAGTTGTGTAGCCTGCACGCAAGACAGTGGGTAGATATTTTATGGCAGGTGGCTATTAAAGCCACCCACCCCAACCATGTCTTCCCACCCTTTTTTTTTTAAAAATGTTTCTCCACGTGAATGTTGGAGCGGTGGGGGGAGTTAATGTAGGAGCCCATGTGGCTGGCACGACCGTGGCTTTGACCCATCTATTGAGTTGGCTCGGCTTACTCGCCCTTCCATGTGGATAGATGCATAACCCAAGCATAGATAGTTGCTCAATCCTCCAATATAATGCAAATCTTGATTATGGAGTTGAAAGGATAGTTCACCCAAGTACGTGGAGAGTTAAACCCGACTCACCGAGCTAGGTGAAAACAACTCAAGGCAGGGTTTCGTTTTAAGTTACAAACGAAATATGATTAAGTTAATAAAATGTCTTCTGGTATATCAACTTGTAATCTTGGTGGTATATATATATATCTTTTTGAGATTTTAAATATATATATAGTATCTTTATAATCAAACTAAAGATTAAATATAATACCTCAAATGTAAATTATAAAACTAATGATGTCCGTCAAGTGCAGGTATAAATTCATTACCTTGAACGAATTTATTTGCAAACAGACCATCATATAAGAATATAGAACAATTGTTTTATGACGAGACATATGTTATGACGCTAAGGACGTGTAGCAAACCTTTCTCTAATGAATGCATGACATGAATCATTGTAACGAAAGTTAAGTAAGTTTTAAAAAAAAAAAAAAAAATTAGTCGAAATTTCGGGTCAGTATGTTGTGGAAGCAAGTCCTCGTCATCGCTGCCGTTTTTTTGTGGCGTTACACTCTCTATTTCTTTTTGAACTATTGAAAACATCACCAATCAAGTCAAAACAACTAAAAACCTACCAAACGACTATTTATTTGTTATGGTAAGATTTCAAATGTTCCTAGAATATTAAAATTATTGTTTTATATATGTTTGAACATTTCCTAGATCTATACATGTAATTTTAAGGCTTTTCATGATGTGGGCCCTTTTCACCCAAGATTTATGTCCCTTAAGGTTTTGGTGCTTCTTTTCATCCTTTTTCGTCCATTCTTATTGATATTTACACCGATATAATCTTAATTTGAGTTACAACAGAGTTTATATCACAAGTGAATTATATTGAGGTTATAAAAAAACATAATCTATTTTGTTTGTGAATATCTCCATATTGAAAAAAGAGTTCAAGTATTTAGAAAAATATGTAATATTTATTATTTGTATTCATTTGAAAACATAGGGTTGGGACATTTACATACATCAAATTTCTTGTCTATTTACATAGTCTTAATTGATAAATTATTCAAATATTAAAATTTATAATATTAATAACCTAGGATTGTATTAAGTCTCATACTAACATCTTTAATTTTCTTTTAAGTACTCTTGGAAGAAAGGATGACAAATTCATAATAATACAAAATGAAATCAAGAAAATTGACCAAGAACAAAAGCACCACTGATATAAAGTTATATTAGTAGGTTTATAATTCCAATAATTTCAAAAAAGTAAATAAATTAGAAATCAGTGTTTTACAACAATAGAGAAAAAGTTTAAATTAAACATTAAAAACATATAATTTTGAAAATAGGTAGTCAATAATGCAAATAACAATTAGTATTTTTAACAAGGCACTCAATTATGTAAATAACAATAAAAAATGAAATATCAACACGATTCATCAATGTGAGTATTATAAACAAGCAAAATTTAAACTATATTATATAGTTACAAAGTATGTCACGTCACGTTATTAATAAATGTTTGTAAAATAAAAATAAACAATGATCCTCACTTCATGAAAAGCTTGTATTCTATTTTACCATTCATTCACGGTTTAGTTTATTTTTATATACTGTAATTGAAAGTTAAAATGTAGATGATCAAACTTGGATATCAAGGAAAATGATAATAGCTAATCAAATAATTAGACAAAGGTAGGTATGTATAGGGGCCTATGAAACTAGTAATCGCATGGAAGGGGTGCAATGGAAACGCAGATAGACACACAAAAATTAATTATTTTTCATGACTTGGAGGATCTAAAATCCAGTGTTTGATGGAAATGCACCCTTTAGTGTGACATAGTACAAATGTAAATGAGAATGTAATGTACTGTTATTTTGAAAAAGAAGGAAGATCAATTATTGAATCTTCGAATAAATAAATTATTATTAAAACACACAAAGAGGAGATAGTTTTATTATGTGAGGGTAGAGGAAGAAGCAACATGGAGACAATATCTCCTCATATTATTATATACGAATTGATTGATCTTGATCGGTATTTGGGTCTGAAGCGGGTTCAATTCCATCTAATAGGAAAGGGAAGCGGCTTCTTGCTTGCTGCTGTTTTGTATGCTTTTTAGCAGATAAAAAAGGATTTATGATTAGGAGGCGCATAAAGTTAGCTGTATTGATTCTTCTTCTGCTCTTGTGCACATATGTTGTGTGCACTATAACCATGGTAGCACCATTCTCACTGTAAATGATAGTTATCAATTTGTTATTTTCTTTTACCTCGAGTAGTTTTGTTTTGATTAAGGCGTTGAAAGTTCCCTTTCCTGCCTTCCCACTTTTCTGTACAAGTTTTTCCTCTTTGACTCTTCCTCTGCGTAAAGATTCTCTGGTTGTCCTTTCTAATTCATCCTTGTCAGCATACTCCCCGCTTATGGCAAAATAAGATCCTTGGAACAGGGCGTGGCATAATAAAAGGGGGGTTTTGTAAGATGTTGTATTTGCAAGTGCTCTGGTTAACCTGGTTGCAAAATGTGGGAGCATATACATGGCACGTGAACTGCATGAAAAAGTGCCTCAAAGAAAGGTGTTTCATGAAATGCACTGATTTACAGGGTATGCACAAAATGGTCATCGCTTAAATTCCAAAACCAAAAAAACTAGCTCTGAATTATGAATGAACACGACAAAATCAAGAAAAATAGCTCATAAGAACAAGATATAAATATCTGGAAGATCTCCCAAGGTATCGCAACGAGGCTTTGCACAGGTGTCAAGAATACTAGACGGCCATTAAAGAATTAGCTAAGAAATGCGAGCACCCATAAACGGGTTTTCATCTATTAGTGATTAGAAAAGATAGGGTTGAAAAGCAATAGAATATCATTTTTACATCACAGGAATCTAAGATCTCCTTTGTGTTGATTCCACTCCTTGGCTCCTCCCAATGCGTTGAGGTGGAGTGTTGCGTGAGGAGTCGGTGGTGCATCTTTTTGTTGATTTCCTTCTTGCCACGTGAGGTGGAGTGTTGGGCGCATCGAATTGACTAGTGAGATAGGCGTGAAACCATTTGGAGAACACATGTTTTTTTGTTGTTTCCAGGATGCGTTTGGGGGAGAAAGGCGCGACTGTTTCCTTTTGCTGGCCGCGCACATCTACCAGCGAGTGAAGTGGGCGCGTTTCCTCCATTTCCTTGGGCGCTGCGAGGTGTGTTCTTGTCGGTGATCCTCAGCAACAGCCGGCGACAGTAAGTAGCCATGGCAGCAGACAGGTTGCAGAGTAGTAGAGGCGTTTTTGAGCGCTTCCAACAGGCAGGTCGTCCAACTATGTTGCTTTCTGTTCAGTATAGAATGCATCCTCAATTCGGGATTCTCCTTCAAGCTCATGGAAGAGGATCTCATGGAGGCGGACCTGTTTCAGATCAGAATATTCATGAAGCACGATTTGCTTTGCAATTATATGGGCTTCTTCAACGAGTCACTGAGTTGGCAGGCATAAAGGTTTCTGTTGGAATTATCACACCTTACAAGCTACAACTGAAATGTTTTGCACCGAAAGTTTGATGTTGTCCCCAGATCTGATGAAGGAAAAGGTTTATATATATATATCATTATGGTAGATGCCTTTCAGAGCCAGGAGCGATGTAGTCTTTATGTCTTGTGTCCGAGCTTCAAATCATGGGGTTGGCTTTGTAGCTGTTATTCACCGCATGAATAACCATATCTATCTCCTAACAGCTTATTTCATCTGGTATTTGCATGAATAATCTTTTGCATTATAAACTGGGTCGATCTACAGTATTGGGTGAAATAGCTCTGGGTATTGTATATCCGTTTGAAGATATTATTCTTTGTGTGGGCTTCTTGACGATGGATTAATGTATTGTTGGAAATGTTTGTGTTATGCTGTTTTGGATGAATAAATGTAACTTTGTATTTTGGGTTCTTGTAGTTCTTATTAATTTGTAATACCCATTCTAAAATCGGGTTTATTATTATTGTAATTCAAAGTTTGCATTGAAGCAATCTAGTGGTACTGGTCACCTTATCGAGGATGCTAAGTCTAGGGACTATTTACAGTTATGGAGTCATGCCGAGAGATTTTTTTGTTAAAGCCATCTTCTTTTGCTTCGTCTCAGACCAGGGCTGCTCCTAATATGAGAGCACCAAGGTTAGGAGGTCCAAATCAGAAACAATCAGATGCATGTTGAGATGGCGTTTTAAACCAGGCTCAAAGAGGAAAGTTATACGTTGGATACTTTGTGTCTGTCAAGTGGTTCTTTGCATTACTCTTTGGTTTTGGTACAGGGTTTGCAGCATTTTTTATCAATATGGCAGTTGAGAATTTCTGTGGCTGGAAATTTGCTGCTACTTTTGCTTATTAAACGTATGCCCTAGTTTTTCTTGTGGTGACCTGCTCACGCCAATTATTGGCTGGCTGCGTGAGGATTTGGTGGAGAATATAGTTGGGTTTGTGGGCAAAAGGAAAAGGGGGTCTACGGGTTATAGAAAGCAGATTCGATCTTCCTTGTATATGGCGGTCATGATGATGGTTGTGTGGGTCTTATATGGTGGTTGTGATGCTCTTGAGAGCAGAGTGCTTCTATCTTCCCAGAGTTTCTCCCGAGGATTCCAAGAAGGCATGTTTCAATCACCCCTTTCCTATGCCAAGCATGGCCGATAACAGGGTATGGATCTTGAAGGTGAGAAGAGAAGTTGCGCGAGGTGTTGTGTTCTTTGTTGCCCGAGCCCTGGTCGACGTGGTTGTTGGTTGGAAGAATTCTAATCAGGCATGTTAACTTTACTCCTTGTAATAGTTTTCTACTTTCTTTCAGTATCTTGAAATGAATTTTCTTTCCTCTTGAATGGCGCCTAGACAAGATGTTTTCGTGGTTGTTTATATCGCTCCCTGATTGTGTTGGTTGTTCCTTTAAATCTCGTTCCAATTTCGCTGGTTTTGCTTGGAATGTTCTTTCCTCTCTTATAGCTTACTCTATTTATATTTGTCTAAGTGGGCTACTACAATTTTGAGTGATGCAATCTAGTTCGTAGGGAAGGAAACATTTTAGAATTTCGTTTGCTTATATGACTCTCTTTTAAAAGAATTTTGTGATGGTGTTTATAATTGAAGGCTTACTATATGGAAGGTTAAGCCTTCATATCTCTATTTGGTTGAATAAATACGTATTTCCTATTTAGGGCTCTCCTGTTTTGCTAAAGGTACATTAATAGTGACGTTGTGTTCTAAAACTTGTTTAAGCACAAAGGCATTCCTTACTTTTTGTTTGATTAGAAAATGGCATTTGGGTTTTGTTTTAGAAGCTGTACATGGTTGACTTTGTGTCGTACCTGTTCTAGAGGATGAATAACTTGACATCTATTTTGGCCTCTACGTGTTGAGAGATTTACTATACCTACTTCTGGTTCAAACTCTTGTTTGATTAAGTAAGGAAACATTGTAAGTTTAATTGAATGAAACCTCTCAATTTTTTTATTAAGGGTCGCGAGCAAGCTATTAATAGCTGGACTGAAACAAAAGTTGTAGGTGAATCCATGGTATTGGACTCGTGAACTCGTTTCCTGTTAGATGACAGCTGATTTCAGTGATAATATAATAGGTGACTGTTATATTTATCTGTTTGATATTTGCTAGACTTTTCCTTGATAAGCCCACATGGATCGGGTAAAATTTCCATCTTCTATACCATTGGCAAGGAGTTCATAGAACTTCTAGGCCTGACTGCCCTGCGTAACCTTCCTGATGGATATGTGCGTTGGTTCTTATTTTGTGCTTGTACTCGTGGTAAGGTCTTTTGAGTCTGGGGCATCGCTGGTGTATTACCCACCGTGTATCGAATCCCTTTGTTTTCGAACTCGAATATCTTATGCTTCGAACTTGGTTACTAAAAGTCCCATTTTGTGGCCTTGTTAAGGAAATCAATTTTTATTTTTTTATTTTAAAATACTTTTTGACTTTGTCGGAAATATATAAAAATTACTAACGACTTTTGGGTTTAGCCTTCCCTTATATTATGTAGAGAGGTTGACGATTAGGATAAGGTTGTTGGTAGAATAATGGCCCTTTTTGTGTCTCTTTTGTATGCTTTGAAAGAGTGGAATTGTTTGGTTAACTAGTCCTACGTTTAAAAAAATACATGAAGGTAGTGGTAAAGCTCCTTGGTTAAAACTGAAACTATAGTTGTTTTTCCTTTAAGGGCATCGAACCCTAATTATTGCTATGAAGCCTCCCCTTGGGAGAATTGGATAACGTCATTTTGCTTCGCCTACGATCATAATTAGTATGTTTTGTCTTCTCTTGGACCCCTTTAGTTGGATGGAGTAAGTTTTGGATTCCAATCACGTAATCCATAGGATTACATGAAGGAGATATCAACACTCTTGACCTTCTTGTTCCTAACCCATAAGGTCTTGCCTTGATTTATGTGATTTTGTTCTTACTGGTATTTTGACTTTCTCCTTGCTGGATGGTTTAGATTTCTTTCTCATGCGAATAATTTTGGAGTTGTGGGTTGTGTTTTAATCCATTTTTGAATTAGAACTTTCCTTTCTTGATATTGTTAAATGTTAGCTTACTGTTGCAATGTGTAGCCTTAACATGCTCAGTTCTCGTGAACTGATTCTAGCTAGTATTTGTGCAGATGGATTATGTGAGTAGAATAAAGGAAAGAGTTGTAAAGGTTTCATCAGTGCAACTTATGAAGTTCTTTGTAAAAGTGTTCTATGTGTTGTAAATTGTGTAACATTGCTTGCAAAGAGTTTATATGACCTCTTGCCTGGAATTGTTCGGAAAATTCGTGAAGAAGTTGTTTTGTCTTTATTTTGTAATTTGGCTGGTAACTCTTCTTATTGAGAAATATTATTCAATCCTTTCACTGGCATAAGCATTGTAAAACTTTGATCTTGAGAATTAAGTGTTAATTTAAATCTTTCTAAGACTTTGTATTGATGTGTTATATGTAAGCTTTAATGGGGTGGCTTTTCCTTACAGAAGTTACCTAAAAGTTTTATTCAAAGAAATATGTTGTGGAGGAGATCCCCTTGAAAACAAACAATGCCTTAAGTAATTAATAGTGAGACTATCCTTGCAAAGTGATTTTATATAGCGTGTTATCCCTAACTGAACTAGTAAAAAAAAAAAAAACTACTCTTTTTGGTGAACGCTTAAAACAAGCTTAAAGGAAAACAATGGTTAGTTTCTAATAAGATTTAACAAGTAAGAGAAGAAAATTTAGAAACCACTCAATTTATCTCTCAGCCTATTTAAAAGTAAGTAGCTTCCTCTTGATAAGCTCTTTCAATGAAGCCTAGGTAAGAGCGTTAATAATTACGTATAAAACCTCAAGCTCCAATTAAACCTCAGTAAGAACTAATGATGTCTCAAGGATGAACTCAATTGACCTTCTTCCTTTAACTTTATCCAAGGTACCTCGTAATTTTCTCTTAAGTTGTTGAACGTGAACCCATGTTGTCATATGGGCATGAACAAGTTCTAGTAGCGTAAGTGTTAATAGATGGCCTTGTGAAATTAAATTACCCCTTTCTCCAAATAAACGAATTAAGCAAATAAATGTCATAATAGAGAAGTTTTAAAGATGATTACTCAGTGTATAAAAAAAAAAGAATAAACTTAGCTTGGTAAGATGAATTGTATGAATCATATCTTGAGCCTCCTTGAAAACGTAAGCTAAGAATTGCAAGATGTCCTTTTAAGATAAATAACCCTCAAGAATATCTCATTGTGGTTGGCCCTATTTGTTAGAGTGTTCTGTGGTTGGACTTCTATGTTGTCTTGTCCAAAAAAAAAAAAAAATGTATTGTCCTTGATAGGTGTGAACGTTTCCGTGCTGCCCTTATGGCCATCCTTGTATCAAGTTGTTCACAGTGTTAGTTGTATCCTTGGTGACGACATGTTGCGTCATGTTATGTGTCAAGCAAGTCAAAAAAAAAAAAAAGTTATCCTATATTTCACTGTGTTGTCCGTGTGTGTGATTTTGGGTCGTTACACTTGGTATCAGAGCGTAGGTTCATGCTCTCGAACCTATGGGCCGGATTGGTGTTATATGATGATGTTACATGGTGGTGGTGGTGTTACATGATGATACCGCATGATGGTGGTAGATATTGGAAGAGTAATGTGCTTTAAACGTGATGTGATTATTGTCGTAATTGTGATATTGTGAATGCACGTGATGTGTATGTCACCTTGTGCGTGTTTGTGATCATGTTGATATGTTGGGGATGGGAGTATTCTCTCTCCTTCTTGTGGATTCTATGAAGAGTTCACGTGTGAATTACTATTTGTGGCATGCGAAAAGAATTCTAATGTGGATGATGGAGTGTTAGAACATTGTGACATATTGTGATATGTAGGTGTATCAATGTGTTGTATGACTAGATTGATGTTAAGCGAAATGAGTTGTATCATGATGTTTTTACCATGTTTTGAAGAAATGTGTGTACCACCTTGTTATGTGGCAATGGATGTTATGTTGTGATGTACTATGTCCATCATATATATGAGTTGTGTGATATGTAATGATTCATGTCGTGATTTAGGGTCATACGGTGAGTGTATGAACCCTATCGTATTGTGATTACACTTTGGGTGCAGAATGTGGTAAAGTGATGTATTGCACCCTGTGAATGTATGATTGTGATCTACCCCGTATACATACCATACGTGAGACGTTATGGTAGCTATGTGTGTACCACCATGGTGTTAGTGATGTAGTTATATGTTATGTTGTGAGCCTTACACTAACCGAACCTGAGGGAAATCGGTAGACTATGTATGTATGGAGTGAGAAAATGTGTACCATTGACCAGTCACTCGAGCTGAAGTACGAGATAGGAAGTGGAGCCTTACATAGGCTGAAAACCCACTTTCGTTTGTTTGGTATGTGTGACACTTGTTCAACGGGTGTCATGCATATTGTGTTTCGCGGACACCTCAGGCTCAGTAGATGGTGACTTGTACTCTTTTCTCTCTCCCGATATGGTTTTCATATGGATTTAACCTACGTGACTTTGACTATGTTGAGCCTTGTTGAAGTTGTGGCGAGATGATTCTGATTGAGATGATGACAGTTGTATTATTGATATGTATTTTTACTGGTGAGGCTCGATGTTCGAAAGTGCTAGCAACTCGTTGAGTACCCCTTGGTGGCAGATAAGGCCACACGAGTTATCGTAATGTGGCATTATTATAAGTTGGTTTTATTCGTAAATTGAGCTTTTTGCCTTATTTTGTAAGGACCAGCAACTTTTTCTTGATTGCGATGCATTACAATTTTGGGCATTTCCTTGGTTTGTGGCACTAACATGGGGATTTTGATACTAACTATGGGCTATTTGGCCATTTATTTTCTTGAGTTTGGGTCTTCTTTAAATGGGTATTTGGCCATTTATTTTTTGGCACTTGATTTGTTGTCTTCTTTTAAAATTGGAATTTTGTGGACCGGGTCATTGCACCAAGGAATGGTTGGCCACTTGGCACTTTGTTGATAAGAGACTATTGTTAGGAGAGATAACTAGCGGGTTGAACCACGCATATTATGTCACTTGTCTATGTGTGGAATAGGGTCATGGGATGCACCATGGAATGGTTGGACCTATAGACCCGATTTGTGAGGCATAAGAGACTTGAGTATAAGAGAGTTTGAGGAAATGTGTGAGTGGAGTATGATACTTTGTTAGGCTATGTTGCATGCAGTTTCATTGATGTGTATTATGTATATGTTATGGTTGATATATTCCATTCCGTATTTGGAGTAACCTTTTGTGGTGTAATACAATCTTGAAGTATATACTTGTGTGCTTGTGAATATGTAGTGTCTTTTGAACCATATAGGGTGTTGTGTTAGTAGTTCATGTTGAGGCACCCACAAATGTACAAAAAAATCAAAACTCTTGATGATGATATTTTTTTAAAAAGAAACTAAAACTAGAAATAATGATAATGGAAGGAGACTAATGAAATAACAAACAAGAGTGGTGTAATCTTCACGATCATTGAAAGTTAAAATTTCTACCAAATGTTCTTTTGAAGGCTATAGGGTGTTGTGTTAAATGCGATTTTTTAATCAACTAAAATTTTAAACCATTAAGTGTACTTTCTCTAAAACTACTAATGATAATGGAAGGAGACTAATGAAATAACAAACATGGTTGCGAACCATTTCTTTTCCGTTGTGTTATGTCGCATCGAGGAAGAAGATGCTTTCTTAAGGGGAGGAGAATGTTCTAATGCCCCTGTTGCTACCGGGCATCGGCTCTTTTTGGTTGCGAACCATTTCTTTTCCTTGTGTTATGTCCTCCAGGATGATGCTTTCTTACCCACCTTGGCCTCCTCCCTTCCACCACCTTGGCCTCCTCCCACCACCCACCTGCCAACGATTATGATTATGCTGCCATCGTCATACGTCCTTGCGTGAAGAGTCGGTGGAGTCATTTTTCTTCACCATGATCTTTTTTGTTGATTTCCTTCTTGAATGCATTGAGGTGGAGTGTTGGGCGCAGTCTGAATTGACGTACCAGCTAGTGAGATAGGCGTGGAAACCGCTGGAGAACACATGTTTTTTTTGTTGTTTCCAGGATGCGTTTGGAGGGAGAAAGGCGCGCTGTTTCCTTTTGCTGGCCGCGCACATCTACCAGCGAGTGAAGTGGGCGCGTTTCCTCCATTTCCTTGGGCGTGAGGTGTGTTCTTGTCGGTGATCCTCGGCAAAGACAGCCCGGCGATGACGGTAAGTAGCCATGGCGGCAGAGACGGGTTGCGAGTAGTAGAGGTGTTTTGAGCGCTTCCAGCGGGAAGGTCGTCCAACTATTTGCTTTCTTTTCAGTATAGAATGCATCCTCAATTGGGATTCTCCTTGAAGCTCATGGAAGAGGATCTCATGGAGGCGGACTTGTTTCAGATCAGAATATTCATGAAGCACGATTTGCTTTGCAATTATTTGGGCTTCTTCACGAGTCACTTGAGTTGGCGGGCATAAAGGTTTCAGTTGGAATTATCACACCTTACAAGCTACTGGCTGAAATGTTTTGCACCGAAAGTTTGATCTTTCCCCCGAGATCTGATGAAGGAAAAGGTTTATATATATATCATTATGGTAGATGCCTTTCAGAGCCAGGAGCGATGTAGTCTTTATGTCTTGTGTCCGAGCTTCAAATCATGGGGTTGGCTTTGTAGCTATTATTCACCGCATGAATAACCATATCTATCTCCTAACAGCTTATTTCATCTGGTATTTGCATGAATAATCTTTTGCATTATAAACTGGGTCGATCTACAGTATTGGGTGAAATAGCTCTGGGTATTGTATATCCGTTTGAAGATATTATTGCTGTGTGTGGCTTCTTGACGATGGATTAATGTATTGTTGGAAATGTTTGTGTTCTGCTATTTTGGATGAATAAATGTAACCTGTATTTTGGGTTCTTGTGGTTACTATTAATTTGTAATACCCATTCTAAAATCGGGTTTATATTATTATTGTAATTCAAAGCAGCTGCATTGAAGCAATCTAGTATTTGGACCTTATCGAGGATGCTAAGTCTGGGACTTTACGGTTATGGAGTGCATGCCAGAGATTTTTTTGTTAAAGCCATCTTCTTTTGCTTCGTCTCGGACCGGGGCTGCTCCTAATATGAGAGCACCAGGTTAGGAGGTCCAAATCGAAGCAATCGGATGCACATTGAGATGGCATTTTAAACCGAGGATCAAAGAGGAAAGTTATACGTTGGATACTTTGTGTCTGTCAAGTGGTTCTTTGCATTACTCTTTGGTTTTGGTACAGGGTTTGCACATTTTTATCAATATGGCAGTTGAGAATTTCTGTGGCTGGAAATTTGCTGCTACTTTTGCTTATTAAACGTATGCCCTGGTTTTCTTGTGGTGACCTGCTCACGCCAATTATTGGCTGGCTGCGTGAGGATTTGGTGGAGAATATAGTTGGGTTTGTGGGCAAAAGGAAAAGGGGGTCTACAGTTATAGAAACAGATTCAGATCTTCCTTGTATATGGCAGTCATGACGATGGTTGTGTGGGTCTTCTATGGTGGTTGTGATGCTCTTCAGAGCAGAGTGCTTCTATCTTCCGGAGTTGCTCCCGAGGATTCCAAGAAGGCATGTTTCAATCACCCCTTTCCTATGCCAAGCATGGCCGATAACAGGGTATGGATCTTCAGCAGGCTGAGGAAGAGAAGTTGCGTGCGGGTTGTGTTGCTTTGTTGCCCCGAGCCACAGTCGCGTGGTTGTTGGTTGGAAGAATTCTAATCGGGCATGTTAACTTTACTCCTTGTAATAGTTTTCTACTTTCTTTCATATCTTGAAATGAATTTTCTTTCCTCTTGAATGGCGCCTAGACAAGATGTTTTTAGTGGTTGTTTATATCACTCCCACGATTGTGTTGGTTGTTCCTTTAAATCTCGTTCCATTTCATTGGTTTTGCTTGGAATGTTCTTTCCTCTCTTATAGCTTACTCTATTTATATTTGTCTAAGTGGGCTACTGCAATTTTGAGTGATGCAATCTAGTTCGTAGGGAAGGAAACATTTTAGAATTTCGTTTGCTTATATGACTCTCTTTTAAAAGAATTTTGTGATGGTGTTTATAATTGAAGGCATACTATATGGAAGGTTAAGCCTTCATATCTCTATTTGGTTGAATAAATACGTATTTCCTGTTTAGGGCTCTCCTGTTTTGCTAAAAGGTACATTAATAGTGACGTTGTGTTCTAAAACTTGTTTAAGCCTGTGGGCATTCCTTACTTTTTGTTTGATTAGAAAATGGCATTTGGGTTTTGTTTTAGAACTGTACATGGTTGACTGTCGTACCCTGTTCTAGAGGATGAATAACCTGACATCTATTTTGGCCTCTACGTGTTGAGAGATTTACTATACCTACTTCCTGGTTCAAACTCTTGTTTGATTAAGTAAGGGGGAAACATTGTAAGTTTAATTGAATGAAACCTCTCAATTTTTATTAAGGGTCGCGAGCAAGCTATTAATAGCTGGACTGAAACAAAAGTTGTAGGTGAATCCATGGTATTGGACTCGTGAACTCGTTTCCTGTTAGATGACAGCTGATTTCAGTGATAATATAATAGGTGGCTATTATATTTATCTGTTTGATATTTGCTAGACTTTTCCTTGATAAGCCCACATGGATCGGGTAAAATTTCCATCTTCTATACCATTGGCAAGGAGTTCATAGAACTTCTAGGCCTGACTGCACTGCGTAACCTTCCTGATGGATATGTGTGTTGGTTCTTATTTTGTGCTTGTACTCGTGGTAAGGTCTTTTGAGTCTGGGGCATCGCTGGTGTATTACCCACCGTGTATCGAATCCCTTTGTTTTCGAACTCGAATATCTTATGCTTCAAACTTGGTTACTAAAAGTCCCATTTTGTGGCCTTGTTAAGGAAATCAATTTTTATTTTTTTTATTTTAAAATACTTTTTGACTTTGTCGGAAATATATAAAAATTACTAACGACTTTTGGGTTTAGCCTTCCCTTATATTATGTAGAGAGGTTGACGATTAGGATAAGGTTGTTGGTAGAATAATGGCCCTTTTTGTGTCTCTTTTGTATGCTTTGAAAGAGTGGAATTGTTTGGTTAACTAGTCCTACGTTTAAGAAATCCTATAAGAAGGTAGTGGTAAAGCTCCTTGGTTAAAACTGAAACTATAGTTGTTTTTCTTTTAAGGGCATCGAACCCTAATTATTGCTATGAAGCCTCCCCTTGGGAGAATTGGATAACGTCGTTTTGCTTCGCGCCTACGATCATAATTAGTATGTTTTGTCTTCTCTTGGACCCCTTTAGTTGGATGGAGTAAGTTTTGGATTCCAATCACGTAATCCATAGGATTACATGAAGGAGATATCAACACTCTTGACCTTCTTGTTCCTAACCCATAAGGTCTTGCCTTGATTTATGTGATTTTGTTCTTACTGGTATTTTGACTTTCTCCTTGCTGGATGGTTTAGATTTCTTTCTCATGCGAATAATTTTGGAGTTGTGGGTTGTGTTTTAATCCATTTTTGAATTAGAACTTTCCTTTCTTGATATTGTTAAATGTTAGCTTACTGTTGCAATGTGTAGCCTTAACATGCTCAGTTCTCGCGAACTGATTCTAGCTAGTATTTGTGCAGATGGATTATGCGAGTAGAATAAAGGAAAGAGTTGTAAAGGTTTCATCAGTGCAACTTATGAAGTTCTTTGTAAAAGTGTTCTATGTGTTGTAAATTGTGTAACATTGCTTGCAAAGAGTTTATATGACCTCTTGCCTGGAATTGTTCGGAAAATTCGTGAAGAAGTTGTTTTGTCTTTTTTTTGTAATTTGGCTGGTAACTCTTCTTAGTGAGAAATATTATTCAATCTTTTCACTGGCATAAGCATTGTAAAACTTTGATCTTGAGAATTAAGTGTTAATTTAAATCTTTCTAAGACTTTGTATTGATGTGTTATATGTAAGCTTTAATGGGGTGGCTTTTCCTTACAAAAGTTACCTAAAAGTTTTATTCAAAGAAATATGTTGTGGAGGAGATCCCCTTGAAAACAAACAATGCCTTAAGTAATTAATAGTGAGACTATCCTTGCAAAGTGATTTTATATAGCGTGTTATCCCTAACTGAACTAGTAAAAAAAAAAAAAAACTACTCTTTTTGGTGAACGCTTAAAACAAGCTTAAAGGAAAACAATGGTTAGTTTCTAATAAGATTTAACAAGTAAGAGAAGAAAATTTAGAAACCACTCAATTTATCTCTCAGCCTATTTAAAAGTAAGTAGCTTCCTCTTGATAAGCTCTTTCGGTGAAGCCTAAGTAAGAGCGTTAATAATTACGTATAAAACCTCAAGCTCCAATTAAACCTCAGTAAGAACTAATGATGTCTCAAGGATGAACTCAATTGACCTTCTTCCTTTAACTTTATCCAAGGTACCTTGTAATTTTCTCTTAAGTTGTTGAACGTGAACCCATGTTGTCATATGGGCATGAACAAGTTCTAGTAGCGTAAGTGTTAATAGATGGCCTTGTGAAATTAAATTACCCCTTTCTCCAAATAAACGAATTAAGCAAATAAATGTCAAAATAGAGAAGTTTTAAAGATGATTACTCAGTGTAAAAAGAATAAACTTAGCTTGGTAAGATGAATTGTATGAATCATATCTTGAGCCTCCTTGAAAACGTAAGCTAAGAATTGCAAGATGTCCTTTTTAAGATAAATAACCTCAAGAATATCTCATTGTGGTTGGCCCTATTTGTTAGAGTGTTACGTGGTTGGACTTCTATGTTGTCTTGTCAAAAAAAAAAAGTAAATTGTCCTTGATAGGTGTGAACGTTTCCGTGCTGCCCTTATGGCCATCCTTGTATCAAGTTGTTCACAGTGTTAGTTGTATCCTTGGTGACGACATGTTGCATCATGTTATGTGTCAAGCATGTCAAAAAAAAATTTATCCTATATTTCACTGTGTTGTCCGTGTGTGTGATTGGGTCGTTACAAGAAAACAGGCGGAAGCGTGAATTAAAGCAAAGAGAACTGCAAAAGGCACAAATTTCCAATCTCATACGAGTTCTTTATCACTTTCATAGTAATCTCGAACAAACAAAAATGTGTAGGCTAAAATAGAAATAAAAATGCTACGATTAAAGAAAGAAACGACAAATACAGACTTTCGAGTTATATTCATCGATACTTGGTATTTTGGAGCCATTTATGGTTTTCATACCATTTTTTGCAAAGATTGACAAAATATTAAAGAACTCACCACTTTGGAGTCGATTTGTTGAAACCTTCTAAAGATCTTAAGAGGCCTTTGAAAACGAAGACACCCATAACCCATTCAAGCTCGAGATTAAAAAGTAGAGCCATGAAAAACAATGAAACCCAATAGGGTTTAATCAGTGTAACAAAGCTTGAAAAACAAAAGAAATGAAGAATTTTAGTTACATAGACGACGAGCTCACCTTCTCAGTGAAAATAGCGACTAAATGACTAGAGTTTCTCATAAAATCGACCATCAATGGAAACGTGGAGCTCAAAATGATGGAACGAAGATAGAGAGCTCGAGAAATCACAGAAATACAATTTGAGAGTTTAAAAATCTCGTTTCATGGCTGCAAAATTTCTCAAAGATGACAATCTTGCAGATAGAGCCTTAACAAATGAAAAAAATCAGTTTTCATACTTAGAAGCTTCACAAAAACCTCCAGTCGAGCTCGACACATCAACAATGGCAGTCCAAAAAATAAATTGCCAAGGCTTTGCCACTCGGGAGAGCAGGTGAAAATAATCAAATGATAGGCTTGGCGAACCTTTTGTCCAATTAATTCACCCATGGTTTAAGGATCAACGACACACATTAGAAAGTAGGAGATGAACGGTCACTAAAGAAAACCCCAAACTTAACCAGAGTCTGTGTAACTAAACCACTGATGGAAAAAGAACATACATGTCAAGCTTTGGAGAAACCCTAACTAGGGTTAGATGACTATGATCACCGTCAATACCATCCAAGGATCACACATCATGACAATGAGGAAAAAGTACAGGATCGACGATCATAATCAAATGACCAAATTCCAATGCAACCCTAGTTAGAATGGGTTAAGAATCAATGGCTCGGATCACAGAGGTACCAGAATCGTCGGCCAATATCCTCTATACCTTAAATGCAAACTCAACCACAAATGCTCATAACTCAACCAGATTTCATAGATTTTCCAACGTGTCAAGCCATAGAAAAGCCTAGCTAACTCAAGGTTAAACACTTCATCGATAAAACATGCGAAGGGGCGAGTCATCGTGCAAAGGGCCAGCCAATAATAAAATCATCATTTGCATTAACCTTGACTAAGGTCTATATGCCATGATTTATCGAAAAGGCCTGACACTATAATGTGTGTCATGATCAAAGATAGTCAAATGAAAACCATACCCTTGTGCCATATAAGTCGGAAGGGGAAAAATTAAATCATGTGTGCAATGATAATTCAAAAGGTGGATGATACATGATAAGGGTCTTTAACCTTTGTAAAGATTACAAGCGACATAGGATTAAAGGGGACGGGTTTTTATTTTTCCAAGGAATGATCATATTTGACCTTAGATAAATATTATTGCATGTGCCATGAAAGTTGAAAAGGGGGCTAATGATCAAGCAATGATTATTATCAAAACATAGTCTATGTTGAATATTCAAAGAGAGGAATTATTATTCTTCCCATGTGCACAGGTGTTCCCCACTTTGGGGTGATGTTTTATTTTTGCTAAGTTTTGAAAACAAAAGCATTATTTGCTTGCACAAGAGTATCTTTTGTATATGAGCACAAGAAGATAGAACAGATGTCATGTCATTAGCTACAAGCAAAAAATAAGTTACATGCACATTGGAGGAGACTTACACAACAAGTGTGATGCCCGCTAAAAACAACCCACTTGAGACCCAACAACAAACTAGGATTAGTTAGGAAAAATTATGGAATAATTGTTTTTTCTATTTAAAGGAGTCTACAACTAGGTTACAAGACAACACTTGTCACTAACAAGTTCCACATCAATTCTAATCCACTAGAATGTACTTTTCTTTTGTTAACATATATTAGAGGTCACAAGGTCCAAAATTTAGGGTTAGAAGATTCAATGAGGTTCAGAGGGTAATTCCTCACCATACCAACTCTCTAATAGGATTACAAGTTCAACTTGGATTTTCTCAAAATTAACATTTTCAAAAATTCCCTAAATCATTCCCTTTGGATAGGAAATTTCCTCACCTTTCCAATGATATAAAGAAGTCCTCCTAACTCCTCATATTTTTCAAGTTATGGGCCGGTGGGCCTTGGGGTGAAATTTTTCCCCAAGAGCGAGCTCCTTAACGGGCCTAGTGGAGAAAAATTTGCCCAAAGGGTGGGTCTACGGGGCCGTGTAAAGACCCAAAAGATTCACACACGAAAAACACAGTGAAAGACAGGATTTTTTTTTTTGACTTGCTTCCACACATAACACGACACAACATGTCATCACAAAGTTACAACTAACTCAGGAACCACTTGTTCATGGCATGACCACAAAGGTCAACACAGAAGCGTTCACACCCAAAAAGGATAATACACTTTTTTTCTTTTTTTAACATGACAACATAGAAGTCCAACCACATAACACACTTACAATTAGGGCCAACCAAAATGAGATATTCTTGAGGGTTATTTATTTTAAAAGACATCTTGCAATTCTTAGCTTACGTTTTCAAGGAGGCTCAAGATATGATTCATACAATTCATCTTACCAAGCTAAGTTTATTCTTTTTACACTGAGTAATCATCTTTAAAACTTCTCTATTATGACATTTATTTGCTTAATTCGTTTATTTAGAGAAAGGGGTAATTTAATCCCACAAGGCCATCTATTTACACTTACGCTACTAGAACTTGTTCATGCCCATATGACAACATGGGTTTGCGTTCAACACACTTAAGAGAAGAAAGACAAAGCACCTTGGAAAAAGGTTAGAGGGAGAAGGTTGAGTTGAAATCATCTTCAAGACCTCATTTTTATTACCAAGATTTAATTGAAACTTGAAAACTTAACCAGAATTATTAAAGATTTTACTTAGGCTTTACTAAATGAGTTTTATAAAAATAAAACAATTTACCATCCAATGGCTAAGAGATAGATTGCGTGGTTTCTAAAGTGTTATCTCCTGCTTATTAAATCTTATTATCTTCCAGAACTAACCATAGATTTCCCTTAAGTTCATTTAAGAATTTCACCATGAAAGGGATAGTGTTCATTAGTGTAGCTAGGGATATCAAGTTATATAATGTTACTTAACAAAGGATAGTTTCATCTTTGATCACTTATGGAATTACATGCTCTCAAGTTGGTCACCTCTACACTAATTTATTTGCAATATAAATTTTAGTTTAACTTCTATAAGTATTAAACAACCCATTTTATTTTACTTATAACACACTATTACTAAGTCTTAGAAAGATTTAACTCAACATTTAATCGTAGGGGTAAAGTTTAGCATTATTCATTTACGAAAACGAAATAAGGTTACATCAACTCTTAGAATACCGATAATCCATTAAGGTCACTCAACAAGTGGTAAACAAATTTTCTTATATTTTCCAAGATAGATAGACAATTCAAGGTTCCAAAGTTAAGACGACATAATCCACGATACAAAATACTAAGACATTGATCCTCTTCTAAAATTTCCACTAGATGTTATCAATAGTTGAACAATATAAAAAGGATTCATGCAAAAGAACTTCTCAACTGAGGTTGATGACAAACTCTACAAGTGTATCCCTCATGTACTCGCAAAAATCCATTTGCAACAAATTTTCCACAAGAGTCAGTTCGCAAGAACTGAGCAAGATAAGGCTACACAAAACCACCATAACTATTATCTAACAATACCACTAAAAGGAAGCACTTTATTACAAGAATTGGGTCAAACCTCTAAACACTATCAACACATCAAGTTAAAAATAAAGTCTCCATCATGCCAATCAAAGAAGGAAAGACCTTGTACTTGATTAGGAGTAAAAGTAACGAAAGTGTAGCAATCGTATGAGAATGGCCCTTGGCCCTATAAGTAGAAATAAACAATCTAGCAAAAACAGAATTCCCATCAAGTAAATAATTAAATAATAATTACAAGATTGAGATTTGATATATAGACCAACCATCTAGAATCTATCAAAGGTACCAAACGCATAGGCTAAAATAATATATTTCTAAAAGAACAAGAGTTGATCGGCCCAAGAAAGGGGAACCACGGGTTTCAAAAATTAACACAAAAAGCCATGTATAATCGAGTTTCAAACCGGAAATCAAAATAGAGTATACACACAACATAAGTTTCGAAGCGAAGGCAAAGTATACTAGTTTTGACCATTAACTCCAAGAGATTTTCCAATCATTCAAGAAGGGCCAATGTCTTACAGGCTAGTAGCAAACACGTGAGAGAAGAAGGGAGTTCCGTCAAACAAGAGTATACAATAATGTCATCAACAAATTTTATAACACTAAAGATTTGCAAACCTCCACAACAATTCTAATGTTTGGTTAATTTAAAATAAATTACCTATTTCCCAAAACAACAATATTTTAAGGCAACCCTTGGTAACATAGTCAACTATCACACAAAGATACAAACACAATTTCTAAGTGACATTATCAAAACAAAACCTTCCGCTATGAATCCATAAGACTATCAAATGAAAGATGAGTTTTTCCCGAAGATTAATCACATTTAAGGAAATTTCCATCACAAAATATTAAGGTAATTACGTGCATAAAAACCGACCAATATTAATTAATAGCGTTAACATTACAAAGGAGAAATAATGCAAGTTAGGAAAAAAAAATAGAAGAGCGCCATCAACAATAATTCTGAGAGGGGGATTAGACCAAAACTATTCTAGTGTCAACGAGGTACTGGATTTGCACAATGAAACCTCGAGCTTAGTTGATCCGAAAAGCTAGTTATGGTTCAAGTTGATAGGGATGGTCAAGGTACTTCTTGAGGATGGCCTTAAAATCCTAGAAACAAGATGAAAGATAATATAAGAGTCTAAACACGCGAGACGGAAAACACATTGCACACAAACCTTTTCATTCTAAAAGTTTTAATACCAAAACTCTAAGCTGGCTAGCCCAAGCATTGATCACACTAATCCTACAACCTTTCTTTCTCGATGCCAAAAGGTTATCAAAGGGACTTGAGAAGGAGCTAACAAAAATGTCAAAAGACAAACTTGGGTGCTAGGGAGGAGCTTCATAGTTATCGTAAACTTACTTCCATGATATCGAAAATACTAGTTTGATCAACATAATAACTTGCAACTCAATCGCAGAGAAGAATAAATACATAAACAAACAGACGAAGGTCTATCACTCGAGCAAGAGAAACATAACACCCAGAGGAGAGGGCACACGCATCCTTTCGACCAACATACTGACAACGATAAAAGCTAAAACAAGAAGAAAACAAGCAGAAAGGGATATCTCCCATCATGACATCCAACCCGAAAATCAATGCAAGGAAAAGGTGGTTTGATTTCGCAATAATTTTAAATAAAATAACAAGAAAAGTGTAGAAATATCTTGCCTTTTCTCCGATTCAAAATCATCCTCCGTCTCTTCCATTGCTTTGGACGCTCTCCTCCTCTTCCATTGCTTTGGATGCCCTCCCGAAATCCCACACCCAACAAAACAAGCCAGACTGTAGAGGAAGCCAGTGGAAGCTGGAACGTGGGAGGAGAAGAGGCATCCATCGCCCAAGTCACAGAGGAGAAGATAATGAAAGGAAGAGGGTTCGTTGCAGGAAACAGGAAACAAAACTGAGCAGAGGGAAATAGAACAACACCCAAACATACTTCCCTCCTTCCAGGGCCAAGAAACGAAAAAATCCCTGATAGAAAGGATTTCTATGGCCTCTCTGCCCATGCAACCAGGTCAAAATGACAGACTGGAATAGGTGCGGACATCCATCCATGCGCGCAGGGTAAGAAGAGGAGGATTTCCAAAAAAAAAACCAACAAGAGCCGGATCTAAACATCTGCCACGTTTTCCAGCAAGTTCATAATTGCAAAGTAAATTGTGCTTTCATGAATATTCTGATATGAAACAGA
Organism: Taxus wallichiana var. yunnanensis; assembly: GCA_018340775.1. Lineage (NCBI taxonomy): Eukaryota > Viridiplantae > Streptophyta > Pinopsida > Cupressales > Taxaceae > Taxus > Taxus wallichiana. The sequence continues at coordinate 790,198,818 of CM031240.1, read as the reverse complement.
TCCATGCCTATGAGATTCTCTTCCATGAGTTACATCGTAAAACAAGTAAGGTCTCAATAGAGAATCTTTGCAATAAACTTCATCAGGTCTCCTGGTAACACTCTCACTGTCACATAGTCGATTTTGATAAAACATATCTTGAAGGAGAATCCTGAATTTGAGGATGCATTCGACACTGAACAGATAACAACATAGTTGGACAACTTTCTTCTTGGGAAGCACTCACAAAGGCTTGCTATCTATACCGCAACATGCCTCGCCGCCCTCAAGCTAATCACTGTTGCAGGTTGTTGCTGTGGATTCCCGACCAGAACACACCTCGCAGCACCCAATGAAAGTGGAGGTAACATGCCTACCTCACTAGCTTGAAGCTTCATCAAAACCACGCGCGCAGGGAGGAACCAGGAAGAAAAATGCCATGACAGAAAGATTTTGCTAGCCCCTCAACCACTCCACATGCAGTCCAACAAAAGGAAAACTCATGCGGTCACAGAAGGATATAGCAGGTAGTCAACAAGAAAACAAAGAAGATTTGCAAATCAGAATTAAATGAAGGTGGGGCGGCTGGCAGAGGTAAGGCCAGTGGGAGATGGCCACGCACCAAGTCTAGATGGCAGAAAGGGGTGAGGGACGGTAGAGCCTTAGGCACAAGAACCTAAAATTTTGATTTTAATTCAGTCTCCTCCAACCTGCGCCACACACCTACCCCCTTCTTTCCACGCAACCACAACATTCCTTTATTTTTATTTTTTTACTTATATTTTATTTCATTTCATCTTATTTTTATATCTATACATGTATATATATATATATATATATATATATATATATATATATATATATATATATATATATATTTAAAGAATAATAAACCAGTTAGTTTGGTTTAAAAAAATGCAAACCGAAAAGAATGCCAACAACCTATGAATAACTATTAAAATATTAATAATGTCGATAGTCCAGATCGACACTAATAATAGATGACAATGATCGACTATTCATAACAATCCCCCTTTTTGTAAAAACAAATATAAGAATCTTTTTTTTAAAAAGGACATACCCTAAAATACTAACCTGCCATACAAGCCGTCTACCAGGCTTCGAACACGCAAATTTCCATTAAATAGGGAAAAAGTAATGGTCACCACGGAGGCCAGCACAGGAAGCGTCAACAACGACACGAAGGGGGGGAACAAATTAGAGGTTACACTCAAGATGAACACGGAGCAAAGACTACCATGGCACCAAGACGGCAACCCCTTCTTCAGACGGGACGGGGTTCGTCCTACAACACGATTAGACGAAACAACTAGAAGAAATGCTATAGAGATACTGAATATAAAATATCGATGATGATCGAAATTAAGGTAAAATAATAATACTTATAAAATAAGGGCCGATCGATCATTAAATTAAAATAACATCATTACCATTACATATTATAATTATATATATAATTTCTACCCACATTAATATTGACCAACGATTGAGCTTAATAATGCGACAACAAGATCCCCTTGTAAAAGGATAACGCACAGGACATTACACAGTCCACAAAAGGGAGGTGTCGATAATGACTCGAGGATGCCAGAAGGAGAGAGGGGGGGCTAAAACATCACTAAGACATGGTCTAAGACAACAGAATTACACTCGGTCGTTCTCGATGCCCAACGAGGGAAAGGTCACTAGGCCGAGAACCCGGGTAACCACCAAACGGGCATTGCAGGCCGCAGAAACTTTTGAAAAATTTCCTACGCGGGGTGAAAAACCACCTTTGCGCTTGCATGCTCCCATGGGTCTGCAGGACACGTGGCGTCTCCTAATCCAACGCGGGAAAAGAAGGGTGACGGGGAGAAAATTTGTTTAACACCTTGAAGGGCAAAAAGGATCACAATCACTGCGCCTTCGCCAAAGACTCACAATGCCATGTGGCAGCTTTGGGTTAGGCCGTGGCCGGAGGGGCTGGTGGGGAAAACTTGGAAAAATTTCCCAAAATTCTTCGAAACGTAAAAAAGGAAAAAAAGGACCCGTTCCTCCGCTGATGCCTCGTGATGCCATGTGGCATCACCTAATTGGTTGCGGGGTGGCGGAGAAAATTTGGAAAATCTTCTCAAAATTTTCTGCAAGGGCTAAGTTAAAAAAAGGGATTCACCCCTCCGCTGACATCTTGTGGTGCCATGTGGCAGCCTCTGATTGGCTACAAAATGGTGGGGCGGTGGGGAAAATTTGAAAAAGTTTCCCAAAAATTTTCTCGAGGTGGTAAGGGAAAAATTTGGGCCCATGAGCCTCGCTTAAGAAATTTTTCCCCATATTTCTTTTTTGACTCCAAGTGAAGAAAAACTTCAGAAGGCCATAACTTTTGATAGAGAGCTCAGTTTTGGGAAAACGAGGACTTTATGGGAATCTCTTGACATCCCCTTTGCATAGGAATCATAATTTTTTTTTTTTTTTGATAAAGTTTAAGGGGTCAATTTCAAGAAAATGATCTACTGAGGCTTCCACAAGTAAAGTAGGTAAATTTTAACTTGTGAGATTTGTTCCATTTGTTCTTGTCCCTCTCTCAACATGTCAAATAGACATGGAGAATTTTTCTTATGTGGAATTAGGTTAAGTTTGTGAGGTATATCTATTTTATTGAATTTCAATTTGAAATTTTACAATTTTGACAGCAAAACGACTGTGAAAGCTTTGAACTTAGTTTTTCCAGGTTTTGAAAGATTTATTTTAAGTATTTTTGTCTAGTTGGATTCATTTAGGGAAAACTACTTCAATTTAATTGTTTAGTTTTTATTTCATTGTTGCAGTTAGATCTGTGCATTTTGGATTAAATAATTGTTAGTTTGAAAATACAAGACAAGGATCAAAATTTTAAAGGGTTTATTTGCCATTTTCTTCTTCCAAGTATTATAATATGTTCCAATCCTAATCTAATACATTTAGTTGATTCAATCCAACTATTCAAAAACTAAAATACATCTTTGATTTCCAATTTTCACATATTTCAAAAGACAGAGTATTACACTTCCTTTACACGCATTTCTTCCTTTCAAACAGAGATTACAACTCACAACTAGATGATTAAATTCAATACAGTGATATAATTTAAGGAAGGTTATGCAATCCTTTATTTATTCCAAAAGACAACTTTACAACTTTCTTCTTTTATTCTTTCCAAAATCATATATTATATAAAGGGTGGAATAATACATTTTCTTCTCACATATTTCACTTTTCCACTTTCCAAACATGGATTTCATAGTGCATGCTAAAAATAGATTTCTAATGGAATAATATAATATGGATAAGAAAAAACCACATCCATTAATTCAAATGAAACTCTTACAGCTTCCTTTCCATTCGATTTCAAAATACAACATACAAAGTACGTTTCATTTTTTCACATTCTTTCCAAAAAAAAAAACAGAGTATAACTCTTTTGCATTTTGAATTTCAATTGTCATTGTCAATAAAAATATCCTTCCATTACATTTAATATGCAGATCATCCACTTCAAAGTGGGAAAGGGCTACAATAAGATTTCATTTCACAAGGGACTGTCAAACTATTTTTTTCCTTGCTCCAAAACATCAACATGCAGATTTTCCATTCTTCCAATTTGATCACAACAAGAGTAGGGGAAAGGAAACGCTCTCCACCCAACCAAGACATCCAATGAAGAGGATAATCCATCATTCTTCATTGGCCCCCAAGCTCCAACCAGAATGCAATAAAATATGTGATCCAACTCATGGCAACAACAGGATTCCACAAACACACAAGCAACATTTCCACAAAAAAACTCAGCCCAAAATAGAATGTATTTTACAACTACATTAAATCATGACAAACATTACTAAGGCTTCATCCAAGAAGCCAAACAAGCAAGAAACTATGGGAATGTTGCTTATGCCTCCCAAAGGGGAAATGGGTATCACCACCTGAGGAAAAATCACCTCAATATGTGTGTGTGTGTGTGTGATTTCAAATCCCTGATATGCCCTTATGCCTCCCCCAAGTACCCCTTATTCCTCCCATTTTCTTATGCCTCCCCAACATCTTATGGAACCCCATAATGAGTAAAGAAATGCAAGCTATGTCTTTGTAAGGTGGAACCCAAATTCCAACTCCCTCCGCCCTTATACCTCCCTAAAACACACTTGTGCCTTTCAAAAATAACCCCATAGTCTTCTCCTACACCATTCCTAGGCCATCTACCCAACATCCCACAAAACATGTCAAAACATTCACACATTAACATTTACATTTATAAAACAAGAGCATTTCAAGAGCCAAGATCCTACCTCTCCATGATGGAGTTATTCCAAGTTCCAAAATCAAAAGCTTTATCCCAATGCAAGCAATCCAAGAATAGCCAAGCACAAGCATGCAACAATCTTCCCAAAACTTCTTCAAAACAAGAGCTCCCAAAACAACAAGGAATTCTCCCAAGAATATAGTCTACAAAAATGAAGCAACCCAAAACAAGGCAAGGAATTCAAATTTTATATAAGAGGGAAGGGAAGAGGAGGAGGTGGATCCATGTAGGATTCCACATCACACATCCTCAACCCCAACCCCAAAAGTCAACTTCATTCTCCAATGCACAATAAATAGGTGGGTGAATAATATGACAGTTTACTAACATACTCAAATCAAACCCACACCCCAAAGGAATGAAATTAAATCATGTAAGAAAGGTGTAATTAAAACTTGTAATTTGCCTTCTCAAAAAGCATTATAAAAGTCTAATCTCAACTCTCCAACCGTAGGTATGGTTGGTAATTAAATTTAAGAGGTATAGGACAAGTTTAACTTGTCCCACAAGCCTCCAAAATCAGCCTCTAAGGACAATTTTGAATTTCCAAGAAGGTGGAGTGTTTCACACTCAAAAGTCAATTCACACATCACTTACATATCTCTTACACATTACTTACACATTACTTATAACACTTTAAATCATGGCCAACAACTCTATTAATTACTTTCTTATGACATATTTTAATTAATTAACTTAACAACATGATTACTCACAATATTACACACCATTTAATGACTAATGAAAGGGGTAAAAGCACCACAAAATAAACACATGCAAACATAAACAAAAGGGAAAAAAATAAAAGGAATACATAAAACCCCTTGGTAACAATTAAAGGTGATCCCCCCCATGGGAATCCTAACACACACAAACACGGACAAACAATTACTAGTTGCCATGGTGACCTTGTTGAATTCATCTATAATTCTAATGTGGTTGGTCTCCAATCCCCGATGTTTGTTGTGATATTTTAACCTGTGAAAAAAAAATACCTCCTTCGACCTCAGGCCATATCAGAACATCTAAAATACTATAATATAAATATAATTCCCAAAATCATTTAGATATATGAATCAAGACAACATCAAATCAATCTAACAATATCATTTATAGTTTTATCAACAACTATCTCCTCATCCGATAATTTCTATTTCTAGGTCTACTCACAATATCCAAATATCACAAGTCCGAACAACATCCATTATATAACCATGTCAAATAGTATATCATCATCAACATATAAAATGTCTCTAATAATCATCATGCATCATAACTGAATCAAGTCAACAATAATCCTTGATCTAACATCTAACATCATACTATAATAAAGTTCATAATCATGTCCATAATATAATCAGCAGTATCATGATTAGTATCAAAAGGGTGTCAAAGGGAAGCAGGAACTACATCAAGCAAGAGCTTATTTTAGCAAAATATCCACGCAAATTGTATTAAAAATAGAGCAGTCAACTGAAGTTTGACTGAAGTTTATTTTTGTAACTTAGGATTTTAATTGCTTCATTGTAATCATCATGTTTATTTTTATCTCTTTTATTATTTATGATAAAAGGATAAAAATAGGATGCATGGGCAAGTACAGAGTGTGGCCTATTTTTAGGAAGGGTTAGGGTAAATAATCTTGCTATATATTGTGTGAAATTGCAAGGCACAAGGGAGGAATTTTTGGACATAGGAGTGCTGAAGAAAATTTTACCAGTTTTGCCCCTTGAATGAGAACTGATTTCTTCCTTTCCAATTATTTGCAGTGGTGTGTATATCTCATTAATTCTTGTGAATGCCAAATTCCATGATTAATCATCTTACCTTGCTGTAAATTTAGTAATTTCTACATAATATTAGTGTGCATGTTTACCTTATTGTGTTGTTGTGACTCATTCTCTCAATGCACAAAGTGTTTTGCCTTAATATTCTATTGAAAACTATTGGTTTGTGCATCCAAAATTCATTCTCAATTTGATTGTGAACGTACTTAGTCAACACCCTCAACAAGTTTGGTGTATCACCTCATTTTAAATTCATTTACAATAATATTTTTACCCTCGAATTCCCTAAAAATTAGTTTAGGATACATGAAAAATGAGTCGGCCTTGATACCGGAGACTCACCTCAACAATAGGTATACCCATAGACCTGAGGTGTTTCCATCGTATCTACGAAAGTCAGAGATCTAGAGAAAGCTTATAACCCCTATAGTAATCTCTCAATAGGGTGCACTTTCGGCAGATAACAATCAAGGAGTGAGGGTTTAAGTCCATTATTTACCAAGGAATATTGGATCTTGTAAGTTATGTTATAACGTCTTATTGTTTTGAAAACATGATTATTTAAACAATCAGATCTATGATAATTCCTATGGTTTAAAATTTTATCTTATTGCAAATGAAAAAATAAATGATAAGAATTATGAAAGATAAGGAGAGAAGAACCATGCCTATGGAGCGAAGTCGACCGAAACTAAGGGATTCGGTTCTACATCTCAATTAAGCATTTCATCAAATGGTTACACACATTCAAAAAGCTTATCCTTCTTCATTCACAACTGCTCCATGTACCTTTTCACAAAGATATTGAATCATCACAATGAGCTCGGGTAGCAAGGTAGAGAGAGTGCATAATAAATATGGTAACTAAGCTCAAACAAATGAGCTCTAAGCAAGTAGCACAATGTGCTAGATCAAAATACATGGCTAGTCAATGCAAACAAAACTATTTTGAGCCGAAAACCAAGCTAGTACCAACTCCAGGACTGACTCAAACATATCTATTGAAGATGGATCTTGTGGTCATGAGTGGGTGGAGCTTTGTATGGCACAAACATCTTGAGCTAGTAAATAAACCTTACCGATGATTTGGAAAAACCACAGTCGAGTGTAGTGCCACCACAAATTTAAATAAAATGTAATTACAAAAAGGGTGAGAGAAATATTTGGGGAAGAAATTTAATAAGAGTGGTTGAAAAAGTTGAGGGGATTAATGGAGTGGCGGTGGGTGTTATTGGAGGTAGGAGAGTTGGTGGAGATTGTTGATGAAGGAGGTTGCGTGTTGGATGATTGCAGTGGGTTGAGTGTGGCAGGTTTTGTCAGGAGGGAGGCGTGTGTAAGAGTATGGATGCCATCAGGTACCATTAACACCTCTACCTTTATGCAATAAGTAGTTTCAAAGAAAATCTATCCACTTTTACCAGTAATTTTCCCAACCTTCGCATCCATTAAGAATAGAGGAAAGAAACATGGTCGCTTGAATTGCAGTCTACACAAGTTCACAAAAATAATTTTTTTGGAAACAATTGGGAAGCATCCTCCTAGATGTTGTTAAAGGGAGCTCAAGAACTATGAATTGTGTGTGGGCACCTCAGTTGACAAGTTTGAAATAAAATTCTGCAACATTGGATGCAGCATGGGAGTTGTTCATTTAAATGCCTCATGTCAATGTGGACACTTGGGAAAATACAAATCCATATGCCAAAATGCCTGAAGGAAATGCATTGAACCCCAACCTAAAATGATTGTACATGATGCAAAAAATTTATTTGTTAACAAAAAAGGGATTTCGAGGGCCAAATAAAGTGCATTATCAGATGTAAAGCCTGAATTTGCAAAATCTGACAATCATCTCCTTCCATTGGCCGTTGTATAGTGCTAGAGATGGAGCTGTGAAGTTAATGTCATTGATATTTTATGACTTGGGATGTAGTGTAATAAAAAAATAGAATGGAAATAAAGACAAGGCATGTGGACTATTTACAAAAAAATGCATAAAAGAAATGCATTGTCATGGACACCCACAACTTGAATGCCACTATTTGAACAAATTTATAAAAGAAATGTGATTGATCGACTGAGCGGATTTCAAGATATGGGCATTACAAATAGGGATAAGGTTAGTGTAACATTGTTAGATGTTGCAGTTTCTCATGCTCTATAGAATAATATGCCAAATTATGGAAGCTTTCATCTCAGACGTGACCTGTTCAACAAAATAACCAAAGGATTTTGGTGGCTTGGGTAGTCACCTGGGAAGCTTTGACAAAGTTCATGAACCGCTTGATGAAATCTTTGGTGGACGTATGTGGAGCCCCTCTTTAACCGCGTCGTTCATGGACAGCATGGTCTTCCTTACCTTATCTCTTATAATTTTCATAATATTTGGTTGTCCATTTTCAATAGAATAAAAATACGAAACCATTAAATACAATACAATTGGATATTATATTCAGGCGGTTAGTGTAAAACAACTAAACTCTTCCTTATGATAAATACCTTAACGAGATCTATAATTTGCTCGTCATCTGTGGTTGTTACCATAACCTTATACGTTGCTATCTAAGGTATCAAAATTAGACGCTCGTGTCCACTAGTATTGGTGAGTGTTAGATGATTTGTCTATAAAATTACCATTTTTTGTCTACTTTGTAAATTTTGATTTTTGTTTTAAAAGGGAAATTTTCTAACACTCGAAAAAGACCTTCTGGACCCCGAAAAAGAGAAGTGAAGTTTTGTCCTTGTTCCTTGCTATGTGGGGAGTCAAATTAATCATTAGATTATCCTTGATCGACTATTGGTTCTCCCTTCGTAGCTCCCCTAGAAGCCTGGTTATCCTGTTTTGAAATTTTAGGAAGCTGTCAAAACTAAAAAGTTGGTTTTCGTTTTGACCCACCATTTGAATCCTGAGAAACGAAATGCCTATCTGCCTTCATGAAACCTCTAGTATTTTTACTAGACATTTTCCTAAAACCTTCAATTTGGGGAAAAACACTCTTCTTGATAGTTTGGCAAAGGCATTTTATAAGCCTCTGATCGTAGTTTGACTTGGTCAAACTGGACCAATTACGACCAAAGGGCTCTTGAAAACTGTTCGTTGTTGTTTGAAAAATATTTGCTAATTCTCAATCCCGCAAACGCTGGTGGATTATCCATATATAGGGGAACTTGTAGGAAATTTCTCGTTACGTATTCATCCATCGAACGTTAGTTTTGGATGTGGTTTTCTGATCCCTCGAGCTAACTTTTGATCACTTGTAACTAGGCCAATTATGACCGATGACCTCAGAAAAACTAACCACTAATCGTAAACCATTCGTTCACGAGTTCTGAATTCCGTAAGTTCTTGTGAACTCTTGGTATATAGGTGGACATGTAGGATTTCTCTTGTCATGAATTTACTTATCAGAAGATAGTTTTTGAACGTTTGCAACTAGCAGGAAAACATAAAAAAAAAGTTTTAGGACCCCCGTCGGGTTACCAAAGGATCGTGGAAACATGTTGACACTTGTAAATAATTGTTTGAAACCCTATCATGTGACTTTTTGTGTGAAAATGAACTTTTGGAAAAATAATGTTTCTCTCTCTCCCTATCTCTTTCTCTCTCGTTGGTTAAGAAATGAAGTGAAATCAAATGAAATCAATACATGTCTCTAACCCTCTCCTTTCAAATGCAAATTATTATTATTTTATAAATGGAAAACTGAAAATGTTAATTATGCTAGATCTAGGTGGATGCCATGCCAACGATTTATCGCTAATTTCCTGCTCACATGTTTTTGCAAGATGTAAGAAAGATGGAGTAAATGCATGGTGTAATGCATTGTTTATTATTATAATTTATATATGTCATCATAGAATGTGTGTGTGTGTGTGTGTGTGTATATATAATTTATTGCCATGTTACGTAAAATTTTATATGTGAAATTTGGTAATATGTATGAGATGTTAGTTTTAGGTATACCTTGGGAAATGTGCATTTAATCATAGGTGTAATTTTGATTCATAGTTATGTGTGGTAAAAAGGATTGATATATATATATATATGTTAAATGAATGTGAATTTAATATCTTTCAATGTGTTTCTAGTGTGTAATAGATGATTAAATAATTGGTGTTGTGTTTCTTACCTTGAAAATGTAATAAAGAAATCTAACCACACAATGATCAACCCTAACATAAGATTCATCCATAACTTGTCTTCATGTGGGATCCTTCTTAGCATGGAAGAAATTGAAATCATAGAATGATATTAAACCTTGTACTCGATGGAACCTTCTAGTTTAGGTAAATAAGATCCCAAGAATGGGTTTATCATCTTAGGTAGTATGTTTAGTGACATCGTCATAAACCTAACAGATAGGAGCGACACTTGAAAAACTTTATCTGGAGTAAGTAGAGATAACTCTTCCTTTATATCCCAATTGACTACCTTGTCTTTCAGAGATAGATTTAGAATTAAATTTTATTCATCGAATGAATTTCTTGTGGGATCCAGATGGCATCATGGAGCTAGTGAAATAGTTGTACTATCACTTAAAATTTTGTTAATGACCTCTTAGATCCTCTCAGCTAAATGTCTTATCTTTGGCTAAGAGTGACAATATAGTGCGTTGATCCTTTACTGAGGGTTTATAGGGTAAATATGTTTTTGAACCTTAATCTAATCTATAATAGGGCATAAATCCCTAAGAGTAAATTAAAAGTTAACTAAACCTCATTCGATTAGGAGGTTAGCTTGTGGGTAGAAAAATGATAAGTAGCTCCTTGAAAATGAAATTGATTTTGAAAGATGTTGACTTTAGAGAACCCAGGAAACCAGAATCTTGGTCCCGTAATCCCTTGTTATGCCCTTTTATGACATTAAGAATAAGATAATTTTCACATGCGGAATCGTGAAATGTAGAAACATGGGATCTTACCTCGAACATAAATCACTTGTGGTTCATGTGTAGTTTATAATACTTCCAATCATGTACTTCTTCTAGATGTTAGAAAAATACTTTTGTAACTCCTTTTGTTATAAAACAATGCTAATAATGAAACCATAGTACGATGTAAGAGTAAAACAAGATTAGAGGCTAGTAATAATGTCACTCTTGGAGTCCTTATAACTCAATTAAACAATTTCAAGTGTTACAAAGAATATGAATTGACCTTGGTGAGATCAAACTTTGAGAAAACAAAAGATATATATAAATCTAAATACAATTTCTTGATGTGGAAATGTTGAATGGATTCAACAAGTTATTGATCTATATTAACTATGGTAGGGAAATAAATTTTACGTGATCGAAGAATGTTTTTGGGGACAGGGTATCTTGAATCTAAATCTCCCTCAAATCCTAAGAATTCTTTCTTGATATCACGTCATATTCACCTATGTAGTAAGGGTAATTATTAAACATCGTATAAACATTTGAGAAGCATATTCTTAACTTAAGAATGAGAGAATTAAGGACTTTGTATGTAATTTGAAATGTGGCAAATAAGTATGTAAGTTATGGAAATTTCCATAAAGGATAAAAACACAACTTAAAATGGTCGAACTGTAATTTAAATGTGGAATGAAATTTAAGAATCTGTTATGTGGAAAAAGAAAATTATCCTTGCACAATAATGTTCTTGGAATTTTAATCATAACTAAGATGCACTTACAGAAATGATGTGTTGTGGGTTTGCAATCTTTGAGTCCTTTTCTTGTGGTTGGGTTATTGCTAGCATTCATTCATTGGGGAAAGTGTGGAATAGACTTGTATATGGTGTTGTCATGTGTCTATGTGAGTCGATGACTTACGTAAGTATCATATGTGTTGTTGGGTGTTCTTTACTTGGAGCCCTTGTGGCGTTGTGCGGTGAGCAATCTAAGTAAAAAAAATAAAATTGTAATTTTACTTATGTTTTTGTGTGTGAAAATGTAGGCGTTACACCGAGGCCATGAGAAGGAAACTCCCCAATTCAAAACATCAGCACCACGAGCTGGTCCGATATCCAAGATTGTAAACCACCAAGCAATGAATGGGTGAGCCACCAAACAAGGGTATTTAGCTTTAGATCTGAACTCATGTAAACCATTAGTAAGAGGGCATAGTCTTGTAGACACATCCGCAACGATAGATCCACCGAAAAGAGCCCCTATTTTAACACAGAAGGAGGACATTGGTTACGGTTGTGTATTTTGGATTTATACCTGCAATTACATTTTCTTGGAAGTTTGTAAGCCTTTTGAACAAAACCCGTTTGCTATATATCATCTTTAACATTGTCATCAATAGGCACCCTGAAGTCACATTTCAGGCATTAGTTGAATGATCCACATGCCAAATGCATCCTTCCACATTTTGCATACATACCTACTAGAGTGCCTAAATTAGTTGACAACATCCGACAAAATTCCTCTATCGTTTATGCTTTGAAGGACATCTAAAGCTTGCATCCAAGGATCGAATTTTGGCATGGCAGGAGTGAGTGGAAAATGTAAGAGATCAGGTTGGAGACCTATTTTTTTCATGGGTGAAACATGTGACTACATCCTTCTTTCATTGGTCAATGATGTCACTATCTAATTACTACTAATTCCTGATATTGACTCGGGGTTTTAGGATGGTTAAAATCTGTAGAATCACAAAATTAAGTGCTTGTATTTTTTTTGTAGAGAAAAGAAAGGTCTGAAAGGTTGTTTCAGAAGCCCATGTGTTACCCCATACTACCATGCCACGGACTTCTACCATTGCCCAATTGGACTTCACAGAACCAAACACATTCATTTCATTATTATTATTATTAGTATTATTAATCTGTATTTTCATGTAAATCATAGCCTTCACATAATTAACCTAATTGATTTGAATTGAATACATGTTCGACTAAAGAAGATTATTTGGTGAAGGTTTATTTGGTAAATATTGATCCAAATCCTGTTGTCATAGGGGAACTGACAAACCTTTAATCCATTTACCACATAACATCGGGTAAAGTCCTTAAAGTTTGACGAGGCTTAATATCTATGTTTTTCACTCCCACCCATAGCCTCTTTATTTTTGCTCATTTTGGGTCAAATTCCTCACAAAAAAATGAATATTGAGATAGAAGGAATTTGTTCAAATTCTAGGATTAAATTACCCTGGTGGTAATTTTTCCATAAGGTTGTCCACAATTTTAATTTGGATTTTTTTTATTTGAGGTTGTTCAATTTTTCAATTCAGATATTAATTTACCTATAGCTAGAGAAAAATAAATTGTTATTTCAAAAAATTTGTGGGTCCTATTTTTGTATTTTTACCAGAGCATATTGGTCACTTAAAATTAAAAATATCGTTTAACATTTGTCTACAAAATTATTTCACTTTAAGTAAATTCTTGGAGAGGAAAGGATTTTTCATAAATTATAATTTTTTAGTTTCTTTGGTTGAGAGTAGTTAAAATAAGAGTAAGTTTATGAGTCATAATTAAAATAACGGAACTTACTTAGATTTATCCATGCTGTAGGATTATGTTCTATGGTAGAATATGTTAATTTAGAATTTGAGGAACTTTTATTTTGATAAGCCATGTTTAAGAGAAAACTCATGTAATGCCCATTTTACACACAGAGAAAATAACTTGTTCATAAAACAGGATAATTTTTTTACTTACATTTCTCACTGCACAACACCATAAGGGCTCTAAATACAGAAACTTGACAATGCATACTATAATTACTCACTCACATAGAGAAACATGACAATGCCATATACATGTTGATGCCACACTTTCCCTAATGAATGAATGCTAGAAATGACCCATTGACAACGAAAAATGGACTAAGGATTGATTCGCTGCCACATACATTCACCATGATTACCTCTTAATTATGATTAGCATTACAGCAATATTATAATGCAAGGATAATTTTGTCCATTTTCACATGACTGAAATTCTTCAATTTATTTTACCATGAAAGTGCTACATTTTCTGCAAATACAAACGGTAAAATATTCATAGATAATAATTTTTTTGACTTACATTGTTCATTACACAACTGACAAGCCACAAGGCTCAAGGAATACGAAACTTGACTCGCGTATGTGACAATCAAAAAATCATCGAATCACATGGAGCCACAGAAAATGACATAGGCATGTTGTGTACACTTTTTCCAGATGGAAGGTTCTTGGGATTAGTAAAGACCCAACTACGAGAACATGATAAACAAGCCGAGGAATGGCGAACCCAATGACATCATTTCCTTAAATGTATTTTTGGTTAAGATTAGTTGTTAACAGGAAAATTATGAGCAAGGATAAATTTTCTCGTTTGTCCACCTACATTTCCTTAAGTTTATTTCGTCAAGTTTAAGGACAATCTGATTCAAAGACCTTCTCAAGTTGGCTTCTTATACTTTATATAAATTTCCATAAGCTAAGACATACATATTTGGCGCTAAATCAAATTTCATACAAAGTACTTAATTATATTATTATGTATGTACAAATATTCTTCTCAAGCGTTTATTTTTGAATGTGATTTTACCCTTATAACTCAAGCGAAGTGACGATGATCCAAAACACAATAAAAAGGATTTGTGGAGAGATTTAGATTAGGGGTAGATTTTCACAAATTTATTTCTTGATTCACCTTATATTTATTTCCCTAACATTGTTATTATAGTTCGATTAATTTGTTGAATTCCAAATTTGATTTTTTATGTATATCTTTTTGTTTTTCTCGGCGTTTGATCACACCATTTTAATGATTCATATTCTTTGCAGCGCATGAAATTTTATTTAAGTTATAAGGACTCGAAGATTGACCATAAACCTAATCTCGATCACAAGTGTGAAGCATTTATATAATATACTTTTACATCGCACCAAGATCTCATTCTTAGCATTGTTTTGGAAATCGGGAGTTCATTCGTTGACATTTGTTCTAACATCTGAAGTGAGTGCATCATTGGAAGAATTATAGCTATACATGAACCACGTTCGAGTAAATACGAAGATGTTATTTTGATAGAAACCGAGGTAGCAGCACAGTGAATCGTTCCTTCTATGACAATGACTCATAAGGTGACTTCTATGGCGGTCTTCTACACTCATCTAGTGACGGACCTAAAGAGAGGACATTCTTCGCGATTAGCCTGCAGAAACTAGAAGAGAACCACATACTCTAGGTAGGTTGGACCATGACATTCCTAAAATATGGTTTCACGATCATATCGCTATAACATATTGACTATGATGGTACACCTCCGAGGCTAGGGGTTTATTTACCTAACCTAGGGAGGTCTCATCAGTGCAAAGTTTAATGTTGTCCTCGGTTTTAAAATTTCTTACATGGTAAAAAAGGATCACACATGCGAGAGAGATGAGTTATGCACGAATATTTTATTAAGGTTGAGTGTTCCCATTAAAACTCTTTATTATGTTTACAAGGTAAGAAGATAACCCAAAATTTAATTTAATCGTTTATTAAATACTGAGAAGGTACTACAAGATATTAACTTCAATTTCAATTTACTATGTATAAATCAAACCCTTTTTTTGCATACACAACTAATAAACAAATTGAACCGGTGATTAGATGCACATTTCCTAAGTATCCCTAAACTAGCATATCATGCATGTTAACAAATCTCAATTATAACTTTTCGGTAACAAGAGACTACATAACACAGTTATTCATTTTAAAATGACCTATAAGAATTACAATAATAATAATTAAATTTCACATCGCCTTCTTCGTCGTCATTCTTCCATCCTGCAAAACCCACGTGAGCAAGATATCAGTGATAAATTGCTGGCATGGCATCCACCCTAATCAATCATAATTGTCATTTTCGGTTTCCCCATTTTACATCAAACAATAATTACAATTTGAAATCGAAATAAAAAGGTCTAGAAACATGTATTCATTGCATTTCATTTTTCTTGATTTTGAAACCTAGGAGAGAGAAAGAGAAGGGAAGAGAAAACACCATTTTGTCAAAAGTTATATTTCACACAACGGACTATACTAAAGGGTTTTAAACAATTATTCGCATGTATTAAAAGTTTTGCAGGGTGATTTGGAAACCCTACGAGGGGTCCTTGCAGCTTTTCTATTTTTATATTTTCTTACTAACTTCACAAAAGACGTACAAAGCGTGCTTAACAAGGCTAAGAAACTGCTTCCAAAAGTTACCTTCAATAGAACACCCTTCATGATCCAACTTTCTACATGTTCCCAGATATACCAAGAGTTCATAGCAAGCGACGGAATTGAAAAAAGAGCTCACGGTTTGCGTTTGGCGGCCTGTTTTCCAGGGGCCAGCAGTCGTGAAGTTCACCTTGTTGTAAAGAGACAAAAGTTAGCTCAGTGGCCCGAAGAAAAGCCATGTCCCGAAGCTAATGATGTTGAAGGATGTGCACATAACTGATACTCTTCCCTACTAGTTCCCCTATATAAGGAGAATTCGTCGAGAGTCAAAGGAGACGGAGAACTAGAAAACCATGTTCAACGGGCAATTGTGACAAGTTTTCTACAGAGGACAAGACAAATTGGACCCGATTTGACCTCGTCAGCTGCAATAGGAGGCCCTCTGAAAATGGCTTCCGCCAAACTATCCCAAAGGTGCTCTTTCTTATACTAAATGTTCCATGCATTTTTCCGAGTATAAACGCTAGAGAGTTCAGACGAAGCTGACGGGCGTGATTTCTCTTCTCCGAGTTTTGAAATTGGTGGTCTGACAAGCCAAGCTGACTTTCTAGTTTTAACAACTCTCTACTATTGTAAATCCACATGTAACGAGGGCTCCTAAAGAGCATCAAAGGATGTCATATGATCGTTTTGGGTCAAACAAAAATCAAGGCGACTCCTCATATAATTAAGGTACACGAATGAAACTTCACATCTCACGTTTCCGAGTTGTGAAGGGTACTTAGTGAGTCTATGAAAAATAAGTAAAATTTAACTATTTTAAAGCGAGAAGAAGGTCAACTTAATCAATGGAGAGTCAAATTTTCCGGTCAATTGAAAAAGCGATATTGGAGTGGTCAAATTGAAAGGGTAAGAGTTTTCTAATCATCTCGAAGTGAGGGTGATAGTTCATGGTTTTAAAGTAGGCGAGTTATAATGGCTTCGAGAGTTAATGACCTACGACACTTTATTGTATTGTAATGAGTTGAAGAGACATTTAACTACATTTAAGAATCCTAATAATTTAAAATTCTATTTCCTTGCAAAGAGAACTAAAACACGAGAATTATGAGAGGTAAGGGAAGAAGGACCATGCCTTACGGAGAGCGAAGTCGGTGAAGCGGCGTTTAGGCTTTTAGTTCGACATCTTTCTTGGGCACTTCACCCAGCCAGTCATGAGCCTAGATCACGTGCAACCTCCACCATGTCACACCAACTTCGGATCCATGAATTTTTCTCAGCAGTCATGATATAAGTGGTTGCTTAAAAGTTTCTGAGCTTTTCAACATGTCCATTAAATGTATCCCAATCTTGTTAATCGATGATGCGAGTGTATAAATTAGTACCCTGAGAGCTAGTTAGAACACATACGAAACAAAAGTCCACCACCACGATAATCTTGCTCCAAAATTCACCTCTAGAAGCTTTAAGGGGTTAAGGCGGCTTTGCCAAGGTTATCTACGAATTTGGCTTTCACCACATAGTAGGTTCCATGAGCATGCATATCTCATTTTGAATGAATCCAAGCTACGCCTCAGATCCTTAAAGAGAGAACCAAACTTGTTTGTACATCACTCGACTTACCAATACAGAACTAACAAACTATTCTTGCAGCAAAATTGTATCTATTGCATTCTATAATGCCACGTTCCTTTCTAGCGGGCCACATTTTTGCTCGGGCATTTTAGTGTTGAAGCAACTCTCATTCCTTGTGTTTATTTCTTGACATTTTCTATGCACTTTTACCAATCAAACTATACTTTTGATTTAAAGCTCCCATTTAGGTACACACCATGGGAATACAAACAGTTCAAATGTTATGCAGAATATGGTTTGCATCTACTTGAAAGTTTCAAAGGCCTTTTGAACAAACTCATTTTGCATTCTACAAATCAATAGCATTCTATAAGACCGCATTTCTTTGAGGCATTAATACGATCTTTACGTACCCACGTGTTTAAGAAGGAGCCACATTTTTGCAAAAGAAAATTAACTCATTAGGCTCCACAGACCCTGGTCATTCTTCACACATTTAGTCAAACGCATGACTTGGAAGCCGAGCATTTGCTGGCAAAAGAAGAATACCAAGAATGTCGAGACTGACGTTTGTTTGAGATGGTGAAACCACATGTATCTCCCATCTTATTTGACAAAGTCATGCAGTGCAGACGCTTTTTTACAGTGAAATTTTTGGCACATGAGATGGGAAGTCAGGTTGGAGACCGTTCTTTCATTCGGTTAAACACTTCAAAAAATAGGTTGGGGTCGCTTTTCAGAAACCATTGCCACACAAGGAGGACTGTGTCATAAGTGGCTGTAGACCAAAGGCAAATACGAGAAGACATCTGGAGAATTATTCTTCGTGACAAACAACAAAACGCTGCTTTTACCCAAGCATTGCCCGACTTGTAAATACGGCAGACCCTAGCTCTTCACGTGAAGCACGTTTCATTCAAGTCATCTTCAAACCGATGACGCCCTGCTCGAAGATCTTATCCATGGCAGTGAGATAGTTGGAGGATGGTACAGTGAGAAGTGCCCCGGCTTCGCTTCCGCCACCACCGGCACCTTTCAACACGCTCCACCTAAAAGTACTAATAAGACCTCTCCCTCTCCACAAGAGCAATTTTTAATTTTGGAGCTTCTTTATTTGACCCACCTCCATAGTTTTCATGAGTATTTTCATATTAATTTATATATGTAATTCCTTATTATTTTATTTATCGTATTTTTTTAAATTGTGTGAAGCTACTTACAATTAAAGGAGGCATGAGAATTGGAGAGAGAGAGAGAGAGAGAGAGATCAGAGAGACCTCTTCTCTTGAAATAAGCAATATGGATCATATCTCATAGCTTAAATAATTATATTCCACATTTTCCAATGAGAATCCATGAAGAAAGTTCACAGAATTCTCACGTTTTATCTTTAAGGTAGTCTCTTTCTCACAAGAAAATAAACTTGACATTTAATTTACTCTCATTAGTGTCAGGGGACTGACTCATGGAGGTTGTCGGGGATTTATAGATACACATTAAAGGAGGTGAAGGCTACAAATTTATGACTTTCTATAAACTCTCTTTCACATTAGAGATCCTTGTTTTTTCGTATTATGGTGGTTTAGTATAAAAATCCTTAGTTTGATTCCATGAATTATCGCAATTTAGACAGACTACCAATTTCTTAAATTATTACACCCATGCTAGTTATGAGTATCGTGTCAGTTTCAACAGTGGGTGTGGAAACAAGTGGTTCATAGAAACACTATGAGAATCGATTGGTATCACCTAAGAGAAAAAGGAAAAGCACTATAACAATGGAGTGACTAGGATAGAAACATGGAATATGGAAAGGTGGTATGAAGTGCACATGTGATATAGTTCCTGGAAGAACATGGTGTGACATATCTTAGGGAGAGTTCCAGTGCACGGACAATAGATGGCTACTGGAAAGAAATGTGAGATTCGTGAAATTTAGAACATGAAGAGTGAAACACAGTACTTATTTACCATTTGAGATGAAGTATATGTACATGGAAGCATTAGAGAGAAACACCTGAATCTAAGTTAACCTCCTAGGCAAGCTGAGATATAGTTTTAATTCAGACCACATGAGTAAAGAGGAATCTCATACATATCAACTTCAATCATATCATCTTAAGGCAAGATACATTTTTACCTATTCATATGGTTCTAAGGCCAAATTTAGCTGGAGATGGAGAATGGTGAGTATTGGAACGAGGTAACACATTTAGTGCGAGATGGAACTATGTGACTTCATTAACAAGATTTTAAGACCTGAGGCAAGCTATATCATAAATGCATCTGTGTAAGCACACAGATCAGCGAGGATGTGAACGTGTGTAAATGCTTCCCTTTACATAGAAAGGAGAATTTCTAGGTATAATATCGCGCTAATAATACTGGCCATCCGAATATAATATGAATGGAGGGAGGGAGGCTCTCACATCCCTCCCAGATGCATGATTGTGAGTGTGGGGAAAAAAAAATTGAGGATTTGATGCTTAGGGAAGTGAGTCAATACAAGAGAACATCGAGAGTGTTACACGACTCATACGATTAATCAAGGCCTGGTGGGAGTCGAGAATTCTCCACATGAAGTTTACACACACAAGGGAGGGAGTAAAGGAGGTTTACTGTAATGATAAAGTTGTGACCGTATGCGTTCATTAAGAGTGAGATGTGGGTCCGACTTAGTGTGGTACTAATTAGGAGCGACATAAATGGAGAAAATCGATGTGATGTGAGAGTTCATGATATGAAGATCTTATCATGGATTAGTATTAACGATGATGGGAGGAGTCATGAGTCACAAGGATCAAATATAAGACAAGGTGAACCGATATAAATCTTTTTTTCTGACACTATGAAGGTTCACATACATTAGAGTATGGTGATGATCTGGCAGTCACATCATGGAGAAGAGAAAGGCGAATGAGTGCTCACAGAAGTATAAATCTCTGAGATTACATGTGTGTAGGAATAATGGGGTAAAGAATGGACAAGTCGATAGTTACTAATGGAGGGATCAGTGAGTCAAGGCGAAGCAAATGTCTATGTGGACTAGGTAGAGTCAAAGGCTATTATTGTTAATATGTGGAGACTATGGAGTATAGGGATAGGACAAATTTACACAGAGAGTGTATGAATACACGAATAATAACTGACATATGTGAAGAAGCATGTGAAGTGGAGATTGATAGTACTGTGTAGAGTTGGGATGCATGAAATAAAGAAGAATATGGTTTGATTGTGCTATAAGATGAACTTTAGATGAGGATCTGGGATTGTATCAAGGGGCGAATGGTATTCATTTAATGATGACCTATATACATTCCTTAGGTAATCCCTTAATGTATCGAAGACACATCGCCTTAAAAGCATGAGTGTAGCAGAGCATCACTTATTAAGTACCTTATTTTGGAGAGATTTGCATAGATTAGGTTTATTAGAGAATGGCTATTAGGATTTATCCCAGACCATTATCTGATCATAGTAGATTTTATTTCCAAGTGTCACAGGTAAATAAATTTTTTTAGAAAACTGGGCATATCGTAAAGCTCATAACTCTATTATGAAACATGTGTTCAGAAGTTGACTCAATGAAAGTGACTTGCTACATTAACCTCAAGGAAAGGTAAGTATAATTGTTGAAGAGTGACTCAATGAACATTTGTCCAACAGTTCTACTTTCACACAATTTCCAGTTGACACTATTAGAGACTTATCAATGAAGCCCATAATATTATACAATGTGTCTAAAACATCATTTTCCAACATGTGGTTATAGAGAAGTGGAACAACCGCAGATTCTATGAAGAATCTGGGGGTTTGTATTAATGATTAGCAAGGAATGGCATTATTTCAATGAAACTCCCCATCTTGGACCCAATTTATAGGAACAAGATCGAGCTATGGAAACCATCACATTGGGGGCGTTCACCGATCTTCAGTCCACGAGATTAAAGGGCACGACTAATTAAATTTCTACCTTCCCGATTTGTATGCCAAAGATTTGAAAGACCGTACCATCGACTGATTAGAGCTGGCTAGAGATGCCCGATTTATGATTGGCAAGAGTTTGGTCTCGCTTTATCACCGTGGTATTAATTGGCCTAATACAAAATTATTCAAAAGTTAAGCAAGGGCTCGATAAGGAAGTACACATCCAAAACTAGATGTTTGATGGATGTACATGCCATGAGTAAAATTCTCAAGTTCCCACATATGGATAATTCATCAAAATTCGATGGAACTTCGGAGACTAGAAAATTGTTTTCCAATACGGCGACAAAGATTCTACGAAGCCACCGGTCCCTAATTGGTCTAATTTGACCTAGTCGAGCTTGTGACGAGAGGCCCTCTGAAAATGGATTTTCAAAACAATACGAGGAAAGTGTTTTCCCCAAATTGAAGAGTTTAATGCAATTTTCTCGTAAGAAACTACGGGAGGATTTCGAAGATGAATCTTTTAATTTCTCCTCTGAGGTTTGAATGTGGCAGTTGAAACCATGAAGCCAACTTTTTAGATTTGGCGACTTCCTACCCTTTGCTGCAAATTAGTGTGATAGGGCTACTATAAGGGGTATAGAAAAGGTTCACAAATATTCATTCGTAGGCTCGATCCAGATTGAAGTGACACCTCTCCTGAAAACCAGACTTACAGAAGGAAGAACTGACCGCTCATTTAGGGAGTTCATGAGAGAGGTTACTTTCATGAGTGCACACAAGTCATCGATTTATGCTATTTAAACCAGGGATATGGTCAATATATATATTGCGGGAAGTCAACTTCAACTCGCCAATAAAAGAGGTATTTCAGCTATACTGGTTTGGTTGGGATGAGAATTCTTTAGATCTTCTTGAAAGTGAGGGTTTAGGATTCGTTGTTTACGAGAATAATAGGTCCTGTAAACCTACGTTATAACATTATATTGTGTTAAAGGCCAGTTTATTATCCTAAATCAGAATGTACAAATGAAAATACCCAAGTTTAGTTTTAAAATTTTAATCCATTGCAAAAGAAAAACTAAATAATAGAAATTATGAGAGACGAGGAGATATAAACCATTCTGAGAATACTAAGCGTCTCGCCAGTGTATGGCGGGGTTCATCCGCGTCCCAAAGGTGCATTGAAAGTCTTTTGGCATTTAAATCCGAATAGTTTGCATGCAATATTACGAAAACTTCTCCACTTTCGCCACATCTTCTGAAAATCACGGCGAAGAGGTTATCGAGTTGAGTTCCACATCAGCTACTTCCATTCACATTTTAACCCAAGTGGGATCTAGCCTCCACTAGAATCATTAAGCCATAACATAGCTATAAAATAATAGATAATTTGATACCCCCATGGCATGAGCAACACAAACCAGGTAGAAAAAAATATCAACAAAGAATAATGGGATCAAAGAGTAAACATTTTTGGTAGAAAAACGCCTTCTTCTGTGTTAACAGTGATCCATACCTATTCTAGAGATCACATTTTGGCACAGGCTGGGAGTGAGCATAAAAATTTTAATTGATCAGGTTGGAGACCACTCGTGCAAGGTGAAAATGGTGCCTGACAGCGAAATGAGATATTAAAATCATAACCTCAAGCATTGATGAGCCCAGCACAAATGGAAAACCCGAGGGCAAAAAGCGAGGCTTTGAGAAAAAAGCTACGGCGGCCTCCTCCATCATTTGAGTACGAGCATGTACATACTTGAGTTGCAAGGGTTCAAGTTTGATAAGGGTGTGATAACAAATTGGGATCCAAATGGGAGCATTGACAACTATTTGGAAGTGCACAGAATCAAATTCAACCTAGATTATGAACATGAGAGGAGAGATCATGATTTCGTATCACCAGTAAGGGACTAATTATAGGCCACTGACTTGTCATACGGCTTACCACCCATTTCCCCATACTATCAAGAGTTTTCTCATCACGGGGATGCTTGATTGATACGATAGATACAGCGCTTGATCATGTGGCGCCAACACCCATCCAACACTTAAAAGGAAAAGCTCCAAATTGGAGTTGTTGGACGCCTGACTGCATCACGAATCATAGCCCGAAGCATAGTGCTTGAAGTAAAGAGTAACAAACTTAAAATTTCACTTCACTATTCTCAATTTTGGATGAACACAGGACCCCTCACACATTTTTTCCTTAACTACTGACTATCTAATTTTTGCCAACTGATATGGTGAATTTGGAGTTTCGGCGTGGGTAAATGCATCCGGATCTCAAATAAAGTTTTGTTGTGTATTATTATGCAAGGAAATAGACATGTTAAAGAAGAAAAGTCTTTTAGGAGAGTTCACTTGCCACTGTCAAATTTCTTTTACTGCACCTTTACTTGACACATGCTACCTCCTCTTTTCATCACTTCATCTCACCCACCAAGCCACGCAACCCGTCCCTTTATTTATTTTTTTATTGTTTTAATTTTTATTTTATTTCATTTTTTTTGCCACTACACCTCAATAGGATGCAGTAGTCATTTTGCATATTTTCTTTTCTTAAAGTGCCTATGCAATGTGGATTGTATTTATATACATAGTCTTGCTTTTCTGTCATAAGGATTACATGTAGAACTTAAACATCATTATATCAACTCTTATATGATGCATTTCAACTTTGATTTTTTATTTTAAAATCTGATTATTCAATTTCATCTCTTTCTTATGTTTATTTTTTAATTATTTGGTAATTTCAATGATCTTCCTTTTTAAGATAGATAATCTCTCAAGAGAGATGTGTAAAATTAATTGATTTATGTTCCTTTGAATCCTCTATCCTGGGTATTCTAGACTAGAAACCTATTTTTGGCACCTTTAAGGGACGATTATGTACTTACTAGTTTTTATATTCTCGATTTCAAATATCTAATAAAAAAACAAATAAGAGGTTTCATCTGAATTCTCTAAACACAAATTTTTAAATCATTATCTTTAATATGTGATATTCCTTTTTCTCCTACACTTTTAGTTCCAGATGTAAGCTGATATAAAATTACTGTTGCATATATACAGAATCTATAACAAATTTAAATGTTAAAATACAACATTTTGATGTAATGTCTGTCCCCATATTCCCTACCTTGACTATCGATCACACGCCTTATCAGTGTACAAGACTACATGTATTCATGTTTAGCTCGAATAAACTACTCAATAGACACCCTCATGATATAAGATTAGCAAAAAATCTATATACAATTTGTAACAAGTTTGAAATGTAGAGATAGAACATACATGAAGTGATATACTGCACAACTAAAATCCAATCCATGACCCTTATCGACATCAACTAAAAAAGTAACTATCACTATAAATCAAATAGCATCTAAACCATTAGCGTTGACGCCCCCATTGTACATGGGATTGCTAGTTCGTCAGGAGGCGTGAATTGCCTGTAGTAGACCTCCAGCGGCGTGCTCTGCTACTTGAGTAACCCGACCTGCTATCATGGTGCATCCACCATGTTGCCTTTGCCTCTTGTCCCGGTGGGCATGTGTTTTCGGGTATTTTCCACATACAATTATTCTACTCTATGATTGGGTTTTATACATCATGTCATTGAAAATATTAAAGGAGCTCTTTTACTCATACGGATTTGGTGGAGATTTCACTAATTTGAATGGATTTGTCATATGATCCTCCATTATTCTCATGATATCCCTATCTTTGATTCGCATGTGTTGAACTCGAGCTTATTCCATTCTTGCATCTATGGATTTGGCCATGGCTCGTAAGGTAAAGCCTATTTATTTTTGCAACTTTACTCTTTGTATTTGATTAAGGAAGCTGAAGCCTGCTAATTTCTATTTTAGATAGGGGTTTTATTCATATTCTACTTGTTGTTATGTGTGTATAGCCACCATGACTAGACTCACTTACTCCACTTGGAAGCTCTATTCATTTAGGTTAAGATTTTGTCTTTGTTCTTCTTTGGGTATCGTTTAGCTCTTTCTTTGATTTGCTTGTTTGTATCAGTTGAATTCATAACTTGACCCCAACTCATTTGTTTTCATTGATAGCTCTATATATGCTCTCCATTTCGTGGCCATATTTCCTTTGCACTGATTAGATGACACTATTTTACTTTATGCATTCTAGGTTTGTAGCCTATGAGGTCAAGCTCATACATTTAGCACTGAATCTTTGATATTTTTAAACTTATTCAGTTGGGATTTAGACCTATGCTTTTGGATATTCCCTTTCACCAAAAAGTTTCAACTCGGTCACGAAGAGTGTGAGCTGGCTGTGATTTTATCAGTTTACATCATTTGTTGTTATTTGTTAAAATGGGTATATTTCATTATTTTACTATAGTTAGTTTGTTTGCTGTCTGGCCTTGATACCATATTGTTATGCCACATTTAAACTTAAAATCTGTTTCATATTATTTCATGCTCGTGTGGCTCTTGGGAAAAACAATTTGCTGTATTATTCTGTATTCTTTCATGGCATTCACCCAGATCTTTCTGGGTTGAAATAGTTGCTTCTATTTTCTGTATTTTGTGCCCAACTCACTGCCTTTAACTGTACTCTATTATACAAACTCCTGAGGCACTTGGAAATTGAGCTAGGATGGTTTGTTCTAGATCTCTCAATATCCTTTTGATTTTCACTTTCTCTTAGTTAAAGAGGCCTCCTCTCCTAACTCATTCCCCCTTTCACCTCTTAACTATCCCATTCCCATCTTGTATGTAGAGCCTTTTATTCCCCCTATAATTATCCACTAAAATCATTTTGTTGAGAGGGTGTACATGGCCAATAATTCTTTTGACCCCTCCATCCCTTATTTCACTGCCTTTTTTATATTGCATAGAATTACTTCTTTGATCTGTTGTTATGAAGGGCACCAACGATAACCTTTCTATCTCACTCTCTACATCATAAATGTTTCAGGTGTTGGGGCTATCTAATGGCTCCTTGGGTGAGATAAGGTGAGGTTGGTATCTTCTTTCCTTCTGTGTGTTGGCTTTTAAGAATGGTGATGTAACAGATTTTCCTTTAATCCCACCTTAGAATTAGTGATGCCTTCTAAGTGGTGGTGTAAGCAAGTGATTCGAATAGGTTTATGAGGACTTATGTGAATGTTATTAGGCATTTTGGAGGGCTTATGTGAATGTGAATGGAGAGTATCTGTGCTTCTTTCTTTTTCTTCTCTCTGTTAGGATAAAATATTACTATTATCCTAATTAATTATGCATTGCATATGATAGAACTATTAGTTATTGTTTTATGGTAATATTTAATTACAACCATCATTTTGTTTTTATTTGAATATTACGGGTAATTATATTAATGTGATATATTTGTAATTATTCATTTGTACTCTGTATGTTGTGGAAGCTTATGTAATTTACAGAGATATGGTTGCACACAGTGCAGCTTAGTTTCTTGTTTATGTTTGGTTATGCATTATCTATAAATATTGCAGCTCATTCTTACCGCCAATTGTTGTTGATTTCCATTAATATATTTTCGAGTTTGTCCACTATTTTGTGAATCTTTATTTGAGTACCCAGTGAAAATCTAGGCTGCAGAGAGTGAAGAAAGAGAGAGTAGCTGAGATAGAGGAGTTTGAAGCTGTTTTGTAGCATCGAGGCTGCAGCCTCAAGCCTCCCAGGCCCCATCCTGCCCTCTCCACTTCCTCTTGTTCATGGGAGTGTTTAGAAGAACCTTTTTGCATTGGTGCATGACACCAAGCAAAATTTTGCGGTATAGAAAATTTAAAATTGTGTAATTTTTTCCCCATTAGGGGTTTATCTCTATTAATATTAGAGAAGCGATATAGTCCATAACATTGTGACCTCTGCATTTGTAGGACTATATTACTATTTTGTAGTAAGCTACTGCCACAGGGACTCCTTTTACAAATCTTGAGTTGTTTGAAGAGTTGTGCAGGCATTTTCAGTACAAATTGAGTTCCGTGTACCCTCGAACAACGGTCGAGAGCATTGTTGAGGCATTGATCTAATGCGGAGTGTTGTTATCAAATATTGGCAAACTCACTTGAGCCATCATTGTGACCGTGAGTAAATATTTACGGTGACCAAGCGTTTGAGTACCAAGACCGACCCTCACGTTAATAAAAGCAGGTTAAACCATTTTCAGGCCACATTTGGATCGGGTGACCTACACCTTCGCACCAGGACCTGCGAGCTACACCTGACCAAATCTTTAGTCGATCCACTTGTTCATCCTGTCCAGGCCAGGCCCACCGTGTCCTGCAGCTTGCACACAAAAAAACAAGGCGAACGTACATGGC